>OY747127.1:22312065-23512065 GCA_963556465.1 Berberis vulgaris
AGCACCCAGAGGAAAGAAAATGATAGATGTTATAATGAACATGAGTGTTGTTTTAAATTTTATGGTATCTGAAACACAATCTGGAATTGTTGTGTAATGTGTAATACTCAACTTATGCTACTATGGCAGGTTTTAAGCTAAAAGGCAGATGTTAAGTTTTATGCTGCTATAGCAATCAATTTGAATTTGTTTGAATGGATGGGCTTTCAAGGGAAAAATATGGGCCATCTGACTTGGACTGGGCCATAGTAAATTTTCTAAATTTGGATTGGGTTTGAAGTTTGTCGAGGCCGATCCAAGCCATTTGGTATAAAAAAACCATAAGCCCAACAACCCAATTCGGGATGGCATGGTCTCGATTCGGATCGTCTCGTTTCAATTCGATTCGAGACCAATCGGGTCAGCCCGAAAAAATTGTGTTATATTGGACCGTTTCATTAGACCGTGACCGTAAATCCCGGACTTACCCGGATTGTGCCCACCCCTAATTGTGGATGGTTGCTTGGAGAAAATTTTCAGCAAAAAATATTTTCAAGAGAATAAAAATAGTATTGTTTGCTTGCACAGTGACAATTTTTTTTTAACGAAAAGGAGTTTTTGACAGGAGAAGAGATTGAGTTCGAGTCTTACCTTTCTCACGCCGTAGTTGAATACTGAATCGCCCAAAGTATAGAGGGCACCGTTATTTTGGGAAATTTTTCTTAGCTTATTTTGTTTTTTTTCTTGGAAAGAAAAATTATTCATGTAGTATGAGTAATAATTTTCCCATGTTAACCAGAAATTTTGCAACTTGAGAAAATTTTCCCACTTTAAAATAAGCAAATCAAATATGATGATACACCGAAACGTCCTTTTCTTCTACACAGTACACGTGTCATGATGATATCAAGGAATAACAGGCTCAAGCATCAGTCTAGCACTGATCCGGCCCGAGCGACATCAAGCCCACGAAGTGCAGTTCGCCAGTCGGACCCGAATTACTACAGCCTGCTAAACCCACACGTCTCACAACCATCTCCAATACCCGTAAGAACTATTGATGCAAGTATCTCGGGGATCAGTTTCGGACGGGCAAGCCAGTAGCATTTTATCTAATTAGGAAGTAAATACCAGAGTATACGTTGTATGTTGAAACTTTTGCGTATGAACAACATTCCAATGGAGAATTATTTCCTACATATCTAAGAGCATAGATCTAACAGGGAAACTTCGTTCCATAAGACGACTCTTAATTAGAAAATGATCTCAGGAAGACTTCTTTCCCTAAACTACGCCATCGATGGCCTGACCAAACCAAGACTCCAACACTACAAATAAGACAGGAGGTTGGTGAATAAAGGTACGCTAAAATCTCCCTGTGTATAGCTTTAAGCCTTCCTAAGAACCCTGTCTGACTTAAGCATCGGAGTGCCATCGTCCACCACTACGGTGGTCCGTGGCTAACGTGCGTTCCTTGTGTAGCTCAGCAGGTCAAGGCCAAGCAGAGATCAGAAATCAACTACATCAGTTTGGCGCCATCGGTGGGAAACGACAAAGTTCCTCAAAGAGAACAGTCGCACCACCTTTCCCGAAAAATCGATGAAATGGTGACAACAAGCTCTCTCAACGAAGGAGACGCGACATAGATCCCAAACACTCGAAGCAGTAGAACGCCGCCCGCTCTGGAACCACTGCAACCATGGGAGGAACCTTTGCAGACCCCCATACCGGCGGTAGCTATTGAAGATTCAAGGGAGAATTTACTGTCAATTCACATACAACAGATCCTGCAAGCAATGAAGATACTCAAATCCATGAAGCAGAAGCCAGATGAGACGTTGAGGGCATACATCACGCGCTTCAATGACGAGTTGACTCCCATCAGCAGTTGTAACGATGCAAAAACCGTCGCAGCCTTCATCAACGGTCTGAAGAACAACAAGTTGTATAACTTCCTAACTTTGGACCCCCCGTCGAATATGGCGGACTTGCTGAAACAAGCACAAAATTATATCATTTTAGACGAGCGGACCGCCAGAAAAGGCAGAATTCGAGGAGAAACCTTTTGTCCCTAAAGACAAAGTAAAAGACAAATCGGCGTGCACGGTACATGTCCTCAATGGGGCACATTTTGAATTTGAACAATCGAAAAAGTATCACGCACTCGAAGCCATGATTCGCCCATATCACTAGCATTTATGGACAAAGACTTTCGGGGCATCCAGCTTCCACATAATGATGCTCTGGTAATCACAATCTCCCTAGCAAGCTGGGAAGTAAGGAGATCCTTGGTGGGCACCGGGAGCTCATTGAATATTCTATTCCTCAGCACGTTTCGCAACATGAAACTAAAGGAAAAGATCCTAACTCCTGATAGTCGTTCAATGATTGGATTCAGTGGCGAAAAACGCCTCCTAGTGGGAAAGTTACAACTAACAGTGGTTGTGGGAGAGCCATTGCTTCAGAAAATTTTGTTTCAGGAGTTTATAGTGATCGATGCGCCGTCCACTTATAACGATGTTCTAGGGAGGCCATGGCTCCACCAAATGGGAGCATTAGTTTCCACTCTGCACCAATGCATCAAGTACCCAGCCAATCAAATAGTTGGTACCACACGAGGTGATCTAGCAGTGGCCAGAGAATTCCAATAACTTACCTGCAACATCCTGATAACCATCAGCTGGCGACTAAGCCTGCGACCAGGGTATCTCTTAATCTTGCCAAAGAAGTTAGGATAGAACCACCAAGATCAGACAACGAAGCTCCAGTAAGCCCCCGGGGCAGACCGAACGTCGGTCAAACGAAAGAAGAAACTGTCACATTTACCTCGATAGCCCTCTCAACAACAAAGTCGTTCAGATAGGTTCCGCTTAAGCAAGGAATTAGAGGAGCAACTGACAAAGCTACTACAGCATAACAAGGACGTCTTTCCCTGGACAATGCAAGACATGGCGAGAATCGACTCGTCAGTGATTACTCATCGCCTAGAAGTAGATCCCACGAGGAAAACCATGTGCCAGAAGAAGAGGCCTGAAAATGGGAAATGGAAAGTCTGCATAGACTACATGGACTTGAACAAGGAGTGCCTAAAATACAACTTCCCACTTCCCCGCATTGATCAGATCGTGGACGCCACATCCAAACACAACCTTCTGAGCTTCATGGATGCCTATTCGGGCTACAACTAGATATTAATGCACCCCCTAGATCAAGAAAAAACCTCTTTCATAACTAAGAAAAGAATATACTGCTACAGGGTGATGTCGTTCGGCTTGAAAAATGCAAGTACGACGTATCAACGACTGATGAACCAGATGTTTAAAGAGCAAATCGGCATGAACATGGAGATCTACATAGATGATATGCTGGTCAAGAGCCTCTACAACCCCGACCACATAGCAGACCTCACCAAAGCTATCAGTCAACTTTGAAAGTATCAGATGAAACTCAACCCACAAAAGTGTACGTTCGGAGTCGAATCAGGGAAATTCCTAAGTTACATAGTAAACCAAAGGGGAATCGAAGTTGATCAAAAACATATTCAGGCTCTTCTCGACAATAAATCCCCCTACCAACATCAGAGATGTTCAAAGCCTGATTAGGAGGGTGGCAGCACTCAACAAGTTTATATCCAAATCATCCGACAAATGCCTCCATTTCTTCAAAATCCTGAGAGGAAGCAAATGATTCTCATGGGATGAAGAGTGATGATACATCAAAATAGACCGATCATCATGGTTGAACACGTGGCATAAAGATCCATTACGAGAACACATCGCCCAATCTATTGGGCTAGCTCATAAAGTCCAACAAGAATAAGGCCAACTACAGAGGCCCAGACGAGGTCCGCCAATGAGAAAACGCAAATAGGGCCTGAATCCAGGCCCAAGCAAATAAGAGCCTAAATCCAGTCCCGATACAAGTTATCTCATAAATAAGATAAACGTTGCACAAAAAAAAGCCATGGAAGGAGTTACGCCTCCATAAACGCATCTCCATTAAGGAAGAGACTGTTAGAAGAAACGTCTCCTTCCAGTGCGCCGCACATGCTTAAGTCACGCAGAGAGTTAACCACAACTATTATAAAAGGTAAAGAGAACATTCGACACAAGTATGCAACTTTAACTGAGTTTTGTCCAGATTTAGATCTTTCTTCCAACAGAGTTACTGACTTAAGCATCAGAGTGCCTTCAGCCACAAAAAAGGTAGTCCTTGGCAGTCTAACAATTGTTTTGTAGGTCAAACACACAGGAAGACGATTTTTGGACGCATCAGTTCGGCGTCGTCCATGGGGAACGACGAGTTTCCTTTATAAAAATAAAACACACAGTAACAAAACTCACCCCAACCTGACAAAAGATCAACAAGCCATCAAAGAAAATAATGCAGTGTGCAGATCCTCAATCTGCCAAAGTCCGAAGTTTATGATGGTACCACCGACCCTACAGATTACCTAAGACATTTCCACCACATGATGGCTCTAAAGGAAACCACGAAGTTTATCCTGTGTAGAACGTTCCAACCAGCCTCACGTCCACAACAATGAACTGGTTCAATAGCTTACCTCCGAGGTCGATAGACTATTTCCAGGCTCTAGCCACCGTTTTCATTACTAGATTCATTGGGAGCTAGCGGATGAGGAAATGACCCCACTACCTCCTGCACATCTGACAAAAGCCCGAGAAAATGATATGGGAATATGTCACTCGCTTCACCAACGAGTTAACAATGATTGACGGATGTAGCGATGACACAACCCCCACAACTTTTGTCGCCGGATTGAAGAAAGGCATCTTCTTCGATGCTCTTGGAGCCTCCAAAAGGCATGGTAGTCTTGCTGAAAATAGCGCAAAAACATATCTTCCTTGAAGAAATGAAAGCTACAAGGAGAAAGAATGAGTAGGAAAGAGAGAACTATTCGAGGAAATGGGAAAGGAAAGTTGAAAGAAATGAAATGATGGATCACAGGAGGATAACAGCCATTCAAAGAAACATCGGAATGACGGACGTACTGAGTCCAACCAGGGAAAATCTAGGAAATCGAAATCGGCAGAGCCCAGTCATGAGCGAATAACTAGTGTAATGAGGAAGGAGTACAAACCATACACAACCCTAAAACCAAGCCGGACCGAATCTTAAAACACATAGCGAATTGGGAGAACGTCAACTAGCCAACGCGAATGAAAAGAGACCCGGAAAAACGAAACAAAAGCATGTACTCCTCTTTTCACAAAGATCACGAGCATGATACCGAGAATTGCTACAAGTTAAAAAAAGAAATTGAGCATTAGATCCAAAGAGGACGACTGGACGAATTCATTGGCATACCAGACAAACAGTTCAAAGGAAAAGAAGAGGCAGACACTGCAGCCACAGGATCAAAAAAATGGTCAGGGAATTGATATACGCTCTACACTATATCCGCAGTAAAGAAGCACATCCCACCCGAGCAGACCTATATCAAAGTAGAAAGGTCAACGCCCAAAAAATAGCTACACTAACCAACTCGAAAACTTTGACAGTGGATACAAATTCAACCAAAGTTACTAACAACGACAAACCCTATCAAGCCTCAACAAGCAATGCCAAATAGAGAGCAATAATGGTCCAAGCAAAGGAGGTCATAAATTAAAAGGAACAACAAAGGCACAAAACACCAATGCGGGGATAGACATCAACCACATAAGAATAATAAAAAAAAACTCCACGATGTAACAAAACCACACCAGAAAAACGACCACTAGAAATGGTCAAAGAATCAATAAAGTTTCAATTTCGGAATTGATATCCCCCAAAGGCGAACAACTTCGTAGCAAAGCTATACAAAACAATCGACATATAAAACTTAAAAGGAATCAAGACGCAAGTCGGATATTTACAATAAACATCTGGTCTAATCACACAAATAAGTAAAAGTTGGACACTCGAGTCAACTAAACATAGAAACTTCGAATCGACCAAAACGTCGAGTTAACGAAGCAAAAGTTGAACAAATGAGTCAACTAAGTAAAACAACCTCGGGTCGACTAAAGTGTCACACCAACGAAACAAAAGTCAGACGAACAAGTCAACTAAGTAAAACGACTTCGGGTCGACTAGAGTGTCGAAGCAAAGTAGCAAAAGTTGGACGAACGAGTCAACTAAGTAAAACGACTTCGAGTCGACTAGAGTGTCACACCAAAGAAATAAAAGTTGGACGAACGAGTCAACTAAGTAAAATGACTTCGGGTCGACTAGAGTGTCGCACCAACGAAAACAAAAGTTGGACGAACGAGTGAATTAATAAAATCAACTTCAAGTCGAGTTAACGAAGTAGAAGTTGAGCGAACAAGTCAACCTAGTAAGAACTTCGAGTCGATCAAAACGTCAAATTAACGAAGTAGAAACTACACGAACGAGCCAAATGACCTCAGGTCAACTAGAGCATGGAACCAACGAAGTAAAGGTTGGACACCCGAATCAACAAAAACTTCGAGTCAACTGAAACGTCGAGATAACGAAACAAAATCTGAACAAATCGAGAAATTACTTTGAACTAACTGAAATGTCGAGTTAGCGAAGTAAAGATCGAGCAGATGTTTCAACGAAGTAGAGGCAACCTTGAAACCACCGAATCAAACAAATCAACTCGAAGGAAACAAAATCCGTGGTTGATTAGACGAATAGAGTGAACAAACAAAGGAACAAGTTAGCATAGCCCGAAAAAACAGTGGATCGACTAACATACCTGATGATACATAAAAAGGATTAGCCTAACACTGAATAGGCCCAAGCGGTTCTAAGCCCACTCAATTCAGTCTGTCAGGTGAACTCAAACTCTCACAGCATGCTAGGCCCACACGTCTCACAACTATCCTCACTACCCATAAGTCTCACTAAGGCTAGTATCTCGAGGATCAGCTTCGAATGGGCAACTACAATTGCTCTCTGCTTCCAACCAGGAAGTAAATACCAGAGTACATTCCACACAGGGAAACTCTCTTCCACGGATTGCTCTTGGATTGGGAACTATCTCCCGCGTATCTAGGAGCTCAGGACTAACGGGGAACTTTCCTCTTACAGCACGAGTCCTAATTAGAGAAGAATATCCACGAAGATCTCCTTTCTAAACTATGCCTACGATAGCCTGGTAGAATCAGGACTCCTTGAATTATAAATAAGACATGAAGTTGGTAAACTAAGGTATGCTACAAATTCCCTGTTACAGCATTACACCTTTTTTAGATCCCTATCTGATTTTAGCATCGGAGTGCCATCGGCCACCAAAATGATGGTATGTGGTTCACGTGTGTTACTTGTGCAGGTCAACAGGTCGGCAGGAACCAGGTCAAAGCAGGGAGCGAAAAATGATTGCATTAGTTTGGCGCCGTCCGTGGGACGACAAAGTTCTAAGTTTACACTAAGCATCGTCTCCTTTTCAAAACACAGAGAGAGGGTGACTACTAGGTCATGCAACAACGGAGAACCGGGGAACACTCGAACGCTCAGGCTGTCCTTATACCACCTCCTTCAGCAGCTCCTGTCTTGCACGACCAGCCGACTCACGCTCTCGCGCCGACGACAGCAACGACGGACCTCAGAATCGATAAGCTGGCATCAGAAATACAACGGATTGCCAAGGCGGTGGAGGCTCTCATGCAACAGAATCCTCCACCCGCTAATGAAGACTAGGAGTAGCACAGACCTCTGAGTCCAGAAGATGATAAGGAACAAGCGTAGGAAAACCAAGCCCTCGCCAGTTCTTATTGGACTAAAGAAGGCTGCATGGCTAACGCTAAGCTTGTTGCCAGGACAAAGACACATCACCTTGAAAGAATCGAAGATCGTTAAAAGCGAAGCCGAATGCGAGAAGAAGCCCTCCGCTCCCAGGGACAAAAAGGAGGGAAAGAGACGCGAGGATAAGGAACAGAGAAAAGGAAATGCAGTGACAATAGGTCGGACCTTGGTCTGTTCAAGCCGGAGAAATCGTCCTACTATGTTGGATCCAGAGCAGTGACATCCCTAAATGCTAACCTGTCGGACGTATTAAACTCAATGAAAAGCTAGGAGGAACTGAAGTGACCCCCAAAGACACGCGGAGACCCAGCCAAGCGTGACAAGGGCAAGCACTGTGCATACCACAAGGAGGTCGGCCACGACACCAATGACTTCAAGATTCTAAGGTATGAGGTTGAGTATTGGATTCACAGTGGCAAACTGAAAGAGTTTCTGAAGTCTGAGAAGCGAACGGAACAAACAAAGGATAGGGGGAGTCAGTTAAAGAAATAGAGAAAGAGACTCCAGGGATAATATACGTCTTTTATGGAGTTGGACCAAATGAAAGCCAGTCATACAGGTCTCGCAAGCAAACTCTACTGGACATGCAGATACAACCCGCGAATGAGGACAGACACATCTGCTACTCAAGGATTCAGAACCCCATTCCCACTTTGACCTTTACGGACAAGGACCTCGAAGGAGTCTGAGCGCCACATAACGATGCCTTAGTCATCTCGGTCTCCATAGCAAGGTGGAAAGTAAATAGAGCGTTGGTTGACACAGGAAGTTTGCTTAACATTTTGTTCTACAACGCATTCCGCAGCATGGACCTCACGGAGAAAAACCTGATGTCTTCAGAACACCCACTTATTGGATTCAGCGGAGAGAAGTGCTTCCCCATCAGAAAAATAAGGTTAGCTATGGTAGCAGGAGAACCGCAGCTTAGGAAGGTCCTATTTCTGGACATCATGGTGGTAAACGCATCGTCATCCTACAATCTCATCCTTGGAAGATCATGGTTGCACCAGATGGAAGCAGTGGTCTCCACCCTTCACCAGTGTGTTAAGTATACTGCTAACCACTCCGAATGAACAATACGTGGAGACCAACCTATGCCACGAAGCTACCACTATGCCGTACTGAAATAGATAGAGTGCTCCTAGATTCAGCTACACCGTGCAAAACAACCTGACCTAGTACAAGGCCAGACACGGCAGAGACATCATTTTTTAGCGGTTCTGAAGCAATAAGCTCTTTCGCCCAGCGAGTCGAAAATACCATGGCAAGCAGAAACACATCCCCCCGACATTCCATTGGCACGAAGATCCGCCCCTCTGCAAGGTTTACTCTTCAGTAACCTATGTAACACCTCGACAGTCCGCTAAATGATCCACGATAGCAATCCGAATTCACTTCAAAGCCGGGATCAGTTTCTCTTCGTCGACAGTTAGTTTACTTGAAGTTATTTGTTTCTCTTTCCATAGTCAATATTGAGTTTTAGTTCTTAAAA
Organism: Berberis vulgaris; assembly: GCA_963556465.1. NCBI lineage: Eukaryota > Viridiplantae > Streptophyta > Magnoliopsida > Ranunculales > Berberidaceae > Berberis > Berberis vulgaris. The sequence continues at coordinate 22,321,313 of OY747127.1, forward strand.
GACTTATATAATTTGCAATCATTTAAGAAATAAAACAAGAATTTCGAAAACAAACTCTATTGATTATTGGAAAGATGTAACAACAAACACCTTTAAGCAGATACAAAGGCTACATATTACGAACGCCCCGAGGCTGATACAAAAGACGGTATACTGAAGGCATCTGATCAACATGGAGTGAGGACTTACTTAATCTGTCCGACCAGATAAGAAACACGAACAGTCCAAAGCAAGTAGCCTGCGAGCATAACCATGATCTAGAAGACGCGACCTTCAAATATGGTCTGTGGGGGTACCAAATCGGCAACTGGGAGTCCCGCGACAAGCCACAATCAGATACAACCAACTCACGCGCTCGATCCGGTGAAACGAATGAACCTGGTACAAGTATCAGGTTGATGCATACAGAGTGCACCTTTTGGCTGCAGGGATAAGAGGGGCGTCCAGGAGTCAATGGCCCAATCCATGGACCATGTCCAACTCCTCTTCATATCGAGATCCCAAATTCCAGCGCATGGCAAGGCAACGGCGTAGGACGTTGGTGCTATCTCTAAAATTAAACATTCAGGAACAACGATAAGGCACCAGCACATGAACAACAGACTTTTCCCTTGGGAGAGCATCCGTACAACTTCTCCGCGATATGAGAAGAAATTATGAGACCTCAGCAGATCAACTGCGTGCCCACCCACAACAGGTGACCATACATAACAACAACTATCTCTGTGCCTAACCAATGCAAATGTCAGAACATTCGTAGACGCCAAATATGGAGATCCACCTTCAGCCTTTGGAAAACCTAAAGCATTTTCTTGAGCCTTTGGAAAACCTAAAGCGTTCTCTTCAAGGAAGAACATTACAGGAGATAAGCTCTGCAAAAGATAGTGCTTACAACAATTGAAAAACACCATTATATAGACATGATGGTTCACCAGGCGGGCACTCCAGCATTAACTACCAAGCATTGAGTAAAGTGTGGGAAACGAGAAACGACGGTTCCCAAGGAAACTGCACAAACCACGTCATTCAAATTGATAGCGCTGCACGCAACCCCATCAATTGAGGAGAGTAACCGATACTCAACCGTCATGCAGTCTACACCATACATGTGTTACCGCGCGATTTACGCCATAAACATAGTGCACCGTGCCCTAGATCTTCCTCTACGGGCCCATGGGCTCGACTATTACTCAAACAATATTTAGTCACATGCTTGGCACGAGCACGAGAAATTCTAGTCAACTCTTACATACAGATTGCACCTACAGATCACTAGCCGATTTAAGGTAACCTCGTCCACCCTATGCACCAGATAGATGGACTAGGTTCGCACGCATCCTAGAAGGCGAAACCTCTTTTCAAACCAGACAAGCTTAGTTGGCCAAAGTTGATGACAATGACTTCTTGTTCAACCCGACACCTAGTCCGTTTAGCACGGGCATACACGATTTAGGAAGTGGGAGTCTAATCAGCGCTATCACGCCTGGTGACGACGACTTGCCTGGGATCATTGCCCCCTTTGCGGTTAATGATCGTCGAACCTAATTAGCTAAGCCTATCTGGTGACGACTAGCAATGAAAGCTTCTGATCAAAATCTGAACTATAGGCCCCACTGCGATGGTGTAGATAGTCTAGAAGGTAGGAGCCTAATCAACCCCAAACTGATCATGATGGCTTTCCATGGGACCACTGCTTTTCAACGTGGCCACCAAATCACAAAACATGGACTTGTAGCCCCCACTGCGAGGGTGTGGACAGTCTAGAAGATGGGAGCCTAGTAAGTCCCGAACTGATTCCGATAGATTGCCACGGGACCACTGTTTTTCAGCGTGGCCGCCAAATCACCAATCCTAGACTTGTAGCCCGTGCTGCGAGGGTGTAGATAGTCTAGAAGGTGAGAGCATAGTCAACAATGACCTGATTTCGACGGCTTGCCACGGGACCACTACTTTTCAGCGTGGCCGCCGAAAACTCCCAAATTTTTAGCTTGATGAGCACATGTGTAGATGATTTGGAAGGTGGGAGCCTAGTCAGTCCAGAACAGATTTCGATGGCTTGCCACGGGACCACTGCTTTTTAGCCTGGTCGCCAAACTCTTATCTCGAATTCGTAGCCCCACCGCGCGGGGAAGGTGTAGATGGTTCAAAAGGTGGGAGCCTAGTCAGTCCTGAACTGATTTCGACGGCTTTCCACAGGACCACTACTTTTTAGCCTGGTCGCCAAACTTTTACTCCCCGAATCTGTAGTCCACTTTACTCGGTCATAAACAATTCGCAAGGTGGGAGCCTAGTAAGTCCTGAACTGATTCCGACGGCTTGCCACGAGACCACTGTTTTTCAGCCTGATCGCCAAACATGAATTTAGCTGACTCAACATCTTCATGCTCAAACAGATCGACATTCTAATATTGACAAAGGCCATTTGTGCCAATACAGAGATCGTAAGGTCAATGCTCAAATAAGAGCTACTTAGGATGCCAACCTGAGCTTACGACGCCTGACTCGACACGAACACTCTGACACGTACACTCGGTCATCGCAACTCACTCATAGTAGCAGCTGCAGCCGATCAGTCAGACCAACAAGGTGAGCCTCAAGCAGCTTACCTTGGGGATAAGACACAGCTCGGGTGAATCAACCCCCGGTTAGATTGTCCACAACATGCCTAATATCGAACATGACTACACAACCTGACCATGAGTCATTCACAATACAAATCGATCAAGCTTTGTATCGCAAAAAGACTAGTCAACGTCCTATTGATTCAATCAGCCTATGCCAAAGCAAGACGACAAGGCGAGATGGAAAACATGCAATAGAGACAACAAGCGTGAAATAGATAAAACTATTTTCATTAACGGTCAAAACGGAAAGGAGTACAATCACACCAAGGTTACTCCTTATCAGAAGTAGGTACAGAAATAAAAGAGCTAAGTCTAGTGGAAGATGGAGCAGGGGTAGCATCCACACGCACCACAACCTCGACATCTAGGTCCAAACTGTCTTCCTAGTCCGATGACGCATAGGTAATAGACAAGTGTACATATGACATCTTATTATAACGATCGAGATCCCACTCCGGGTGTTCCTCCTTCATCAGCGCCGCAACTCCAACCGACCATGTACAACCCAGCGGAACTCACACTTGCCCTGCTCCTGAAGAAGTTATTTCTTTCGCACCTTCGCGCCAACAAGTTCACGCTCCAGTAGCTCTAACTTGCCAGTCAGCGCGTCGACTTGAGACTGCTTTGTGGCCAAACTGCTTTTCACAGCACTAAGCTCATGCCACTCCAATTCGAGCTGCTCCTCAACCTTTCTCGCCTCTCGAGCATAGAACTCCACATCGGATTCCAACTGTTGCTTTTCAACAGCCGAGTTGGCTTCCTTCGAAGTATTCTCGTCAGCAAGAGACCGCAGTTCAGAACACTCCTTAGTCGCAGCTTCCTGCGCAACCTTAACTTCTTGGCGGATCCGGGTCACCTCCTGCTCGAGTTCGACCCTATCAGACACCACCTCTGACAGATTACGTTTAAGGTCTTCCAAACGAGCCCTTTGAGTCTCAGCCGTCACAGTTGACTGATCCAGCCTCTTTTTCTCGGCCGGCTTCTTCAACTGCTCAATTTCATAGAGCATGTCAGAATATAGCACTGACACGAAGAACACTCCAAGGTGTTTACCCTCTCGCGAGCCGCCTCGACTTCCGTATGAGAAACGATCGCGTGGCTCAAATGAGACATACCCAGCATAAGGTACTTCAAGCCCTTATCCATACATCCTTCCAACGTATCCTCCTAGGTTTTGGAGCGTGATTCGCCAGTCAGCTGTAACGCCTGCTTATATGCTTCCTCGTAGCATACTCTACATCCACCTCTTGGTGCCAGACCTGTGAACTCATCTTTACCATGTCTGGTTCAAACCGGCCTATCCGTGCACCCGGATGAAGCTTTCTCAAGTCAAGAATTACGCCAGCGCCACCCTTTATGGTTGCCACCGTCCTCAGGCTCTCCTCCATGGCCTTTCCCTTATCACTAACAGCTGAACCTTTGGTACGAGACGACTTAATTGGATTCGGTGGGAGAGAAGGAAGTGAATTATCCAAAGGACCCTCCAACACTTCTAGCTGTGGCCAAGAACGAGATGGTGAGCAATTCGGACTACAACAGACATGGCCAGTACCGCGACCACTCTCAAGCAAAGCAACAATGGGGTGATCAGATTTTACAGCCTCAGGCAAATCTTCACGGGATCCTTCTACATGAACGGTCCCACATGAATCAACACCAGCAGAAAGTACCATTACAACCCGCACCAGGCGGTCATTCAGAGCTTCAACCTGCACGCCACTAAGGCTTGACCTATCTACAACTCCTGCAAACCGAAAGTAATCTTTCTCCAAGCCGAAAATGTCGATCTTCGGCCCAAACGGGCCTAGCAGATTCGCTTTCTTCCCTTACTGGATCGGGTCGTGCCGAAGATGACCCAGTTCTAACACGGGACCTCTTTCTCACTAAAGAGGCAAGCGTTTCAGATGGCTCCTCAGCGTCAGACAGAACGAGAGCTTAGCCTCCAACAACTTTTCTCTTTCTCGAAGGGCCCCCATCTTCCACTTTAATTTGCGACATTCGGTGCAGAGTGGGGGCAACATGCCAATTGTCCCACAACCTACTATGGATAAAGTTGAAAACTCTTATTACATCGACTGCATTCCTTTTTGGAAAGTCATCGAACGTCTACATGGTGTTTTACTTCCCTAAGGTAAGAGGAGTAGTAGGAGGCCTTCCTGCAAGGAAACACAAGCAATGGTTAGTCCGCTATCAAGCATATCAAAGTCACAGGAAAAGGATTGAACTTATGAAGCGGCCTAAACTGTCGTAGGAACCAAGAAGCAGTAATTCTACCAGAACTTGAAGTCATCAGGCAGATTAACGAAGCAAGCTGGCGGCGTCATCTTACAGACAATATTACCCTTCAGCTGGAGAGAAGTCAACAACTGAATTACCCACGAAGTCACGGTGACGCCGACCCCTTGGCACTGAGCAGAATCATGAGGATAATCCTATATCCATTAGGCCCCAATTGGGTCGGAGAAATCCCTAAAAGATCCAGGAACTCCCAAATCAAGTCCAAAACTGGAACGCACACTCCAGTCTGAAGAATACCATGATGCAAGCAGATGAAGTCGGCCGGAGGAGACATTGGTGTTTGGTCACCTATCAGAACATACAATGACAGGTCCTCAGGAACTCCAAACTTCGTACGAATTTCAGCACGGCCAGACCCTATTTTCGAAAAACTCCAGGCCCTTGGCCAAGATTGCGTCGTCAAGAAGGTTTTGTTGAGCCATGAAGAAGATAGAAAATCTTTTGTAGTTAGAGCGATATCCTCAGAAGCAAAGAAAACAGAAAATTCAGACTTTACACTATGGACGACCTAAATTAAGGTTGGCCTCCCGCCTATTTTCCGACGAACCAACGCACGTTCCATTAATGCAGCATACGACTCAAGCAACGATTCAGACTCAATCATCATGAGTGGCGCATCCCTTCAAGAGGCGACTTAGCGGTTCGATGTGATGGCCAACTAACTTGGGGGGAGTAGCTGATGATACATAAAAACAATCACCCCTCCAAGCCATACACGTGTCATGATGATTTCATGGAAATATGGGCCCCAGCATCAGCCCAACGTTGAACAGGCCCAAACGGTTATAAGCCCGCTCAATTCAGTCCGTCAGGCGGACCCGAACTCTCACAGAATGCTAAGCCCACACGTCTCATAGCTATCCTCAATACCCATAAGTCCCAATAAGGCAAGTATCTTAAGAATCAACTTCGAATGGGCAATTAAAGTTGCTCTCTTATTCCAACCAGGAAGCAAATACTAGAGTACATTTCACACAGGGAAACTCCATTCCACGGATTGCTCTTGGATTGGAAACTATCTCATGCGTATCTAGGAGCACAAAGCTAACATGGAACTTCCCTCTTACAGCACGACTCCTAATTAGAGAAAAAATTTCACGAAGATCTTCTTCCTAAACTACGCCTACAATGGCCTGGTAGAACCAGGACTCCTTGCACTATAAATAAGACATGAAGTTGGTAAGCAAAGGTACGCTACAAATTCCTTGTTACAACATTACACATTCCTTAGATCCCTGTTTGACTTTAGCATTGGAGTGTCATCGGCTACCGCAACGGTGGTTCGTGGTTTACGTGTGTTATTTGTGCAGGTCAATAGGTCGACAGGAACCAGATCAAAGCAATGAGCGAAAAATGACTGCATCAATACCAAATCAACAAAGTAGAAGACAAACAAGCAAAATAGCTTTCAACAAAGATTCAGGGACGACAAACACAGGATCAACACATGCGTGCTAAAGCATAGGAAAATTTAAATCACCAAACAATTGTTACAGATATATCTGTAAAATATCAAAGCTCAAATGCAAATTGTCACGATAACGAAAGACGAACAAAGTCAACACGCAGAAAAATAAAGGAAACAACTCCTATGATTTATTCAAAATCTATTCAGTTACATTCGAAAGTAGCAATGGAAGACTAAGGGGAAAAATCTATAACATCCTCGGCAATACCATCTGCAATAGCCAGATCGTCAACAATAACTTTTTCTTCAAGAGGAGGAGAATGATCTCCACACAGGGAAACTTTCTTCCATTGATTGCTCTTGGATTGGGAACTATCTCCTGCGTATCTAGGAGCACAGGGCTAACAAGGAACTTCCCTCTTACAGCACGACTCCTAATTAGAAAAGGATCTCCATGAAGATCTCCTTCATAAACTACGCCTACAATGGCCTGGTAGAACCATGACTCCTTTCACTATAAATAAGACACGAGGTTTGTAAGCCAATGTACGCTACAAATTCCTTGTTACAGCATTACACATTTCTCAGATCCCTGTCTGACTTTAGCATCGAAGTCCCATCGGCCACCACAACGGTGGTTCGTGGTTCACGTGTGTTTTTTGTGCATGTTAGTAGGTCGACAGGAACCAGATCAAAGCAGAGAGCGATAAATGACTGTATCAATACCAAATCAACAAAGTAGAAGACAAGCAAGCAATACAACTTTCAACAAAGATTCAGAGACGACAAACACAAAATCAACACAAGCGTGCTAAAGCATAGGAAAATCTAAATCACCAAACAATTGCTAAAGATATATCTGCAAAACATCAAAGTAAAACATCAAAGCTCAAATGCGAATTGTCACGATAACGAAAGACGAACAAAGTCAACACAAAGAAAAATAAACGAAATAACTCCTATCATTCATTCAAAATCTATTCAATTACATTCAAAGGTAGTAATAGAAGACTAAGGGGAAAAATCGATAACATCCTCGGCAATACCATTTGCAAGAGCCGGATCGTCGACATGAACTCTTTCTTTAAGAGGAGGAGGAGGTGGCTCTTCAACCATTGGATTGCCCGGAGGATTTTCAGCACCTTCGACATCTTCGAAGGTTCGATAGACTAGATGACGATATTGAGACAAGTCGACACCGAGACCCTCAATATAATCCAGAAGCTCAGTCCGACCATAAATAACGTGTTGCCAATCTGCCACCTCCATAACACGGAGTCTATCCTTAATAGAAGCAAACTCACTTCTTGCCGCGAGGAGTCACCCCTCAGCAATAGTAACCATCGCAGAAGAATAAGCCTTGACCTCGTCAAGCGAAGCCAGTAACTGCTCCACCTTTTTTCAGCGATGTCACAACTTTTAGAGTGCTCTATCATGGCACGCACGACCTTGTCACGAATCGCCTTCTCACCAGAAAGATCTTTTTCTACATCATGCAAACATGTATGGATGTCGTCTAAGTTAGCTCTCATGGACTCAAGTGTGACCACAGACCGATCCCGTGCACCCTCCACCTCGACCAATGAAGACTGGCAACTTCAGCCGCTTTTATCCAGAGCATCGTGCTTTTAATGCGTCATACTCGTGAAGAACATGGGAGAATATCAATAACAGTACAGAGAGTTTCCTCTCCAGAGAAACCACAAGATTGTGATTAACCTGATGACTCAAACCGATCACTCCCTTATGGACAAGATGGGTCATTCCGTCCATTATAAGCCTGACACCATCCTCAAGATGAAGATTCGGGTTCAGCACGGACATCGAAGGCCTCTCCACCGACCGTTTGTGCCATTCATTAATCAACTTACGTGCACCATCTAGCATGTCAAGACTAGAAAACCAGCAGAACTTCCCATCTGATTTGACTCGATTATCTTCGGGAGTAGGCTCCTTCCAACTAACCCTGAATGAAGAACACGAGGATCCAATTGTATGGAGGAACCACCACCACCCACAGTTGGGAAAGAAGAAGGAACGACAGGGGAACCTCCATCACCCTTTCATCGTTAAGTAGAAATGGAACGATTGGCGGTCCTAACAAGAGCAGAAGAACCCAAGTAAGCTGTGGAATGAGATATCTTCACCCCTCCATCAAAAGGAGGGGAAGAAGAAGGACAAGACTGCACCTCGGGAACTCGATCACAATTGCCAAGCTTCTTGAATTGAACAACAACCAACTGAAACATCTTGTCATCTAAGGACTGGGGATCCTCATTAGAACATTTGGTAGCATCAAGGCCGCCATAAGCAGTTATTTTCCCTGTTGTCCAGAAAATGAACGATATCTTTCTCACTCCTCTCCAAAGCCAACTTCATCTCTTCCGCCTCCTACAAAGAGCAGCGATCTTCCCTCGAAGGTTTTCTATCAACATAATCTAAATAAAGAGATGTGCAACGCACTTAGTCAACTAGCAGTTTCTTCTTCGGAACACGGTTAGAAGGCAAAAACAACCGCTTCGACGGACTAGCAAGCCTCAGTACTTTTCTCTTCCTAGAAGAAGGACCGGTAGCACTAAGAACAGGAGCATCAAGATCCGTAACACCCGAGCTCACTTTTTGATCAACGACAACGTCATCACCTTCAACAGCGGTAACACCGACAATAATCTCTACGGCTTGCCTCTCAGTTAACAAAGCCCATTCGATCTCAGTCATGTTGCATAAACCGCTACGATAAGCATCCAATGGAACTACTGAAAGCTAAAAACAAAACGCTCGTTGATAACCTGCTTTTCAGCGATCAATTTCATATTTCGGTGCTTGATAGGAACTCGAAAAGACCTTAATATATGAAGACTCTACAAATTAAAGTAGCCATAGTCGACAAACACATAAAACCAATCCCGTGACCAACCTCTGATGTTATCATTGAAATTGCCAAAACACATCGAAGAATTAAGGAAACATGTACAGTTGGGTTTCACGCTAAACCTCAGCAAAGAATGCAATAATCTAGCGGTTAAAGGAATACCAGAAAAAAATGGCCTTGGCATACGTGAAAACCATAACCCTCCAACCATTCGGGCCCATCTGAGCAAGAGGAATACCCAGGAAATCCAGATACGACCATAATAGCTCTGGAACTAGGAACCGAAGGCCAGCATAAAACATGCAAGGGTAAAACACAATATATCCCTTCCACGGACAACAAGGACTATCGTTTTAATGAGGGAGAACGATTTCAAGGTCAGGGGGCAAAGCATAGTTGGAATGGACACTATCAAGAGTAACCTAAGAAACCTTATTCGAGGAAAAATGAGCCTCACAACAGCAGACATCGCAAATAAGAGAGAAAAGAAAAAGACAATAGGGGAGAAGAAATAACACTAACAGCGAAAATGGTGTAAAAAAGAGAGCAAAGTAGCCACAACACCCTTTATACAACCAGGCAACGAAAAGATTGCTCACGGAGCGACATACGGGACATACTGGCACACCGAAATTCCCAGAAAATGTGCGCAAAAATAAACAGACAACAAAATAATCGAGACAATCAACTGACCGAAAGTTATTAAACATTAAGTTCAGCGCAATCGAAACACCAACTGTCACACAGTCAGTAGATACGTGAACATACCCACTAACTAAGGGGGAGTAGCTGATGATACATCAAAATCGGCCGATCATCACGGCTATACACGTGACATAAAGATCCATCACGAGAATACACACCCAATCTATTGGACCAGCTCATAAAGCCCAGAAACAATAAAGCCAACTACAAAGGCCTATACGAGGTTCACCAATGAGAAAACGCAAACAGGGCCTGAATCCAAGCCCAAACGAATCAGAGCACGAATCCAGGCCCAACACGAGTTCTCTCATAAAGAAGAAGAACATTGTACCAAAAAAGAGCATTGGAGGGAGTTATGCCTCCACGAACGCATCTCCATTAAGGAGGAGACTACTACAAGAAACATCTCATTCTGTTGTGCCTCACATGCTTAAGTCTTGCAGAGTTAACCACAACCTCTATACAAGATAAAGAGAACATTCGACACAGGTATGCAACTTTAATTGAGTTTTGTCCAGATTTACATCCTTTTTTCAACAAAGTTACTGACTTAAGCATCAGAGTGTCTTTGGCCACCAAAAAGGCAATCCTTGGCAGTCTAACAATTGTTTTGCAAGTCAAACTCACAGGAGGACGATGTTTGAACGCATCAAAGAGTGTGAACAAGCCGGCCAGAATCTGAAGGCGTACATGGGAAGCCTCAAACTACTCTCAAAATTGGTGACAGGAGAAACGCTTTACTTGTACTTGTCTGTTTCCAAGCACGCAGTCAATTCAACCCTTGTGTGTGATGACTGGGGAATCCAAATATCAGTGTACTATGCCAGCAAGATTTTCATGGAAGCGGAGGCACATTAGCCAGATCTGGAGAAATTAGCTCTGACACTGATCGTATCCTCGAAGAAATTGGTAATTCTATGTTTCTCTCTCGGGATATATTTAAGACTTCATTGTTCGCACCATTTCTAAATTCATTTTGCTTCAGCCTGATTGATTGCCCTTTTTGAAGATATCCTCACGATATTGTAAACATAAGACCATAGATAGACTGAGCCAATCTGAATAAGAAAGAAAATAAGTACATGCAATCTATATAGAAATAATTAGATAAATAAAGGGTAACGAGTAAATTGAAGTTATCTTTGGAGGGCGTTGAACACAGCGGTAATTTTTCTGTACAGGTCATATTTTTTATGCAATTATTCTCTTAAGAGGCATTCTGTAGTTTGTATGAAACGCTTGGAGGATATGTTCCTCATAGAAAAAGGATATGGACTTAACACTTAGTGAAAAAAGTCGCTATGAGGGAAAGCTGGGTTTTGGCATATATCCAAATATAACAATACCTGAACCACCTTCTATTATCACTAAAGGTTTTTCTTTGGCTTAAAGGTATGAATTTCTTTAAATGTGCTATAGTTTGAGAAAGTTGTATTGCTAAGTAGATTATTAGGCAACTATTTACTAATAGAAACTTATAGAGTATACAGATTTAATAAGAAAAAAATATATATCATACCGCAAGGGAGAGTGAAACATAAGCCATTCCATATTTCAGGCAGACATCTGGATCTTGGAATGGACTTGATTTCTCTTTATAAACAGCTGGAATGTTAATGAGAGGCATATTCCACAAATTTCCTGTTTGAAACAAATCAGAAACCTTGATTAGCCTTTTCCTTCCCCGACTTAAAAGTATATGATCCAAGTTTTGGTTATAACTTTCATTATCATAAAAGTATATGATGCAATTATTGATTACAACCATGATCACATTATCATACAAGTCAGCTTGAAAAGCAAAAGAGAGAACTTTCTTGATTCTCAAAGCACAATTAAACGGTTTCAAGATAGTATTGGACCATATCAGACTGATCAGATGGTTAGGGCCAAATTGCATGCACTGGAGCAATATTATCTAACGGTGGAAGAGAAGTAACAGATAGAGATAGAAACAGACCTGCAGAAAAAAAAAATATATATATATATATATATATAAGAAAAAAATCAACCACCACCTACTCCTTTGTATCAGGGTACAAAATGAATCACTGGTCCTATAATCAATAGCAACCAACCCAAGTAGTCTGTAATCAGAAAAAGGTGTTGCATACACATTAGACTAGAACTCAACATTTTACCATCACTTTACATTGTTTCTACATAGCTATTACTAAATTATTTTGAACATATCTACTTGTACAATGACTTACATGGAGTACTTAATGGCATCAGCTTTATCGACAAAGTTTGGGCACAAATACTTAAAAATCAAATAACACTAAAATATTTCACTTGGACAATTCATCATGCATATACAGAGCACAACATTAATGTCTCTAAAGTCCAATTCATCAAATTGTATGGCAAACTACTACGTACATTCAAACACACATAATAGCATGAAATGAAGATAAACCATTGAAGCAAAAATGGGCCAATTGTATATCAAAATGTGAAAACACTTAAACTTTTTTTTTCATCCAAATAGTAAAATTACCAAATCAGATAATAAAACTTATTTACCACTTGTCACTTTAACTTACTTACCAACGAGTAATACTACACTGCACTGGTAAAGTGCCTAGTAACACTTGTCTCGATGCAATCCTACGGTGCCTGGTAGCCACCAGGCAAGTTACCAGGCACTTTACCAGTGCACTTAAGAAAAACTATTTACCAACACAAGGTTACAAACATTTTACGATATGCAATGGGACTGGGATAAAACATTTTTATCTTTCTCATGGCCATCAATAACCTTTAAAAAATACATATGCTGCATAGAAGAAATTGCTCGTCTACAATGTGCTATGTTTGTAATCAACAAGAGAAGGGACTGAAGCCACTATAGAGGTGAGAGTTCATGTAAGAGATCATTTTGATTCTTTGAACAAAGGGAGACCTCGGCAAACTTTTTGTTTTTGTTAGTTGTCTATTCCTGTTCAAGGAGCCAATACTTATGCTGAGCAGTGGAATCGAACTGAACATGCAAAACATCCATAACAACTCAGAGACAACAAAAGGATTGTTTCTTTACTACATTCTAATATCTGATGGACTATGTGAAGTTTACCAACTCGTTCTACTCCTATGACATAACCACAAGGGAGTCTCTCTTTACAATGTCTAAAAACTTCTCACTTATACTGGTTAAGAACTCGAATGGCAGGCCCACAACACAATCACTGCAATTGTAAATAAATCTAGAATCCAAAGTTAACAATTCTGAATGTAACAACTACAACAAGCAATCCAAAAGCAAAGTTGAGTCTTAAATTTTAGTATATTTGAAGAATATGTTCAAAACAATGTTAGTAGCCTTTACACTTTTGTTCATTAATATGCAGAGCACGTATCACAACACCCAAAGAAATAACTATCGAGAAACTCTATCCTTATTTATGAAACAGATGAGTTGGTTTTTCACACAAATGAAGACTCTACTCGATCAGTGATTGAAATCATTCCAAATCAGATTTCGACTGAATCGAATGTCCTCTTAATTTTGAATAAAAAAGCACAAAAGCACATAAAAAACCAACAAGCTTTCAATTCGATATTTCTCAAAGTGTTGTTGAACAATTTCTAGGGTTCTAAAACTGACTTTAGAGCAAATCGCACACAATCTCGAGTAATCCAAACTATCATCAAAACTATAAACCTAGAATTCGAAGTCAGAAGTTGAAATGAAATTTGAAGAATGAGATAGGGAGGGAGAGATTATGCTAAGAGTGTTCTCCCTCTCGCAGGCATCTTGTAAGCGAACGAACTTTTCTTAACTTCGATTAATCGATTGAGAGACAAATCAGCGTTCCTCCATTCCTCGTGAAATCTAAAGAACAATGACATAGAAATCGATGGAGTGAAGAAGAGATCGATAGAGTCATGTAGAGATCTTCGAGAGCGATGGAATGATAAAAAAAGTGACAGAGAGATCTTCGATTGAGATGGAGAGATTCGTGAAGTTTGTAGTTTTTTAGGTTTTGTAATGGTTTTAGAGAAGATTGGTTTAGTGAAGAAATGAACAGTAAAAAATGGAACTTAACTTAATATATTTATTTCTTAGTTATTTTTATAAATAATATATTTATTAAAATTACTAATTCATATTTTTAGTAACTTAATTCAATAATTAGTAACATTTTTTTTTACAAAATTTGTAATATAATGAAGAGTTACAAATGAAAATATATTAATGTTGCTAATTAGCTATTTTAGTGTAGTGATTATCAGGCCCACTCTATAACAGTTCTGACCAAGCACCAGCTCTGCACGGTACTACACCAGCCAGAGTTATCTGGCAGAATGGTGAAATGGTTGGTAGAACTGGGGCAGTTTGATGTAAGTTATGCCCCAAGAACTGCCATCAAAATCCAAGCGCTGGTGGACTTCATCGCCGAGTTTACCGGCGGAGAGGAACCTAGGGCAGACCTTCAAGCCCAAGATTCAGACAATCAAGGATGGACCTTGCATTGCGATCAGTCATCAACAGGGAAAATAAGCAGAGCTGGAATCACCCTCCGTTCCTCAAGCGGTGTCACCCTCGAGAAAGCAGCCAGGTTCGGTTTTCTCGCCTCAAATAACGAAGTTGAATATGAGGCATTCTTGTCAGACCTAAAGCTAGCAAAGGGGATCAGGATAGACTAATTAACAACATATACCGACTCAAAAGTGGTAGTCAACTTGATCCAAGGAGAATTCAACATCAAAAATCCCCACATGATAGCCTACCACGGAAAGATACTCTAAGCAATAAGTGAGTTCAAGAGATTTGAACTCTTACAATGCCCCCGAGACGATAATAAAATAGATGATTCATGGGTCAAGGAAGCATCAGCCTCCGCATAAGTCTCAGACAGACTCATTGAATACCAAGAGCAATCAAGCCTAGACGAAGAAGAGCCAAGCGATGTTTGCACCACAAGCACAGAGGCGAGTAGGATGACTCCAATTCTTGAATACATTTGAAGCGGAGCCCTGCTGGCCAAGAAAGCCGAAACTAGAAAACTCTGAAGCAGCGCATCGCAGTACACTCTCTTAAACGACAAGTTATACAGAAGATCAACAACGGGCCCTTGCTCTGATGCCTAACCCCCTCTGAGGCAGATCAGGTCCTGAGACAGATCCACGAAGTGTGACATATGTCAGAGGTTCGCGCCATACACACACATGCCTACCCAACCACTATCACCGATGACTAGTCCGTGACCATTCGCACAATGAGGGATGAACGTCGTTGGGTCGTTCCCAGCATCAACTGGTAAAAAATTCTTTTTTGTGGCAATCGACTACTTCACCAAATGAGTCGAAGCAGAGCCCCTATCCAAGATAGGGCAAAACCAAAATAGAGAAGTTCATATGGGCATCCATCTTCTGCAGGTTTGGCATCCCCAGAGTATTGGTCAGCGATAACGGGACTCAAATCGAAGGTAGCAAGGTTAAGAAACTATGTGAAAGACTGAACATCAGTCACCATTTCTCCTCGCTAGGGCATCCACAAGCCAACGGCCAAGTGGTTATTAACTGAACGATCTTGGAAGTGATCAAAAGAAACTTGACGTAGCCAAGGGAAAATGTTTTTCAGATCTACCAGGAATACTTTGGGTGTATCGGACAACCAAAAAAACCCCAACCGGAAAAACACCCTTCGCCTACTTTATGAGTGTGAAGCCATGGTTCCGGTGGAACTTGTAGTGCCTACTTTCCGAACGGAAGAGTTCAGAGCAGATGATAATGACAAAGTCTTGTGCGTTGGACTAGACCTCCTTGAGGAAAAATAGGATCAAGGTTTTGCCAAAATAGCTGCCTACCAGCAACGAATGGCACAATACTATAACAAGAAAGTTATGCCATGCGAATTCAGAATGGGGGACTGGGTACTCAGGAAAACCCATCAGAACACCAAAGAAGCAGGTGCAGAAAAACAAAACTTGATTTGGGAAGGGACCTACAGGGTGACCAAAGTCAACAGGTCGGGTACGTACTAGTTGGAAGACATGAATGGTGACGGACTTAAACGACCATGGAATGTAGAGCACCTCAAAAAATATTATCAATAAAAAAATATTTGTTTTTGCTGAACTTCCACTACTGTTCGTTAAAACCAAGCCAACGTCCAATCATCCCGCCATGGCCAAATCCGAGAAGATCCAACCCGACGCCTAGTCCGCTGCGTGCGGATGACGATGGCTTAGGAAGTGGGAGTCTAGTCAGTGCTCTCACGCCTGATGAAGACGACTAGCCAAGGGACCATTACTCTACCACAGACAATGACCGTCGAACCTGACTAGGTAAGCTTAGTCAGATTCGGCTGATGATGACGGTTTCTGGTGCACCCGACGTTTAGTTCGCTACGTACATATGACAATGGCCTAAGAAGTGGGAGTCTAATCAGCACTCTCACGCCTGATGATGACGATTCGCCAAGGGATCATTGCTATACTACAGACAATGGTCGTCAAACCTGACCAGGTAAGCTTAGTCAGTTTCGATTGATGGCGACGGCTTCTGGTGCACTTGATGCCTAGTCCGCACTGTGCGGATGACTATTGCCTATGAAGTGGGAGTCTAGTCAGTACTTTGACGCCTGATTACGATGACTCGCCAAGGGATCATTGCTCTACCACAGACAATGATCGTCGAACCTGACCAGGTTAGCTTAGTCAGTTTTGATTGATGACGATGATTTCTGGTGCACCCAACGCCTAGTCCGCTGCGTGAGCATGACGATGGCCTAGAAAGTGGGAGTCTAGTCAACATTCTCATAGACTCACGCCTAATGATGATGGCTCACCATGGGATCATTTCTCTATTACAGACAATGGTTGCCGAACCTGACCAGGTAAGCTTAGTCAGTTATGACTGATGACGACGACTTCTAGTGTACCCAATGCCTAGTCCGTTGCGTGTGGATGACAATGGCCTAGGAAGTATGAGTCTAGTCAGCGCTCTCACACCTAATGACGACTCACCAAGGGATCATTTATCTACCACAGACAATGATCGCCGAACCTGACCATGTAAGCTTAGTCAGTTCCGATTGATGACAATGTTTTCTGGTGCAATCGACGCCTAGTCTGCTGAGAACAGATGATGATGGCCTAAGAAGTAGCAGTCTAGTCAACGCTCTCACTCTAATTATGACAACTCACCATAGGATCATTGTTCTACTACAGACAAAGGTCGTCAAACCTGACCAGGTAAGCTTAGTCAGTTCCGACTGATGACGTCGGCTTCTATAACATCCTGACGCTTAGTCCACTATGTGCAGACAACAATGGCTTAGGTAATAGGTGTATATTCGGCAGTTTCGCGACTTGTGGTGGTTACTCGCTGGGGACAATTGCTACACTGTAGACAAAGATTACCCAACATAGTCAGTTTCGATATGACTCAACTGACAACCCATACCATCTGCTAGCATGAAGGGCCCGAAAATACTAATTTCAAAGCCCACAACATGGGTCGAAAGTTTCTAATAAAGACACAATGGCACGACAGTATAAAACAAACAAGCAGAGTTACAAAATGTTTTTTTCATTAAAAGTTTTGCTTTTGTTCTGAGAGAGACATTATAACTATTTTGGAACAGTAGGGGATAAAACGACTTCCTCAACATCCCGTCCCAAAAGCAGCCTTTCTATAATAGGCGAAGTCGAGGTCGAAACCAGGGCTCTATTATCTAATAAGCTCCAAAAGTTCCAGCCTGCTTCGAACGACCTCCGAAGACACCTGCAGCTTCCGCCTAGAAGCCCCGGGATCCACTATGCCTACCAATGTGGCAGAGTGCGAACATTTTTCTGCCAGTAAGTGTTCTGCTTCACGAACGCGACAAAGTCCCTTAGCAACTTCTAACTCAAGCTGACGTCGTATAACAACCCATTCAATTTCGGCTCGCTTCCTCTCAACAATCTGAGCCTACAAATTAAACGACCACTTATCCACCGCACCTTCTAGGCGCTTCAACTCAGCACGAGCCCGCACCAGTTTCGCTCTGGTAAAAGCCGGGACAACTTTAGTTCAGCTTTTATGGCTACCAATTCCGCTCCAGACGCGAATGTCGTGGTTCGCAAAACCCCCAAGTTTGCAGCAACACATGAATCCTGTAGTGATTGGTAAAAAAAAAACCTGATGGAAAGCATCCGAATATGACATCCACAAGTCTGCGAAAGCCTTTTCCAAAGCGAGCACTCTCCCACGAGCATCAGGATGTAGCACAATATAATCATGTGACTCAGTAGTGCGAACCTCGGCTAGGGACCCATGGTGACTCACGACGTCGACCTTTGGTCTAGTGCGCTCCCCCTCTAAGTCAACATGGGGTTGGGCAAAAATATCCAGCGCGAGACTATGATCCCTTGGGATCACCTCCTAAGCAAACAAAGATAATTCACGCCTCGCAACAATCGCCTCCTTTTCTAATAAGGATGGCGGCTCGGAAGAAGAAGCAATGTGATTACTAGGTCGCCTCCTCTTATGGAGAATGATAAGGGGCACTCCCACCGCCAACTCACCCAGCCTCGATGGGCTGGGCATAACCAGACTCATTTTCTTTAAACGACGGCCTCTGACCTTTTTAGTCGGTGAGTTGAGTGCAACAAAGGCCTCGTGGGAACTTTTGAACAGCCCGTTACGTACGATGTTGTTCGACATTATAACCATCTCAACATACATCAATTGGAGTTCATTAAACCCCTTCTCTATCAACTCTTCCTCTTCGGTGAGGATCAAAGTCACAAACTATCATGAAAAAAGAAAATGATGATACACCAAAACGGTCCCAACTCTGTGTCGTACACGTGTCATGATGAATTCGAGGAAAGATAGGCCCTAGCGTCAGCTCAACATTGATCCGGCCCATGCGGTTCTAAGCCCGTCCAATGCAGTCCGCCAAACGGACCCAAATTCTTACAGCACCTACTAGGCCTATGTGTCTCATAGCTATTCCCAATACCCATAAGCCCTGTTAAGGAAAGTATCTCGGGGATTATCTTCAGATGGGCAATTACATCGGCTCTTTGCTTCCAACTAGGAAGCATACTCCAGAGTATGTATCACATATGGAGACTTCTACCTATATACTACTCTCGAAACATGAACTATCTCCCGCGTATCTAAGAGCACATGGCTAACAGGGAAACTTCCCTCCACAACACGACTCCTAATTAGATAAGGATCTCCACGCATGTCTTCTTTCCTAAACTACGCCATCGATGGCCTAGTTTATCCAGGACTCTTGCACTATAAATAAGACATGAAGTTGGTAAGCTAAGATACACTACAAATTTTCTGTTTACAGCATTACACCTTCCTCAGATCCCTGTCTGACTTTAGCATACTCTCTCTCAAACAGAGATCCAGTGAGACACTCAGAGAGTATGTCATGCGCTTTAATGACGAACTGACACTCATTGATGGCTGCAGCAACGACAGAGTCGTGATGGCTTTTACCGCGGACCTGAAGGAGGTAAAGCTTTATGAATGTCTCATCTTGGAACCCTCTTTTGATATGACGGAGCTCCTCAAAAGCGCCCAAAGGTACATCATCTTAGAGGAGTTGAGAACTGTGAAGAGGGAAACAGAAGGTGAGAAGAAGCCCTCCGCTCCTAAAGACAACAAGGAGGGAAAAAGGCGTGAGGATGAAGAAAGGAACAAGCAAAAGTGCAATGACAACAGGTCAGACCCTGGCTGGGCCAAGCCAGAGAAAGCATCCAACTACGTTGGATCCAGAGCCGTGACCCCTCTCAATTTCAGCCTATCAGACGTCCTGAATTCCATGAAAAACTGGGAAGATCTGAAGTGGCCCCCAAAGTTGCGCGGAGACCCCTCCAAGCGTGACAACAAAAAATATTGCTCGTACCACAAGGAGGGTGGTCATGATACCAACGAATGCAAGAGTCTAAGGTATGAGATTGAGTACTGGATCCGTAGGGGCAAGCTAAAGGAATTCCTGAGCTCTGAGAAGCGACCAAAATGATCCAATGACCAGGGATGTCAGTCAAGGAAATAGAGAAGGAGACTCCGGGCATAATCTATGTCTTTCATGCGGTCAAATTGGATGAAGACAAGTCGAACAGGTACCGTAAACGGACTCTGTTGTAAATGCAGACATAGCTCGCAGATGAGGACAAACGCGTTTGCTACTCGAGGGTGCAAAGCCCCATTCCCACCTTAACTATTACAGATAAAGACCTCGAAGTAGTCCGAGCGCCGCACAATGACGCTCTAGTTATCTTGGTCTCCATTGCAAGGTGGGAGGTAAAGAGAGCTCTGGTAGATACGGGGAGCTCGCTCAATGTCCTGTTCTATAACACGTTCCGCGGTATGGACCTCAAGGTGTAGAACCTAGCATTCTCAAACTACCCGATGATCGGATTCAATGGAGAAAAATGCTTCCCGACAGTAGTGGCAGAAGAGCCACAACTCAAAAAGGTCATGTTTCTAGACTTCATGGTAGTAGATGCGTCGTCTACCTACAACCTTATCTTGGGAAGATTATGACTCCACCAGATGGAGGTAGCAGGCTCCACCCTTCACCAGTGCGTTAAGTACACTGCTAACCACTCTTAAAGAACGATATGTGGGGACCAACCTACGGCACGAGGCGGCAATTATGCTGCACTGAAGCAAATAGAATGTTTCCAGATCCAACAGGATCCCACGGTGCAATTTGAACTAGAACTAGGCCTAGTGACTCCAGACGCATCACTCCGCTTGCGAGAGAACCCAATATCGGTGGCTCGCTTCGGAGAAAGGGGACAATCAAGTGGTATAGGAGCAATCTGCTTTTCAACCCAGTAGAATGGAAAGGTCAATGTAGATGAAACTACAACCCCCCGACATTTCGTCGGTATAGAGATTAACTCCCAGACAAGTTTTACTCTTCAGTAGCCTCAGTGACATCAGCGAAGCTCAAGAGTCCGCTGAAAGTATTAACGATCCAACAAGGATCATGTGAATTCACTTCAGAGCCGGATCGACTTCTCCCCGCCTACAGTTAGTCTATTTTAGTTGTTTATTTTGCTTTCCATAGTTAATGTAGAGTATTAGTTATTGGAAACTTATGTGATTTGCAATCATAAAGAAAAAATTTCGCAAACACACTTTATTGATTACTGGAACTATCTACCAACGGGCGCCCTGAGGCAGGTACAAAAGACTACATACTACGAGCCTTTGAATCTGATGCAACGTAAAGTAAAAACTCGCTTAAACAGTCCAACTCCAGAAGAGATCTAGGGTACCCAAAGTAGGCTCCAACTTTTTAATGAACGTCATCTGCGAGCAACTGTGGGACGAAGGACTCGCATGTGCAAGAGCAGGATGAAATAACACGTCCAATCAAAGGCCTCTACAGACGAAACCCTCAAACATGGTCTGATACAAAATCGACAATCAAAACCCAGCAAAAAGATTTGGCCAACTCACATGCTCGATCCGGTCGACACAATGAACTTGGGACAAGTATCAGATTGATACAGGTTGAGTGCACCCTCCCGCAGAAGGGATGAGAAAGGCATCCAGGAGTCAATGGCCCAATCCAGTAGACCATGTCCAACTCCACCCCGTCCCGAGATCCCGAATTCTTGCGGAAGGCGAGTCAACGGGATTAATCGAGAAGTGATGGAGGCGACCACTCCGGAGTCGGCTGCTGGTATTATATCCGAGATTAAACGCTCTAGAGCAGCGATGACGCACCAACACATAAATGACAGACTCATCCTTTGAGAGGGAGTTTATATTTCTTCTCCACAATATGAGAAGAAATTACGAGATTTTAATGAAACAACTAGGTGCTTACCCATAGAAAGTGACCACACATAACAACGGTTCTTGTCGTGACTCATCGGCGCAAATGTCAGAACATTCGAAGACTCCAACCATGGGGGATCTCCCTTCAGCATTTGGAAAACCCAAAGCATTATCTTCAAGTAAAAACATTACAGGAGACACGCTCTGCAAAAGATAGTGCCTACAAGGATGGAGAAACAACATTATATTGACATAATGGCTCATCAAACGAATGCTTCAGCATTGAATACCGTATGAAAAACAAGGAGACGATGGCTCCCAAGGATACTACGCATGTTCACATTCGTCCAATCAACGGGGCTGCATCCAACCCCATTAATTGAAGGGGAGTAAATGATACTCAATTGTCTCACAATCCACGCCGTACACATGCTACCATACGATCTACACCGTATACGTTGCATATTGTGTACAGAGACCCCTAGCTCACACTCTACGAGCCCATGGGCTCGGCCCACTATTCAAACAGTATTCTACCACGTGCTTGACACAAGCATTAGAAACCCTAGTCATTCCTAACACATGGATCACACCCACATGCCGCCAAGTAATCCAAGGTATTCTTGTCTCTTCATAACTCATTCGCACAATCCATTTCGCTTGCAGACGCATGCTCGCATGCCTGCAGTTGGCGGAGCCTCTACCTAACCAGGTAAGCTTAGTCTGGTTTGGCTGAAGACGACAGCTTCTGGTTCACCCCGACACCTTGTCCGCCCAGTGCGGATGTTGATGGTTTAGGAAGTGGGAGTCCAATCAGCGCTATCACGCCTGATGACAACGACTCGCTAGGGACTATTGCCCCCTTCGCAGACAACGGTCGTTAAACCCGATCAGGAAAGTCTAGCTGGTAACGATTGGCAATGATAGCTTTTTATCAAAGCCCTGAATTGTAGCCCTCACTGTACAGGTGTAAGTGGTCTGGAAGGAGGGAGCCTAGTAAGTCCTGAATTGATTCCGACGGCTTGCCATGAGACCACTGCTATTTTACAGACTATGGTCATCGAATTACCAACCCCAAACTTGTAGCTTCCACTACGCGGGTGTAGATGGTTTGGAAGGTGGGAGCCTAGTTAGTCTCAAACTGATTCCGACGGCTTGCCATAGGACCACTGCTCTTCTACAGACCATGGTCGTTGAACAATCGCAAATTTGTAGCTCGATGCGCACGGGTATAGATGATTTGAAGGTGGGAGCTAGTCAATCCCAAACTGATTTCGACAACTTGCCACGGGACCACTGCTCTTTAGCCTAGTCGTCGAACCCCCTCGTCTTAAACTTGTAGCCCGCCATGCGCGAGTGTAGATGGTTTGAAAGGTGGGAAACTAGTCAGTTTCGAACTAATTTCGACGCCTCGCCACGGGATCATCGCTCTTCAACAAACTATGATCGCCGAATCCTAGCTCCCTGAACCTGTAGTCCACCATGCTCAAACATAGATGGTTCGAAAAGTCGGAGCCCTAAATGGCTTGCCATGCGACCACCGCCCTCTTTTGAAACAATAACCCAAAGATAAATCACAGCTCACACAACATCTTCACGTTCACATGGGCTGACATTCTATTACCAGCAAAGGACGCTCATGCCGAGCCATAAATCGTCTCGCAAACGCGCGAAATAGTGTTACGTGGAATGTCAGCCCAAGCTTATGCAACCTGACTCGAAACAAGCGCTCTAATTACAACCATGTTGTCGACTATCACAGTTCATTCATGCCAGTAACCGCAGCCAACAGTCAAATAGACAAAGTGAGCCCCCAACTGCTTACCTTGAGAATGGGCCACAGCTGGGCAGCGTAGCCCGCTCCTCAACCATCAGCAAAATGCTCATTACTGGACGTGACTAAGCAACAATGACTCTGAGTCACTTGCAACATGGTCAAACTCTCAACAACAGACAGACCACTCGACTTCCTATTGATCCAACTAGCCTATGCCAAAGTAAAACGACAAGGCAAAATGAAAAACACACAATAGCGATAATGAGCACATAACGGATACAAGACGTACTCAAGATAAACATTTTTTCATTAAACAGTTGAAACAAAAAAGGTACAAGTGTACAAAGTTCACTCCTTATCAAGAGAAGGTAAAAATTATAAGAGCTAAGCTTAACGGGGAAGGGAGTAGGAGTTGCATCCGTACACGCTGCAACCTGAGCATCAGGATCCGAACCGCCCTCTTCGTCTGATGCCGCAAAAGCCAATGACAAGTCTACATGACATTTTCTTATAGCGGTCAAGGTCCCATTCCGGATGCTCTTCATTCATCAGCGCCAGCACCTCCAATTTACCATGTACAACCCAGCGGAATTCACACTTGCCTTCGCGTCAGCTAGTTCACTCTCCAACTACTCCAACTTGCATGATAGCGCATCAACCTAAGATTGATCGGTGGTTAAACTGCTCTTTACAGCATTGAGCTCATGTTGCTCCAATTCAAGATTATCCTCAGCTTTCCTCGCCTCCCGAGCATTGAACTCCACATCGGACTCCAATTGCTACTACTGAACAACCCAATTAGCCTCCTTCAAGGCATTCTCCCCAGCAAGGGACTGTAGTTCAAAATGCACCTCAGCCGTATCTTCCTCAAAAAGTACATTGGAATATTGCCTCTGCATGTTCGAGAAGACACGCTCCATGGTATACATCCTCTCACGAGCTGCCTCGACTTTCATCCCAACAACGACCACCTGGCTCAAGTGAGACATCCCCAGCTTAAGGTACTTTAAACCCTTACCCATACGCATGATCCATCAGTCAGGTATGACGCCTGCTTATATGCTTCTTCGAAGCATAGTCCACATCAACCTCCTGATGCCTAACCTGAGTGCTCATCTTTACTAAGTCCGGGGCAAACAGACTTATCCACGCATCCGAATGAAGCTCTCCCAGATGAGGGATTACGCCAGCACTACCCTTTGTAGTCACCACCGCTCCCAGGCCTTCCTCCACAACCTTTTCTTTATCACCAGTAGTTGACCCCAAAGTACGAGATGGCTTAGCAGGATCCAGAAGAAGTGAAGGAAGCGAGTTGTCCAACGAACCCTCCAACAACTTGAGATATGGTCTGGAGCGCGGCGGGGAACAATGCGAACTATGAGAAACTTGGCTCATGTCACGACGACCACTATTGGATAGCCCACAAATGGGATGATCAGATTCCAAAACCTTAGGTAGATCCTCACATGAACCTTCTATCGGAATGGTCTCGTGCGGATCGACACCAGCATAAGCCGCCATTGCAGCTAGCATCAACTGCTCACACAAAGCTTCCACCTGCGAGGCATTAAGATTTGATATGTCTTCAAGCCCTGCTGATCGCAGGTGCTCCTTCTCCCAGCCGG
Organism: Berberis vulgaris; assembly: GCA_963556465.1. Taxonomy (NCBI): domain Eukaryota; kingdom Viridiplantae; phylum Streptophyta; class Magnoliopsida; order Ranunculales; family Berberidaceae; genus Berberis; species Berberis vulgaris. The sequence goes on from OY747127.1 coordinate 22,346,376, forward strand.
ATACATCGGCCTCCGCCCTGACGGGCTGATCAGACTCGCGTTCTTCACTTACTGGAGCGGATCATTTTGAAGGCGACCCAGTTCTAATGCGAGATTTCTTTGAACTCACAAAGGAGGCGAGCGTGTCAAGAGGCCACTCCGTGTCAGACAAAACAGGAGTCTTAGCTCCAACGGTTTTCCTCTTCCTAGAAGGGACCCACCTTCAGATTTAAATTTCGACGAACGGTAAAGAATAGGGGCCTCATGCCAGTTGTCCCACAGCCTACTGCGAATAAAGTTGGTGACACATAACGTCCACTACATTCTTCGTTGGCAAGCTGCGGAATGTCTCCATAGTATTTCGCTCCTCTGGGGTAAGAGTAGTGGGAAACCGTCCTACGAGGAAAAACAAGCAACAATTATCATACAAAAAGGCGCAATGGAATCGAAAGAAAAAGCTATACTTACGAAGTGGCTTGAATTCTCGTTGGAGCAGATGACCCTTGAACTAGAAGTACTTTGAATCAACAGGAGCCATGAAGCAATGCTTCTACCAGGAATTGAAGTCATCATGCAAATTCTCAAAGCAAGCCGGCGACCTCATTTTACAGACAACGTGATCGTTCAACAGAGGAGAAGTCAACAACTGGATCACCTGCGGAGTCACGCGGACGCTAGCTTCCTTCGCCCTAATCAAAATGATAAGAACGATCCTATACCCATTAGGCACCAACTTGGCCAGAAGAATTCCAAGGAAGTCAAAAAAGTCCCAAATCATATCCAAAACAGGAAAATGGACTCCAGTTTGAAGCATCCCGCGGTGCAAGCAAATGAACCCTGCCGGCGGCAACATTGGCGTCTGATCATCCTTCAGAGAATATAATGGCAGGTCTTTAAGGACCCCGAACTTCGAATGAATTTCAACAAGGCCGGATTCATAAAGCAACCTGTCTTCGAAAAACTCAAAGCCCTTGGCCAAAGTTGCATCATCGAGAAGATCTTGTTGAGCCATGAAAAAGATGAACAATAGTTTCAATCAGAAGATAAACAAAGCAAGAAAGTATAAGAATTAGTCTCTGCACAAAGGATGACCTAACTAGGAATGAGATTCTTGCCTCTTCTCCATCAAACCGATGAACATTCAATTAATGAATCAAGCGGCTCAAGCAACGATTCAAACTCAATCATCATAAGCCACGTATCTTTTGAAGATGTGACTTAGCGAACCGATGTGATGGCCCACTAACTCAAGGGGAGTAGCTGGTGATACACCAAAACGGTCCCAACTCTATGCCCTACACGTTTCATGATGATTTCGAGAAAAGATAGGCCCTAGCGTCAGCTCAACACTGATCCGACCCATGCGATTCTAAGCCCGCTCAATATAGCCTGCCAAATGTACCTGAATTCTTACAGCCTGTTAGGCCCACGTGTCACACAACTATCCTCAATACCCATAAGCCTTATTAAGGCAAGTATCTCGAGGATAAGCTTTCGACGGGCAATTACAGTGGCTTTTTGCTTCCAACTAGGAAGCATATTCCAGAGTATATATCACATATGGAGACTTCTCTTTCTATAGACTACTCTCGGAACGAGAGCTATCTCCCGCTTATCTAGGAACACATGGCTAATAGGGAAACTTTCTTCCACAGCACGACTCCTAATTAGAGTAGGATCTCCATGCACGTCTTCTTCCCTAAACTACGCCATCGATGACCTGGTTGAACCAGGACTCCTGCACTATAAATAAGGCATGAGGTTGGTAAGCTAAGGGACGCTACAAATTTCACGTTTACAACATTACACCTTCCTTAGATCCCTGTTTGACTTTAGCATCGGAGTGCCATCGGCCACTACAACGGTGGTCCATGGCTCACGTGCATTCCTTGTTAGGTTTGCAGGTCAAGGTCAAAGCAGGGAGTGAAAAACGATTACATCATAAACAAAAAATCAAGTTAGCGCTACATCCGTAATCTGGGATGGTAAGACAGCAACACAACACTTACTAAGATCGAACTGAAAGAATCTGGGGACCTGACAACCTCCCAACTTGAAGTATGGGGAATTTGCTGAAGCCAGAAACCAATACTTTTTCCAAGGCTCAATATCATCCGCTAAAGGATGCAAGCAATCAGGAGTGTTCAACGCACAAACACCTCTAGAATCCAATCGAGCGGCTGTCAAGCGTTGAACTATCGTCGGAGTCATGCAAAGGCCAACATCATTCACTCTGATAAAGGTCGCAATCAAAATCTTAAACCCCCTCGGAGCAAGCTGAGCGGTGGGAATACGGAGGAAAAGAAAGAAATGCCAAATGTCATCCGGCACTGGGAACTAGAGTGCAGATTCAAACATACCCTGGTGCAATCCTATATACCCCTGTGGGGGTGTAGCCGGAGTCCGAGTCGAGAACATGAGAAAAAGCTCCAAACTTTTAGGAACATGGTACAAGCCCCGAAGCCTAATTAACTCGGTTTCATCAGTCAAGCAATCTTCAAAGAGCATGTGATAGGTATAAGACACCTCATTTGCAGGAGTAAGTTCGACATTAGCCACTATTGAAGGAAAGTGCAAATCAAACTTTGCAAAAATACACTCGCGCAAAAGAAAACACGAGTCAGAGACAAGAATATGCCACAGAAGAAATAAAAAAGGAAGAGATACCTTCCTTGAAGCAATATCTATTTATAAAAAATATGAATTGTACCCCTTCTTCTTGAGCAATCACATATTCATTAATGTTATGTGTCGCTCGAGACGACGCTTCTGGATCAATCATTACGATGGTACAATCACTTTTCAAAAATTTAGTGGACCAACTAAATGCCCCACTAACTCAGGGGGAGCAGCTGATGATACACCGAAACGTCTTTTCATCTACATCGAACACATGCATGATAATCTCAAGGGATAATAGGCCCAAGCATTAGTCTAGCACTGATCTGGCCCCATGTGGCAACCAACGAAATGCAGCCAGTCAGACCCGAAATACTACATCCTTCTAAACCCGCATGTCTCATAGCCATCCCCAATACCCGTAAGACCTATTGAGGCAAGTATCTCGGGAATCAATTTCAGACGGGCAAACCAGTAGTACTTTGTCTCAAACTAGGAAGTAAATACCAAAGTATACATTGTACGTGAAAACTTCCACATGTGGACAACACTCCAATAAGGAACTATCTCCTGCGTATCCAGGAGCATAGGTCTAACAGGGAAACTTCCTTCCACAAGATGACTCCTAATTAGAGAAGGATCTCCAGAAATATCTCTTTCCCTAAACTACGCCACCGATGGCCTGACTGAACCAGGATTCCAACACTATAATAAGATAAGAGGTTGTTAAATAAAGGTATGCTACAAATTCTCTGTTTACAGTTTTAAACATTCCTCAGGGCCCTGTCTGACTTAAGTATCGGAGTGTCATCGGCTACCATAACGGTGGTCTGTGGCTCATGTGTGTTTCTTGTGCATGTCAGTAGGTCAAGGTCAAGCAGGGAACGGAAGTTGACTGCATCAACTACATTAACTAATCAGAACCATACTACGTTTTGTATGAAACTAGCTTTGGAGCCCATGCTCAACACATGCATTTTATTTTTATAACTCTTTTTTAATCCCTTAACCCCTCCCAACCCAAATGTCGCCACCGACAAAGTTTGAATTCTGGACTTGTGACTTCATCCGCCACAAGTCTACCCCTGAGCTGGTATTCTACTAGCCCATTTATAACTTAGGCCAATTCTTTTTTAAATGTGTATAATGTTGTATTTCCAAATCATAAGACATTCGGAACAAATCTCAATGATTTCCAACGTTCATTAAGGATTTAATAACATTTATTTGCTACAATGATTTGAGAAAAATTAATATAAATATTTTTCTTTTTTTTTCCTTTTTATTACTTATTTATAACGTACTCGGCAATATGACAATGACTCTATATACCAAGAGCCAAGAGCTTATACTTTCATAAAACGCCAATTCTAGGGAGCGAGGGAGGGCCCAACACCGCCCACCCTCCTCGAGATGCGCGGTGATGGGCATCTCGAGGAGGGTGGGCTGTTTTGGGCCCTCCCTCGCTCCCTAGACTTACTCTTCATAAAATTGAGTTACAGTATTGTGACTATTCCCAAATTGAGTTCATTCTCTCTAGAACTTTCACTTAGCAATAAATGTAGATTTCGTAGTACACATAGATACAGATATATGCTCATTTCAGTGACAGGGCCAAGATTTTCGTTGAAGGGGGCGGAACGATGAATCATAGTTAATTAATGATAATATATTAATTAATTACTTTAACATAGTTTTTTTATTTGAACAATACATAAATAAGTATACAAAACACTAATTGCTAAACAAAACTTCATCTAATCTATTGGGAAAGAACTTTGATCCATCTGATTGGGTTATTTGCGATTTGCCTCTATAAAAATTATAAAAGGCTCGTGTTGATTACCAAAATGCTCTTTAAATAATAACGCAAAGATGAACCTTGAAATACAAACATGTATCTTGAGGAAAAATTAATAGATTCAAATTTTTTTTTTTTTGTATTTATCTCCAGAAAAATCTTATGAATAAAATACAAGACTACACCTCGAGATACGAATTCATCTCAAGAAAATTATTTAAAAAATCACTCTTTCTCAAAGCAGAAAAGAGAGGTTGGGGTTGCCGGTGCCGATGGTGGAAAAGGGAAATAAATCAAGCCGAAAGGAAAGAAAAAGAAGAGAGAGGAGATGGAGCGGTTGTCGAACTCGCAGTAAATAGAATGAGGGAGCAGAAATGAGGAAAGGGGCGAGGCGGGGTCATCGGCATCGCAAAGGATAGAGGGAGAGAGGAAGGGGTGGGGTAGGGCTGCGTCGTCGGGGTCGCAGGGGTAGACGCGCCCCCACTTTTCCCCATGTAAAAAAAAAATCAAAATTCAGTGGGGGCACTATCGGTCCCTGTTCATTTGTTAGCTAATATTTAAAGAAAATTTCATGAACATCACTGCACCAATACACTTCCACAATGCCTCCATTTTTGTATTAGCCACTTGGGCTTCTCTCTTGTTACCCTGATTAGCTTCCTGATGTGTCGAACTGTCGAGCTTTATCAGGGAGAGAATAACCTTACTGTTAGCCTTGCTGTTGATTTTAGATACTTGAATATTAGCGTTCTTGATCTCTGATTTCAATGCATCAGTATCCAAAGGATCACAACAATTTAAGAATATGCATCATACTGGCAAAGGTTATCGAAACCCATATACTCCCTCCACTCTATCTTCTCAGTCAAGTTTGATATGCCCACACCACCTGTTAAATTTTGTAAATCTTCTATTAATGAAAATATTTTATCATAATCCCATAAAACCATTTTTTATTCAGAAATTCACCCAATTAAGAAATATATAAATGAGAAGATTTCATTGTCAAAAAGCCTTTTTTTTTTTGAAAGGCAAGCGCGGGGTATAAATGGGCTGCCCAGACCACAGAAAAGGTGATAATGATTACAATCGTGTATACTGTCTACCTATCGCATCGTCAAAAATAATTTTCTTAAGATCTTCGACACAGGAACTAGGTGTGATCTCTAAGTATTCTGCACTAGGAAAAAGACTCGATAGCTTGTCTGCTGCTTGGTTAGTTTCTCTGACCGCATGCATCAGTCTGTAATCTTCAAACTCCTCTAGCAGCATCTTGATATGGCGTACTATGTGATGAGCTTCCCATGGAGGCACTTTGTCGGTAGCAAGGTATCGGTACATATTCATTGAATCCATGCAGAAAACGACCTTGGTGATGTTATGTTGCTTAGCTAGTCTTATTCCTGTTTCGAGTCCTTGTAGTTCATGGAGAATAATTGACTTAGCTTCCTGGGATCCAGCTGCTGCAGCTATGACTAGGCCATTATTGTCTCTTATCAGTGCGCCATATCTGCCTCGGTGTCCATCCATTGAGCCATCGGTGTTGATCATATACCAACCCCAGTCAGGCTTCTTCCACGTATGTACGGTCCTCAACTTTGTTTCAAACTGAACAACCAATCTCCATTTCTCACAAAATCGTCTATTCTGGTCATTGTCTTCCACTGTAAGGTCAAGGACTGCAACCTGAAGCTTCACATCCTCAATAATCTTATCAATTAGCTGAAGGACTACTCTGCGTTTACCCTGAAATAAACGCTTGTTTCTTTCCTGCCATAGGTGATAGACAACTGCATTGAATGCAAGTTTCTTAACTAATGTGCCAGGAGACTCGCCTATGAAGTGTTGTATGCACCAGTCAACTTCAAGCTCCCATGTCAATGGTCTTCGATTATATCCCAAGTAAAATAGAACCTGCGACCAAACAAGGTTAGAGAACCAACACTCGAAGAACAAGTGGTCCTCATTCTCTTGTGCATTGCTACACAGACTACACTTAGAAACCTCTATCGTCTTCCATTTCCTCATCTTGTCTTGCATTTTCAAGGCTTTGTGCATTGCTAGCCAAGTGATAAAACTATGACGAGGTATCTTACCCTTGAACCACACCAGTCTCGGCCATGGAACTCCATTCGATCTATGCCTGATTGAATGATACGTTGATTTGCATGTAAACTCCCCATCATTACCTCCAATCCATATGACCTCATCCTTGAAGCGCTGATCTAGTTCAATAGAGTCAAGGCCATCATATATCTCCGGGATTGAATCGCGATCATGTTCTAGCGCATCCCACCTACCATTCCTCATTAGAGCGCTGACTTTGGCCTCCTTGTGAAGAAGAGAATCATACTGCAACTGTGATGGAAAGCTTGACATGAGAATACCCATCGGGTGCCAAGGGTCTTTCCATAGAAAGGTTTCCTCACCATCCCCTATAGAATGCATACTAAGGCTGCTTACTTTCTCTCTACTGTGAAGAATATGCCTCCAACTCCACGAGCAGTCTCCGGGTATGTCTATCAGCCAAAAACTCATGTTTCTAATGAGATGCTTCCTGACCCATTGACCCATAAATTGTGCTTGTTAGATACTAAATTCCATATGTGTCGAGTAATAGCTGCTGCATTTGAAGTCTCAATGCACCGAATGCCTAACCCACCTTCTCTATATGGATGACACACCTTTTTCCAACTTACCATGGGGTGCTTAAGGTAAGTATCACCAGCTGACCATAAGAAGTTCCGCAGGATAGCATTAAGATCAGTTATAACTTCTTTGGGCAGAACATAACATGAAGACCAGTAAACATGTAGGCTGTTAAGAACTGACTTGATTAATGTAACTCGACCAGCATATGAAAGAGTTTTATTCTTCCAGGAAGTTACTCGCTTTCGCACCTTTTCAATCAGTGGTAAGCAGTCAGCGTAGTGAAGCCTAGTCGAAATAAGGGGGAGCCCCAAATACTTGACAGGGAGCTTTTCAATATTGAAACCAAGCGTATTGGTGATACTGTGCATTTCGGTGCTTGACACGCCAGTAGAGTATAGATTGCTCTTATAACAGTTTGTGTCTAGCCCCGTGCAAGCTTTAAATATGTTGAGCACATTCATTAAAGCTAACGCCAACCCATGATCCCCATTGAAAAATACCATAAGGTCATCTGCGAAGCTTAGATGGGTTATCACTGGGTCTTGGCATTTGTAGTGCAGTTTGTATTCCCCAGTCTCAGCTTTCTGCTTCAGTAGTAGGTGGAAGATTTCCATCACTAGTACAAACAAATACGGGGACAAAGGGCAACCCTGTCTTATACCTCTACAACCCTTGATGAAGCCCTTGGGCGACCCATTTAGAGAAATAGATAATCGCACAGTGGATATGCACACGCTGACCCATCTAATAAACTTATCTGGAAAGTTTATTCTGCGCATAATATGAGTAACAGCAGCCCAGTTAACAGTATCATAAGCTTTCCGTAGGTCAATTTTTGCAACGCATCTGGGAAGGCCATGATCACGATGGTAATTGCGCACCAACTCATGCGCCAGCATAATATTGTCATGTATATAATGTCCCTTGATAAAGGCTGACTGGTTCAAGCTGACTAAGGACTGCATCACCTTTTTCATACGTTTCATCATAATCTTTGTGATGCATTTGTAAAGCACGTTGCAACATGATATGGGCCTGAAGTCAGAAAAATACGAAACATTAGCAATTTTGGGAATTAAAGCAATGCAGGTGGCATTTACCTCACCCAAGAGCCTTTCGCTCCTGCAGAAGTTGCTAATCGCTTTCACAAAATCATCTCCAATGATCCGCCAGGCTGATTTGAAGAACAAGGAGGAGAACCCATCGGGTCCCAGGGCTTTGCTTGACTCAATATCAGCCAGAGCTTGTGTTATTTCATCTCGTGTCACCTCTTGTTCCAGCTCAATACTCTCTACAGGGCTGAGTGTTCGCTCTACTAGCAGGGAATTAATAATATTGGTGTCACACTGTCGCCGCTCGCCTCTAAATATTTCTTCAAAATACCTTATACACTCTGCACTAATATCCTCCATAGCCTCCAACTTCTCATTAGCAACATTGTAAATAGACAGAATCTTGTTCTTGGACCGTCGTTCTTTCAAATAGTTATGAAAGTAGCTAACATTTTCATCGCCCTCCTTCATGTGCTTTGCCCTGGATTTTTGCTTAGTTTCTGACTCCACACTTCTGATAGAAAAGGCATAAGATTTAACCGCTTCCTTCTCCTGTAGAGCTAGTTCTCGATCAAGGGGAGTTTGTTGTAACATTGTTTGAATCATCTCCATAGACTGTTTGGTGATGAGTACATTAGCACACGCATTAATAAATCTTTCTTTTCTCCAAGCAGTAAGCCCTTTTTTCACCAATTTCAACTTCTGCACAAAGGAGTACATATCGTTGCCCTCTATGACATTAAGCCAAGCCTGTTGTACTACTTCCATATATCCAGGTTCGTGTATCCAATAATTATAGAATTTGAATGGAATAGGCCCTGAATTTTTATGCTCGTAAATAGTCAGGGTCATCGGAGAATGATCTGACCCCCTGCTGTCAGGAATTCTGCTTCAGAATTAGGCATGTTCATAAGCCACTCCTGATTGATCATCACTCTGTCCAATTTAGACATGATTCTATTATCACCAACTTGCTTGTTACTCCAAGTAAGGAGGCATCCTTTATACTGACAGTCAAATAAATTGCAGTTCTGGACACAGTGGAGAAGGTCAATAAAATGTGACGGCCTGATCTCTTCGCCTCCAACTCGTTCATGGAAATTCAAGATTGAATTAAAATCCCCAAGCACTGCCCAAGGGACTCGGCAATTTTCTGCGAAAGCTTCTAATTCTTGCCAGAGCTGTTTTCTAGCAAGATAGTAGTTATGTCCATATACATAAGTAATAGCACATGAGAAACCATTCGGCCAAATAGTTTCCACAAAGATAGCCTGATCAGACCTCGAGAGAACATTAACATTAACTTCTAGAGGGTCCCAAGCCACCCATATCCTACCACCATGCACCAGATCATTATTATCAACTATAATCTAGTCTTTAATAAGGCTTTGTTGAGTTAACAACTTTCTTTCATTACTTACCTTAGTTTCTACTATACCCATAATCTTGATTTTTTGATTTCTGATTAGCTTTCTGACTTCCTCTTGTTTAAGGGGATCGTTAAGTCCCCTCACATTCCAGCATGCTGTCCTGATCATTAAGAACTAGCTTTAGAGGTACCGACACCCCCTCCTCGACGAGTTACATTTCCCAGCATATCAATTTGTCTCAGATCAGTATTACTGCTACCCAAATATTTATTGCGTGCTTCCACCGGATGGTTCTCCCTACTTGCAAGCCTGGAATTGATGAAAATTTGGGATTGTTGAATTGATCAAAAAGCTTTACCTAGTGAGATTGCACTCACAAGGATTGTCAAGCTGAGATTGAAGATAATGAGAGATGCTCTCCCGGATATGATTATCAACCTTTATGTCTCCTCACCCATCAAGTGGACTTTCTAGTGAATTGAACCATGAACATCTATCTGCCTTGGAAACCTTCAAGGCCTCTCAACATTTTAATCAATCGAGGTAGCAACTTTGAAAGGAGTATTGAGCATTTGGATCAATTACTTAAACTTTAGAAAGGGGAGTGCGAGCAGAGTCCTGTCATATTCTGCCAAACCATAGGAAAAAACTGAAATTTCGAAGGGAACAAAACGTTGTCCTCAACAAAATCCATGAGTATTAAACTCACATCTAATGAGCAGGATGAATGTTAAATCTCACATATCAAAACTGTAATATATGTTTCCTCTAGACGCTGCAATAATTTTTTACTCTGTAAAACTCATTATGTAGAGTAGGGGTGGGCACGGAACGAGATGGACCCATCTCGTTCATTTGGGATCGGGACAGAATAGACCTCATCCCGACCTCTTCTCATCTCAAACGAGATCGGGACGAGACAGGATGAGCACGTACTAAATAGTCCTCCAATAAAAAATAACAAATTTTTTTTTATCTCACATTACTCACACACCAATAATATCAAATTTATATACCTATAACTTACGTCATAAATAATAATAGATATTAAATAAATAAATATTAAACTCTTTTTGGAAGGCAAATAAATTTTAAATTTCATTTAGAATTAATTTTTCAATTCATTTAGATTTCATATAGAATTTCATCTTACATTGATTTAATTTCAACACATCCTAAACTTTAATTTAGAAGAGTATTTTGATTAAAATTAATAATAATTATTAAATAAATAAATTCGGGATAGGCAGCGATTGAAAATCTTCATCCCGATCCCATCCCACTCTAGATTGGGACGGACGGGATCGAGACAAGTTCGGAATCACGGGATGGGATTCCCACCCCAAATGTAGAGGCTCAAGCCACTTCTGCTCTTAATTATATAAACATGGCCAAGAAAAGCTCATATACGACTAAGAGTTTGCCACGCGATTTAGAGTAGAGCATTGGCATTCAAACTTATGGTACATGGCCACTTTGTACCACATCACATGATTTGCTTGGATAAACAATTTGACAAATAATTTAAATTATGTGTTCTTGTTTTAGTTTGAAGCTTTACTGGATGAATAGCTATATTTTAGTATTAATATTGTGAAGTAAAAAAAAAAAAAAAAAAAACCAACATATAGGAAGTCATGGAATAAAAATACAAACCAATCAGAAAATTAAATTAAATATAAAAAACATAAAACAAAAACAATTACCCACCTTCTTAAAAAATCATTATCCTGTTAATCAAAATAACCCACCAATGTAAATGTATTGGAGACCTTTCACAACCTCTTGGACACAAAAAAGGAATCATTTATGGTTAATATGCAAATAACAAAAAAAAATTATGCAAAAGAAAGTAGGAGTCGCTACTGGCATGTTGTGCACACTCGCACACCTTGGTCCACTATACATAGTTATGACATTGTCTCCGACTTAAATTCCTCTAGCATTGGACCCCCATCTAGGCATCGGTGTGGGTTTTATCCCAAAAACCTCGTTTCTATTAGGGAGTGGACCACTCCCTTAAATTCCTTCGTGACAACTTCACCTTCTGATATGTGAGACTATTCAAGCCAAAACAAATAACACAACAATCTCAACCTTTGGCACTAATTGTTACACACCCTAAACTCCACCTTGTCCACAGTATCTCAAAGTACACCTCCTCCTCGAAGCCTTACGTAACCATGACCTTGAGAGTAACACTTGATGTACGAGATTGACTATTGTCAGCATTGTTGGCTCCTCCTACTCACAACCACCACATTAACTTCACCTCGTTCGCATTTGTAGGATATTTTGGAGCCTAACCATGGATCATTCACCTAGAGGACCGCGCACTTGCGATTCTCTACCTGGTTCGCTCCCTGCACCTACTCCCCTTAGATGATGTGTCTCGTACACTTCCAGCTCGCCAAATCCCAGCCGAACCATCCGCTTTGATACCACTTATTAGCTTGTTGTGCATGCGCACGCACCCCGGTCCACTATACATAACAACGATATTGTCTCCAACTTAAACATCTCTATCACTGTGCCCCCATCCTGGATCTCCGAGTGTGGAATTTTCTCCAAAATGTTTTGTTGCTATTAGGGAGTGGATCACTCCCTTGTATTCCTTTCATGACAAATTCACCTCCTGAGATGTGAAACTATTCAAACCAACACTAATAACCCAATAATCTCCACAATTGACACAAATTGTCACACATCCTAATCCACCAAATCTACAACATCTTGAAGTACACATCATCTTCGAATGCCTTGTGCAACCACGATCCTGAAATCAACACTCAGCATATGGACTCGACTATTGTCGGCATTGTTGGTTCCATCTAGTCGAAACTACCACACTAACTTCACCTCGTACGGACTTGTAAAACACTCTCTTGGCAACGATTTGTAGCTTTTCCTGGATCATCCACCTAGAGGACCGGGCACCTGCGATGTTTTACTAGCTCGCTTTGCTACGCACACCCTTTAAATGATGTGCCTTATGCACCTCCACCTCGCCAACTCCAAGCTAAATTGTCGACTATGATACTACTTGTTAGCACGTTGTGCACACGCGCGCATCTTGGTCCACTCCCTAATAGTAATGAGGCATTTTAAGGTAAAACTCCACACCTAGGGCGGCAGATGGGAGTAGTCCAAGGTGTTTACGTGTGCACAATGTGCTATCAGGTGTAGGATTGTATCTTATAGACCTCGTTGCTATTAGAGAATGGACCAAGGTGTACGCGTGTCTACAACGTGCCAATGAGTGGTATCAAAGCTGACGATTTGGTTGGGACTTGGTGAAGTGGAGGTACAAGAGGCACATCATTCACGGGGAGTAGGTGCAGGGGAGAGAGCCAGGTGGAACATCGCAGATGCGTGATCCTACAAGTGGATGATCCAAGATAGTCTAAAATCCTTTGCCAAAATAGTATTTTACAAGTCCAAACAAAGTGAAGTTAGTGTTGTGATTGCGACTAGTTGGAGCTAATAATGCTAATCATAGTTGAGCCCGTACACCGAGTGCTACTCCCATGGTCTTGGTTACCCAAAGCGTTCGAGGATGAGTTGTACTTCGAACATGTTGCGGACTAAGTGGATTGTAGGATGTATGAAAATTCACTTCAAAAGTAGAGATTGTCGGGTTATTGATGCTGGCTTGAATAGTCCCACATCTCAGAAGGTGTGGTGTCATGAAAAGAATATGAGGAAGTGACATGCTCTCTAATAGCAACAAAGTTTTTTGGATAAAATCCCACACCCGAAGGCTTGAGATGAGGACCCGGTGCTTGAAGTGTTTATGCTAAAGACAATATCGTTGCTATGTGTAGTGGACCTAGGAGAGCGCATGTGCACGACAAGTTGATACTGACTCTCATGCATTTAATGTCAATAAAAAGTAAATCTGAACATGTGATCAAGGGATAGTTGTCAATACATTGATAAAAGATATATGGATTCTCGAGAAGGGAGGAGCTGTGGTGGTCCCCCTAGCTTGCCCCCCAAACCGCCTTGATCCCAAAAGTTTGATCTCACTCGAATTGCCCCATCAATCATCCTAAAAAGAAGTTTGGTTTCAAACTCCAGTTTGAACCGAAGGAGTGCGCCATGCTAATGTTCCTTGGATGATCCAAGGTCAGGCGTTGATGAGCACATTGAACTATCCATGCGAATGATAGCCCTCATCGCCTAGACACAATGATGCATTATCAGGGGTGTGCTCTACCACTGAGCTAATAGCCCATTGTTCGGGCCTCCTACTGAGCCCACTATATAAAAAATGAGATAAACCATGCACATCCCTTTTTTATTTTGTGCCCCCATGCCGTTAGAGAAAAATGGCTTCAGTGGGTGACTCTATAAAATACTATCATTTAATGAAGAAATTATGGTTGTTTCTTATGAGCTGATGTAGAAAGTGGAATATTGTGTTATGTAAGACTTAGACAATCGAAGTCAATTTATAATTATGGCTACATTGAATTAATTCACGAGTCATCAATAACCAAAGCAATTTGTTAGTTGGAGTTATGTTGTGTCAAGTATACTATTACCAGAGCTGTAATAATACTTGGAGTGCACATTTGTTACCTCTAATGACTCCATCATGCAATCACTTAGGGTTGCAATTCTTTCGAAAATTCAAAATTCGCTAGGAAAGTTTGCGCTCTACCAATAAGTTTCCATCTCTGCGTGCTTCTCTGAAAACTCAATTATCCATTCTAATGACGCCTTTAAAAAAATCAGAAAAATTAAGATCATAACTACTTTTTGTTTAGTTAGTTAATAAGGGGAAGGTATTCAATTTGGGGTTTGAATGGACTCTGAATAATTTTAAATCTCGTGGATTTTAACAGGTCTCAAATGATTTTACAAATCCACTGGATTTTGATGAATTTTAAATGATTGAATTTTGTAGATTTTATAAAAGTTTGTTATGGGTTTCTATGGATTCTTTTAAATTCAATGGATTCTTATAAATATGTTATTAGTCATAGGAAGCAATGAAAGAACATCACCTACATTGTTATTCATGCCAACATAAATCATAAAACATCTCTCAAAATATCAATTAAACAATTGTTTGTATGTTACGAGAATTTTACTTCAAATTACAAAAAAATAAATTCAAATACATTGAAGATGGTTCAAAAGTAATACAAATAACTATTTTACTTCAAATTGTTATCTCCGCCACCGCCACCTCTCCTCCTCATCCCTTATTCTTCATCTTTTTCTTCTTCAATCACCACCACCGCCACGCTACCGCCACCTCTCCTCTTCCTCCCCCTCCTTCTTCTTCTCCATCAATCACCACCGCCACCTCTCATCCCACCTCCTCCCATTTTCATTTTCTTATTTTCAACCTCTTCCCCCTCACATCTTCTTTTTCTCTGTTTTTTTTCTTCTCCTCATCCACTTTTTTTCTCCTAACTTTTTGTTCTTCTTCTTTTGCCCTCGCGAAGGTTCTAGCAAGTGGGGAACCTCCGCAAGGGTGAAAAAAAAAATGGAAAAGAAGAAAAGAGGAGAAAAAAATAGAAGAAGAAGAAAAACAAATACAAAAATAGAAAAAGAAATCAGAAGAAAAAAAAGAGAATAACAAAAAACAAAGATGAAGAGAAGAGATAACAAGATGAAGAGAAAAAAGAGGAAGAGAGTGAGAAGAAGAAGAATAATAATAACAAAAAAAAAACAAGAACAAATGAGAAAAGGAAGTGCGGGTGGTGGTGCAGCCAGCGATGGTAGGGATGGTGGTTTTTCCGGAAGTTGTGGGGCGAGGTGATGCTACTCTTGTTAAGAGAGAAGAGAATGGAAGGTGGTGGTGTCCTTCAGCGAAAATGGTGGTGTTATTTAACAATAGCCAATACAAATCCGTTGAAATATGAGGGGGGAAGGTTGGTGAAATAAATTTTATTATATATTATTTTCACTCAAAAATCCTTCAAAATCCACAAATTTAACAAATTCATTAAAATCCACTACTTTATGAATACCCCCTGATTTTGGTGAACTTTTGAAAAAAAATGAATTGAATACCCTCTGATTTTGATGGATTTTAAAACAATCCTTTAAAATTTGTATTTGAATACCCCTAGATTTATTGAATACCTCTGGATTTTAATGAATTTTAAAATCCTCCCCCATCCATTAAAATTCGTTATTGAATAATACCACCCCCTAAATCATATAAATATAGATTTTCTTCTATATAACATTGGAAGGACAGTAGACTCATAATGTAAAACTTGTATTACCAAGCGATGGAGATGTCTCTGCTTGAGTTCATATTCACACAGGCTCAATCTTGTATTATCCAAAACCATTCACCATTTAGTTTTGTAGAGACTTCCTTAGTTAAAGCTAAAATATTTTGGCAACTTTTTACATCAACCTAATAAAAAATGCACTTCATGAACCAAATTTCATTCTTGATAAATAGGCAATGGACAAGGTAAACCTTGGCTTGATAACCATCCTAATCTGAGATTACTTAGGGTGTAGTGTTTGGCTGTATGGAATCCTATACCATGGGAATCCATGAGGGGACCCCTACATTTTAGGCTAAACTAATGTATCACTCCACATCCATCATTTGATTCCAATGTATCACTCCACATCCACAAGTTGATGTATCACTCCACATCCACCATTTGATTCCAATGTTCATGAGACTTTCATTCTCACAATTGATCACAAAATCAAATGGTGGATGTAGAGTGACACATTAGAATCATGGTGGATGTAAATTGATACATCAATTTAGCCTAAAATGTAGGGATCTCCTCATGAATTCTCATGGCATAGGATTCCATGCAACCAAACACACCCTTAGCTTCAACCTTGTCATAGATAGCAAAGCATGCAAATACTTTCAAGTATGGGTGAAAATAAGAAAAAAAAAGTTCAAATTTTCACTGTTTCATGTTATCAAGGAAAAAAAATTCATTAGAGAGAGTATTTCTATACTATAGATGAATTGTTCATTGAGGCTTAGAATGATTTGATGTTGAGTTTCTTGAGGGAAAAGTTTTCCGAGGGGGAGCCTAAACAAAGTTTTTCCACTTCAAACGGGAAAACTTTTCACTGGCAGTAAAGTTTTCCTTTTCCATGAAAAAAATCCAACTTCAGAATACTTAAATTTGAGGGAAAATTTTTCCTTTTCCATGAAACACCAAAAAATCAAACAGACCCTTAATCTGCAAGCTCTCCATGGAGTTTGAAAGCATCATCTATATCTTAAGCCAAAGTCGGGTTCTGTTCCGATTCAATTCCGAGGTAGCCAAATCCTATGCCACCCATTATCACTTATATTTTAAACATAAAAAGCTTTGTAAAGATATATGTACTAGGTGCCTCACCCAAGAAAGAGACCCAAGTCCTCCCCGCTAAGTACTGATTCAACATAAATTCTACATCTTGAAACCAAGCCAATTTTGAAGGAACAACGTTTGGTTTTGAGTAATTCTAAGTTATCTAGCTTGTGACCCTATTAGTTCTAAGAAAACTATAATTGATGTTATGTCCACGAAACTAAACAAAAAAATTATTGAAAATAAAACATGGTTCTTCGTAAAATCAGCCAAAGCTAGTCCTCTCAATTTCTTCCTCCCACAAATTTGTGATAACCATTGCATGAAAGCTATGATTCATGATATCCATAACACCCTAACACGGCTTGGCAATTTCTATGGCACAAAAATTTAGAGAAAAAGTAAATGCAAAGTTCCCCAATAGTAATAGAAGAATAAAGGTAGATAACCAAATCAATCGAGCAAGATGGTTGGTTGGAGAAATCGGGAAATAAGAGGCATACATTTTATTAAGAACGGGAGGGGATTGATTATGAAACCATAAAAAATAATAACAATGATTCAAAACCCTAGATGATAATGGGAAAAAAAAAGAAAAATACTAGTCTTTACCATCACTTCAATCTCTTTGAAGCCGATTTAGATTAAGGAAACATCTTTGGCTTGTCTTCTCACACCACTAGACAATCTCTCTTACAAAAGCGAAGGTGTCCACTTCTATGACTAAGTGAATTTCTCCAATCTCTGGATTTTAGTTGATTTTAAGAGATTTTATTTTAGGGCTTCTCTATACATACTAGAAGATCATAACTTTTAGGTGAGAGATAGACTGGAAATAGGAGATTGGGAAGAGAAGATCATATTTTATGCTCATTGATTAGATGATTATACTACTATCAAACTCATTGAGCAAAAAACCAAACATGGGGTGATTGCAACTTGTTAGAATGGGAGGTTCATCTAAAATGTAATTCAGAGGGATATTGAATCTCCTCGACAACGCGAAGAGAGACCAAGGGAGAGTAAAATTTTAGGAACATGAATCCATGCAAAGAAAATCTTAGAGAGTACCTAGGAAGAAGAATCAATCATGTGAAGAAGTTTGGTTTGAGAAGAGGAGGAGGCTCGACAAACAATTTACGATGGGTTTCCTCAATTCGCGGCATGTTGATTGTGTGTGTCCAATTAAAAAAGGAAGTCAAAAAAGCCATGTTACGTGATTCCTACCTGATTCAAGGAGTGAGATTCAAAGTTTTTCGATAGCACGAAGATTTTAGTATAAAGACGAACCTTGTCTGCACCTCTTTGGTTGGACTTGACGAATCTTCTTCTTCAATATTTCCACCCGATTATGCTCAAGGCCATTGGAAACTCTTTTGGCAGGGTTCAAACCCTTGACTTGTGATTCCATCCGTCACAAGTCTACCGCTGACCTGGTACCCCATTGACAAAAAAATACACTTAGTTCACATGGCTATCGGATCAATAATGAGCTACTAGTGCATTCCCACAGTTATTTCCCCGATACAGTCTGAGGAGTTAATGCGTTCCTTAGATTTTGAAAAAGTGAGCAGGGCTATTTTTAGTATACCTCGAATAGCGCCTCTTAGACCAAATGGTTTTACATTTGGTTTCTTTCGGTGTTGCAAAGACGTGGTGGGTTACGATATATGGCAGGTGGCTAACGATTTTTTTCAGGGAGATGCCCTACTTGGAGCTTTCAATGCAACTTTTGTGGCCCTTATACCAAAAACAGATGAGCCAAGTTTTCTGTCATGATTTTAGACCAATTTAGCTTGTATAATGTTATTTACCAAAAAAAAAAAAAAAAAATTCTCTATACTACAATTGGACTCCTAATGCCAGAAATTATTTCGTAGGAAGGGATTTTGTCAGGGGCAAGGCCATTGTGGAAAATATTGGTTTGGCTAAGGAATTAATGTGGGATATTGGTAAACCTGCTTTCGAATGCAATTTGATCCTCTAGATTAATATGGAGAAAGCCTATGATCACATCGAATGGGGCTTTTGATCTAGATCTTAAGACGTTTCAGATTCGATAATCGGGTATGCCAGGTTATTTCCAATTGTATTAGCTAATCGTGGTTTATTTGTTCTATTACAAGGGGTGTATAAGGGATTGTTCAAATACTCAAGAGGGTTTCACCAGGGGGGTCCCGTTATGGTTTTCATTGCCTCAAAAGTCCTTAACAGAGGACTGACAAGTGCTTTTTTATTTTTCTAGAAGATTGGATTCTATTATACACCAAGGTTATGTGCGCCAATTACATACCTCTTGTATGCAATTTGGTGAAAATGAGTCACCAATTTGTCATATAATTCATGTATAGATAATTTGATAATGAAGTTATAATATTATTATTTCCTTTTGCTTCTCTTTGTAATAAGTTCTACTAGTTTTAAGTAAATATAGTTATTATAAATTATTTGCAAAATACATTTTTTTAATTATTAGCTCCGATCTCGAGAGTGTATTAGAGAAATGCGTACATTTTCATCAGAGCATAATGTAGGAGATTGCATGTTATGATCACAATTCTACCAGATAAGTAATCAATCAGAGGGAGCAACATCGCTTCTGGGATTAAGGCAACATAAATATCGTATTGACCTCTATTTGATAAAAACAAATGACAACAAATTCTAACATATGCCCGAATCAACTATAAGGGCTTTGGAATAACAATTCAAAGGGGTCAATAAGAGGGCTGGGTGGCATTCCCCCTAACTAAATAACACATCAAGTTGGCCACTTCAAAAATACGTTGTATTGAGTAATGGAGCCAAGCACGGAATCTCTGTTACATTTTGTTCTTAAACTAGAGTATGCCCCGTGCCGTTGGCACTCCATATAATTTTATTTTTGCTAAATATTTTTTATTGAACACCTCTTTCACTATATACTTTAAGGTAAAAACATATATTATAAAATTTATAGTTAGACTCGGTCAAATTTGAATCAGTTGGGAAAAAAAATTTAACGCCAAGAATGAGTTCTCCCCCAATCTTTGAATTCACCAAAATATGAAGTTTAGAGTTTTTATTTAAATGTGCATTAAGATGTCTGACTCATTTTTTTGGTTTGATCGGCCTGTCTCATTGCTTTGAAGAATATTAAAAACGTGAAATAATGTTTTTTAATTATAGAATATATATTTTTAAAATTTTAGCGCTCATGTTGATTATTTGTTTTGTTGGAAAGATCTTAAAAAATACATTTCAACGATATTAACTTTACCAAAATTCGATAACGATGTAGATAGTTATGATAATTTTCATTTTGCTAAAAGCAAAACACAATATTTTCTCTTTCCACCACATTTACCTTCTACCAACTTTTTTCAAAAGTTTTTCATTATTTTTGCCCCTCTACATGTTTTATATTTACAAATATTTCATCATGGAAAATTAATCTCAACCCTCAAATTCAATATATTTCCCAACTTTTAGTCCTAACCATCTTTTATCTTTAATTCTTTCGATTTGACTTTGTCCCAGTTAGCAATGAACAATAAAATATCACTCTGAATTGTCATATAGATGTTGGCTACCAAACCTCAACCCAAAGGGTAGTAGCCATGTTCATGGGATTAGAACAATTTTGCTAAATTCCTAAGTACCGACTCCATCAACAGAGTTAACCATCACTATATTCCAAATGAAATCTTGAAAGGGAAATGATAGTTGGATTCCATTCCAACCATAGTATATAAAAGAATAAGAAGTGGCCAGTTGATCTACCCTTGTAAAATTCAGAATTCGATCTTTTGAGACTATTTTTTTTTTTTAGATTGCTAGGAACTTTTAGGGTTAATTTTAGGTTTATGCAATTACAAGTCCGGGACTAGTAAATAACAAGTTGAAAATGTTATTTGTGAAGTAAAACAAAAATAATATTGATTAAGCTTGTAAAATCAATATAGGTTGAGTGGAGCGTTATTGTAAAATGTATGACTAAATTATAAAGTAGTGCATATTGGGTTGTGAGTGATCGATGAAAATCAATCATTCGAAAGCAACCGCGAAGATTCAACCAAAGGCGTCAATGCAAGAAGATGAAATCAAGTCATGAGACAATTAAAGTCAATGCCAAAGCTTACCATAGATGAACTCAACACAAGAGACCAAATTCAAAGATATGAAGATCAGTCAAGCAATGTCAACGCTTCAAGAAGACAAGTCCAAGATACTTAAAGTTCAAGAAGATGGACCAAGACAAGTGACATATGACGACAAGGCAAAACTAACTTATGGATGGTCAAATTTCAAATGAAGAGCCAAAAGTTATTTTTGAGGCAAAAAATGTGTAAGAACCAAAATTCAAAATTTGAATTTGAGTTATCCTCCCACATGAGGATGGATATTATCTCAATAGACATGCTCATGTGATCAAATGAGATGTTCATGTCAAGTACATGACATGTGACAAAAAAAAACTTTTGTTTTAAAAAAACTGTTTGGGCATGGCAAAGTTGGCTTCACTCTTGAAGTATCGTTGTGAATAGGAGACCATTCTAATAAAGCAAAGAGACGTGTTGAATCTAGTTGTTCTAAAAAGTAGAATATGATAACATCAAAATCGACTTCATCTCTCCAGGATCTATCTATAAATAGTTGCATCCGAGTTTGCCTACGTCAACTTTGGGAGTTCAAGATAAATTTGTTAGAGCTATTCAAGGGAAACATATGTAGCAGATCCAACAAGAAGAAAAACAAGTTTCTACCTATTATTCAAGAGAAAATCTCTTCATACTATCTTTGAGTGAGCTTCAAAAGAAAATAGAGAAATCTAGGGGCTTGAAAAATGAGTTTAACCTAGACAAAATAACTTCTTTGTTTGAAATCTAAAGGCCCTAAAGAAAAGACTTATTTGTCATCCCAAACCTTCATACTTTTATTCTATAAATAAGTGAGAAATTCGAGCTTATATATATATTTTTCTTCTATCTGTCTATTTGAGAAGCACTTCTGGAGAAACCTCTTTCAATGTTAGCTTGTCTAAACTCAACTTACACCATGTGGCTTCTTGAATCCATGGAGTTGATTTGTACAAATATGTGTTACCCGAAGATCCCAAACATATGGTAAAACTTGGTCGTGTCACATTCTATGATGATGTGATCCTTTGCTATTCGATAAGTCTCGCGGAGCACAAATATAAGATCAAGTTGTATCTACAAAATCCCAAGTAAAGGTCCGTCAGTCTTGGTTGTGTTGCATCCTATTGGTGAGAGCCAAGGTGTTTGTAAGACTCGCGGAGCAGAGATTGGTTTGTGTCGTTAAGTCTCGTTGGAGCACGAAGACTTGAACTTGCAAGGTTGTGGAATGTTATTGAGAGTGTAATTATCTTTTAATCAAGTAATTCAAGCTTAAGGCTTGCTAGCCCTTTTAATCGAAGAAGGAACTGGTCATGGTCAATCAAACTCTGAGTTAGGCGAACCTCGTTCTATCTGTATGTAGTATTGTCTTTTTTTAGACCCTTAACCCTCTTCTCTCCATGTCGTCGGCCGGATTCGAATTCGTGACATGTGATTCCATCCGCCACACCTCACCAACTCAGCTGGTACACCTTTGGCATATTGTATTTTTCCCTCTCTTTACTTCTTATGCATGTGTGCTTATCTTATTGTCTTTGGTATCTCATCTTCCATGTTTTGAATAGTTACAAATCATAGTTTTCGCTCGCTTGTACTTTGCAAAAGTATTTCCTTCGATCAGGTTTCATATCCCAAGACTTGTGAACCACCAAAACCTAGAGTGGAATCATTTGATACTGTACACCAGTTTTTGAATGTTTTTATTGGTGTTAAGATCTATGAGATTATTCTAAACACGGAGTTTTAGCGAAGTAGCCTCCCTGTCTTTGCATTCTCCCTCTAAATTTTTTTTAAATGATTTTCAAAAAAAGACTATTCACCACCCCCTTTAGTCTTGCTTATCATATTTTAGTCACCCTTGAGTGGTACTTAAATCAGACCACTCACATTCACCAGTCTTAGGGCATTAAGTTAAAGTCCATTTCTGATAATAAGGTAATGATCCACCAAAACGAAAAACACCTAGAAACCAGAATTTGGGTTGAATGTCTGTGACACCCTATTGGAAATACATGTAGAGTCAGACAGTGTGTGCTGGAAAGGCGCCTAACTCATGGAAGGGTGATAGTTCTGCCAGATTGTGTCTCACACACTCAGGCAGTTGTCCGAATGATGATTATTAAGCGTGGACCCACCTTTTTTGACGAAAACACTGAGGAATGGTTCATATGTCAAAAGTTTAACCCCCACTTTAACCAAAATGTTGGGGTTCGAGTTAAAACCCCCACACCTTAGCGGAGATATTATTGGTAGTACAATGGTGGATCGTTACAAAATTACATCTCGTATGCTGTCAATTATGATTTTAATGTGTTTATTTTCGCTTATATGGAATTTAAAGTTTTTTTTTCTTTTCTTCACAGCTTGTGTATAAAGAAACAAGTTTGTAATAAAAAAAAAATGTTGTGCTACCATATTTATTTATTTTTGTGTGTTCTATTTGTTATTTATTAAATTAAAAAAGAATATTATTCAAGATATAGCCACCCCACCTAAAATGATCAAGTACGGAACAACTAAAAGCGACAACTAGTAGATGAAAGGACTATGTTCCAAAATGGACTATATACCTATTGGAGAATCTAAAGCTTCAAATTGGTAATCGTCCCATAATGCATATGATGGATCAAATTCATATTCTTAGCCTAGCTAAATCAACATCAAGTCATCGTAACTTGGGAATCGGGGGCTTGATTGGAAAAGTTCTGATGACTTCATTTGGAGAATGTAAATGTGAGTCTAATCTGTTGAATCGAAGGCTTGATTGGGTAACGATACCTTCATTCGTTTCAGCTAAATTGAGACAAACATAAGAGTTCTTTGATAATGGTTATGGGAGTGGACACGAGCTAAAAATAGGTAAAATTGGAGTGGAACAAAAATAATAAGAAAAAAATATTCATTAGAATTGGAGCTTTGGTTATATCACTAGGCTAAATGGATGGTGGGGGGTAGCACCAGGCTAAACACCAGGCTAACCCCCAGTGTGCTGTAGCAGTGCTCATAGATAAAGTGACACCTCTCAATGAGGTCATTCAGCTTTTGTGAGTGAGAAGGCTAGAAACACCGCATCTCACAAGTCGTTCGAATATCATTTAGCATACTCTTTTAAAAAAAACATTAAAAATTTTCTTTCAAATATGTAACTTTCTTCGGTGGCAGTCTGAGTCAAGTGAGATTCGTGGACTAAATTCTATGTACTAAGTTTGCTACTAAATAGCCTTTGATGTACTAACAAAATTCAAAATTCGTTGATTATTTATGAGAACAATCACCCTTCCTCGTAGATCATTTGGAAATCAGTTGCATCGAAAATTTCTAACGCCTTCAAATGCATTCTTAAAGTTAACAGTGAAGATGACAGTCTGAAGCAATTGCTTTCTATGATTATAAATATTAAAATGCCTTGATATCTTGGTGCAATGATACATATGGTAAAAAAGCTACCTTGCAAAAACAAATCAATCTATTTGGAACACTTTCTAGGTACATAAAGTGATACATATGGTAAATAATTTACCTTGCAAAAAATCAATCTATTTTGAACTTTCTAGGTACATGAACTGACCTAGTAACAAATTTGGAGGGTGTTTGTTTTAGTTAAACATCTAATCTCTTATTAAGAGGTATCTTTTAAGTAGGAGGTAAATGAAAGGTGTTTGTTTAGGCTCTAGTTAGAATCTACAACTCTTGAAAATCATTGGTTCATAAGTCGTTCATAGCTTTATTCATGTCTAATCGATGTAAGTAGATTCCGTTGTTTTACTTGGACAATTTATCAAACATATCACTGAAACACTAAAGCTCATTTAACCATGATGTTTAATTCAGAGGTACAAACAAACACCCCGCACCGGAAACCTCAAGTCTCTTCCCATTTATTTAAGAAGTTCAATCTTTTGAGTTCACCTACTAAAATTCCTACATAGTGGGAACTGGTAGAATCTCATATATTGGGTTTGTGAATCACGCTTGAAAGGTATCCAAAACTAATCCGACATGTGGGGAGAATGAAGCATCAGATTCAGATGCAAAATTAAGTGCACTTAAGAATAGGTATCATACAGTCACCATATGTTACTCATCAACTCACAAAATCAGCAACTGCCCAATTCAGTGGTATCTTCCTCA
Organism: Berberis vulgaris; assembly: GCA_963556465.1. Taxonomy (NCBI): domain Eukaryota; kingdom Viridiplantae; phylum Streptophyta; class Magnoliopsida; order Ranunculales; family Berberidaceae; genus Berberis; species Berberis vulgaris. Next base: position 22,371,402 of record OY747127.1, read on the forward strand.
GACACCAGGCGTCAGCTATTTTGTCAAGTGTACTCCAAAAACATTCAAAATATAAACTCATTAATTTTCTCTATAATAAAAAAAGATTCTGAGATAGATTCGCTTTTCATTCCTTTCTCCCTTTAATTTTCATTACAGTATTAAGAAAATTACACCATTAATTAGACTAGAATAACAGTTAAATAAGAGAGTCAGAGGGAAACAACCAAAATGCCTCCCCTCTTGACCACAATTAGCTCCTTCTAGGCCTTTTCAGTTACATTAGCTTTGATGCGGGGCTCTATTGTGATGGGGACCGTAACGATGAGTGATGAAAGTCTCTTAGCTTCGGCTTTCTGCATCTCAATGTCTTCGGAATCTACATCATCACCGATCGTTGTTACATCCCCATTCCCTCCTGCACCTTTAACTGCTTCCGGTATCTCATCAGTGGCCTCTTTCTCTTTATACTCCCTGTACTTGCCCCATAGGACTGAGTAGAGGCCAGCAACGATCAAGATACCACCAAGGATACTGCACCAACAAACAAACAGAATATTAATTTTAGTTATAGTTGCACAATAGGAAAAGAAAAATTGGTACATTTATTTATTGGGACCTTATTCCTTCTAATTAAATCTTATTTTCAAATGCTAGTTATTTTGACTTGCACCCTAGCCTTTTGAAGTCTAATTAAAATGCAATAAACATGCATGATCACTTCATGAAGATAAATTAAAGAAGAATTTTAATTAATTACCTTCCCAAGTAAATTTTCTCAGATAGAATGAAAGATCCCATAATGGCCACTATGATCATCATAAGAGGACTGAAGGCACTTGCGAAAACAGGCCCTCTTTTTTTCATCACAAGCCCTTGAACATAGTAAGCAATGCTTGAAGTCACAATACCCTATATGATCAAAATTGATAATTAGTTAGTAATGTTACATAGAAAGAAAAACAAAATTGAGAGAGAAGATAGCAACAGGGAGGGAGGTGAGACTAACAGCATAAGCAGCAGCAAGAAGGTTCATGTCCCAACCAATGACCCAAACAGAGGTGTCGTGTTGCATCACAAAGGTGACTGCAATTGACTGAAGAGTACCCACAAAGCATATGAGTGCTGTAAGAGAGAGATTTGCTGGGTATGTCTTCATTGTTATGGCCTGTAGGACAAAAAAAGCAGCCCAGGCTAAAGTGGCAAAAATTAGGAGAATGGAACCCTTGAGCCAGTCCTTGTCAGTTGATCCAGTGGTATTGGTCGCATAGGATTGTTTGGGGTGAACATGCTTGGACCATAACATCTCCATTACTGGTCCCTTGTACAAGGTCATCAACATTGCTCCACCTACTGTCACCACAGTTCCCACCACCTTGGCTTGGCACCTCACTTTTTTCATGTCTACTTTCTCCATCCTTTTTTCCACAATAAAGCAACAACATTTTTAGTTATGAAATGAAAATATCCAATTACAACCAATCATGATTATGATGATGATGATGAATACCTGCATATGACCGCCATGACAAATGTCATTGCCGGCAAGATGTTACTCATGGCACATGAAAAAGTCGGGGAGGTGAACTTTAGCCCCGCATAATAGAAGTTTTGATCAATCACAGGCCTGTAACGTATATAATAAAGCTTGTTAACTACAGAATAATTCATGACTACCATTTCACATAATATCAGCTAGATGTCAATATTGCAGAGTGATGTTACTAACCCGAGGAGGCCTAGAACGAAAATTTGCAAGAAGATTGGGAATGTGATCGTGGGTCTTACTTTCCTGGAATTCAATTGACAGAGTCAAATTAGAGGAGATGATTCTAATTGCTTTAATAAGCGTTACCACTATTGTACTAGCGTGGAACAATATAATTAAATAGCTAGCTATACCTCTCAAGAACGAGAGCAAATGGGGCAATTGCAAGGGTGGCAAAGGCGTGACGATACACAACTAGCACATAGTGACTCATTCCTCTGTTAAGGGACACCTTGGTTATGATGTTCATCCCAGCATAACCAAACTGGAGAGACATCATGGCAATATAAGGTTTGCTCCTATGCAAGAAATTGGCAAAGCGACTCTTTTGGGTCGCCATGATTAAGTAGAGAAGTAACTGAAGCTCTTAACTATGTGATGAGAAGGAAAGAGGAGGAAGAACACCTAAAGATGCTTTATGGTTCTCCTGAGGGAAATGAAGGTACCCATTGCATGTATTTATATGTGCATGGGAGGGTGGGGGGCTGGGTGCCTACTGAAATTATTTGATCAGGTGTGGGTGCAAGCGTGTGTCTCTACCTCACACGTGCTTATTGGTGTCAACACTAAAACAACCTATAACCCCACATGTGGGTTCAGTCTGAATATTTCTGATAGCAAATTATCTATTTTAGTAAGGGCCCCACAGTGAGTGTTAGGTCCACGTGGTAGCATTCAATAGGGGGAATTCTAATTGGTGCAATGCAATAGATAGGAAGTAAGTGCAATGAAAAGGTTGAAATTTTTAAGAGAGAGTTGGTGCATCATGAGGTATGAAACTTTTTTGCTTTGGTAATAGAATGTTGGTTCATACGTGCGGATTTACATTATTATAACATAACATGAAGCCTTATTTGTTGTTTTTTTTATGCGGCTTCCTTCTTTAACAATTATGCTCGTTAGCTTATGAGAAAGTAAATTTATAGCATGTGCATCAAAACATTACTACTGTAGTAAATCACTTTACAAGATTATTTTTTAACTTGGAGACCTGAACCTTAATCTAATTAGTTTTTTTTGTTGAGGTTTGAAAAAACTTTTTGTTTTTATTGATGATGAGCGAACGAATGAACGACTGCAATTGGTTCATCAATTTTTATAAGTATAAAGGTACGAGGATCCTTCAAACCCCTGCTCACTTAAAAAAAAAAAAACTCATTGGTTATATAAAGGTGAGGAATTTATGTTGTTGAAAAGTCAAATCATCCGTATATCCTTCGAATATTTTAAGGAAAGTTAAATGATCTTGAATATTTTAAGGAAAGTTAAATGATCTTGAATATCATAATATATAGTGCATGTATTTTTTGTTTCTTATATAGAATTATGTTTGTTTTAACCACCATGGAGGCACATATGGGGTAGATTTTTATCAAGATGATCTCCCCACAGTCTTGTAATAACATTTCACAAACACCGTGTTTAATGTGAAGGGTTACTTTTCATTCTTTGGCTTCTGAATCAAACTGAATATATTGTTTTTCCAATAGAAGGTGATTGTTTAGCTTCGTATTAAAACACTCTTGAAGGAGTCTCAAATTTCAATTAGGAGGTTGATACAATCATTTTTCGCTCACTGCTTTGACTTTGACTCGCTAACCTGTTAACCTGCACAAGGAACACACGTGAGTCATGGACCACCATTATGGTGGCCGATGACACTCCGATGCTAAAGTCAGACAGTGATATGAGAAAAGTGTAATGCTGTAAACAGAAAATTTGTAGCGAAACTTAGCTTACCAACCTCATGTCTTATTTATAGTGTTAGAGTCCTGGTTCGATTAGGCCATCGGTTGCGTAGTTTAGGGAAAAAAGATCTTTGTGGAGATCCTTCTCTAATTAGGAGTTTAGTTGTGAAAGAAAGTTTCCATGCTAGACTTGTACTCCTAGATACGCGGGAGGTAATTCTCAGTCAGAGTGTTGTCCATAGATAGAAGTTTCCATGTAAGACGATACTCTGGTATTTGCTTCCTAGTTGGAAACAAAATGTTGTTGTCTTGCATGTCCGAAGCTGATCCATAAGATATTTGCCTTAGCAGGGCTTACAGGTATTGAGGATAGCTGTGAGACGCGTGGGCTTAGCAGGCTGTAATGATTTGGGTCCGTCTGACGAACTGCATTGTGCGAGCTTGGAACCGCTTGGGCCGGATTAGTGTTGGGCTGACGCTTGTGCCTATTATATCTCGATATCATAATGACACGTGTAAAGTGTAGAAGAGATGTTGTTTTTGTATATCATCAGCTACTTCCCCCCCCCCCCCCGAGTTAGTGGGCCATCGCATCGGTTCACTAAGTCACTTCTTGAAAAGATACGCCGCTTATGATGGTTGAGTCTGAATCGTTGCTTGAGCCGCGTGCTTCATTAATTAAGTGTGCATCGGTTTAGAGGAGAAGAGGCGGAAAATCAATCCCTATTTAGATTTTCCTTTCTGCAGAGATTGACTCTTCCATTTCTTTGCTTTTAGAAATTCTCATTTTTTTATTTTTTTTAATTAAAAGCATGTTCACCTCTTTCATGGCTCGCCAAAACCGTCTTGATGATGAGCTTCTAGCCAAGGGCCTCCAATTCTTTGAAGATAGGTCGATTTTCGAATTGGCTTTGCTGAAATCCGAAGGATGTTCGAGTACCCCAGGACTTGCCATTCTATGCTCTGAATGATGATCAAACGTTCATGTTTCCTCCGGAAGGGTTCGTTTGTTTACACCGCGGGATACTTCAAACTGGAGTCCATTTTCATGTTCTTGACGAGATTTAGGGTTTCTTGGATTTCTTTGGAATCCCTCCTGCCTAGTTGGTACCCAATGGGTACAAAATTATCCTTCTTATTTTGATCGGAGCGAAGGATGCTGGCGTCTGCGTGACTCCGCGGGTGATCTAGTTACTGACTTCTCCTCGACTGAATGGTAACACCATTTGCAAGATGATGTCGTCGGCTTGCTTCGGAAAGTTGTCAGATGACTTCAAGTTCTGGTAGAAATATTGCTTCTTGGCTACTTTGTATTTGAAGTACTTCAAGTTCAAGGGTCGTCTGCTTGAACAGGATTAGAGCCACTTCGTAAGTATAACTTCACCCTTTGATTTCGTTGCGTCGATTGTATGTTGATCATGCGCGTGTCACGCCTTATCCCAAGCCACCTAAATGCCTCGAAAATCGAGTCGCGACTCCAAAGCCCTAAATTTTTTTGATTTACTCTTACTTACACTACTTGCCAATGGTTACCCTTGCTAGCACATGATAAAATAAAATAAAACCATCAAGTATATAAGGCGGCACTAATACTCCAAAGGTTTCCATATCCATTCAAAACGTTTAAGTCATGATGAATTACAAAACTCAAAATACTCAAGATCTGAGAAAGAGCCCTACCTCTCAGCTGTACAACCCCGCAGACAACCACATGTTCACTTCGCGTCTCCTGCAGCACCACCTGCACTTGATTATGGGTGCACCCATTTGTCACAAACAAGTAAACGGGTCAGCACTAACTGGAATGAGTAGAACCAATACATCTATCTCAATTAAACAACATACAATCAACGAAGACAGATCAACTGGAGAAACATAAATGGACAATGCACTCTATCATGATGTTATTATGTACATGAGATGCAACATGAGCTCAAAACCAAATATTTTCCCACAATTGCATCCTCCATCGTGTCGAACATGTCTCACCCTGACATGCCTCTATACACACGCCGATACCACTCCTAGCATGTATGTTCCCAAGCGGGGTGCCGCCTTTAGGACATACATATCTCCACGAAAGACCGGTCGTGCGGCCCCATCACAAAGTATAGCGCGCGTCAGGGAACTATCAACCCGAGAAAAATAAACCCCGTTCTCTAAGCCACATATGTTATTCCCTTTCGCAACGTACCTTGCATCGAATGGATGATATGCATCAAACACAATATGCATATCCACCTGACATGCACCAACCCCATATGCATGCCCTCCTGATGTAAACCAAACACAATATGCACATATGCCTGATATGCCCCCGCCATATTAGACATATCCACCTGATATGCACCAAACACAGTATGCATATCATCTGGCAAGAGTTGTGGGAAAATATAGTTTTTAAACGATGCAAGTCAATTACAGAATTCATAACTAAAATAGCCATATGACTTCTACGCTACATGCCTTGATACTCAATCGATCACACAACCGCTGTCATTGCATAGTTTAAAGCACAAATCATAATTCTGATAAGTTTTTACACATTCATGCAATTATATGAAATGTTAGTAACTAACATGGTAGATTTTCCTACTACATGGCATCACAATATATCGTCTCCAAAATATTACTCTACATCGCCAATCGAACCGACATCCATATTACAAGCTAACCACCACAATATTATGAATATCATTCAAACAAGCATCCAAATTTTTGTCTTCCTAATAACCGACGAAAAAGGTGAAATCTAGGAAGAGTCTGCACTCACCAGATTGGAAATAGGTTTCCCAAACCCAAATCCTACCAGCCTTAACTCCAAATTCGCGGATCAACAAACCAACGACTCGGGAAGCACCTCAAAACTGCAAAAAAAGTCTCGACAGTGAGAAACCTGATTGGCGATAGCAAAAAGGTAAGGCACAGCTCGACAAAAGTCTGGAAAATTACTTACTGGACACAGAGGGGTGTCGGAGACTCCGACAAATGGACACCAAAAATCACACTACGCAAGGCCACAGGCCGTGAACTGGTCAGAGTAGAACCACAGAGCCATGGGAAGGTGGATTGTAGCTCAGTAGTGGGATGGCAACCCGGATTCTCGCCAATGAACCTCCCCGAAAACCTCACAAACTCTAATTTTCAGAAATTCGTGGCCAAACCCCCTACCCACCTCTGCATGTGGGGGTTATAGGTCCTGGTCAGCCCAAGCTCCACCGGAGGGAGAAAACTGAGCCAAGCTACATATAGAAACGACGAGGGCTCCGATCGAGCTCTTTTTCTCCCTTCGAACTTGTTTCTGACAAAAACAACATAGAGGAAGGAGAGGACGGGGAAAGGATGGGGGACGAGGATGTTCGGCAGGTGAAAGCTATGGCTATGCTTGGTCACAGCTCGAGCACTCTGTCGGAGAAGAAGAAGAAGAAGAAAAGACGCAGGGAGGGGAAATTTCAGGGAAGAAAAAGGGACCCCCTTTTCTCTTAAATGTTGGGTAGCTATCCGCCCCCAATGAAAGTCTGAGGGTGCCCTTCACAAAACCTATTTTTTTATTTTTTTTTTGAAATCAAATTATATTGAGGATTAATGAGATAAAATAGTATGGGTATTACATCATACACACCTCAAAAGAAATCTCGTCCCCAAGATTGCCCAAGTAACATCATCTTTCTAAGCACTCCACTGGACTTTCTCCAACCTCACTGCCCGATTCCGCAACTGTCTAACCTCGCGGTCTAAAATAGCTACATGTCTCACTGGATACGTCAAATCTTCCATTACCTCCACTTTCGATAGCTAAACTATCGAAGTCGGGTTTGCCAAACACTTTCGCAGCATCGAAACACGAAACACATTGTGAATGGCCGACATACTCGGAAAAAGAGCCAATCTATAGGACACGGGGCCACTCTCTCAATAACTTCATGAGGACCAACATACCGTGGAGCAAGTTTCCCACGACTCCTGAATCGAAAAACTCCTCGCATTGGGGAAACTTTCAAAAACACTCGATCACCAACTACAAACTCAAGATCTCTATGCCTCCGATCAGCATAACTCTTCTGTCGACTCTGTGTCATCCTCAAACAGTCTCTAATCAGTTTCACCTTTTTCGTGGTATCTCGAATTATGTCTTGCCCCATGATAGTAGCACTGCCAACCTCTGCCCAACAAACAGGAGATCTGCAAGGCCTACCAAACAACGCTTCAAATGGTGTCATCCCAATACTCGCCTGATAACTATTGTTATACGCAAACTCAACCAATGGTAGATGATCCTCCCAACTGCCTTCGAAATCCATAACATAAGCTCTCAACATGTCCTCCACAATCTGATTCACCCTCTCTAACTGACTATCGCTCTGGGGATGATAGGTTGTACCAATATCCAACTTAGTACCCATAGCCTTTTGAAAGTTCTGCCAAAACTGAGCCGCGAACAAAGGGTCTCTATCTGATACAATCGATACAGGGGCTCCATGGAGTCTGACTATCTCTTTGACAAACACCTCCGCCAATCTTTCAGAAGTCTGACGACCACTAACGGGAAGAAAATGATCGTTCTTAGTCAAACGGTCCACAATAACCTAGATAGCCTCGTGCCCTCTATTCGACCGAGGAAGTCCATCAATAAAATCAAGCGTCACATGTTCCCACTTCCATGTCAGAATCTCCAATGGTTGCAACAACCTTGAAGGCCTTTGGTGTTCGGCCTTGATCTGCTGACAGGTCAAACACTTTGCCACAAACTGTCCAATATCTCGCCTCATACCAGGCCACCAAAATGATCACATCAGATCTCTGTATATCTTTGTACATCCAGGATGTATGGTAAACCTCGATCTGTGAGGCTCCTCTAAGATCCCTTTCTTCAAATCCACATCTGTAGGGACGCATAACCGACCCCTAAATCTCAAACCGCCATGTGAATCGATTGCCCAGTCAGTTAGACAACCATCCACGCAATCTAGGACCAAATCCTCCAATCTTTGCAAAAGTAACGGATCCGAACTCTGCCGTTAGAACACCCGCCTGACCAAGGTTGGCGTGACCCCTAAGTAAGTGACGTAAGTACCAGAAGCATCTGACACCGAATGCACATCAGACAAGGCCAACTCCTCAATAACTTTCTACTCTTGGATCATCATGGTAACCACGATGGAAAAACGCCTACTCAAAGCATTTGCTACCACATTCGCCTTGTTAGGCTGATACAGGATCTCAAAATCATAACTGCTGAGAAAATCTAACCACCGATGTTGTCTCATATTCAACTCCTTTTGGGAGAACAAGTACTTAAGGCTTTTATGGTCTGTATATAACTCAAACTTCTTTTCATACAGATAGTGTCTCTAGATTCTCAAAGTAAATACCACTGCCGCTAACTCCAGGTCATGAGTGGGATACCTTCTCTCATGAGGTTTCAGATGTCGAGAAGCAAATGCTACAACCTTTTTGTCTTGCATAAGAACACATCCCAACCTAGTACCACAAGCATCTGTATAAACCATCAATTTAACACTAGGCACCAGAATAGTTAATATAGTAACCGAAGTCAATCTCTACTTCAAAGTTTCAAATGCCTTAGTGCACTCTTACGACCAAACAAAGGGGGTATTCTTCCTAGTCAACCAAGTCAAAGGTCCAGAAATCAAAGAAAACTTCTCTATAAATCTTCGGTAATAACCATCCAGCACTAGGAAACTGCAAATTTTTGTAGCACTACTTGGCCTTTTCCAAGACTTAACGGCCTCCACCGTCTCTAACTCTAATGCTATCCCTTGACTGGATACAACATGCCCTAAGAAACGAGCATCAGACTCCTAGAAATGACACTTAATGAATTTTGCATACAATTTGTGCTCCCTCAAAGTCTGTAAAACAAGGCGGAGATGTTCCTTATGTTCCTTCGCATTCCTCGAGTATACCAGAATATCATCGATGAACACTATCACAAATGATCTAGAAACAGACGAAACACCCGATTCATCAGATCCATAAAGAATGCAGGGGCGTTCGTTAGTCCAAAAGGCATCACCGAAAACTCATACAACCCATATCTTGTTCGAAAAGCTGTCAAAAGTATACTCTAATCCTCAACCCTCATCGGGTGATATCCGGTTTGAAGGTCAAGCTGCGAAAACAATACGACTCCCCTCAACTAATCCAACAAATCATCAATCCTCGGAAGGGGATACTTGTTCTTAATAGTCACTCGGTTCAAATATCTGTAATCAATACACATCCTGACTAATCCATCCTTCTTTGAGACAAAAATCACAGTAACACCCCAAGATGAATTATTAGGCCGAATGAACCTACAAGAATTTACACACCTAAAAAATTAAAGTTATCCTCAAGTAATTAATACCCAAAGTCCCAATCAAGTAAAATCACCATACTCACCCCTTTTATAACTACTCATCCAATTGTACTTTCATCTCCTCCAACTACTTCGGTGCAAGTCTATAAGCGGATTTAGTAATAGGAGTTGTACCCGGAAGCAAGTCAATCCAAAACTCTACTTCTCGACGGGGAGGAAGGTCGGGAATCTCTTGGAAGACATCGGGAAAATCCCTAACTACCGTTACATCACAGATGTCCTATTTTGGGACCTCCATGGAATAAAGGTAACAAGACATTACAGAGCCGTCGTCGAAATCACAAGAGTGTGTAAAAGGCGAAGTGCCATGAAGAGAAAAAGTAATGGTCCGCTTGACACAATCCAAAAACACAAAATGGTTGGTCATCCAATCCATGCCAAGAATGAGATGGAACCCCTCAAATCCCAATACCACAAAGTCAAAAGCAAAGGTACGACCCACCAAAGAAAACTCAAAACCCAGACATAAGTCATACAACAACACATGCCCTCCTAGTGGGGACACAACTCAAAGTAGAGGGGATAAGGGTATGGTGTCTAGGCGTTCCCTATCTATAAGTTGTCTAGAAATGAAATATCTCGATGTTCTAGTGTCAAACAATACTCTCAATCGAGAAAATGAAGTATGCACTACACCTGAATGACATGCCAATTAACAAAACATTCATCCCATCACACAAGTAAGGTATCACCCCAATCACCACAAAAACAATGCTAAAAGTATAAATAGTGACAGAGCATAACGGCTAAACTTGAGTAAACAAAGCTTACCCTCAACTTTCCCTTGATTAGGAATGGAGGCACAAACACGAGCGGTCTGCAGGTGGGCATGTGCACCTCTAACTCCTCGGGGAATCGGCTACATCTGAGGAACAAAATGAACGACCGAAGTCCGACACTCACTAGCAATGTGGCTTGGCTACCCACAAGTAAAACAAAAGAGGGGTCGAACCCCGTGATCTCTCGGAGATGACAAAGTCGTCAGCTGCTGCACCTCTCTCTGCCACTGATCTCGCTGACCCTGTCTCCCAACCTGAGGTCTATTCCCTCCACGAGAGTCACCTCACCTCGAATATCTGCCACCTCTACCTCTAACTAGTCCACCACGACCTGGGTATCTCTACTGCTGTGGCTGTGATGATAGTCTCCAAGTCTCATAAGGCTCATCTCTCCGCCCTGACACATACCTCAAACCACTCCCATTGGCTCTATTGTCCTGAGCCGCCTTCCATGCTACACTGGCTTCCTCTTGAAGTAATGTCATATCTATCAATACATCAAATGGCTCCTTGATCGATGACGTTACAAACATATGCAAGCGTGGATTCAAGCCCTTGATGAACCTCTCATTCTTCTTATATTCGATATCCACAAGGAATGGGGCATAGCGGCTCAACACATGAAACTCATTTACACACTCAGTCACTGTCTTGGATCTCTGTTCCAAATATAAAAATCGTTCCACCAACATTGACTTTTGTGACCGTGGGATGTATTTCTTCTCAAACACTTCCTTAAACTCTGTCTAGGTCATCACCGAAACATCCCTACTCAATTGGATAGAATCCCACCAAAACTCAGCATCTGATGTTCTGCGATTTCTCTATTTTCCACCTCTGTTAAGTGCATCTTGGATAACGCAGTCTACACCTTACGGATCCAACGATCTGCCTCCATAACTCCTCGAGATCTATCAAATCTCTCACCACCCAGATCAATAAAAAAACTTATTTCGCTGAGCAAAAGGGTCCTTGCCATGGGGGCCTCTACTCAATGTCAGAACCAACCCTGCCATAACGGCTTCATCCAACTGAAAGACACGCAGTCTCTCCTTGCAAGGAGAAGGGTCAACTACCACCCCAGGCGCGTCTCCAGCAAGTCTTGAAAGGGTCATTATTCGTGGTCGACCTCTACGCACCAAGACCTTCAAGAGCAAAGGGGAACTCGAATCAGTAACATACTAAACAACCCACTATCAACACTAACTTCACTACCTGCCCCCACGCCCAAAGGCAAACTAAGCATTGTTGCTTAGTGTAACCATGGCTCTGATACCAAACTGTCAAGCCCTGATCCCAAATCACCTAAATGCCTCGAAAATTGAGTCGCGACTCCAAGGTGGATCGTAGCTCAGTAGCGCGATGGCAACCCGGATTCATGCCAATGAACATCCCCGACAACCTCACAAACTCTAATTTTTTGAAATTCTTGGTGAATTCCCCTACCCACCTCTACATGTGGGGGTTATAGGTCCTGGATGTCAGCCCAAGCTCCACCAAGGGGAGGAAACTGAGCCAAGCTACTCGGAGAGCCGGCGAGGGCTCCAATCGAGTTCTTTTTCTCCCTTCGAATATGTTTCTGATGAAAACAACACAGGGGAAGGAGAGGGGAGAGAGAGGATGGCTAAAGGATGGGGGACGAGGATGTTCGGCCGGAGAAAGTTGCGGCTATGCTCGGTCACAGCCCGAGCATTGTGTCGGAGAAGAAGAAGAAAAGACGCAGGGAGGGAAAATTTCAGGGAAGAAAAAAATAAAGAAAAAAGGGGACCCCTTTTTTCTCTTAAATGTTGGGTGGCTATCTGCCCCCAACGAAAGTCTGAGGGCACCATTCACAAAACCAATTTTTTCAGGGCACCCTTCAACCCGAGCACTGACTAAGCTTACCTGGTTAGGTACGAGCTCCGCCTATTATGGGAGTGCGAGCCTACATTAGCATGCGGAGTGCATCATGCAGATTGTTTTCCTTTTGAAGAAACGAGAGTACCTTAAACTAGCTCGTGATATGTAGGTGTGTTCTGTGTGTCAAAAGTGGCTAGGGTTTCTAATGCTCTTGTCAGGCACGTGGTAGAATACCGCTTGAATAGTGGGCTGAGCCCATGGGCCCGTAGAAGAAGAGCTAGGGCTTGTCGTAGGATCAAGACGCTATGTGTATAACGTAGATTGCATGGTGACACACGTACGGCGTAGATCGCGAGATGGTTCAGTATCGGTTACTCCCTTCAATTAATGGAGTTGTGTGCAACATCATTAATTGGATGAACGTGATCCTACGCGGTTTCTTTGGGAGTCGTTTCTCCTTGTTTCCTATACAGGATTCAATGCTGACAGTTAATGTCGAAACGCCTGTTTGGTGAACCACTATGTCTATATAATGGTGTTTCTTCATCGTTGTAGGCATTAGCTTCCACAGAGTGCACCTCCTCAGATGCTCTTACTCAAAGAATATGCTTTGGATTTTCCAAAGGCTGAAGGGAGATTTCCAACATTGAAATCTTTGAATGTTCTGACATTAATTTGCGCCGATGAGTCATGATAAGACTTGTTGTTATGCGTGGTCACCTGCTCTGGGTGACCACCTCATTGGTTCGCTGAGACGTTGTAATTTCTTCTCATATTGCGAAGAAGAAGTACAAACTTCCTCCCAAGTGACGAGTCTGTCGTTTATTCGCCAATGTTTCGATATTACCTTGTGCCACTCTGTCTGTAGGGTTGATTGAAGTGTTGGCAGATGCTTTGTTGCTTCCGAGGGTGGTATCCTTGAGTCACCACGAGTATCGCGCATAGGAGAAGTGCCTTCGCTTGGCAGCACTGTGAGACCTTAATTGTCTCATCGATTGCGACCATCTTTGTATGTCTTCTTCTACCTCCTTCGGGAGGTCGGATGCCGGATTTAAGATGTCTACAGCTCGTCTCAAGGTCCATATTGCCATTTGCGGGCCATTTTTTTGGGGTGTTTTGGTGGAGCAATTAGCTGTGCTTTTCCTTTCAGTCCCTTTTGCACATTTGCCTTTGTTCGTGGGACATTTTCTTCGGAGGAGTCGTTGAGCAGAGTCTACTTTGGGTATCTTTGTTGTCGCTTCTGAGACTTTTTTTGAAGTCGAACTGTTTAAGTGAGTTTTTGTTGTATGTTGCATTGGATTCAGATGTTTGTACTTTGTAGTATTTTGTACCCGTCTCTGGGCAATCGCTATTACATCTTTCCAGTAATCAATAGAGCGTGTTTACGTAATTCTCTTTTATTTCTTAAATGATTGCAAATCACATAAGCTCCTAAGAATTAAAACTCTACATTGACTATAGAAATGAAACTAAACGACTGAATAGACTGACTGTTGGCGGAGAGAGGTCGACCCGACCCTGAAGTGAATTCGCATGTCCCTTTCTGGTATCATTAGTGCCTTCAATGAGCTGCCAAGTTTCGCTTACGCCGTTGAGGTTACTGATAAGTAAACCTTGAGTGAGAGTTTCCTTCTGCGCCGACTAATTGTCGGGAGGTTGTGCTCCCGTCTGCAATGACCTCTCTGCTTAGTCGATTGAAGAGCGGATTGTTCCTGTGATGCTTGAATGTTCTCTGCTACCAAATTGAGCCATCAATGTTGGGATTTTGTCTCCGTGAGGGTGGAGTGATTCTTCCACAGTCACTGGGTCTGGCTTCTGTTCAACTTGCCTTGTGGGCTCCAGTTGGATCTGGGAATATTCTATTTGCTTTAATGCAGCGTAATGGCAGCCTCGTACCGTTGGTTGGTCCCCACAAATTGTCCCCTCCGAGTGGTTAGCGGTATACTTGACACATTGGTGAAGGGTGGAGACTACTGCTTCCATCTGGTGAAGCCAAGGTCTTCCCAGGATGAGGTTATAGGTAGATGGTGCGTCTACCACCATGAAGTCCAAGAATATGACCTTTTTTAGTTGTGGCTCTTCTGCCACCACTGCTAACCTTATCTTCCCGACTGGGTAGCATTTCTCTTCGCTGAATCCAATCAGCGGGCAATCAAAAAATGTCAGGTTCTCTTCCTTAAGGTCCATATTGCGGAACGCGTTGTAGAACATAACATTGATGGAGTTTCCCGTATCTACCAGGGCCATATTCACTTCCCACCTTGCGATAGAAACCGAAATGACAAGAGCGTCAGTGAAGGTCGTGGTGGGGATGGGGCTTTGCACCCTCGAGTAGTATACGCGTCGGTCCTCGTCTGCGGACTGTGTCTGCATCTTCAATAGAGTTTGATTGCGAGAACTGTTTGACTGGTCTTCATCTGATCCAACTTCGTGAAGGACATATATTATGCCCGGAGTCTCCTTTTCAATCTCCTTGACTGCCTCTCCCCTTTCCCTGGGTCAATCTTGTTGTTTCTCTGAACCCAGGAATTCATTTAGTTTCCCTTGCGAATCAAGTATTCGATCTCATATCTTAGACTTTTGCAGTCGTTGATGTCGTGGCCACCCTCCTTGTGGTATGCGCAATATTTTATGTTGTCACATTTGGAGGGGTATATGCGAGGTTTTGGGGGCCACTTCAAATCTTTCCAGTTTTTCATGGAATTCAGGACATCCGATAAGCTAGAATTGAAGGGGGTCATGGATCTGATCCAACATAGTTGGATGCTTTATCTGGCATGGCCCAACTAGGGTCCGACCAATGGTCGTTGCACTTTTGTTTGTTCATTTCTTCGTCTTCTCACCTTTTTCTCTCATTCCTGTCTCTAGGAATGGAGAGTTTCTTCTCTACTTTTGTTTCCTTCTTTGTTGTTCTCACATTTTCAAGAGTGATGTACCTCTGGGTGCCCTTCAAGAGTTCTGCCATACCCAGGGGGCTCCAAGGTGAGAAAGTCGTAAAACATTCCCTCTCTTAGGCCGCAGTAAAAGTTGTCACAGCTGTGTCGTCGATGCAACCGTAAATGAGTGTCAGCTCGTCATTAAAGCGTGTGACATACTCACTTAGCATCACTTAGCATTTTATCTTTCCCGATACGTTGGCTTCCGACAAAGCGCGTCAGGAATTTCTTGGCCAGTGTTTTGAATGAGTTGATCGAATTTGGCAGGAAGCTGTGAAACCATGTCAGCGTTGACTTCTTTAGGCTGGTAGGAAACGTTCTGCACATCAGTGACTCCAAACCTTATTTGAGCTCCATTACATACTGGTAATGGCTCAAGTGATCGAATAGATCGGTGGTCCCATCATAGAAGTCGAGCTTTAGAGGCGTGAATTTCTTTGGAATAACCTCATTCATGATACAGTCCACGAACGGTGGAGCAGAAAGGCAATATAACACGTCTGGGTCGTGAGCTTCTTGACGAAGGGGGTTCTGCGAGGCAAGCCTGTCTACCGTAAAGGTCGGATCTGCGTTAACTGCACCACCTCCTCTAGTCCAATGAAGACTACAGGGGCTTGACTCTCATATGCCTGCTCTCTGTTGTCTTCCAAAGATTGGGGCATGTGCTGCTCTTGATCCCCATTGGCAGGTGGAGGGTTTTGTTGTACGAGAGCCTCCACTGCTTTGGCGATCTACTGTATTTGTGGCGACAACAAATTTATTTTGGGGTCTGTCGTTGTTGTTACTGGTGCGGTGGTGTAAGCCTATTGCCCGTGTCTCACTGGCACCACTGAGAGCGGTGGTATAGCGCTAGTCTGAGCGTTTGACGTGTGCCCTTGTTCTTTATTGTTGCGTGATCTGTGGTCAACATCTTGTCGTACTCTGAAGAAAGATGATGCTAGTGATTGGTTAGGAACTCTGTCGTCCCCACTGACGGCGCCAAACTGATGCATTCAATTTTCACTCCCTGCTTTGACCTTGACCTGCTAACCTACACAGGGAACACACGTGAGCCACAAACCTCCATTATGGTGGCTGATGGCTCTCCGATGCTAAAGTCAGATAGGGACTTGAGGAAGGCATAATGTTGTAAACAGGAAATTTGTAGCGTACCTTAGCTTACCATACTCATGTCTTATTTATAATGTTGGAGTCCTAGTTCAACCAGGCCATCGGTGGCGTAGTTTAGGGAAGAAGATCTTCATGGAGATGCTTCTCTAATTAGGAATTTAGTTGTGAAGATAAGTTTTCCTATTAACTTGTGCTTTTAGATACGCTGGAGGTAATTCCCAATCAGAGTGTTGTCCATAGAGAGAAGTTTCCATGTGCGACGTAAACTATGGTATTTCCTTCATAGTTGAAAGCAAAGTGTTGATGTCTTGCCTATCCAAAGCTGATCCTCAAGATCCTTGCCTTAGAAGGGCTTACGGGTATTAAAGATAGTTGTGAGATGTGTGGACTTAGCAGACTGTAATGATTTGGGTCCGTCTGGCAGACTGCATTGTGCGGGCTTGGAACCGCTTGGGCCGGATCATTGTTGGGTTGACGCTTGAGCCTATTATATCTCAAAATCATTATGACACATGTATGATGTAGAAGAGAGACAGTTTTGGTGTATCATCAGAGGTGATAACCAAAGATAAACTAAGATTATAGGGCCCAAAAAATTTCAAAGGTGGGTCATTTAATCCTTAGAAACAATTTATTAGCTCGTGCCAATTACAAACTTTCATTCTTATGTCTATTAATGTGCTAGGTGGTCCAGAGGGAAGCACATATCACAAACACTACACCAAATTGGCACTTTTGTAACAACTCTTAAAACAGTATCACAAACACTACACCAAATTGGCACTTTTGTAACAACTTTCAAAACAATATCACGTTTGAGATGTTACAATCCACCAAATAATTTCAAGTCAAAACTAAATTTAGTCAAAAAAATGAAAAACGGTTACAAAAAAAATGATACAATAAGTTGAATCACCATGAATAGTATCATTTTTATAACCATACTCTTCATGGTGATACAATTATTGTATCACTTTGTTTGTGAATTTGTGTAAAATTGTTAGGTGGATTGTTACACCTCAAAAGTGATACTGTTTTGGGGATTGTTACAAAAATGCTAATTTGGTGTAGTGAAAGTCAGCTGCAACATGAAATCTCGAGATGGAGATTGTCCTCCAATCTCACCAAGGTTAAAATTGTTAGGACATGATTTGAGTGGAAAAAAAAGTTTGGGCCGGGTGGTTAAATTGGGGACAATATTAGTGGTATGTATGTCGTTACATAACCATATGCTACGCTCAGCACACATTACACATGTATTAAAAGATAAGTTAACAGATCACTGTGGAGATGCCCTCAACAGAAGATAAATCAAGATAGAGCAGAATCAGAAAATGGGATTATGTGATTCATGTTGTCAACCCCAACTAATTGTGTGAAAAGGAAAAAGACTACAGTTTAAGTAATAGAATGTATTCTATATCAGGGGATTTCAACTACAAGATATAAAGATACCAACCTTTTCTGTAGGGCTGAAAAAAAAACCGATAAAATCGTTTAAACCGACCGAACCGATCAAAATTGAACCAATCGGTTCGGTTCGGTTTTCGATTTCTATGTGATTTTAACAGACAAAACCGAATCGATGGAATATATATAATAAATAGTATAAATTTTATGTAAAAACATTATAATATGTTTAAAAAATCGATAGGTTCAGTTTTATTCCAGTTTAAGTCAGTTTGGTTCGGTTACGGTTTACATAAATTAGAATCGGCTCAGTTTTGTTAATGGTCAGTTCGATTTCGGTTTAAAAATTTTAAAACCGACCAAAATCGGTTCAGTTGACGGTTTAGATAAAAAATCGAACCATCAATTCAATTTTCAACCCTACTTTCATGACGTATGGGTTCTCACCAAATCAAGATTCAACAAAATTGAGGAATATATGTTACAAAAAATGAGGAAAATATCTTTGTGACAGGACAGTTACCCTAGCTAGTGCACTCTCTCCTGCCCTAATACTCTGCCCATTTGTGTTGTTCTTTTTGACATGGAAATCCTAATACCTTAACTTTATTATTAGTTAGAGATATGCTTATTCACATTATTGATGGGACAAATGATACGCTTTTAATTTACTTTATTTATTTGGGAAAATCTAAGTTGGAAATTATGCGTTGTACATATAAGCACCCAAAATATATAAGTAGAATAACTCAATGATGCTAAGATACCGAGTGCTTAAAAAAGTGAAGTTTATGCTAACTTGATTGTGAAGCTCACTTTGGAGCACAAATAAAATGAATGAAAGATGCATGATTGGATCTTTCTCTTTTGTCCAAGCATTTTTTGAGAATACTAAAAGAAAATCCTAGTGGTTGACATGAATATGTGAATAAAAAGAAAAAAGAAAACAATACACTTTTTTTTTTTTCTTTTTTTTTAAGGGTGAACAAAGTTTATAATGGATGTCAAAACCATTTAAAAGCTATTTAAATGACTTTGACAATGTTTGAATCTTGAACTTGTGATCAATCACAAAGAAACAATGGGAAGAAGTACTTGACGTTAAAGATAACCTTCAA
Source organism: Berberis vulgaris (assembly GCA_963556465.1). NCBI lineage: Eukaryota > Viridiplantae > Streptophyta > Magnoliopsida > Ranunculales > Berberidaceae > Berberis > Berberis vulgaris. The sequence goes on from OY747127.1 coordinate 22,390,411, forward strand.
CTACATATTTTCTTAGAAAATCATTATGGAATAAAACTTCTAGACAAACAAAGAATACTCAAGAAATTACATGTACTCGATTTTTTTTTCTCATTCTCTCCTCCGTGGTGCCGATACAATTTATCATGATTTTTGTCCTCCTTCAGTCAAGCACACCCTAATAAGTGATTATAAGGGTACATAAGAGATTGTGTTTTTGTTGTAAGAATTGTACGTTGTCATTAACCTGTAATTTACCTTTGTCGACAGTCACTTGGGTGCTTCGTATAGGATATCATAATGGGGTAGAGATACCAAAAACCATTACATGCAACAAGGTTACACTGTCCATTTTCCCACCATTATCATACAGGCAAGTAGACAACTAAGTTGTTTTTTTTTAAATGTATTTATGCATCTCAATACACCATCTACTAGTAATTCAAGTAGGGTGTGACATAAACTATACAAGCAACGATGCTAGGAGATTGTCGTGACATGCAGCAACTATTTGGTATGCTGATAAACATTTCACAGTCCTATAAATGTTGTTATGTACATTTCCTCCCATAAACCATATAATTGTTCACTGTAGAGAGGGAAAAGTCATTGGAACGACATATAAACACCAACTATTTCATCATATTCAATCCAATCGATTTAATTGGATTTGTACTAGGAGTGGGCATCCCATCTCGCGATCCCGATCCCGTCCCGTCTCGTCCCGATTTTTCTGGGTCTTAATGGGATTGAAAAATTTCATCCCGGTCCCGTCCCGTCCCGATCTAGAATGGGATGGGATGGGATGGGATGGGATGAAGATTTTCAATCCCACCAATCCCGTCCCGTCCCGAATTAATTTATTAATATTAATTATTAATATTTTTATTTAATTATTTATTTTAGAATTGTGGATGCCCATACAAATATACTGATTTATATAACATTTTTACTTTTTTAGCATCTCAATGAATCTCTCACACATCTCTAAATTTGTATTTTGTAATACTGTTCAATTCTCAATTAGTTGCTGCTACCTTTGGTGATATGCTCAATCTTCAACAACAGCTCTTCGAAGCCACATGACATTAAAGTCATTAACATTGTTTCAGAGCTGGAGAAAAGTTGGCAGAGTGGAATTGTTTCTTTACCGGTTCAAGGTAGCCTGGGACTTCAGGAAGCCTAATAGAGAGACCCACAAAGCCAATCTGAAGTTCTGAACCTATTTAGCAGAGTTGAGGCCGAATAATACCCAACTACTAAGAACTTTTGAAAACTAGCTAAGATAATTTTGATAAAAGGGCACAACCGATACAGAATCGTGCAGCTATGCGCTAAGACTTACTGGAGTATGTTAAAATTCAAAGGGGGATGACCTTAAATTGCAAATAAGAGCTTGGCTTCTTTCAGCCAAGTATTTATCCATTGAACACTTCAAGTACGCATGACTGTGTTAGTGGCAGTAGAGAAAATGCAAGATGCTACTATAAAGTGCATGTGCGCAGTAGTTATTTTGCTGAAATGTAGCTTTAGGACATTGTAAACAGTTTTGCATTTCAGCAGTTCAGCAGTTATGCTTTAATTCTGCAATTCAGCAGTTTTGCATTTCAGTTTATTGTGAAATTTGCTTGTTAACCAATACTGAAGAAGAAGTTCAGCAGTTTATTCTTTAATTCTGCAAGTGAAGAAGATTGGTACGCTGATCCCGTCCCGTCCCGTCCCGAACCCGTTTGGGATGGGACGAGGTCGGGATGAGGTTTTTCCCATCCCGTCCCGATCCCGTATGAACGGGATGGGATAGGGATGGGTATATCTCGTCCCATCCCGTCCCGTGCCCACCCCTAATTTGTACCAAACACAGAAAGTAGCTTTTTGGTACAATGCATGGATGAATGGATAGATTCTTGCTATCATGCATGGCATGTAACTGCTGGGAGACTGGCCACTCATATACGTAATATTATGGCAATTCAAAAGATGGTATTAATTACATTTTAGCAGCATCTGGTCGCCACCAACTTAGGAGCCCATATACATATTACTCTCGAAAATGCCATAATAATAGGCCTCCCAAAAGCATTGTCCCTACATTCACTAGGGAAGTCCTTTACTATAACTACACCAAATTGGTATTTTTGTAACAAACCTCAAAACAGTATCACTTTTGAAGTGTAACAATCACCTAAAAATTTTATACATTTTCACAAACAAAATGATACAATAATTGTATCACCATGAAAAGTATGGTTATAAAAGTGATATTATTCATCAGTGTTCTAAAAATCGCTAGGCGCTGGGCGGGCGGCGAGCAGGTGCCTAGCGCCCAGGGGCCTAGGCGGTCTTAGGTTTTGTATTATTACTTTAATAATCTACAAAAGTTAAGCATAATACCTTATCAATTACATCCAATTTAATGCCAATATACATATGCAAAATTTAAAAACATGAAAAATTAACAATCGTGAACAACATTTATTAAAACTCAAATGACTGAAGTTGGTCATGATGGGTACTTTATATAAATTTGAATTTGTGTACTCTTTTATTTTTCTTCAAATTGCATGAATAACCTCAGTTATGTTTGATAAAATCTACATTAGTAAAATTGGTACCGGCAGATCCTTTGAGAATTCCATTAAGTAATCATCATTTGCTACATTTAGACATATACTGAATAAAAAACAATTAAATATTTTATTTCTAAAAAATAGGAAAGAAAATAAAATAAGAACACAATCATCCTTATTAAAAAATAAAAAATAAAAATAAAAAATCGCCCAGACCGTCTAGAGTCCGCCTAGACCCCGCCTAGGCCGCCTAGACCCCGCCTAGATCCCGCCCAGACCCGCCTAGACCCGCCCAGACTGCCCAGAACCGCCCAGACTGCCCGCCCAGCCATTAATCTGGGCGGTTTTCCACCTTCTAGTGCCTAGGCAGCCGCCTAGGCCGATTTTTAGAACACTGCTATTCATGGTGATCCAACTTATTGTATCATTTTTTTTGTGTTACTGTTTTTCATTTTTTTGACTAAATTTAATTTTGACTTGAAATTGTTTGGTGAATTGTAACATCTCAAAAGTGATACTGTTTTGAGAGTTGTTACAAAAGTGTCAATTTAATGTAGTGTATGCACAATAATTACAAATGTTTCCGAATCAACTTAGGTTGCGTTTGGCTGTGCTTAGTTTTTTGAAATGTTCAAAATATCGCAGATACATCTGTTAAGATATTCTATCAGAATTGTGAACAGAAGCAATCTGGATGCATTCTGAGTATTTACAAAATACACTGATGAGAACATTTCCAAAGAGGGAAGCAAATCTCATTCTCAAGTTAAAGATAATGAAACGTCCAAACAAGTAGCAAGCTTTGCACATAATTTGCCGAGTAATTCTTCCTGGCCTGGGTCCCTCAGCCTGGTTGTTGGGGGGGCAAAAATACACTTTTGCCCCCCCTTTTTAAACACCTTTTCCAAAAAGATTGTTAAAAACGAGGGACAAAAGTGTATTTTCACTCCCCCGAGCAGCAACCTCACCTGGTTTTCGCAGGCCAGGAAGAATTTCGATAATTTGCCACTTATTCAACTGTGTACATCATCAAGATAAGTACGTATGACAAGAATCCAATGCTCCAATAACCTGAGGTAACAATGTCAGCAAAAGTCATCGATACACAAATAGTGTCTTAATCAACATGGATTTGTAAAATTTGAGTCATATATATCCAATTTCATACCATCTAGGCCATGTAACTGTGTGAACTAAAAATTCTTCCCCAATCTCATTGGTTACCCATTTGCGTATTGCATTCCAAACACTTAACAGTGTGAGCTAAACTTTCCTCCCCGTCTCATTGGTAATATACTGTCAAATACCATCAACAATATCAGTTACGAGTCATAATCTTTTGATGATCACACAGGATGTCGACCGCACAAGAAGAAAAGCTCACGATGTGCAATTAAGTGGAACACGGAACGAAATGACAGTCTAATCACAACCTCTCCCACACGCCATGCCAAAATATGTTATGGGACCCAAAAATCTCCCACCACGTAGCGAACCCGACTGAGCAAATAAAGTGCCTGAAGAAAATGAAGATATTCTCAGGTAGGCAAAGGTCACAAAAAGGGGGGAACAAGGTGAGTTAGGTGCCCTAATAAGGATTGGTGTCCTACAAAGTTAAAGAGATAAGAGTGTGGAGTGGAAGGCAGGATTGCAGTGAGGTACACATAGACCCTAAATGTTGGGTGTGTTGTTGATCTGCAGAGTATAGTTACAAGGAGAGATGTGATTTGCTTTATCTTCAGTCCTTTTCTTTGTATTTTTACTCTTTTTTTTACGACTGTTCCATAAAATAGTGTGAGTTTTTTAGGGTATGGTGGTGTTTGGTGTTGATCTTCCAATCAAACCCCTCATATTTTGTTATTTTCGTCATCCTTTATTGATATGCAAGGGTCGTGTGGAAGAATAGATAGATGTCGAGAGTATCACTATTTGCTATCAGTTATCTAGATGTCAGGGTTGGCAACATGAACCTTTTTTTAAGATGCATGCTAAGGTCTTTGACTCTAAGTTTATGTCTATTGACAAGATGTGACAACGATGAAAATCAGTATTCAAAAAGTGTTAGACGGTGGGTCGGGTGGTCAACAGGTGTCTAGCGCCCAAGGATCTAAGCGATTTTAAATTTTGTATTATAACTTTAATAATTTATAAAAGTTAAACATAATTTTGTATCAATTACATTCAATTTAATGCCAAGATACATATGCAAAATTAATGCAGGAGGATCCGAGTCAAATGATGCCGAGTTGTCAGATAGTACGTTGTTGGCGCTGAGATACCATGATTGGCAGATCAGCGCAAAGATAGCAGGAAATTGTGATTTTTTCCTAATTGTGGCAGTTTTAAATGTGTTTCGGTATTTTGGCCATAACTTTGGCTATGGTTATCAGAATCGTGCATATGACCCCAATTCGAAAAGCTCTTGGTGGCGCGCACGTCGTGGTCACCGAGCTATGCTCGGTGCATATCATTTTGAGACCAAAATCCACTGTTTTCCCTTCCAAATCCACAAATTTAGTAGTTTTTCCCTTTTATAGTAATATTTCAATTATTGTTTAGGAAGTGATTCTGAACTCAATTTTGGCCAGATTTTTGGTAGATTGTTTCTTTTATTACGTATTTCGTTTTAGCATGATTATTGAGATTTTGCTATTTTTGGTAAAATTCTAATAATGTCGAATATTAGCTAAATAGATCGGCTTGTGGGCTGATTTAGAGATACTTTTTTATTTTGATAATTTGAATTGAAAATTAGAGTATTTCTCTGTGTTTTTGGCAATTCTCTTGTGTTCTTCCCTGTGAATTATCTGTTAGAACTAGCCTGCAGGATAATCGTTATTCTGCCCGACGTCAGTTAGTATCAGAGCTTCAGTATCTTCTTGGGGTGAGATTTCATAAGTTACATGGCTAGTGGTCGTGGTCGTCGCGGGCGGGTTCCGAACGACGAAACCCCAAACCGTGATCGTAACGTTTAGGATGTGATGATTGAGGATTTACAGAGGCAAGTTGCAGAGTTAACCCAGCGTCTAACGTCGCAGGATTTCGGTAATCGTGAGATAGAAGATCACGATTCTGATTCCAGTTTCAAAAACCCATATCACAATCGTGCTCGACTCTAGGAGCACCATGGTCGGAAGGATTGTCATGGAGGCCTCAGATTCAGAGTGGATCTGCTCGAGTTTTCTGGTACGTTACAGGCCGAAGGATTTGTAAATTGGTTGAATGAAGTAGAACTTATTTTTTAGTATAAGAAAGTTTCAAATCGTGTCAAACTGAAATTGGTCGCCATCAAACTCAAAGGCAGCGCATCTGCGTGGTGGGAGCAGTTGAGGCGATCACGAGACAAGCAGAGCAAAGCCAAGATCACTGATTGGGAGAGGATGAAGATGAAGATGAAGGGTCACTTCCTTTAGGCTACACTCAAACCTTGTTTCAGCGACTTCATTCGTTGAGGCAAGGCATGCGATCGGTTGATGATTACACAAAGGAGTTTTATCAATTAATGGCCCGGAATGACTTATCTGAGACGGAGGAGCAGGTGGTGGCACGATATTTGGAGGGATTACGACAACCCCTGCAAGATGTCCTCAGCATTCACTTACTATGGACCGTTTCTGAAGCATACCAGCATGCACTTGCTGTGGAAAAACAGCAGAACATGAGGCCAATGATCAGAATTGATCAAAGCAGTCAACCAATTCGCCCTCAAGAATCCCGTCCTGCCCAGCAGCCACTGCATGGTAATTCTAACTCAAATATTAGATATTTCAGATGTGGTGAACAGGGATATAGAGCGACTGAGTGCAGGAAGCCTGCTATTCAGAAGGGTAACAATCTCCTGATTGAGGAAGATGTGGTAGACGAAACTTAGGAGCTTGGAGAGCTTGTGTATGACGATGATGCAGATGAAGATGTGTTGTATGGAGATGGAAAAGAGACGTTGGTCGTTCGTAAGAGTCTACTGACTCCCAAGGGCGATTCAGGGGACGATTGGTTGAGAACCCATCTTTTCCACACGACCTGCATAGTTGCAGCTAAAGTCTGCAAAATGATCATTGAAAGTGGCAGTTGTGAGAACGTAGTGTTTGAAGAGGCTGTCTAGAAATTGCAGTTGAAGATAGATCGTCATTCCAAGCCATACAAATTGTCGTGGTTGAATACATGTAGTAAGGTAACAGTAGATAGGCGATGCCTAGTGTCTTTTTCGATTGAAAAGAAATATTTTGATAGTGCTAGGTGTGATGTTGTGTCTATGGATGCTTGTCATGTATTGTTAGGCAGACTTTGAGAGTATGATCGCGGTGTTATTCATGATGGGCGGAAAAATACATTTTCCCTTAGCGACAAAGGGAAGAAGTTGTGTTGGCACCTCGTCAGGAAGGACCAACTCCTACCCCGGTCGCCAATAATACTAACATGATTTCTATGTTCAGGTTTTAAGATGAGATTTAGCGTGGAGACGTGGTCTATGCTCTCCTGCCTTGTGCGAATAGTGTTGCAGACGTGAATCCAGATTTACCGAAAGAGGTGCAGCAACTGCGAACAGAGTTTTCTGACCTGATGCCAAAGGATCTTCCTCCTGGGCTTCCTCCTGAGCACCCGAGTCCTTGTTTTGTAGATTTCGATGAAGCTATTATGAACTCGAGGACGAGTTCTTTCCAACCCGGGGCGACTAATGCAGGAGGATCCGAGTCAGATGTTGCTGAGTTGTCAAATAGCACGTTGTTGGCACTGAGATACCATGATTTGGCAGATCAGCGCAAAGATAGCAGAAAATCGTGATTTTTTTCTAATTATTGTAGTTTTGGGTGCGTTTTGGTATTTTGGCCATAACTTTGGCTACAATTATCAGAATCGTGCATTTGACCCTAATTCGGAAATCTCTTGGCGGTGCGCACGTCGTGGTCACTGAGCTACGGTCGATGCACAACTTTTCGAGGACAAAATCTACTATTTTCCAATCCAAATCCACAAATTTAGTAGTTTTTTTTCATTTTATAGTAATATTACAATTATTGTTTAGGAAGTGATTCTGAACTCGATTTTGGCTAGATTTTTGGTAGATTGTTTCTTTTATTACGTATTTCGTTTTAACATGATTTTTGGGATTTTTCTATTTTTTGTAAAACTCTAATAATGTCAAATTTTAGTTATATAGCCTGGCTTGTGGGCTGATTTAGAGATACTTTTTTATTTTGATAATTTGAATTGAACATTAGAGTATTTTTCTGTGTTTTGGGAAATTCTCATGTGTTCTTCCCTGTGAATTATCTGTTGAAAGTAGCCTGCAAGATAAATGATATTATGCCCGACGTCAGTTGGTATCAGAGCTTCAACATCTTCTTGGGGTGAGATTTCATCAATTACATGGCTAGTTGTCGTGGTCATGGTCGTCACGGGCAGGTTCCAAAAGAGGAAACCCCAAACCGTGATCGTAACGTTCAGGATGTGATGATTGAGGATTTACAGAGGCAAGTTGCAGAGTTTACCTGACGTCTAACGGCACAGGATTTTGGTAAACGTGAGATTGAAGATCACGATTCTGATTCTAGTTTTGAAAACCCGTATCACAATCGTGCTCGACTCTAGGAGCACCATGGTCGAGAGGATCATCATGTAGACCTTGGATTCAGAGTGGATCTGCCCGAGTTTTCTGGTACGTTACAGGCCGAAGGATTCGTAAATTGGTTGAATGAAGTAGAGCGTATTTTTTAGTATAAGAAAATTTCAGATCGTGTCAAAGTGAAATTGGTCGCCATCAAACTCAAAGGCAGAGCATCTGTGTGGTGGGAGCAATTGAAGTGATTACGAGACAAGCAGAGCAAATCCAAGATCACTGATTGGGAGAGGATGAAGAAGAAGATGAAGGGTCACTTCCTTCCTTTCGGCTATACTCAAACCTTGTTTCAGCGACTTCATTCGTTGACGCAAGGCACGCGATCGGTTGATGATTACATGGAGGAGTTTTATCAATTAATGGCCTAGAATGACTTATCTGAGACAGAGGAGCAGATGGTGGCATGATATTTGGAGGGATTACGACAGTCCCTACAAGATGTACTCAACATTCACTCACTGTGGACCATTTATGAAGCATAACAGCGTGCACTAGCTGTGGAAAAACAACATAATAGAAGGCCAATGATCAGAATTGATCGAAACAGTCAACTAGTTCGCCTTCAAGAATCTCGTCCTGCCAAGCAGCCACTGCATGGTAATTCTAACTCAAATATTAAATGTTTCAGATGTGGCGAACAGGGACATAGAGCGACTGAGTGCAGGAAGCCTGCTATTAAGAAGGGTAACAATCTCCTGATTGTGGAAGATGTGGTTGACGAAACTGAGGAACTTGGTGATCCTGTGTATGGCGATGATGCAGATGGAGATGTGTTGTATGGAGATGGCAAAGAGACTTTGGTCATTCGTAAGAGTCTACTGGCACCCAACGGCAATTCAGGGGACAATTGGTTGAGAAACCATCTTTTCCACACGACCTGCACAGTTGCAGATAAAGTCTGAAAGATGATCATTGATAGTAGTAGTTGTGAGAACGTAGTATCTGAATAGGTTCTCCAAAAATTGCAGTTGAAGACAGATCGTCATTCCAAGCCGTAAATATTGTCGTGGCTGAATAAAGGCAGTGAGGTAACAATATATAGGCAATGCCTGGTATCTTTTTCGATTGGTAGAAAATATTTTGATAATGCTTTGTGTGATGTTGTGTCTATGGATGCTTATCATGTATTGTTAGGCAGGCCTTGGCAGTATAATTGTAGTGTTATTCATAATGGGCGGAAAAATACATATTCCCTTAGTATCAAAGGGAAGAAGATTGTGTTGGAACCTCGTCCGGAAGGACCCAATCCTACCCCGGAAGCCAATAATACTAAAATGTTTTCTATGTCCAGGTTTTTAGATGAGATTGAGCATGAAGACGTGGTCTATGCTCTTCTGCCTTGTGGGAATAGTGTTCCAGTCGTGAATCTAGATTTACCAGCTGAGGTGCAACAATTTCTAGCAGAGTTTTCTGACCTAATGCCAGAGGATCTTCCTCCTGAGCACCTGAGTCATTGTTTTGTGGATTCCGATGAAGCTATTGTGAACTCGAAGACGAGTTCTTTCCAACCCGAGGTGATTGATGCAGGAGGATTCGAGTCAGATGATGCTGAGTTGTCAGATAGCACGTTGTTGGTGATGAGATACCATGAGTTGGCAGATCAGCGCAAAGATAGCATGAAATCGTGATTTTTTTTCTTCTAATTGGGGCAGTTTTGGGTGCATTTCGATATTTTGGCCATAACTTTAGTTACGATTATCAAAATCGCGCATATGACCCTAATTCGGAAAGCTCTTGGCTACGTGCATGTTGTGGTCATTGAGCTACAGTAGGTGCACATATTTTCGATGCCAAAATCTATTGTTTTCCCTTTCGAATCCACAAATTTAGTAGTTTTTTTTCCTTTTATAGTAATATTTAAATTATTGTTTAACCAGTGATTTTGAACCCGATTTTGGCCAAATTTTTGGTAGATTGTTTCTTTTATTACGTATTTCGTTTTAGCATGATTATTGGGATTTTTCTATTTTTTGTAAAATTCTAATAATGTCGAATTTTAGCTATATAGCCCGGCTTGTGGCTGATTTAGAGATATTTTTTTATTTTGATAATTTGAATTGAACAATAGATTATTTCTCTGTTTTTTGGGCAATTCTCTTGTGTTATTCCTTTTGAATTATCTGTTAGAACTAGCATGCAAGATAATCGCTATTCTGCCCGTCATCAGTTGGTATCAGAGCTTCAGTATCTTCTTGGGGTGAGATTTCATCATTTACCTGGCTGGTGGTCGTGGTCGTCACGGGCAGGTTTCGAACGAGGAAACCCTAATTCGTGTTCATAACGTTCAGGATGTGATTATTGAGGATTTACAAAGGCAAGTTGCAGAATTAACCCGGCGTCTAACGGCACAGGATTTCGGTAATCGTGCGATGGAAGATTACGATTCTGATTCCAGTTTTGAAAACCCATATCACAATCGTGCTCGATTCTGGGAGCACCGTGGTCGGGAGGATCGTCATGGAGACCTCGGATTCAGAGTGGATCTGCCCAAGTTTTTTTGGTATGTTACAGGGCGAAGAATTTGTAGATTGGTTGAATGAAGTTTAGCGTAATTTTGAGTATAAGGAAGTTTCAGATCGTGTCAAAGTGAAATTAGTCTCCATCAAACTCAAAGGCAGAGCATCTGCGTTGTGGGAGCAGTTGGGGTGATCACGAGACAAGCTGGGCAAGGCTAAGATCACTGATTGGGCGAGGATGAAGATGAAGATGAAGGAACACTTCCTTCCTTTCGATTACACTCAAACCTTGTTTCAACGACTTCATTCGTTGAGGCAAGGCACATGATCGGTTGATGATTAAATGGAGAAGTTTTATCAATTGATGGCCCGAAATGACTTATCTGAGACGGATGAGTAGATGGTGGCACAATATTTGGAGGGATTACGACAGCCCCTGCAGAATGTCTTCAGCATTCACTCACTGTGGACCGTTTCTGAATCATACCAGCATGCACTTGCTGTGAAAAAACAACATAACAGGAGGCCAATGATCAGAATTGATCAAAGCAGTCAATCAGTTCGCCCTCAAGAATCTCGTCCTGCCCAGCAGCAACCGCATGGTAATTCTAACTCAAATTTTAGATGTTTTAGATGTGGTTAATAGGGACATAGAGCGACTGAGTGTAGGAAGCATGCTATTCAAAAGGGTAACAATCTGTTGATTGAGGAAGATGTGGTAGACAAAGCTGAAGAGCTTGGAGAGCCTGTGTATGACGATGATGCAGATGGAGATGTGCTGTATGGAGATGGCAAAGAGACTATGGTCGTTCGTAAGAGTCTACTGACTCCCAAGGGAAATTCAGGGGACGATTGGTTGAGAACCCATCTTTTCCACACGACCTGCACAGTTGCAGATAAAGTCTGCAAGATGATCATTGGCAGTTGTGAGAACGTAGTGTCTGAAGAGGCTGTTCAGAAATTGCAGTTGAAGACATATCGCCATTCCAAGCCGTACAAATTGTCGTGGCTAAATAAAGGTAGTGTTGTAACTTAGATAGGCGATGCCTAGTGTCCTTTTCGATTGGCAAGAAATATTTTAATAATGCTTTGTGTGATGTTGTGTCTATGGATGCTTGTCATGTATTGTTAGGCAGGCCTTAGCAGTATGATCGCAGTATTATTCATGATGGGCGGAAAAATACATACTCCCTTAGCATCAAAGAGAAGAAAATTGTGTTGGCACCTCGTCGGGAATGACCCACTCCTACCCCGGTAGCCAATAATACTAACTTGCTTTCTATGTCTAAGTTTTTAGATGAGATTGAGCGTGGAGATGTGGTCTATGCTCTGCTGCCTTGTGGGAATAGTGTTGCAAACGTGAATGCAGATTTACCAGCAGAGGTGCAGCAATTGCTAGCAGAGTTTTCTGACCTAATGCCAGAGGATCTTCCTCCTGAGCACCTGAGTCATTGTTTTGTGGATTCCGATGAAGCTATTGTGAACTCGAGGACAAGTTCTTTCCAACCCGGGGCGACTGATGCAGAAGGATCCGAGTCAAATGTTGCTGAGTTGTAAGACAGCACGTTGTTGGCGCTGAGATACCAAGAGTTGGAAAAAGATAGCAGGAAATCGTGATTTTTTCCTAATTGGGGAAGTTTTGGATGCGTTTCGGTATTTTGGCCATAACTTTGGCTACGGTTCTCAGAATCGCGCATATGACCCCAATTCGGAAAGCTCTTGGCGGCGCACACATCTTCGTCACTGAGCTATGGTCGGTGCATATCTTTTTTAGGCCAAAATTTACTATTTTCCCTTTCGACTGCACAAATTTAGTAGTTTTTTTCATTTTATAGTAATATTTCAATTATTTTTTAGGAAGTGATTCTGAACTCGATTTTGGCCAGAGTTTTGGTAGATTGTTTATTTTATTACATATTTCGTTTTAGCATGATTATTGGGATTTTGCTATTTTTGGTAAAATTTTAATAATGTCGAATTTTAGCTATATAGCCCGGCTTGTGGGTTGATTTAGAGATAGTTTTTTATTATGATAAATTGAATTGAACATTAGAGTATTTCTCTGTGTTTTGGGCAATTCTCCTGTGTTCTTCCCTGTGAATTATCTGTTAGAATTAGCCAGCAAGATAATCGCTATTATGCCCGGCGTCAGTTGGTATCAGAGCTTCAACATCTTCTTGGGGTGAGATTTCATCAGTTACATGGTTGGTGGTCGTGGTCGTCACGCGCAGGTTCCGAACGAGGAAACCTCAAACCGTGATCGTAACGTTAAGGATGTGATGATTCAGGATTTACAGAGGCAAGTTGCAGAGTTAATCCGGCGTTTAACGGCGCAGGATTTCGGTAATCGTGAGATGGAAGAACCCGATTCTAATTTCAATTTTGAAAACCCGTATCACAATCGTGCTCGACTCTGGGAGGATCGTCATTAATACCTCGGATTCAGAGTGGATCTGCCCGAGTTTTCTGGTATGTTACAGGCCGAATGATTTGTAGATTGGTTGAATGAAGTAGAGCGTAATTTTGAGTATATGAAAATTTATGATCGTGTCAAAGTGAAATTGGTCGCCATCAAACTCAAAGGCAGAGCATCTGCGTGGTGGGAGCAGTTGAGGCGATCACGAGATAAGAAAGGGCAAGGCCAAAATCACTGATTGGGAGAGGATGAAGAAGAAGATGAATGGTCACTTCCTTTCTTTCGACTACACTCAAACCTTGTTTCAACGACTTAATTCGTTGAGGCAAGGCACGCGATCGGTTGATGATTACACGGAGGAGTTTTATCAATTAATTGCCCAAAATGACTTATCTGAGACGAAGGAGTAGATGGTGGTACGATATGTGGAGGGATTACGATAGCCCCTGTAGGATGTCCTCAGCATTAACTAACTGTGGACCGTTTCTGAAGCATACCAGTGTGCATTTGCTGTAAAAAAATAGCAAAACAGGAGGCCAATGATCCGAATTGATCAAAGCAGTCAACCAGTTCGCCCTCAAGAATCTCGTCCTGCCCAGCAGCCACCGCATGGTAATTCTAACTCAAATATTAGATGTTTTAGTTGTGGTAAACAGGGACATAGAGCGACTGAATGCAGGAAGTTTGCTATTCAGAAGGGTAACAATCTCCTTATTGAGGAAAATGTGGTAGACGAAACTGAGGAGCTTTGAGAACCTGTGTATGACGATGATGCAGATGGAGATGTGCTGTATGGAGATGGCAAAGAGACTCTGGTCGTTCGTAAGAGTTTACTGACTCCCAAGGGAGATTCAGGGGATGAATGGTTGAGAACCCATCTTTTCCACATGACTTGCACAGTTGCAGATAAAGTCTGCAAGATGATCATTGACAGTTGAAGTTGTGAGAACATAGTGTCTAAAAAGGCTGTCCAGAAATTGTAGTTGAAGACAAATCATCATTCCAAGCCGTACAAATTGTCGTGGTTGAATAAAGGCAGTGAGATAACAATAGATAGGAGATGCTTAATGTCTTTTTTTGATTGGCAGAAAATATTTTGATAATGCTTGGTGTGATGTTGTATCTATGGATGCTTGTCATGTATTGTTAGGCAGGCCTTGGCAGTATGATCGCAGTGTTATTCATGATGGGCGAAAAAATACATATTCCCGTAGCATCAAAGGGAAGAAGATTGTGTTGGCACCTCGACGGGAAGGACTCACTTCTACCCCGGTAGCCAATAATACTAACATGTTTTCTATGTACAGGTTTTTAGATGAGATTGAGAGTGGAGACGTGGTCTATGCTCTGCTGCCTTGTGGGAATAGTGTTGCAAACGTGAATCCTGATTTACCAGCAGAGGTGCAGTAATTGCTAGCAGAGTTTTCTGACCTGATGCTAGAGGATCTTCCTCCTGGGCACTTGAGTCCTTATTTTCTGGATTTCGATGAAGCTATTTTGAACTCGAGGACGAGTTCTTTCCAACCTGGGGCGACTGATGCAGGAGGATCTGAGTCAAATGATGCTGAGTTGTCAGGTAGCACATTGTTGGCGCTGAGATACCATGAGTTGGCAGATCAGCTCAAAGATAGCAAAAAATTCTGATTTTTTCCTAATTGGGGCAGTTTTGGGCGCGTTTGGGTATTTTGGCCATAACTGTGGCTATGGTTATCAGAATCGCTCATATGACCCTAATTCGGAAAGCTCTTGGCGGCATGCACGTCGTGGTCACCAAGCTATGGTCGGTGCAAATCTTTTTGAGGCCAAAATCTATTGTTTTTCCTTCCGAATCCACAAATTTAGTAGTTTTTTTTCCCCTTTATAGTAATATTTCAATTAATGTTTAGGAAGTGATTCTGAACCCGATTGTGGCCAGATTTTTGGTAGATTGTTTCTTTTATTACGTATTTCGTTTTAGCATGATTATTGGGATATTGCTTTTTTTGGTAAAATTCTAATAATGTCGAATTTTAGCTATATTAGCCCGACTTGTGGGCTGATTTAGAGATATTTTTTTTATTTTGATAATTTGAATTGAACATTAGAGTATTTCTCTGTGTTTTGGGAAATTCTCTTGTGTTCTTCCCTGTGAATTATCTGTTAGAACTAGTCTGCAGGATAATCGCTATTCTGCCCGACGTAAAAAATTTATAAACATGAAAAATTAACAATCATGAACAAAATTTATTAAAACTCAAATGACTAAGTTGGTCATGATGGGTACTTTATTCAAAGTTGAATTTGTGGACAAATATCCAAACCTACTATTTTATTTTTTCTTCAAATTGCATGAATGACCTAAGTCATGTTTGATAAAATCTACATTATTAAAATTGGTACCGGCAGATCCTTTGAAAATTCTATTAAGTAATCATCATTTTCTACATTCAAACATATACTGAATAAAAAACAATTAAATTGTTTCTTTCCAAAATATGAGAAAGAAAAATAAAATATGAACACAATATGCTTTATTCAAATTTGTCTCAGCATCCTCTTTCATCGGCCTGAGAACAACCAATCTCAACTCATTGTTAATAGATTGGCATGCATGCATGCAGATAAGCTCAAGAAAGCAATTGACATCTGAGAGACTCTAGCGATCAAAACTTTTCAATAAAATATCATAAAATTTATGTTATTTATAGTTTAATTGTTCTTAAAAGTTATGAAAAATAAATATTATATTTTGTAAATTACTTTATAGTCAATGAAGGTTGTGTATGTATTATGTCGTAATGTGATTTCCCCTAAGAATAATTGCAAAACTTTATCTGCTTTTTCGTATGGTTATCATCTGTTTATACAAAGCTTTATGTAAGATTTTTTTCTTGGTGCACTTAAAATACAAGTATATAGAAATGAAATGGCTTTTGGAAAATCTCAATCTCTAGCTTAAACTAACGGCTTCTTTAAGTACAACCTCTGCCTCATGAACATCAGATCTTCTTCCAGAATATATAATATTCCCTCACCTGCCCATGAGTTTGTTATCTTCTAAAAATCCAAAAACAAAAGGTACTTCTTTTCACCAGCATTCCTTTCCACCCAATGCATCTTTAGGTCCTTGGAAGTGTCTTTTAATTTAGGGAAACATCAACAAAAAAGTGCGCTCAGGTGTCAAACCCTTTAGGCCAAGGACACAAGTTACCTCAGCTTTGCAATCTCTCACCCAATGTGATTAAAAACCCAATGCTCTTGATAAAAAGAAGACTCCACTGTGGAAAAAAAAAACCCATCCTAGCAAAAGCTGGTCAAAGATTCATTCCATCTCCAAACCCCATCTCTTGAATCTTTACGTATAAATCATTATGCCCTGCTTTCTAATTTTTCCCAGTGAAGGTTGGTTAATCGACTACGAGTTGCGTAACACAAAATAGGAGAAAAAAACATATAATGCACTTGCCTTTTCCTCTGATAGCTTAGTTTGCGAATAGAAAAGCCCCATTCAATCTGCAATCCATATTCTTTACGATGCAATCAAATAAATCATATAAGCAAATTCATAACAAAAGGATAAGAAATCATAGAAATTATTGGGGGCAATCAAAGGTGATAATAACGACTAAAGAGTCAAAAAATTCAAAAGGCTCGCCCATTTGAATGGACTTAAAAATTATTAGAATATCACTTTTTTTTTTTTTTTTTTTTTTTTTTTTTTTTTCGGTCAAACATGAAGATTTTTATTAATGAAAGAAAGGGAAACAAGTTACAACAAGAAACATTCCTATATCAAGGAATGCCAAGACACTATGAAAGTGTCAAAACTCAAAACCGTAAATAAATTACATGCCGTACCCATTTTCCACAACAATTCTCTAATCTCGATAAAGATAGAGTGTTCTGATCTGTTTAGTCCTTCAAAAACCCTTTTATTTCTTTCTTTCCACACACACCACATGAGAACGTGAGGGACCCTACGCCATAACCATTCCCCCCGACGGGAAGGATTAGCTTTAGACCACCAACTTAGCCAATTGAGGATGGAACCTTCAAATATCAAACTCAAACCGAATTCCACCAAGAAATTGCGCCAAATGGATTTGGAGAAACTGCAATGAAGCATCAAATGGTCCAGTGTCTCTTCAGATTCGTTGCAAAGCACACAGAGACTCCCAGTGAGGATTCCCATTTTTCTTAACCTATCCTTAGTCAAGATCTTCTCATGCAAAACTGACCAAGTAAAGAAATTAATCCGAGGAAGAAGGTTTTTCACCCATACCAGATTTTTGTGGGAGGAAATGAATGGGTTAGAGTAGGTCTCATAATGAGATGCAGCCAACATATCCGAAAATTCTTTCACCGAGAAGCCTACACCTTTACCCTTCCACACCAAACTATCTGGTCCCTCTGAGAGCATTTGTCTATCCAACAGGAGAATAAGATTTGCTAACTCATCTAGTTCCCCAGTGTTGAGGTGTCTGCGAAATGAGAGATCCCAAGAGTTGCTGCTAGACCAAAAACTGCTTACATTCCCGAATTGATCCTTGTTAATGAGAAATAACATTGGAAAAAGATCTTTCAAAGATTGGTTGCTACACCAGACATCATGCCAGAAAGAGATGAGATCACCATTTCCACATTTGAGAGAGGTGTGTGGGTAGAAGCCACTGGCGCACCGGGAGATAGATTTCCACAAAGAGCATCCGTAGGAAGTGTACTTAGTTCTCTTTTCCCAAACCCATCTATTGCGCCCATATTTGTCCAAAATGAGAGATCTCCATAAATTATCATTCTCTTCTGCAAATCGCCAAAGCCACTTAGAAAGTAATGCAGTATTGAAAGTGAGCACCTGTCGAATGCCTAAACCACCTCGAGATTTAGGGCAACAAATTTTCTCCCAGCCCACTAAATGCATCTTTCTAGAGTTTTGAGTAGAACCCCAAAGGAAATCGCGCATGATCCTTTCCATCTTGGCTGCTATTGAACAGGGAACCTTGATAAGAGACAGCATGAATACTGGGATAGAAGCTAATGTGGATTGTACAAGAGCTAGTCTCCCAGCTTTAGATAGAAATTTGCGTTTCCAAGTCGCTAGTTTCGATTCCATCCTTTCGAGCGTCTCGTCCCAAACAACTTTACTTTTGAAACTAGCCCCCAAAGGCATGCCCAAGTACTTAACTGGGAGGTGACCTGCTGAACAACCCAATAAATCCGCCAACTGGTGCAGGTGAGGGACATCTCCAATAGGAAAAACCCTTGATTTGTGAAAGTTGATTTTCAGCCCTGAAATAACTTCGAACCAAAGCATAATTCTTTTAAGAGCAAGAACCTGAGAAGCGGAAGCATCACAAAAAAGGATAGTATCATCCGCATACTGGAGAATAGAGACAGGCGGACTACCCTTCGCGACAGAAAACCCTCTCACTAGGCCAGCATCAACTGCTTTCAGGATCATTTGAGTTAAACCTTCTGCTGCTATAGAAAAAAGAAGAGGAGACAGGGGATCGCCTTGTCGCAGACCTTTCGAGCTATTGAAAAAACCGTGCAGCTGACCATTAATTTTCAGAGAAAAATTAGCTGTAGATCTGCAAGTGTGAAGCCAATCAATCCATTTCGAGTCAAACCCCATGCGAGTCATTACCAAATCCAAATATCTCCAAGAAACATTGTCAAAGGCTTTGGAGAAATCTAATTTGATGACAAGCCCTGGAACACCTTGTTTTTTTCTAGAATCAATAATTTCATTGGCAATCAAAGGGCTATCCACCACTTGTCTTCCACTGACTGCTGCACTTTGAAAAGGAGAGATGACTGAATGAAGAACTATTTTCAATCTGTTAGCTAACACCTTGGCGATTATCTTATAGGTCCCATTCAAAATACTGATAGGTCTAAAATCATTTACCGTCCGCATTCCCGCACATTTGGGAATGAGCGAGATGATAGTGGTGTTCAAACGCCAATCAAGGAAGTTTCTCGAGTTAAAATCTGCAACAACTTTCAGAAAATCTTTTTTGATTACCTCCCACATTTTCAAATAGAACACCATTGAGAAACCATCAAGACCTGGAGAAACTTCAGATTTTAGATCTTCCATTGCTGCTCTAATTTCCATTTCTGAAAAGTTATCTACCAATGCCGTAGCCGTAGACTGAGAGATAGACTTGAAGGTAATCCCCGAGAAGAAAGGACGCCACTCCTCCTTTTCATGGAACAACTTCTTGAAGTGAGAAATCAATAGAGCTCGAATACTGACTTCATCCACGACCAACTCCTGACCCGTGCTAAGAGCTTCAATGGAGTTAAACAGTCTACGTCTGTTAGCCAAGGTATGAAAGAATTTAGTCCCCTGATCCATATGACGAACCCAGTTGACTCCTGATCTGATTCTCCAAACCTCGTCATCTCTTTTGGTTAATGTTGTCCATTCTTGTTGCAGCTGCACTCTACAAGACCTCTCCTCAACAGTCAAGTCTCTAATCTCTTCATCCGCATCAATGCTGGCAATTAAAGCAGAGATATGTTGAATACATAAATTTGTCTTACCCCAAACTTTAGTCCTCCAACTTCTGAGATTGCATCTGAGAGCCTTAAACTTCCACCATAAGCAGTAGCCAGGGTGGCCAGAGACTACTGAGTTGTTCCACCAAACTTTCATCTCCTCTGCCAGAGTAGGGTGATCAAGCCAACCATTATCAAAAGAAAAAAGGCGAGTACCACCACCAACAGACGAGTTCGCAAGCATGATCGCGTGATGGTCAGAACCTGCTGTACCTTTGATCCATTCGACTTTATCACCAAATTTGTCAATCCAATCCACCGAGGCTAGAAATCGGTCAAGTCGACAAAGGATAGGGAGATCCCTACGATTTGACCATGTGAATTTTCCCCCTTTTAGACTAAAATCAGCAAGTTCCACCTCATTAATGAATTGATTGAATTTCTGCATGCTTGTGGACCTCCTCCTGCATCCTTTTTTTTCCTTCATGTGACGGACAACATTGAAGTCACCTGCTAACACCCATGGCGATTGTACCCAACCAGCAATGTCATATAATTCTTCCCAGAAGTGGTCTCTAATCGAGGGATCACATGGGCCATAAATGTTAGTCCCTGACCAAATGGAGTTATCCGAGACCATTTGGAATTGAATAGAAAGGGAGAAAACCCCTTTCAATACTTCCCTCATCTGCAAAAGATCAGCGTCCCAAATAGCTAAAATTCCGCCCGACCTGCCAGTGGATTCCACCATAGCCCAATCAAAGGAACTATCACCCCACAATTTTCTGATAAATTCTCTAGAGCATCTCTCCAATTTTGTTTCCTGAATGAAAACAAGGTCTGGACGATTTTCTGAGATTAATCTACGACAACCCCTTTGACGCTCAGTATTTCCGAGCCCCCTACAGTTCCACGAAAGAATTTTGAGGTTCATGTAAAACCTTCAAACCCGTGGTTGTTGCATCTGTCCATTGCTGCGGCAGATATTGTACTCTGCGCTGCAGCTTGAACCATATCTAAAGCCCTGTTTTCATCCTGAATGAGGTCCACTCCCACTGTCAAGGGCGGACCAGGATTTTAGTCAAGTGGGGGCGAAATGGCAAGCAAAATTTTTTTTTTCTACCCGAGCTAGTAAAATAAAAAAATACAACTATAAAAATACATTGCATATACCAAATTGAATCCAGTGTAATTAAATTTTAAGCCAAAATTATGTCACAATATCAATAACCTTAGCAAGGGGCAAATGAGCGTAATAAATAGAATATATAATTAAAATCACAAAATAATTAAGATAAGTATCTAGTTGAAGCAAAAAAAAATCTGAAATTTACGAACATAATAAGATCCTAATACAATTTCATAGAAAAATGATTTATATGAGGCTCAAATTTTGTATGAGTTAGCTAATGGCATATATTTTTATTGAATTCTATATATTATTATTTTAGATATTAATTTCAAATATTTTTTTGTTGGAGGTTTTACACCACTTGTGAACCAGCAATTCATTTCTTTATTATTTGCAATTCCATATAAATTTACGTTGAAAGCAAAAAAGTAGGGGTAGGTCACAATGACAAAATTGTAATTGTGAATAGCCATAAAGAAATTATACGCTCCGAGAAGACCGAAAATAAATTTTTATTAAACTAAACAATTTTTTAATGTTTGCAATTATTAAGAACATTGTATTGAAAAAAAAAATTAGGAGAGTGACAATGATGAAAAAAAATAATTATCAATAACCATAAAAATGCATAGTGAATAACCATAAAGAAATCATGCGCTCGAAGAGTATCGAACTCGGGTTTTTTACCAAAAGTTAAACACTTTAAACCACTGCATCAATATATAGATGTAGAAATAGTTGAATGAATAATATTTATAATGTATTTATACATTATATAATTGATTTTTTTAAAGGCTAAATATAAAATAATTTTTTTTAAAGTTGAGGGGGGGCAACTGCCACACCCCCCCCCCCCCCCCCCCCCCCCCCCCTCCCCCCCCGCGCCCCTTAGTAGGTTCGCCCCTGATTAGGAATGTCCTACTCAAGCTGTAACTTTTGAACAATAAACAAACTAGGTCAATATGAAGTGTTTGCAGTAAGCAACAATTAACATAATGGAAAGATTTAATCTGAAATATCTATTTAATGGAGACTAGGAAAATGGATTATCTGTCTTACATTGCTTTAGTAAAGTGCAATGTAAGACAAAGAAACAAACTTTTTGAAGAATGTGGCAAATAAGAAGCATCACAAGAGCAAATAAGATGACTCGCAGTCAAGGACAATACCTTACAAATTCAAGCAAAATACGAAATATGGTGAGATATACTATACAACCAACTCATATATATTGGGTTACTAGCTTATCTGGTAAGACTTAGTTGCATGAAATCAAAAGCTCAGGGTTCGAACACTGCCAAAGGCATTAAACCCAATCCATAAACTTATACTTAGGTGATCAAACCCCTGTGACATGGTGTTACTTCTCTTAAAAAAAACTAAATTACATATACTAACATTGACGTCAAAGAACCACAATAAGAATTCAAAGAGGGGACGTGTTGTCCATAAAATCCAAAATTTGTCAATAATAGCATCTTGTTTAGAATTAGGGTTAAACCCGTATTTGTAATCTCACCTTGCTCCTCAAGAACATTAAATTGAATAAAACAACAAAACAGATGATGATAATGATGTTCATGCTACAATCAAGTAATGAAAATTGAATGGAATTCATAACTGATATGATATTGAGAATGTTCCTCTTAGGAGCTTAGTGATCTTTGGATTTATATAACTCAAGGATGGAGGTGATTGCTTAGTGGGATCCAATGTAAAGCCCTTTCGGGGGGTCGACATTTCTGAAAGTTTCTTATGCATAGTCCTTTGTCCTTTTGAAATAAGAATAGTTACATGTTTGGATGGGGCTCGTGGTTAATCCAACGCTTGTCTATTGTAATTTTTTTTTCTAATAATAATGTTATTAGTAATTTAGCATTGAAAAACTATGATTGTGCCTTATTTATTATCTTCGGCATAATATTTGAGTTGTGCATATCAGTCCTAATAAAATGTGGAGAGACTTGCGCTTCATGTAGAAGCCCGGCCAGTGACATCATATCAAAGCATTACATCAAGGCTAAATATCCAAGGCTCACACCTCACAACGAGAATATGTTTCCACCTTTGGTATGCTTTAACGCCGAGGGTGTGCAACTTTATTGTAATGTTTAGTGTTTTTTATTTTATTAAAATTAACTTAGAAAGAGAAAATTAAATGTATATATACTAGCAAACCCGCACATAGGATGTGTGTTACAATTTGTTTTAACATCTAAAATTTAAAAGTTGTTTACATATTTTTTGATAAACACATTCATTTTCTATCTCCTAGGAACAAATTGAAATGAAACGAGTAAAACTAACAACAATATTAATAATAGGGTTATTTTCCATTTGGCCCCCCATTAGTTTATAACTATTCTTGTTTAACCCTCATCAGTTCTTGTATTCCAGTCTAACCCGCATAACCGCGAGTTCAACTACGTTGACTCACAAACTCCATTCAAAATTTTTAAAATGACTATTTTTTTAACAAAGATGGGGGCCAATTAGGAATTATATACAAACTAATACTTGATTAGTTTGTATATAATTTCTAATTACCCATGGAATGAGTTTTCACAAAATCTCACCAAAATTGTAGTTATTTTAAAATTACGAAAAAAGGCAAAATATAAATTAAAAATTTTCCGAGGTTTTTTTAAAATTTTTCGTAAAAATTCACGTTTTTCGTCAAAAACACAAAACTCACTGACCAAAATTTTATTTTTTTGACAAATTTCGGAGTTTTCTTTATTGTAAATTCGGGGTTTTTTTAATTATAATTTCTTCTAATTATTTGTTGATTTTTGAAGCAAAACGAAATCACAATCCTTGATTGGCCCCCGTCTTTTTTTAAAAAATATTAATTATTTTAAAAACATGTGCAAACCATGTGCATAAGGGTAAGTTGGTCATTTTGAAAATTTTGGATGGAGTTTGTGAATCATCATAGTTGAATTCACGGTCATGGGGGTTTGACTAGAATACAAGAATTAATGAAGGTTAAACAAGAATAGTTATAAATGAATGGGGGCCAAATGAGAAATAACCCTTAACAATATCATTTAATTAGGTAAGATAGCATTCCAACAATCTCTACTACAATCAATTTTAATGAAAGATTGTATTTAAATAATTAAGTAAAAATAATGTTGAAAGAACAAAAAGACATACTTAAATCACAGGTTTACTTCTTTAATATCTTGAGAAAATTTTTTGGTGAATCACTCCAACAAAAATAAAGAGGATCATGAATTGATGACGAAGACGTTTTTTTGTGTTATTTTGATAGACTTTAAAAGACTAATAATCGAAATAAATTGAACAAAAATTAAAATAATGGAATAATTCATAATAACAATGATAAAATAAAGCAAAATTTTATTGCATAAATAACTAATTATAATGATCAACTTACGCTCGTACCTATAACTAACCTAACTTCTAAAACAAACTCTAAACCTAATAAGAAACTGATGCAGTCATTTTTTGCTCTCTGTTTTGACCTAGTCCTGCTGACCTGCACAAGGAACGCACGTGAGCCACAGACCACCGTTGTGGTGGCCGATGACCCTCCAATGCTAAAGTCAGACATGGATCTGAGGAAGGTGTAATGTTGTAAATAGAGAATTTGTAACGTATCTTAGGTTACCAACCTCATATCTTATTTATAGTGCAGAAGTCCTAGTTCGACTAGGCCATCGATGACTTAGTTTTGGAAGAAGATCTTCGTGGAGATCCTTATCTAATTAGGAGTCGTGTTGTAGAAAGAAATTTCCCTGATAGCCCCATGCTCCTAGATACGCGGGAGATAGTTCTCAATCTGAGGGTAATCCGTAAGAGGAAGTTTCCCTGTGTAATATGTACTCAGGTATTTGCTTCGTAGTTGGAAGCGGAGAGCTGTTGTAATTGCCTGTCCGAAACTGATCCTCAAGATACTTGCCTTAGCAGGGCTTATGGGTATTGAGGATAGTTTTGAGACGCGTGGGCTTAACAAGCTGTAAGAGTTCGAGGTGTTTGGTGGACTGCATTGGGCGGGCTTAGAACCACTTGGGCAGGATCAGTGTTGGGCTGACGCTGGGGCTCGTAATTCTTTGAGATCATCATGACACGTGTATGGCTCAGAGTCATGATCGTTTTGGTGTATCATCAACTACTCCCCCAAGTAAATGGGGCGCTTAGTCAGTCTACTAACTCTTTGAAAAAGCAACTGTACCGTCGTGTTGATTGAACTCGAAGCGTTTGTATTGAGTGGCGCATAACATTAATGGGTATGTGACTGCTCAAGGAGGGAATGTGCGATTTGTCTTTCCTATAAATATTTGCTGCTTTGAGGAGGATTTTCTCATTCTCATCTGCATTGTTTCTTCGAGCGATAGTGTTGCTATAAAGTTTGGTTTGTTCCTTCTACTAATAGCAGATAATGTTGAACTTTTTTCCAAGGATTTGCTATCCTTCACTTGCCTCAAGCTTTTTTAGGGTAGCCTGGTTGATGAAACCGAGTTAATCAAGTTTCAGAGTTTGTACCGTATTCAAAGGGATTTAGAAATTGATCCCGCGTTTGGGGATTTGGCTTCAACTACACCCCATCAAGGGTACATAAGTTTGCATTGGGGCATTTTTTAGTCAGGGCTCCGATTTCCAATGCCAAATGACATCTGGCGTTTCTTTCTTTCTTTTTGCATGCCTCTCGCTCAAATGGTTCGGAGCGGGTTTAAGATTTTGCTAGCGATTCTTTTGAGGGCACATGACACTGGCCTTCATTTGACCCCGACGGTAATTCATCACATGATCACTGCTCGGTTGGACCCCAGGGGTCTCTACATATTGAATTGTCCTACTTGTCTGCGTTTGGTGGCGGATGATGTTAAGCCCTTGGAGAAGTATTGGCTCTTGGCTTTAGTGAATTCTTCGTACTTCAAGCTTGGGAATGGTAGAGTTTCACGATGCTTCCAGTTTGATTTTCGTAAGTTTCTTTGCCACCGACTTATTTTTTTATCCCTGATGCGATGCTAGTTCTGATGTCACTCCTCTGTTTCAGGGAAGTTTGTTGTTCCATCTCTAGCTGAGGAGGAGAGGTGGATAGAGAGGGAGTTTCTCAAGCTCCCTTTGATATCTGTTGAGGAGGTCATAATAACAGGCAATGTTGTTCGCAGCGGATTGCTGCGGTGTTCTCATAATGTCCACGTCGTGCCATGTTCGCCGGCTTAAGGGGTTGTCATTCGTCGCGCTGCATCCCGAAGACCGAGGGCGAGTCCTTGCTTTGGAGAATGCTTTCGCGAAACTTCAGATTTCATATTCAGATGCTTTTTACTGGGTGGACTCCTTGACTAACCAGCTGCGGAGTTCTAGTACTATCGCGAACTTGGGGGCCGTAGTTTCTGCTACTGAAGCAGAGTTTGCGAGCATAAGATCTCAGCTGAGGGCGGCCAAGTCGAATTTGGCGTCAACTCGTGCTGAAGTGGGGTGGACTAGGGCTGAACTGGAGCGCCTAAATGCGGCTGTGGAAAGATGGTCGTCCGATCTGGATACCCAAGTTACCAAAAGAAGGCGGGAGGAAACGGAATGGGCCGTCGAATGACGACAGCTGGAGTCTGAAGTTGACGAGGGGTTTCACCTCGTTCGTGAAATGGAGCGCTTATTGGCGGATGAGCGTTCGCACTATGCTGCCTTAGTAGGTGCCATGGACTTTGACATGTCGGGACGAAGGCCATTAATCTCGTCAGAGATTATCCGGGGCAGATTGGAGCTTTTGGAGCTACTCAGATAAGAGCATCCTGGTGTCGACCTCGATTTTGCCGGTTATAGGAGGGCTGCTTTCAGACCAATTTCTCGAGGGGAAGGTTCTAGCTCCACAAGACTAACTGTTGAGGAGGTTGTCTCTCCTTGAAATATTTGTAATGTCCTTTCCAAGACAGAAAAAACAATTTTTTAATGAAAGTATTGTTTTGCCTTATAATGTCGAGTTTTCTTTAGATGCTTCGTAAATCGTAGAATTTGTACTACTGGGTAGAGTGCCTGAATTGTATTGATTGCCTTCGGCGGCTTTCGTTTGTCGATGAGTCATTGTTGTTTGTGCGCCGCAGACTATGTTGAGATGCTCCAAAGACTGTTATCTTTCGAGGAGCACTGATTGTTTGGCGGGTTACCATTGTTATACATTGGCCATATCACTCCCTTCGTGTGACAGATTAGGTGTTGAGCAACAGAAGCCATCGACATCAGTCGAGGACTGACTAAGCTTTCTCGGTAAGTTCAGAGATTATTGGAGAGCAATGATCCCTTGGCGAGTCGCCATCATCAGCGGACAAACGTTGATCATTGTCTGCTGAAGAGCGCCGATCACTTGGAGAGTCATCATCATCAGTGGGCAAAAACTGACTAGACTTCTAATTCCTCGATCGTCGTCGTCTGCACGCAACGGACTAGGCGTTGGGCACCAGAAGCCATCATCATCAGTTGCAAACCGACAAAGCTTACCTGGTAAGTTTGGCAATCATTATCTATTGGAGAGCAATGACCCCTTGGCGAGTCATCGTTATCAGCGGACAAGTTCTAAATAGACTCCCACTACCTTGGTCGTCGTGGTCCACGCATTGCGGACTAGGCGTCGAGCACCAGAAGCCACCGTTATCAGTTGTGAACTAACTAAGCTTACCTGGTAAGTTCGGTGATCATTGTATGTTGGAGAGCAATGATCCCTTGTCTAGTGTTCATTGTATGTGTGTGTGTTCATTAAAAACATCCACTCAATGAGTACCTTTCCTTTTTACCCAAATATACCAAAGGTAGCTATGAAACTTCATCTCTTGAATTACAAAACAAGTGGAAATATTCTCCTAATTGTCTAATTCTATACTGAACTATTATGCTATCAATGGTTTATGTAACAACACTGAAAATAAAATACTACGAAGAAAAATCTGGTTTTGCATAGATGGATGACTGCCTCCATTTTCTCTCAATTAATCTCAAGGAAATGGAATAACAATCACTATTGTAGATCTAGTTCTGGTACATCACTAACCCTTGATATCCTAAAGGGCCCTCTTCTACCATTATCTGCAACTTTTCACCCGGACATAGTGGCATGGCATGCAATAACTAGTAACTACCCGAACAATGCTTATCCTAGGGAAAAGTTTTGGCCAATGTTCCACATAAACCTACAGGCTTCCTAATACAGGGGAGACCAATCACATGATAGCTTAGGTGCACCCCTAAACAAAACTCTTTTTTGTTTGAATGTTGGTCCCATTCTGAACCCATTTGGGATGGGAGGAGGTCAGGATGAGTTTGTTCTATCCCGATCCCGAACAAACGAATGAGATGGGATATGTATGAGATTCATTTCGTCTCGTGCCAACCCCTATTTCTTAGCATCGGAAAAGAGACCCGCGCTTTTGTTATATCTCGGGGATTTGTTTTTCCTGGAGTTACTCTGTTGTGTGAATACACACTACACCAAATTGCCATTTTTGTAACAATCCCCAAAACAATATCACTTTTCAGTTGTAACAGTCCACCAAACAATTTCAAGTCAAAGCTAATTTAGTCAAAATATGAAAGATAGTTTCACATAAAAGTGATACAATAAATTGGATCACTGTGAATAGTATCACCATACTCTTCATGGTGATACAATTATTGTATCACTTTGTTTGTGAAAAATGTAAAAAATTGTTTGGTAGACTGTTACAACTCAAAAGTAATAGTGTTTTGGAGGTTGTTACAAAAATGCCAATTTGGTGTAGTGACCAAACATAACAAATATCTTGATTCCCATTATTAAGTACCAATAAATAAATCTCCATAACATACGACACCAAATTGCAATGTCATCTCTTAGGCCTGCTATAGTTATGAGGGGAGATCATTTGAATAGGGAAAAAATTGCTCAAACAAGATACAAAACTGATGTTTTTTCTTTTACCTTAATTATATTTAGAGAAAAGTAGTTGCGCTGCCGCAATGGTTAAGCTCAGAACAAACTCGCCGAAATAGTTAGAACAATAGCAGGTTGAAAGGAAATACTAAATCCAATCCTAAATGGATGAACAGATTACTCTTCTACATTTAGTCTGAACCCAAATTTATAGTCATTCTTTCAATGATCAATCTGCAAGTCAATGTAAATTGTCAAAAGAACTAAAAGCTTTAAATTGACTAATCACTGTTATAGGTCACAAATTTTAAAAAATAGGATCAAATTTATGCTATGAGACATGCATCATTGTAAATAAGTGGGCTTTAAACATGCCATGTTTCTGGGCACCCAAGTCGCATTTCACAAAACAAGAATAAAGGATACAACTAAATTTCTCATAAGAAAAAAATATGTTTTGGAATTAAATGATACCCTTAGGAACCACATAAACCAGAATCAAGAAAAGACGAGAATTACTTCTGCAGGTAGAATAAAATTGGACCCATATTCGGTCGTTATTCTAGAAAAGCTGCAACTACGCCATTGTAATCAATCTTCCCACGAAGACTACACTGCCAAGGGCACAAACATCAGTCCCATAAAATCAATTCATAAATCATCATTTTGTTTACCAACCCACGCTTCCTATCACACAAGGCAAGCAATGTAAGGAATTAAGGAATTTCATTCCATCGTTTATAAGGCTGGTTTTTATCCTCTGTGCGCCATTTGGAACATATGGGTTTTGGGACCTTAAGGATTTTTAAAAGGTAACAGACCTTAAGTCAAATCTTGGCCGACACTTGGCATTTCCTTCCACATGCATGTGGACCTTCAACTCTTACACTCCCTATCGATTCAAAAATTCTAGAGAGCGAGGTCCTAGTGCCAGAACGGTGCCAGGGAGCCTCTTCTGCACGTGAAGATCACACGTCCCTGAATTGTCACCAAAGTCAACCCTCTCATGGCGTTAGGTTTGCGTGTTCCTAAAATGAAGAAAAGGCAAGAAAAAGTAAGATCGAAAAAGCTTAGAACCTGAGGTCCCCATTTCTTCCCCTTCCTCAGATCGAAAATTGTAGGTCCCCTTTTCTTCCCCTTCCTCAGATAAAAAAGCCCTCGATTTCAAAGTTTCCTCCCCTTTCTCATATCGAAAAGAAGAAGAAAAAGCCCTTTATTTCTTCCCCTTTTTCAGATCGAAGACGAAAAGCCAACCCTAGATTCACTTTTCTTCTCAGTCGAAGATGAAGAACCAACCCTAGATTCATTGTTCTCCCAGTCGAGACGAAGAGCCAAGTAGTTTTTCCCACACAACCTAGTAAGTAAAAATGTGTGGTAATCTCTTATGAAAATGTATAATACGAAAAGCTTGTAAGATTTCAAAATAAAAAAAGATACTTGTTTGAATGTGATGATAAAAACAACTTTTACAAATTGGTTGAGCATCTCAACTAGTTAAAGATTTTTATTTCTCCAACTTGTTTAAGATTTGTGATTTCTGCAGTGGTGAGTCTCTCTTGTTTCCTTCTTTGAAGTTGCAGTTTTCCTTTGTTTGAAGTGGATTTAGCAGTGTTTTATGATTATTGTAATAGAAGATTGTATCACTAGCAAGCTTGTGCATCAACATGATTTTGGTTGTATTCTCAGATTGAGCTTATGAAAATAAAATTATTTTTACTGCAATTACTTTTTTTTTCTTGTTCTTTTCTTCTTAACAAATAAACACCAATCACAATAAGCAGATAATTGTCCTAAAGTGAAAAACATCGACCAATGAAAAGAAACAACTTAATTTTATTGAATTGTTAAATCAACATTTGGAGAAAAAAAATCAATCTTGAAACAGTTGCAAAAATACTTAGAGCAAGGAATACATTCAGTAGCGTGCAGCGGAGGGACGGAAGGACAATGGACCTGCGGCATAAACCACTGCTTTGTAATTGGTTCCATAAAGTCTCTTGTTCTCGTAGCGAAGAGGAGAACCATTGATACTGTAGTTAACATTTGAGTGATATGGTCAATCACAAATCTTAAACACGTAGGAGAAAAAAAAACATTATCTAGGGTTGCTAGAGAATTCTTCGAATCTTACAAACATTCTCAACGGTTGCATTTATGAATTGCTTGAGAAGAAACTAACAGTACAAATTTTGCGTTGCTTCTTAATGTGCAAGCTTGTCTTTCAACTCCTTTCAAGCCATCCGGTAACTTTGGTCAGCCACAAATAGGTATTAAAAGATGGAAACAATTCACACAATATTTGTTGAAAGTTATACTTTGTTACTTCTATTGTATATTCTATTTGGTCGGAACTGCCTGTATAACAACTCTGGTGGATCCGTAGTTGCAACATTGTTCCCCAAAATAGACTATACAAGGTAATTGTACTAGGGTTGTCATCTGTGCCTCTATGTTATAACCGTTGTTGTATATTATAACACATATTTCAAGAGTGGATAGTGTAGAAGATAATGAATGTATGTTGATGGAAGAAAATTTAGAAGAGATAAGAAAACCTACAGAAGGGATGGAATTCATCGGCCTTGAAGAGTTCCAAAGTTATTATCATGATTATGGTAATAAAAAAAGATTTTCAGTAAAAGTAAGGACTACTGAAAAAGATGCAGATGGAAAACCTAAATTCATTCAGCTTTCATGTAGTTGGTCTAGGCAGCAAAAAAGTAAATTAAAAAATGTCTTGGGATTGCGTGGTACGAGCAAATGTGATTGTTTGGCTAAGATTAGAGGTCAGATACACCCTGATGGAACAATTTTAGTGATAAGAGTAACACTTGATCACAATCATGAGTTAAGCCCTGGAAAATCAAGATTTTACCCAAAGAATAGAATTATGAGCTCGTATGTCAAGAAGAAGCTTGATTATAATGATAGGGCAAGTATTAGAACAAATATTAGTTTTTGGCATGTGTGGTCGAAGCTGGTGGGCATGATATTTTTCCATTTTTCCAAAAAGATTGTTACAATTATCTGGACAAAATGAGGAAGTTGAGACTTGGTGAGGGGGATGCGATGGCATTTCATAACTACTTCCAAAAAATGCAAGCTAATAATGTCGATTTCTTTTATATTATGGATTTGGATGATGAAGGAAGGTTGAAAAATGTCTTTTGGGCTGACGCATGGAGCAAAACAATTTACAAGGAGTTTGGGGATTTTGTTACTTTCGACACTACATACTTAACAAATAAGTATGGGATGACATTTGCTCCTTTTGTTGGGGTGAATCATCACAGTCAATTAATTTTTTTGGGATGTGGATTGATATGTGGTGAGACCGTTGAAGAATTTGTTTGGCTTTTCCATACTTGGCTCGTGTGTATGAATGGCAATGTTCCGACTACTATAATCACTGATCAAGATAGGGCAATGAAGAGGGCCATTAAAATTCTCCCAACACACGACACAGATGGTGTTTGTGGCATATAATGAAGTTGCCCAAAAAATTGTCCAATTGCAATGAATATGAGGCTATGAAGTTTGCAATTGGGATTCAGTTTTCGGTTCGGTTTGGTTTTCTGATTTTTCAAATAGAAACCCATAACCAAACCGAACCGACCAATTCGGTTCGGTTTCGGTTTGTTTTGGATTTTTATTTTATTTTCTATTTTTTCCATCATCTTTCTTCTTCTTACTGAAACATGTCTGCGTTGCCATTACCATACATCTAGACCTAAACACAAAGATAAAACCTTTGCACATATACAGATTTAAAATAAAATTTGAACCTCAACAAGATTATATTATCCAAAACAAAACAAAAAAA
Organism: Berberis vulgaris; assembly: GCA_963556465.1. Classification (NCBI taxonomy): domain Eukaryota; kingdom Viridiplantae; phylum Streptophyta; class Magnoliopsida; order Ranunculales; family Berberidaceae; genus Berberis; species Berberis vulgaris. The sequence continues at coordinate 22,422,754 of OY747127.1, forward strand.
GAATATACAAGTTTTTCTATTATGATAAAAGAGATTAGCATTATTGCATTATGATTAAACATGCTCGAATGACAATACAATTCAACAAAAACCCCCAATAATGCTAATGCAAAGAAAATTAGTTGAACAAAAAGAAAAACAGGATCAGACACACGGTGCCCAACGAGTTCCCAAACCTCCGCCCAGCCTGGCCCCCAAAATTCACACTACAACACAAATGGTCATTGATAGCACATGACAATAGCGTTTTTTTTATAAAGTGCTATGAAAGGGTAGACTTTGCTCAACTTGTATCATTTATCTCACATTGTGAAATGCTATCAAAGGTTGGGTGGGAGTAATTCGCTGGGCGCCAAAGTGCCCGCTAGATCCAAAAAAAACAAAAAAACAAAAAAACAAAACAAAGAAATAAGGAAGGAAGCAGAAGCAGAAGCCGAAGCCGAAGCTGAAGTCTCATCTCCCTCTCCCTCTCCGACTGCTCTCATCTCCCTCTCCGTTCTGCTCCCCCTCTTCGATCGCTCTCCCTCTCCGATTGATCTTCCTCTAGCTGTCAACGCCCAACCTGTTTCCCCGTGCTCTCCCTCTCCAACGTACTCTACTTCTCGCCGTGTTCTCTCTCTCCGTTTTAGGTTTCCCATTCTCAACATACTCACTCTCTCTTACTTTGCTTTCACCGCATAACAATTTATATATATATATATATATATATATATATATATATATATATATATATATATATATATATATATATATTTTTTTTTTTTTTTTTGTATCAGTTTTTGAAGTAATGGATGTTATGGATTGGTAGATTGAAGGCTTTGAAGGATCAATTTTTTCAGATAGGTAATTGTCAATGTTTTTAGGGGAGAGGAATTGTAATTTTTTCTTTTTTCCTCTTTGATTTCCTTATTAGAGTATTAATTTGGTTGAGTTGTGTTGTTCTTCAATTTTATATCACAGTGAAAAAACATGGAATTTTTTTAAGGAAGACAGGATGTGTATGCATTTAGTTTTGTTATAGTTTTTTTGATTTTTTTTTTTTTTTTTTTTTTTTGGTTGGTGACAGAATTGCATTTTTTATGTTTGAGGCATTTTTGTTGTTTTTTTTAATCTTAGAAAATGAGTTACTTTTGAGTTGGGGATTTACATAGTTACCAAGGACTGCATTCCTAATTTGCTTGATGCATTTTGCTTCGGTTGGAAGATGATGGGAACTTTTATATTCGATGTTTGATATTTATGATCTTGAGTTTGTGGGAGCTGGATGAACAAAACAAAGATATGGTCTTTGAAACATGAAGTGTTTCAACACATATTCAGGCAGTGTTTATGAATGTCATCATAACACACGTACTGGGGCTATATAGGTTCTCATAATCCAATCCTTGCTTTCTATTTTATGCAGCTGAAGGATATCAATAAAGTCTGATAGTTCTGTTGTACATTCTCATAATCAGTGGATAGTTTAGATTCTAGGCTTACATTCTCTAATCAGTGCCTATTAGTTGATAGTTGACAGCCTATTAGTTTATATGTACAATCAGTGCAACATTCTCTAATCCACTGAATGTTGATAGTTAGATTTTAGGTTCTCATAATCCAAATGTATGGCCTAGTTGGGCATAGTCTTTTTGGTTGTCAGACAGAGTTTTAGCAATTAAAGTAGAGAAGAATTCAGAAAGACGTGCGTAAAAAACAGAGACAACAATTAAAATCTGGGGATGTAAGCTGGATGGCTATATTTTTTGTTAATAAACTCGGCCTGCAAGTATGATCATCACTTAGTTGAAACGTTCTGTCTAGCCATCCCGACTGTGGGTGGTAATTAACTGGTGATGATGTTGAGTTCGGACCTAAGGAGTTTGAAAAGTTCTTACCAAAATTTGCTTGCAAAAATAATTGGATGTTATCAACATCCATGTAGGGTGTTTTCTTGGAACATAGAAAGACCTTTTAAGCTCATTAACAAGTCCTTGTTTTTGGCGTAATCTAAATTAGACTATAGAATGATTTTGCATTTGAATCCGATAAGTATCTTGAACGTGCTCATTGAATCCGATGATTTTCAACAAATTATGAAGTTTGTTTAGATCCATTAGTAGTGTTAAGCTAGTATAAGGTGCTTATAAGTGTGCCATGTATGATTTCAATAAAACAATGTTACGACAATCAAGGTAGAGTTTTTGTACAACAATAAAGCTGAAGAAATGCTCTTTTTTCTTCACCCATTGCTTTCTACTGATAAAATCCACTTTAATATACATAGCCATATAATCTTTCTTTCAAATGGATTTGTGCGTGTAGTTGTCTTCTTCAATGCCTGAGTTTCTTTATAAAGAAAGTGTGCTTACGATGTCGTTTTCTTTCTTATCAGGTATCCAAGTGATGCAGATAAGCATCTGTTGGCTAGACAGACTGGTTTATCAAGGAATCGGGTTCTTCTCTCTTCTTTTTTTCTCATTCTATCAAAACTGTTTTTCTCATTCCATCTTTTTTTTGTTCCATCAAAACTGGCCAACAGCCAGTTTCAGAGTATCGCATGATTTAGGATTTCCTATATACTCCTGTGTTCGCCTTTTGCTTTAAAACGCTCAGAACTTTTCCTCCTTTATTCATCCATGAAAAAATACAAAACATTTTATAATCTATAGTTTTATCTTGGATTTTTTTTCCACCTTCCTCCCATACATAAGAAGATACTCTTAAAGTATATATCGTCATGTTTTTCAAAGACGGTGACTTTGATTTTTATGTTTAGTCAATGAAAAAGATTTTGTAATTAAAGTGAATTTTCTATAGATGATTATTATTACATAGAAAATACTCTTATAAACTTAATAAGATTGTTTGCTTCTTCTTTTGAGAGATTTTCTTTCGTTTTCAAGTATTGCTTCCTTGTTAGTTTTATCTATATACATACAAGAAACTTGAACTTTCAATCGTCAATAATGATTTCTAATGTATAACTTATTTCCCAATTCACACTTTTCTTAGAAGCATCATCTTCCTTCTTATTTGTATATACTTATCAACTATACTGACCCCCCTTCTTAGAAAATCTCAAATAATCCAAGATAATCTCAAACTTGTGCTTATGTGATCTTTCTTCCACTAACCTTCTTAGATTTTGATTCCTGTATAAGATTTATTTATAATGTGTTAGTAATGACAAATGTAGATTGCCATAAAATAAACGGCACTAGAAAGAAAAGAAAAAAAAAATTATTACTCGAGGCGGAGGGTCTTATGGCTCCCAGAACAATAATATGTCTTCAAAGTTTGCTGTTTTCAGAGCAATCTTACATACATTCCAATAGATCAATGATTACATCATGTCTGTTATTCGACAAAACCTCCAATAATAATGTGAACTTCGAATGAGAAATCGTATGGTATCTGAGCTGTAGTATTTTTTTTCATAATTATTAAAGAGGATATCCTGAAAAGCCTAGCCTAGCTCATGGCTGCAATGAACAAACCTTTTTTTTCCTCTTTGAACATGTTACTTTAAAGCTAGCTCATGAGTACTCAATCCATTCACAAATTATTTTATGTGCATACAAACATCGTAATAAGCTTATTGCAACAAAGCTTCATTGCCCTCCCAACCCTACCACACACTGACACACATACACACTCACTTATAAGCATTGCTTTTTCACCTTATTATTGCACTATTCCCCACTTGTTTAAACAAAACCCCCCTTGATACTATTGTGTAATGCTGTAATGCTGTAGAATACTGTTAAATGTTAGTTTATGTATTGCATAATAAGATGTTTCACTCAATTGATTTTGCATTTTAGGGAGTTGTATTCATTTAAATAGGTTTTTAGGGAGTTTTGAGAGATAGATATGAGGAGATTTCTCCAAAATGTTTAGAGTGTTTTATTAAGCGTTTAACTTCAAAGGATGATGAGAGGGACAAATTGCAAAAGGAAATCAGGACACCATCTGAAGATTGGAGACTGAAAAATCAGCAGTTGGAATCACAGGTCCACTTTTCCTATTGAGATTTTTTACCTTTTAAATGCATTTGGTCATTTTGGCACTGATTAGTCCCTGCTGTTCAAGTACTTACAATTGGGTATGCTTGCATAGGTATGTAGCAGCTGAATATGCTTGCATGGGTATGTTGAAGCTTTTCTACTTCAACTTCAATTTGAGTATGAAATTCGGGACTAAATCAACTAATGATCGGAGGCAGGTATTGAGGTATGCTTCAATTTTAGTACAAATACAACGCCGAAGTTAGGTATTGAGGTATGGTTTAATCTGATATTTTCGAGTTGTTGAAGCGAGGGATGAGTTGCATAGGATGTTGAATGAGGTAAGCCACCTTGTGAGTTCTTCTTTATATATTCATTGAATGATATAATGTCTATTGGACTCTAGCTACGAATGAAGTTGCATTTTACAATTTTATCATATAGGCTTTGACTATAAGATATTTTCTCCGTATAAACTAAATTGAATTGATATTTGACATTTAGAAAATGGGTTAGACTGACTCTGATTGATGTGCAGGGGAAAGTATAGATACGCTAAGATGATTTGTATTCACATGACCAAGATGATATATATATATTAGGCATCTGGAAAGCTGCCATCATTCTCATAAGATCCAGTTTGATACATTGTAAGGCTATCTCAGATAAAGATTGATTCATGTACCCCTTCCCATTGGGTTCTTATGAAGTATACTAAGTGGATTATTTTTATTTGTGTGTGCGGGTTTAGTTATTATGACCTTGTTATATCCATTGTTAGGTATGTTCCCGACTCTCTAGGGTGTTGTTGACATAAACCCACCCTTATTATTTTGGTGGACCTTTTGATAGTGCATGGTTGCACCATGTCTCTATTAAATTGCCAACTTCTCTAAAATCTTAAACTGGTAGAGAGAGCATATATATCTAGCATATATCAAGGTCGGGGTCTACAAAATGGGTGAAGTGGACTTCTAGTCTCAATAGTCTCAACTCTGCAACTTGAGCTTTTTCAATAACATGATTGTTTAACTATCTGTTTAGGATGGTAATTCTCTTGATTTATGTTTTTTAAGTCTCATGATGTTTTTGGTTTTCGAATTTTCCACTCATTTCTCCAGTTTATGAGAAATAATGGTCTTGTACCAGAGTGTTTCTTGCGCTTTTGGATTTAAAGTTTTCTGATGGTTGATCTTAAAAGCCAGTAATCAATAGTTGTTATTTTTTAGTATGTGGAATTACTAGAGCTTTCAGTCCTTTACTTCTTCTCTAAAGTATGTTCCTTTATTTATCATTGCAACAGATAAATGCGTGCAATGGTTTCTATTGCGACTGGGACAAGCCTAACAAGCCCTTCTTGTGGACTGAAAACTGGAGTGGATGGTAATTTGCCTGATTGTTGTTATCAACTCTGCAAGTTCCTATGAGGAAAAACTGTTGTGTGTATTTAACATACCGGTTGAATCATCTTCTCCATTTGTTTGCATGGCAGGTTTACAGGCTTTGGAAGTCCTGTCCTTTACCGTCCAGTTGAAGGCATAGCATTTTCAGTTGGCAGGTTCATACAGAAAGGAGGATCTTTCATGAACTACTACATGGTAAAACTTGCATTTTCAGTTGGCAGGCTATAAATCCTTTTTAGTATAATCCTTTTTTTTTTAGTGTTTTGCAATGATTCGGCAATGCCCCACACTTTAGAAATGTTTTCTAGAGGTTTGTTTGATTGGTTGTGAAGAAAACATACATGGAAAACAGAGTAACCAGAGTGATGGGTGATGTGATGAGAGAGTGGGTTGTTGAATCATAGAATAGATCAATGATGACATGTTGAATAGGCAAGGCAATAGATTTCTTGAAATGGTGTTTTAAACTTGGTGTAACTTTGTTAGATTTGATATGTTCCATTTCCAAGAGTTGTGGAAATGCACCACTGTAGGGATTTGTTTGATTTCAAAGAAAGAAATCCATGGAAAACAGAGTTACAAAAGTGTGGATTGAATCATAGAAGTGATGAATGCAATATGGGTTTGTTGGTTTTAGGAGGAAGACAAACAATCGAAGAAAAAAAAGGCACATGGTGGCGAGATCGAGAGACAGTGAGAACAACTTCTAAATGAGGCAGAGAATGTTGTGGGGAATGTTCTGTAATTCTAATTTGTGCATGATAATACTCAATAGTTGTGCCCTTTAATTTATTGATAATATTTTAGACTTTTTAAACTCAGTACAGTACCTGCAGAAATGATTTTTAGATTGATCTTTGGTGGTATTGATGAAATACATGATGGAATTATAACTCTAGATGTCTAAATAAACAGTAATGTAATAATTTCTATGGTATAGGCTGAACTCTTTTGTTCTAATGGCATGGCATTGTAGTGAGAGTTTTGTTTTTGGAATAGATTGTTCATATATTCGTTTCCTTGTGTTTTATAGTATTGTATCTATATCTACTTGATTTGTTCAGTTAGAATGTTGGAAGATGTTGAGAATAGTTTCATTCTATATCTTGGGCATTCATGAGTAGGTTAGAGGATGGGAGGAATCCTTCATATCTTTGCCATGATTTTAATGCTTTTTTATAGTGGCATGATTATTTGCTTTTCCATTTCTTGATTAATTAAGGCTTCTTTTATTGTAAGATACGTTGGCACCTATAAGTTGTAGGTGTTGTTGATAAACTAGATGATGTATTAACTAATGTGGTACAGTGACATTGTTTTGGCTCAAATGATTTTGGGTGACTATTGTCACTTTCATTTGGAAAGAGAATTATGTGTAATTCCTTCCTCGCTTATTTGAGATATTATTAGACTCATTTACGAAAGAGGAGTGCTATTAAGTGCATTTTGCAAATTTTATCTGTATAAAGAGATGTGTGCCTTGGAAGTTTGACTTTTCTTATTTTGATGAGGTTTAGTATGCGTGATATATGACTGTATTTTATGAGAATGTTTAACGATTCCTTGTTCCTATTTTTGCCATTGTTCCTTTCTTTCTTATATCTTGTTAGTATGAGCAAATTTTGTGCTAGTTCTTTCGATTGTAAAACAAGAAGTGTCTGATTTCCTACTGTTGGTTTATGTTAAAATTCAAAATAGTAATGAAGTTTCAAAATAGTATCCTTTTTTTATTGTGCCACTTTTAAGTGTTAAGTGCTTATATATTTTCACGTGTAATGGGACTCAAATAGGGTAATGTGTTCTGCTCATTTATGTTGTTTACATTTTTTTTCTCACTTGCACTAATACTTTGTCAGTTTAATGACTTTAATCCTGTCATAGGCCCGTGATCTATTTTTTAGGCTTGTTTTTCTTTCTTTTGACAGAAAAGTGGAGAAGTTGGGTTTTTGGAAGCTGAATGTTATAAAATTGATTTAAAAAGCAAGAAAGTGTATTGTCGTTCTACGCAACAAGCAAGTTTAGGAGGGAAAGAAGAGTTCATTGTTGACTATGACTATTTGGTGATAGCCATGGGAGCTCGTTCGAATACATTCAACACTCCTGGTGTTGAGGAGAATTGCCATTTCCTGAAGGTAAGCTACCCTTGCTTGGAACTCTGCATATTCTCTAAAAGAGTTGAAGCTTCTTATAGCACTTAGTTTTTCAGCGAATGAAAAAGGAAATACAAGTTGGTTCAAGTGAAACTAAAACTAATACCACTGTACCACATGACTATTAGGGTTTTTTGTCTGTCTTAAAGGGCATTTGTTTTTTTTTAAGTGCTTAGAAGCTAACTTCTAACTCATTAGCTTTTGTTATATCTCATTGCTGATAACAAAATAGTCTCTGTGCTTTAACAAGATGAAAGATATCCCACCTAGATATTCTTCATGACATAGTAACTGAAGAATTTATTATTTATGCGTGAACACTTTCATGAACTTTTCCATATGTACGGTTTTCGTATGGACCATTTGCTTGAAGTTGATAACTGTTTTTTTTTTTGTTGGGTTAAGTGATGGTTATTGATGTATTGAGCAGTCATAGTCTGGTCAATAGGTTTCAACTCTTATTTGGAGTTGAAGGCTATTTTTGAAGCTGCTGCTTCATTTTACTAAGTGATATTCATGCTTTTGGAATTTGCTTGCAGGTTTGATAAAAGAATCACTGCTTTTGTTGAAGAGAAGTTCCAAAAAGATGGTATTGATGTCAAATTAGGCAGTATGGTTGTAAAAGTAACTGATAAGGACATTTGTACCAAAGAGAGAACAAATGGTGGACAAATTACTGAACATCCATATGGGATGATCGTTTGGTCAACTGGTATTGGAACCCGTCCGGTGATATCAGAATTTATGAAGCAAATTGGTCAGGTTGGTCATCCTGGACCTTTGAATTTCTCTGATATTTGTTCTTTGATTTGTTTTGGTTAGAATTCTTGTACATCAAGACTAATGTTTTTCCTATTATCTGGCTATAGATTGAGGATTTCTTCGTATAAGTGTACTGTTGATTTTTAGCTTCTATTCAGAAAATGTATTTTCTGATGCCATGCAGGCTAATAGACGTGTTTTGGCAACTGATGAATGCCTACGTATTGATGAGTGTGACAGAATATAGGCACTAGGTGATTGTTCTACTATTAATCAACGCATGGTCATGGTAAGTGTTTGCTAGCGTGATCGGCAATCCCTATCCCGCAATTGAAATTCTGCTAGCTTTTCTATGTTCTGTTTGCTTAGGTGTGTTATTTTACTAATTTGTTTTTTGGATTGTCCTTGTAGGAAGACATTGCAGTGATGTTTAAGAAAGCAGACAAAGATAATTCGGGAACACTGAGTGTTAAAGAGCTCCAAGCTGTTGTGAAGGACATCTGTGAAAGATACCCTCAGTTGGAGCTCCATTTGAAGAATAACGGATGAAAAATATTCTTGGTCTTTTGAAGCAAGCTGAAGGAGATGAATACAAGGAATCCGCTGAACTGGATATTGAGAAGTTCAAGGTGGCACTGTCCCAAGTGGATTGACAAATGAAGAATCTTCCTACCACTACTCCATTCACACTTATGCATGAAATCCGTAAACTTGAGCACCTCCAGGAGCAGCTTGGAGAAGGAGCAAAGGGCTCTGGAGGTACTACAGAAAGAGGTTGCTTGTCATAGACTAGATAATCAAGATGCAGACTATAGCCAAGTTGCAAGTAGAAATACGGGAGATGCGTACTGTAAGAGAGTTAAGAAATGTTTAAGTGTAATACATTATCTTATTAATTACATTATCTTTATTATTTGATAGATTTTGTGGCGCGATGTAATACATTATCTTATTAATTACATTACTTTGCCTCCATTCATGGAAATGTTTAAGTTTGGCACATTTAGATTTTTATTTTCTAGAAATAAAACTTATTAGATGTTATAAAAAGTCATTTGATAGCAAAAAAAAAATTGCAATAAATAGTATACTTACAATAGCCTTTTTAAAACGCTATAATAGACTTACTATAGCATTTCAGAAACGCTATAAATACTATAAATAGTGAACTTACAATAGCATTTCTAAAACGCTATAATAGACTTACTATAGCGTTTCTGAAATGCTATAAATAATGTTACTATAGCGTTTCTAAAACGCTATAGTAGTCAACTTACAATAGCGTCTTAAAAACGCTATAATAGACCTACCATAGCGTTTCTGAAACGCTATCGTAGTTAACTTACAATAGCGTTTTTAAAACGCTATAATAGACCCTGTGTCTATTATAGCTCCGGCAGACACAGCGTTTTTTGAAACACTATTAATGACAGTATTTCTTGTAGTGAGATCAAGACCCGATTTAGCATGAGCTTGAAAGAGCCACCTTTATCGACCGATTTGATCCCTTTACGGAACCCTTGGCGGCACCGAGGATGCCATCGGAGAGGTATCCGCTGCCTTTGTAGTAGCTGATGTTCATCGACCATGTGCGGCACTGTGTGGTGACTTCTTCGGCGAAGATGAACTCTATCGATGTTGGGAGGTTTTTAGCATATATATACAACAACTCTACAACAAGATGACCAAGATCACAAGGAGATCATTTGTATCCAATTGTTATAAAGCAACAAAAACTCTTTTCAACAACAGAGCCACGGAAAGTCTCGAAACAAAGCTCATTTACAAGATTATCAATAATGGATATTAGCACACCAGGCTCACCTTTATCTATGATATCCATGGAGGACCAATTTACTTCTCTAGTTGGATCCAATCTCTATATATTTACCTTAGCTGAACTAAATGTGGTGGGTGGGTTGGGAATTGAGTTGGTGGGGTTGAGATTTGGGAATTAAATAAGGGTGGATGGGGGTTGGGAATTGAGCTGTTTGTGGTAGGGCTGGGAGTTAAAAAACAGATAAAAAAATTGATACGGTTTGGTTCGATTTATTAGGGGCTGAGAAAAAACTCAAACCGAAACCGAACCGAAGTAACTCGGTTCAGTTTGATTTTGGCAATTTGGTTTCGATTTTCGTTCGGTTTCGGGTTTTTTCGGCTCGGTTAAGTTCGGTTCGGTTAATTTGGTCGATTTACATGGACCAATTAACACCCTTAGTTTGCAATGCAAAGAGTAATTTATGATTCACTGTCTTATGAAGAGTTTGAAGAAAATTGGCATGGTTTTATTGATAAATATATTCTGCATGAAAATGATTGGTTGAGTAGATTATACCTTGAAAGGATGCGTTGGGTGCCAACACTTCAAAGAAATACTTTTTGGGTGGGGATGTCTTCAACTCAAAGGAGTGAAAGCATGAATGCTTTTTTTGATGGTTATGTAAATTCGAAGACCATTTTGAAGCAATTCGTAGAACAATATGAAAATGCACTACGAAGTAAGGTTCTAAAAGAAGTTGAAGAGGACTATAAATCTTGTAATCAAATAATTCCTTGCATTACTCCTTATGCAATAGAGAAATTTTTTCGAGATGCCTACACTACAAATAAATTTAGGGAGCTCCAAGAAGAGATAACAGGGAATGTATGTTGTAGAATTGTCAATGAAGTTATGGATGGGAGTGCCTTTGAGGTATACACTGTTAGAAAACACTTGTTGATAAATGATAGGCAACGATCGGTCAATTTTATAGTATCTTTTAACGTCGTCGACTTCGATATCAAGTGCAATTGTCAATTGTTTGAGTTCAGAGGGATCTTATGCAAACATGTATTGAAAGTATTGCTTGAAAAAGGGATTCATGTTGTACCAGATAAATATGTTCTTCGGAGGTGGATGAAAAGTGTTAAGAGGGCTTATACAAAGGTTAAGATTATTTATTCAGATTGGGGAATGAAGACTAAAAATGAACGATTTGATAAGATGTGCAATGCTTTCTATGAAAAATGGACCTTCAAATCTTGGCCGACTCTTGGCATTTGCTTCCACATGCATGTGGACCTTCAACTCTTACACTCCCTATCGACTCGAAAATTCTAGAGAGCGAGGTCCTAGCACTAGAACGATACCAAAAGCCTCCTCTGCACGTGAAGATCATATGTCCCCAAATTATCACTAAAGTCAGCCTTCTCACGACGTTAGGTTCACGTGTTCCCAAAAAGAAGAAAAAACAAGAAAAGATCGAGGAAAGATTGTTTATTCAAATCTTGGCCGACTCTTGGCATTTGCTTCCACATGCATGTGGACCTTCAACTCTTACACTCCCTATCAATTACAATTTCTAATGGAAAATTCTAGGGGTCGAGGGAGGGAACGAGGGAGGGAGCGAGGGATGGGTGGTAGCCACTCATCCGCCCCGAGATGAGCGCCATCGCGCATCTCCAATCCGATGCACTTATCTCGAGGCGGATGGGTGGTTACCATCCATCCCTCGCCCCTTTCCCTCGCTCCCTCCCTCGCTCTGTAGCAAAGCTCATTTCTAATTTAACAAAAAGTCATGTAAAATAAAGAGATAGTTTTCTTCAGAGAGAGATTAATTCTTCAGTTTCAATTGCATAGTAAACTCAAACTCCATCTGATTTTCAACATCTCTACAAATCTATCCTTTATTTTTCTGTCTTTTTGAATTTGTACCCTTCCTTTGTTTCTGATTTTTGTCTCCAATTTCCACCTTCTCATCGAAAAATTGGAAAAAAAGAATATAAAATCCACCTTCTTTTCATCCACAGTAGTTTTTCTTTTCAAATCCATTTCTTCACCAGTAGTTATCATCCCCCAAAGATCGCCATTCCTCTATCTGTTTACTATCTTCTTGTCTCGGCTTCAACCTATATTCTAACCATCTACCTTATCACGTGTACCCTCTTTCCAGATTATAGTACGGTCACCTGATTTTATGTTATTCTCTCACTGTTTGCTTTCTTTGTTTGTGATGGTGCAGGCATCTTGCGGATGCGTTCGATTTCTAAAGATGCTTTTCTTGATTAAGTTCTAACTCAATTCGATCCAGTTACATCCTCACAAGGCTTTACAACTAGCTACAGCTAGTTCCTTTTCTTTCTCTTTGTCTCTCATTTACTCCTGCTCTTACACACCTCCTCATTTGTATCTCAACTACTTCATTTACTCCTCATCTCATCCTACTTCTTGTCACTGCAATTCCGCCCATATTTTCGGAGATTATTCCTTTCTCTCCCAGTGATCTTCAATGAGCAATCATAAACACTCAAATCAAAATGTAAACCCATATATCCCTTGGATCTCTTTCCATTTATTCCCTAAATCATGCATTAATGTACTTCACCTCCACTTTACCAATGTATTATCTCTCTTTGATCTTGCATTCGATATGTTTCATATTCATCATTGCTTTGTTGCATTAACAATGGATGAAAGCGCAATGACTCACTCCTCATCTCACATCACTCACCCTGACATTCATTCACTACTTCCTACTCAACGCATAAACTTCATTTCACCCCCTAACCAGGTTACTGTCCCAAACATCTTCTTTCAACCTCTTTTGTATTTCCACAACATCAATCATTCCCAACCCCACTCAGCCCACGATCCATCCTATCCCCACCATTCTCACCCCAATCTAGCTCATCCTCCCTCTCAGACAGTGAACAACTCAGTTTTCCTCACACTTTTCCACAACCGCAAACACACTTTGCTACTGACTCGGACATGGACTCTGTTCTTGCGCCACACTCTGTACAACAAGTGCCACTTCACACCACCTCTCAACTCATCTCTTAGTTCACTCTCAATCTGACTGTCCCTGAACCGAACTATACATTGACTGAAAATGTGGGACTTGAAGATCCATTCCTCCACACGGTAGCAAAATACTACCAAGATCAACAACTTAGCCCAACTACCTTTTTTTTTATATTTGGGAAATCAAGTGGGGTTATTTAGGATCCCCAAACCTAGAAAATGAATAGATTTTCAATTACAATCTCCAATAGGTTTTCCCTATACTATCTTCAAATACAATGTCTTTCAAGTCTTGTGCAAAGGAACTAGGAATTATTTCTCTGAATTCAGTGTTGGGAAGTTGATTCGCCAGCCTGTCTGCTAGTCTGTTAGTCTCTCTGTAGTCATGGAAAATCTGATAAAATGTTTCAGAATGGGAGCCTATGCATACAAAATCTTTCTAGAATGGGAGCCTATGCATACGGTTCATGTAGAAATCCTTGAAGGCCACGGTGATGAACGCTACTATTATTACTTGATCCAATTCACAAACTTTGAAGACAAGAACATGATACTCACTACGGGACCTTGGTCCATGTTTGGCTGGTTGGTGTCTATAAAGGATTGGACTACCCACTTCACTTCTACCAACTTCGACCTAATCCCATGTTGGATTAGATTTCATGAGTATCCTATTAAAAAACTCCCGCTCGCAAATGTGGAAGCACTGGCTAGTTGTATTGGACCGGTGATGGAAATCGATTCTCATGCTCTCACAGTGATCTCTATGTCGTATATTCGATTCAAGGTTTGGCTTGATGTCTCCAAACCATTAACTAGTAGAATGCAAACAACTTTTTGGATCTCAAATGGTGGACAATTCCTTGTTAAGTTTTGTTATGAAGACATACCCACATTTTGTTTGTGCTGTAGTATGTTAGGACGCAAAGCTGGCTAATTTTGTAAGATTTTCACCCAAGCTACGACTACTGCTTCCATTAGTTTTGAAGAGTTGCTTAAGAGACTACCATTCAATTCTGATTCCAAGATCAGGCACCATCTTGCATCTAGTTTTAGCATGGCGCACTCCATTGGTAAACAACAGGCAAATCGCTTCACTTACTCTCCAGTTTTGAGAGCTCGTGAAGAGAACCTCTTGCAAGGACCTGGGGAGTACACTCTAGCTCATCTAAACATTCATGGTACTAGGATGTATTCCTCAATGGATGCTGCCAATTAATCGTCCCCTATTCATATTGATCTCAAAGCCACTATGGAGAGTAAACGGGTCAACCAAATGGGCTTTGGTGCTCCCCAAACCCACAACTCAACCAACACAGCCTCAACACTTCAGCCCACCCACAATCCTTTTCATACTCAGGCTTTACTTGCCCAGGCCCAAAACACAAATGTTATTAGCCCAAGCTATTGGTTTTTGCAACCCATCGAACACCTTTCAGACTACACCACCTCCGCCATCATTTAGACTACAACATCATCACCACCACCACCATTCAGACAACACTAACACACCACCTCCACCATTACTAGACAATAACACCACCACCACCATTCAGACACCACCGCCATCCGAACAACTCCACCATACAGAAAAGACCACCATCCCACACCACCAGTCAAACAACACCACCACCATTCAGACAACAACAAATCCACCACCACCAAGCACTACCGCCTCTTCCATTGCTCCACCAAGATCTACTCCTCCTATTCAAGCACCCAATTTGAATGCTTTCCTCAAAGAGCATGAGCAACCAGACACCGTGAACAATGCTCTGGCACTAGAACAGCGATACACACATGCGACTTCGACCTCGCATCGCCCTCTCTTGCTACATACCGACCCTCACTTTGAACATACAAGACAACAGTTGCACCATGAGGAATCAATGGCAATGAATTAGCACTACACCAAATTGGCATATTTGTAACAACTTAAAAAATAGTAACACTTTTGAGCTATTACAATCCACTAAACAATTTCAATTCAAAACTAAATTTAGTCAACAAAATGAAAAATAGCTACACAAAAAAAGTGATACAATAAATTAGACCATGAATAACAGCACTTGTAAGCCCATACTATTTGTGGTGATACAATTATTGAATCACTTTGTTTGTGAAAAATGTGTAAAATTGTTATGTGGATTGTTATAGCTCAAAAGTGTTATTATTTTTTGGATTGTTACAAAAATGAAAATTTGGTGTAGTGTAGTCACGAGATGGTACACTCCCGAGTGAGCGCTTTCATCTCGACAACTTCAAATCAGTGATAGAACATATTTTTGGCCCCCCGTCCCCAACTCTAAACGCCATTTTGGACTCCTTCTCAACCGAACTACCTTTCATTTGAATACAATGTAACTCATAAGGGGTAGATTAGTACTCATCTGATGGCTGATCCAGTGATCAGTACTCTTGCTTCAATGGCTTTGGAAGCTCATGAACCAATATAGTTGGGGAATCAAACACCAACCATTAGGCACTTCCAGTTGACTTTGCAACACAACAACGAGCTAATAGATGAAGGATAATCCTTTTCTTGATAGCACAGTGTTTGAATCAAGCCAATGCTACCACTCACAGTTCTCGCCCAACAGGTACCGTCCTTGCAATGCTACAAATATAGTGAACATAAGGAGGGGACGCACCACAGTGAATACAGGGAATACTTCAGTCAAAGGCAAGGCCACTGGTCCACGTTCAAGGAAAGGTAAGCGCAAGTGTGATACCATCCAAGAAGAAGGATTCTTGACTATTGGCAAGTGTCCTACTATTGGCATATCTTTTCGAGACTTAGGCACTCAGCCACATGTTACTATAGCCATTGGACCCACCTTGCATGATGAGGATGACACTGCTGGGCTATCACATCCCCCACCTTTGGGCCTACCCACATTATTGGGAGCAAAAACCCCATTGCTGAAACCTAATATGGGGGTTTCACTTACTAAACTGAAACCTAATAATTCCCCTTCTCCTCCTCCTCCTACTTTGCTGTTGCTGGAGGAAAAAACCTCAGCCAACGCCCTTCCTCCATTTTTATGCCGCATCATCTCTTTTACTTGGAAAGTATCTACTAACAAACAGAAGAGATGAGAAGCGGATAGCGAAGTAAGGCGGCGTCCTTTGTTTCTAGGCTTCGAGAGAGGTTTTTTAACTAACGAAACCCAAGCCAAACGGACCAGTATCACATGGAATCAATCCAGAAATAATAGAAAAGGTGGTGGTGTGGTCTGATCTGCGTGGAGGATGGATGAGGGTGGAGGATGTGGGGTGGCTGATTTGGTGAAAGAAGAAGAAGACTGAGGCACAGTGGCAGAGCGGTTGAGTGAAAGTGAGATAGATAGTGGGTAGGGTTATGGTTTTTTGTTTTTATAAGGATTAAGGGTATTTCAGTAAATTCAATATATAAATGAATATTCGCGGGGCGGATATGGCCAAATCTGTATCCGCCCCGAATATTTGACAGATGTTGTTTGGATATCCGTATTCACTCCAAAATCTGTTTAGACACATTCATAATCGCCCAATTCGGCGCGGACTGGACAAATATCAGTGAAAATCCGCCCCACTGCCATCCCTATCCTTGTTTCGCCCATCTACATAATAAAATGTTCTAACAAAACGTGAGGTTGAATGACATTGTCAACCTCAATCTCGCCTATAGGTCTTGTCTTCTTGTGGAAATTGGCGATTAAAATGCAGTATGATTTGTAGAGTTTTGTTAGCCTCCAAGGTATTTGGTGTTTTCTTCCCCTAGTATGTGGAAGACAATTCCGACTACATAATGCTGTTCATCCAACTTATTGAGGTGGCTATAGGGAAACAGTGTTGTCTGTTAGTAGTAGTACTACTACTACTGCTGCTATTATTATTATTATTAATTTAAAACAATAGGTTATGTGCTTTTTAAATAGTAAATTTATTGACAATAAACTTTAATATAAACCATGGTAACCTTTAAAAAACCCTTTTTTTATAATGCATATAGCCAATATTATAGAAACTAAATACGATTACACAAAGTTTGTCCAACAATAGATGCCAAATGAAGTGCCTCCTGGTTAAGAGTCCTAGGAATAAATTTACAAGACCAGCTAGAAAGGCTTGAAATAAGTGACTAAATACTACAAACTATAGGTTGCCACATCCACCTCGAGTCTGTTCCATGGTCCCCCATTTTTTATTGCAAAAGAGAATGCAAGTTCCAAGAATCTCATAGAAGCATACCAGTTCTCCACTTTCTTGCCTGGATGAGTAGCAAAGTGGCTTCAGAAGCAAAACATTCGGACATTGTACTGTATGTAACTTGGCCAGGGATCGTGTCAGCCAATCCAACACGCACCCTCCCAAAAACATCCACCACAACAACACCAAAAGCTCCCTGCTGTGAGGATGCAAAGAAACAAACATCCTAAGAAACATACATCATCTCAGGGGAAATAGTAGAGGTCGTTGATGTGGATGTTGTGTTAAGTCTCTGATTTCTGATCGCCCTAAGTTGTTCATGAATGGTATGCAATCTAGAAAGTTGTTTCTGCAGATAGTGGTTCAGAGGAAGGGTCGGTGATGAGGCAAGACTGGTGGTTTGATTGGCGCAGGCTGTTGTTTCAAGGACCTAGTGTAAGGATGAGGTTTGGCCATTTTTATTCAAGGTCGATGAGTTAATGAACCATTGTTTGTGCCATGCTAGCCATGTGCGGTTTGTGATCTGGAGAAAGTTTTGGATGGAAAACTTTTGTTTTGGAAAGATAATCTCATTTCAAGTTTGCCAAATAGAAAAAATCAATGTGACAAATTGAGATAGCATCTCTTCTCTGACGAGGGGGTGAGCCCCCACAGTTTTCCAAAGAAAATTAAGCATATGACAGATCGATTGGTCGGGGAGGTTTGTACTTTCCCAATTAATGGGTAATGAGGAGATAAACCAGAGTCTTTGTATTACATGACACAAAAAAAAAGATGACAAATTTTCTCCTGGTGCTCATGGCAAAAGACGCAATAATTATCCACATGAACACGAATACTAGTCAATTTGGATAGAGTTGGCAACAAGTCACGGGAAACCTTCCATAACAGCATAATGGCATTAGCCTGGGCTTTGATTGGCCATAGCTCTCTTGATATTTTAGGAAGGAGCTGGTTGTTATGGGATTCAGAAGTGGATGTTTCCAGATTCGAAAGAACGAAGGCCTTGGTAGCACTTCTCAAGAGAAAAGTCCAAGGTTATCGAAGTTCTAGATCAAGTTGTTTGGAGAGATGGAGGCTCAGATAACAATATCCATGATATATTTTGCAACAGGTTGTGGAAATAAGGATGTGATGAGATTGTTGTTCCAACGAGGTCGTTGATTGAGACAATACTTTAGCTTTCCAAGAGCAGAGTTTGTTATTGATTTTTTTTTACCAGGAATTGATAGTCTAAGGATTTCTTTTTGGAAAGAAGAACGGGGAACCCAAGTATTTGTCCTTCAGGTTATAATGCTTCGAACCAAGGATTATGTTAATCATTCTGGTGTTCTTGGGGTGGACATTGGAGCTGTAAAAAATAGACGATTTGTTGTAATTTACTGCCTGTCCTGAGGCGTCGCAGCATCTGTCAAAATGTCCTTTATGGAATGAGCCTCTGCAAGTGAAGCTCTATAGAAATGTAATAGGTCATCTGCATAGAGAAGGTGGCTGATTGAGGGCGAGTGTTGTCGTAGTTGGATGCCTCTGATATTTCCATTTGATCTAGCTTGAGCCAATAGATGGGAAAATGCTTCTGCGACAATGATGAAAGGATACAGAGACATCGGTTCTCCTTGGCGAATACCTCTCGCAGGCTTGATAGGATCAAGGGGGGAGCCATAAAGCATTACCTTAAGAGAGGTAGTCGATATGCATTGTTCAATAAGTTTAATCCAGTTATCAGCAAAACCCAGTTTTTTTAGTATGTGAAAGGGAAACGACCATTCAACATGGTCGTAGGCTTTGTACATATCAATTTTGATTGCCATCAATCCTTGCTTCTTTTTGCGACAGTGCTTCATCTAGAAGAAAGATTCATGTGCAAGGTTAAAATTATCTGAGATAGATCGACATTTAAGAAAAGTTCCATGATTCGTGGAGATGATATTGTCAAGCAAAGGCCTCAGTTGATTTGCCAAAATCTTTGAAATAATCTTATAAATTACATTGCAGAGACTAATGGGACAGAATTTGTCAGGAGTGGATGGGTTTGACACTTTAGGGATTAAGGCTAAGAATGTTTCATTGAGTTTGGGGATTAGGGACCGGGATTGCAAGAAGTTTGTGACTAATTCCAACACATTCTTCTTGATAATGTCCCAATAGTGTTGGAAAAAAAGGCATGGAAACCATCTGGTCTCGGTGCTTTATGGCTACCCATGGAAAAGACTGAAGATAGAATTTCTTCTTCATTAGGAATCTTAAGAAGTGCTTCATTTTTGGTATCCAAGATAACCAGAGTGAAAAGAGATAGGATATCTTGATTGTAGTCAGGATGTGTTGATTGGAAAATCTCACTAAAATACCAATTAAGAATATTGCCAATTGAAGATTAGAAGCAGTGCCAATTGTTGGTTGTCTCTAAGTCAAAGAATTTGGTTTCTTTTACTTCGAAACAGGGAGGAAAGTTGGAAGAAGCGGGTATTTTTATTGCCATCTTGGAGTCAAGATTACACCGATTTATTTCTCCAAAAAAGTTCATGTTTTTAGTAGAGCTTGGAGAGACGATCCTCCAAGACAACGATGGCAGAGGCATTATTGGAAGAAGGAGGAACATTTTGGAGATTGTCCAAATCAGCAAGTGTATCAATGATATTTTGGTCAATGTTCCGGAAGATATCTTTGTTCCACCTAGACAGCTTATAGCTAAACTTTTTTGTTTTAATATTGAAGTCATTAGCCGGGTGGGTATGGTGAATGGAGTCCCAAGAAGATTGAACTAGGGGTCGACAGCGGGGATCTCTGATCCACATGTGGAAAAACCGGAAAGGCTTGGGGCCAGTGTTGACAGTAGAAACTAGCTGTAGGGAAATAGCTCTATGGTTTGAAGAGGAAGTATGGATAGACCTAGCTAGAGCAGAGGGAAAGGATGACATTCATTTCGTAGAGACCAAGATCATATCAATTTTGGATTTGATGCCATGAATATCTTGTCTTTTATTATCCATGTAAACCTGAATCCATTGAGGGGGAAATCAATAAGGCCGTGTGAGTTCATAAATAGTCTGAGATGTTTCACATTATGAACTGAAACTTTTCTGCCACCCATTTTATCATCCTGAAAAGCTATAGCATTGAGATCGCTTATGACCATAGAAGGTAACTTTATAAGGAAATATTTTTGGGAGAGAGAGTCCCAGAAAGGCGAGCGAAGAAAAGGGTTCAGTTCACCGTACGCAAAAATAATAGCCAAAGTGTCAAGAGAATAAAAGTCATCCATAGTACAATAAAAAAAAATATTTACAACAATAAATAATATTTAAATGCATACCTTCCAAAACAAAACAAAACAAAACCACCTGAAAGACCACTAGCTGGCACTAAAGCTCCATGTTTGTAGCCTAGTCTCTTGCGTATGCGTTCTATGGTAGATGAAGATGCTTTTGTTTTAGATATGAATATAATATCAGGATTGGACTGTACGGAAATGGCCTTCAAAGATCTGAATGCGCAGGGCGATTCGAGGCACCTTGCATTCCAACCGAGTATCATGGTATCCTGGGTGATCCTATGAAGGCGGTCGTTTGATCCTGGTCGGAGGTGCCCAAAGTAGTGGAAGACTGACTAGAAGAATCTAGATGACTGAATTACTGAGTAGAAGAATTTAGATGACTGAATTGCGGACCAACTTCTGTGGTATTGTGAATAATTTTTGCTCCCAACAATGTGGGTAGGCCCAAAGGTGGGGGATGTGATAGCCCAGCAGTATCATCCTCATCATGCAAGGTGGGTCTAATGGTTGTGGTAACATGTGGCTGAGTGCCTAAGTCCCGAAAAGATATGCCAATAGTAGGACACTTGCCAATAGTCAAGAATCCTTCTTATTAGATGGTATCACACTTGCCCTTACCTTTCCTTGAATATGGACTAGTGGTCTTGCTTCTGTCTAAAGTATTCCTTGTATTCCATGTGGTGCGTGCACTCCTTATGTTCACTGTATTTGTAGCATTGCAAGGACCGGTACCCGTTGGGCGAGAACTGTGAGTGGTGGCATTGGCTTGATTCAAACATTGTGCTCTCATGCGAAGGATTGTCCTTCGTCTATTGGCTCGCTGTTGTGTAGCAAAGTCAACTGGAAGTGCCTCATGGTTGGTGTTTGATTCCCCAACTATAGTGGTTGCATGAGCTTCCAAAGCCATTGAAGCATGAGTATTGATCACTGGATCAGCCATCAGATGAGTACTAGTCTACCCCTTATGAGTTACATTGTATTCAAGTGAAGATGGTTCGGTTGAGAAGGAGTCCAAAATGGCGTTTACAGTTGGGGACGGTGTTGAAATCAAGAACTCTAAGTAGATAACTCACAGTAATTGAAAGAACAACTCTATTAACTCTTGAAGCAAAGCAGCTAGCTTATATAGCCTTACAAGATAAAGAAAACAGCCCACGTTTGATCTCTACTGAAAACGTGGTAACAGCTAATGAATAAGTCAAATCCTAACAGAAAGTCCCTATTCAATAGGGATTATTAACTGAACTTTGAATAAGTAAACTCTTAACTAAACTCCCAACTCCAACAAATTATCCCCTAAACTGGTTGCAGTATGCATTCAGTTTATGCGTGGCACCTCACTAACCCCAAGTAAACCGCGCAGCCTCAAAAACACATCTAGTTTCAAGGGCTTGGTCATGATATCAGCCACCTGTTTACTAGTGCCACAGTGAACCAGCTTCACCACCTCTTCCTTGGTAAGATCACGCAAGAAATGAAACCTTACGTCAATATGTTTGCTTCGACCATGCAAGACTGGATTCTTTGATAACATGATCGTTGAGTTGTTGTCACACATTATGGTAGTGCAATTGCCTTGAGAGTGTCCAATCTTCTCTAACACCCTTCGCATCCACACACATTGGCAAGCGCACGAAGTTGCTGCCACAAACTCTGCCTCAGTGGTAGATAGAGTCACCACTAGTTGTTTTCTTGAAGACAAAGAGACTGCACCACCACTTAGTAAGAACACATAACCGGACGTGATTTTTCTATCATCCAAATCTCCGGCATAGTCACTGTCAGTGTAACACAGCAGCTCTCCAACTTCTCCTCTCCTATAGAAGACACCTAAGTCCACTGTCCCTTTCAAGTATCTCAGCACTCGTTTTGCAGCTTGCATATGCAAATCAGTGGGATTAGCCATATACATGCTCAATAGGCACACCACAAACATTAAGTATGGTCTTGTTGCTGTGATATACATGAGGCTTCCAATCAATTGCTTGTACATCGTAGCATCAGCCTTAGCTCCTTCTCCTTCTTTTGTCAATCTAAAACCAGGAACAATAGGGTTCTTCACTGGATTACCTTTTTCAAGTCCAAACTTCTCAATCAATTCCCGAGCATACTTTTTCTGACTCAAGTAAATTCCTTCTGAGTTTTGCAAAACTTCAACTCCAAGGAAGTACCTCATTTTACCTAAGTCTGTCATATCAAACTCATGCTTCATGGAACTTTTAAAACTTTCAAACATGCTTGTGTCATTCCTAGTGAAGATTAAATCATCGACATATAAGCTCGCAATTTAAAGTTTACCTCCTTCTACAAACTTGACAAATAAAGTATGCTCACAACTGCATTTTTCGAACCCTTCCTTGACAAAATATGCTTCTATTCTGCTATACCATGCCTGTGGCGCTTGTTTCAAACCATACAATGCCTTCTTAAGCCTGTAAACTTTGTGTTCCTCACCCTTTCGATCATATCCCTGTGGTTGCTCAACATATACAACTTCATTCAATTCACTATGTAGAAAAGCACTCTTGACATCGAGTTGATACACATTCCAACCCTTTTGAGCAGCTAGAGCCAGCACCATTCAGATAGTATCCCGCCTCGCCACAGGAGCAAAAACCTCTGTATAGTCTATTCCCTGCTGCTGAGCGTAACCCTTTGCAACCAAACGAGCTTTGCACTTGTCAATAGCCCCATTTTCATTCAACTTGGTTCTGAAAACCCACTTTACTCCGATCCTTTTAGCTCCTATAGGTAAGGTAGAGAGCTCCCAGGCCTTGTTTCTTTCTATTGCCTCAATCTCTAAGTCCATTGCAATTCTCCATTTATCATTTTTTGCAGCCTCTTTCGAAGGAACTTGGATCATCAAGAGCCGTGAACATGAAAAAGTCATGAACATGCTCTTCTTCAAATAATCCTTCTCCGCTCACATAATCATGCATCCATGCTAGTGCTCTTCGGTTTCTTCTTTCAACTGGACTCGAAGCAAGTTCATCGAGTGAATCACTAGAAGATGAAGTAGTTACCCCTTCATTTTGTTTGGCAACCACTTCATTCTCAGCTTCTGCATTCCCATCATTCTCAGCTTCTCCTTCACTTTCAGAGGACTCAACTTGATCTTCTTCATTCTCACCCCACTCTAACACATCAAGCCTTTCTTCTTCAATGCTCCTTCCCCAATTCCAGCCTTTATCTTCTTCAAAAACCACATATCTGCCTACAACGATCTTCTTAGCAACTGGATCAAACAGCCTATATGCTTTAGGCTCATCACTTATCCCAAGCAATACACATTTGAAGCTTTTGTCATCTAGCTTCACTCTTTTCTGATCTGGTACATGTACATGAGGCAAGCACCCAAAAACTCGAAAGTAGTCCACATTAGGTTTGATTCCACTCCACATCTCTTCAGGAGTCTTGTATTTTACAGTCAACGTCGGACTTTTATTGAGTACATGAGCTGTCCATTTTGCTGCCTTTGGCCAAAAGGTTTTTGGCACTTGCTTCTCACAAAGCATACTCCAAACCATATTCATTATAGTTCGGTTTTTGCGTTCAGCCACTCCGTTTTGTTGAGTGTATCGGCTGTGAGCTGCCATTTATTCTACAGAAATCATTAAACTCATCGGAAGTAAATCCCCCCCCCCCCCCTATCAGTGCGTAAACAACAGATAAATGCACCTATCTCCTTCTAAACCAAGCTCTTGTAATTTTTAAAAACAGTAAAGGCCTCAGATTTATCAGTTAGGATGTATAACCATACTTTTCTACTATAATCATCGATAAAGCTTATGAGATACCTCTTGTGACTGTTTGAAGTAGGTTTGATGGGGCCACAAATATCGGCATGCACAAGCTGTAGTCTTCGTGAAGCTCGCCACTTACTTTTCTTTGGAATCACATCCATGTGTTGCTTTCCTGCTAAACATTTAGTGCAACACTTGGTTGTGTTCTTGACAAGAGGCAGTCCTTTCACCATCCTTTTGTACTATAACGTTCTTAAACCTTTATAATTCAAATGACCAAATCTCTGGTGCCACAACTGTGAGTCTTCTTCTGTCATTGTTTGCAGGCAAGATGGAGTTTCAGGTAAAACATTAGCCAACAGTACAAACATTTTGTTTGTAGTCATCCTTGTTTGCATGATTAGCCCCTTCTTGGGATGATACAGTTTACACTCTCCATGTTGTATCAGAATAGCCAATCCCTTCTCCTGTAGCTGCCCAACACTCATTAAATTGTTCTTAAAATCAGGAACATAGAAAACATCAGTGACTACCTGTGTTGTACCACTGATTTGTAGTCGAATGTTACCTTTTTCCCATTACTGCTATTCTTGAGTTATTTCTGAGCTTCACCGAATGTTTGAACTGCTCATCGAGATTAGAGAACCATTGTTTATTCCCACACATACGATTACTGCACCCGGAATCAAGAAACCACACTTCCTTTCGTTTTGAATTGTTGGCTTCCACATAAGACATTAGAAGCATCTTCTCCTCTTCAACAAAATTGGCTCCTTTCTCCCAACTAGGGCATTCATATTGAAAGTGCCCTAGTTTATGACATTTGAAACACTCCACCATGGCTTTGTTGAAAGGATGTCTGCCTCTGCCCCTTCCTCGTCCTCGACCTCTTCCTCTTCCTTCAAACCTCTCATCATAAGTAATCTTCAGGGCTTGTTCTTCTTCACCATGACCGTTCATTCTTTGTTCATGCACCAATAAACTGCTTTGTAACTCATTGATCGTCAGCTCCTCTAGATTATTGGATTCTTCTACCGAGCATACCACATAATCAAATCTTTTGGTCATCGACCTCAAGATCTTCTCAACAATCACCACTTCTTCCATCTTTTCTCCATGTATTTTCATCTTGTTTGCAATTGAGAGAGTTCGAGCAAAATACTCATCCACCCTCATCTGGAGAACTTCAAACTCCCTTCAAAGTGCCTGCAACTGAGCACACTTCACTCTTGTTGTTCCCTGGTACTTCTGCTTCATCGAATCCCAAATGCTCTTTGCTGTCTCCTTATTGAGGATCGTTTCCATAATGGTTCTGTCAATAGCCTGAAAGAGGTAATTATTTACCTTTAGATCCTTCAGACATTGTTCTTCCATGATCTTTCGTTGTGCCTCAGTTGGTTCAACTCCGTATGCAACTGTAACAATCCCGCTCTCCACCAAACTCCAATATTCTTTTGACCGGAGAAAATTCTCCATGAGCATGGCCCAATGGTTGTAGTGACCATCGAACCTTGGTATCGCGAGCTTAACAAAAATACCTTCTGTTGCCATCTCTCGTTCACTCTTTTCTCATTTTCCGTGTTTGCTCTCTCCTTGCTTTCTCTCGTTAGGAAACTGCAGTTCCTAAACTTCACTCAATCAAGCCCCTTGTTGGAGCTCTGATACTAGAATTGTTGAAATCAAGAACTCTAAGTAGATAACTCACGGTAATTGAAAGAACAACTCTATTAACACTTGAAGCAAAGCAGCTAGCTTATATAGCCTTACAAGATAAAGAAAACAACCCACGTTTGATCTCTACTAAAAACGTGGTAACAACTAATGAATAAGTCAAATCCTAACAGAAAGTCCCTATTCAATAGGGATTATTAACTGAACTTTGAATAAGTAAACTCTTAACTAAACTCCCAACTCCAACGGACGGGGCCAAAAATCTGTTCTATCATTGATTTGAAGTTGTTGAGATGAAAGCGCTCACTCGGGAGTGTACCATCTCGTGACTAATTCATTGCCATTGATTCCTAATGGTGCAACTGTTGTCTTGTATGTTCAAAGTGAGGGTCACTATGTAGCAAGAGGGGGTGATGCGAGGTCGAAGTCGAAGTTTCATGTGTGTATCGCTGTTCTAGTGCCAGAGCATTGTTCACAGTGTCGGGTTGCTCATGCTCTTTGAGGGAAGCATTCAAATTGGGTGCTTGAACAGGGGGAGTAGAAATTGAGGGAAGCACTACCCCTTCGTCTTTGAGGGGTAGTGCTTGGTGGTGGTGGAGTTGTTGTTGTCTGAATGGTGGTGGTGTTGTCTGATTGGTGGTGTGGGATGGTGGTCCTTTCTGTATGGTGGAGTTGTTGTTCGGATGGCGGTGGTGTCTGAATGGTGGTGGTGGTGTTATTGTCTAGTGATGGTGGTGGTGGTGTGTTAGTGTTGTCTGAATGGTGGTGGTGGTGATGATGTTGTTGTCTAAATGATGGCGGAGGTGTAGTAAAGTGTGTTTACGATTGTGGAGAAGTGTGAGGAAAACTGGGTTGTTCACTGTCTGAGAGGGAGGATGAGTTAGATTGAGGTGAGAATGGTGGGGATAGGACGGATCGTGGGCTGAGTGGGGGTTGGGAATGGTTGATGTTGTGGAAATACAAAAGAGGTTGAAAGAAGATGTTTGGGACAGTAACCTGGTTATGAGACGGGGTGAAATGGAGTTTATGCGTTGAGTAGGAGGTAATGAATGAATGTCAGGGTGAGTGATGTGAGATGAGGAGTGATTCGTTGAGTTTTCATCCATTGTTAATGCAACAAAGCAATGATGAATATGAAACATATTGAATGCAAGATCAAAGAGAGATGATACGTTGGTACTTGGTAAAGTGGAGGTGAAGTACATTATTGCATGATTTTGGGAATAAATGGAAAGAGATCCAAGGGAGATATGGGTTTACACTTTGATTTGAGTGTACATTATTGTTCATTGAAGATCACTGGGAGAAAAAGGAATAATCTCTGAAAATAGGGGCGGAATTGCAGTGACAATATGTAGGATGGGATGAGGAGTAAATGAAGTAGTTGAGATACAAATGAAGAGGTGTGTAAGAGCAGGAGTAAATGAGAGACAAAGAGAAAGAAAAGGAACTAGGTGTAGCTAGTTGCAAAGACTTGTGAAGATGTAATTGGATCGAATTGAGTTAGAACTGAATCAAGAAAAGCATCTTCAGAAATTGAACGCATCCGAAAGAGACCTGCACAATCACAAACAAAGAAAGCAAACAGTAAGAGAATAACAGAAAATCAAGTGACCATACTATATTCTGGAAAGAGGGTACATGTGATAAGGTAGATGTTTAGAATATAGGTAGAAGCCGAGACAAGAAGATTGTAAACAAATAGAGGAATGGTTATCTTTGGGGGATGCCAACTACTGGTGAAGAAATGGATTTGAAAAAAAAAACTACTGTGGATGAAAAGGTGTATTTTATATTCTTTTTTGTTTTCTAATTTTTCGATGAGAAGGTGGAAATTGGAGACAAAATTAGAAACAAAGGAGGGGTACAAATTCAAAAAGACAGAAAAAAGATGGATAGATTTGTAGAGATGTTGAAAATCAGATGGAGCGTGAGTTTTCTACGTGACGAGGAAACCAGCGAGGGGAGGGAGGTGGTAGGGGGGGAACCGTTCACCCCCCCTCGAGGTGGTGGGCACGCATTCCGAGGGGGTGAACGGTTCCCCCCTGCAACCTCCCTCCCCTCGCTGGTTTCCTCGCCCACTTCCTCGACATTTAGAATTTCTGTTTTCTGTTACATGACTTTTTGTTAAATTAGAAAGTGTAATCGATAGGGAGTGTAAGAGTTGAAGGTCCACATGCATGTGGAAGCAAATGCCAAGAGTCGGCCAAGATTTGAAGGTCCACATTTCATAGAAAGCATTACACATCTTATCAAATCGTTCATTTTCAGGCTTCATTCCCCAATCTGAATAAACAATTTTAACCTTTGTATTAGCCCTCTTAACATCTTTCATCCACTTCCAAAGAACATATTTATCTGGTACAACATGAATCCCTCTTTAAAGCAATACTTTCAATACATGTTTGCATAAGATCCTCCTGAATTCAAACAATTGACAATTACACTTGATATTGAAGTCGGCGACGTTAAAAGATACTATAAAATTGATCGATCGTTGCCTATCATTTATCACCAAGTCTTGTCCAACAGTGTATACCTCAAAGGCACTCCCATCCATAATTTCACTGACAATTCTACAACATACATTCCCTGCTATCTCTTATTGGAACTCCCTAAATTTATTTGTAGTGTAGGCATCTCGAAAAAATTTCTCCATTGCATAAGGAGTAATGCAAGGAATCATTCGGTTAAAATATTTATAGTCCTTTTCAACTTCCTTTTGAACTTTACTTCGTAGTGCATTCTCATATTGTTCTACGAATTTTCTTCAAAGTGGTCTTTGGATTTACATAACTATAAAAAAAAACATTCACGCATTCACTCCTTTGAGTTGAAGACATCCCCGCCCAAAAAGTATTTCTTTGAAATGTTGGAACCCAACACATCCTTTCAAGGTATAATCCACTCAACCAATCATTTTCGTGCAGATTATATTTATCAATAAAACCATGCCAATTTTCTTCAAACTCTTCATGAGACAGTGAATCATAAACTACTCTTTGCATTGCAAACTATGGGTGTTAATTGGTCCAATTAAACCGACCAAATTAACCGAATCGAACTGAACCGAGTTACTTTGGTTAGGTTTCAACTTGAGTTTTTTTCTGCCCAGAATAAACCAAACCAAACATATCAATTCCCACCACAAACAGGTCAATTTCCAACCCCCATCCACCCCTATTTAATTCCCAAATCTCAACCCCACCAACTCAATTCCCAACCCACCCCCATTTAATTTCCACCTACCCCATTTAGTTCAGCTAAGGTGAATATATAGAGATTAGATCCAACTAGAGAAGTAAATTGGTGCTCCATGGATATCATAGATATAGGTGAGCCTGGTGTGCTAAGATCTAGGGGTGGGCATCCCATCTCGCGATCCCGATCCCGTCCCATCCCGATTTTTTCGGGTCTTAATGGGATTGAATAATTTCATCTCGATCCCGTCCCGTCCCGATCTAGAATGGGATGGAATGGGATGAAGATTTTCAATCCCGCCAATCCCGTCCCGTCCCGTCCCGAACTAATTTATTAATATTAATTATTAATATTTTTATTTAATTATTTATTTTATGATTGTGGATGCCCATACAAATTTACTGATGTATATAACATTTTTAGCATCTCAATGAATCTCTCACACATCTCTAGATTAATCTGTAAATTTGTAATACTTCTCAGTTCTCTTCTCTCTGATCTCACATTCAGACATTCTTTTGGTTAGATTTTTAGGGTTACTAGCAAATGAACAAATAACAAAAGCAGAGCAGAGGTTCAAGAAACCGATAAACAAGAGAAAAGCGAGATTGAAAAAGTTCTTGAAGAGAGATTCAAGAAGAAGAATTGAAGAAGCACTCTGTTCTTCAAGAAACCGATAAGCGAGATTAAACTTCTGAAGAAGTTCTTGAAGAGAGATTCAAGAAGAAGAACTGAATAAGCACTTTGTTCTTCAAGAAGAAGAACTGAAGAAGCACTCTGTATTGGAGATTGTTTTGGCCGAACTATCAAGGATGAAGGTATGGTCTCATTATGGAGAGGAAACACCGCAAATGTGATCCGTTACTTCCCCACTCAGGTAAGTCTTGTTGCTGAGCTTTTATTTTTAGCTGGAACAAAATTTCCATCCAAAATGATTTTTATTGGTATTGTATTTGTAGGCCTTAAACTTTGCATTCAAGGATTACTTCAAGCACCTCTTTAACTTCAAGAAAGACAGAGATGGCTACTGGAAATGGTTTGCTGGAAACTTGGGATCTGGAGGTGCTGCTGGTGCTTCTTCACTCTTCTTTGTCTACTCTCTAGATTATGCTCGAACACGTCTTGCCAATGATGCTAAGGCAGCCAAGGGAGGTGGTGAGAGACAATTCAATGGTTTGGTTGACGTTTACAGGAAAACTTTGAAGTCCGATGGTATTGCTGGTCTTTACCGTGGATTCAACATTTCATGTGTTGGTATCATTGTCTACCGAGGTCTCTATTTCGGAATGTATGATTCCATCAAGCCCGCTCTTCGTGAAAAGATGCAGGTCAGTACTAGTTCTGATATCTAATAGCCTTAGATTATTTATTTCATCTCGTATGTTCATATTCCAAATTGACATTTTACTTACGCCCCATATCCTGTAATCTAGTTGATATGTCCAGATTAGCACGCTAATCCCGTCCCGATCCTGTATGAACGGGATGGGATAGGGATGGGTATATCTCGTCCCATCCCGTCCCGTGCCCACCCCTACTAAGATCCATTATTGATAATCTTGTAAATGAGCTTTGTTTCGAGACTTTCTTTGACTCTGTTGTTGAAATGAGTTTCTATTGCTTTATAACAACTAGATACAAATTCCATGTGATCTTGGTCATCTTGTTGTAGAGTTGTTGTATATATATGTTAAAAACCTCACAACATTGCTAGAGTTCATCTTTGCCGAAGAAGTCACCACGCAGCGCTGCACATGGTCGGAGAACATCAACTACTACAAAGGCAGTGGATACCTCTCCGTTGCCATCCTCGGTGCCTCCAAGGGTTTCGTAAAGGGATCAAATTGGCCGAAAAAGGTGGCTCTTTAAAGCTCATGCTAAATCGGGTCTTGAATTCCGGTGGCCAGGCTGGGCGGAGGTTCGGGAACTCATTGGGTACCGTGTGTCTGATCTTATTTTTCTTTTTGTTCGACTAATTTTCTTTGCATTAGCACTATTGGGGGTTTTGTCGAATTGTATGGTCATTCGGGCTTGTTTAATCATTATGCAATAATGCTAATCTCTTTTATCATAATAGAAAAACTGGTATAATCTTGTTTTTTTTTGTTTTGGATAATATAATCTTGTTGAGGTGCAAATTTTATTTTAAATCTGTATGTGTGAAAAGGTTTTATCTTTGTGTTTAGGTCTAGCTGTATGGTACTGGCAACACAAAAATGTTTCAGTAAGAAGAAGAAAGAGAAAGGAAAAAATAGAAAATAAAAAGGAAAATCCGAAACAAACCAAAACCGAAACGAATTGGTCGGTTCGGTTCGGTTATGGATTTCTATTTGAAAAATCAAAAAATCGAACCGAACCGAAAATCGAATCCAAAGTTCGGTTCGGTTTGATTTTAATTCAATTTCAAACCGATTAACACCCTTATTGCAAACATGATAGCCTCATATTCATTGCAACCGAACAGTTTTTCGGGTAACTTCTTCATAATATGCCACAAGCACCATCTGTGTCGTGTGTTAGGAAATACAATTTTAATGGCCTTCTTCATTGCCTTATCTTGATCAGTGATTATAACAGTCGGAGCATTGCCATTCATACACACGAGCCAAGTTTGGAAAAGCCAAACAAATTCTTCAACGGTCTCACCACATATCAACCCACATCCCAAAAGAATTGACTAACCGTGATGATTCACCCCAACAAAAGGAGCAAATGACATCTCATACTTATTTGTTAAGTATGTAGTGTCAAAAGTTACAGCATTCCCAAACTCCTTGTAAGTTGTTCTGCTCCATGCGTCAGCCCAAAAGACATTTCTCAACCTCCCTTCATCATCTAAATCCATCATATAAAAGAAATCAACATTATTAGCTTAGATTTTTTGGAAGTAGTTATGAAGTGCCATCGCATCCCCCTCACCAAGTCTCAACTTCCTCATTTTGTCCAGATAATTATAACAATCTCTTTGGGAAAATGGCAAAATATCATGCCCACCAGCTTCAACCACACATGCCAAAAACTCTTATTTTTTCTAATACCTGCCCTATCATTATAATCAAGCTTCTTCTTGACATATGAGCTCATAATTCTATTCTTTGGGTAAAATCTTTATTTTCTGGGGCTTAACTCATGATTGTGATCAAGTGTAACTCTTGTCACTAACTTTGTTCCATCAGGGCGTATCTAACCTCTAATCTTAGCCAAACAATCACATTTGCTCGTACCACGCAATCCCAAGACATTTTTTAATTTACTTTTTTGCTGCCAAGACCAACTACATGAAAGCTAAATGAATTTAGGTTTTCCATCAGCATCTTTTTCAGTAGTCCTTACTTTTACTGGAAATCCTTTTTTATTACCATAATCATGATAATAACTTTAAAAATCATCAAGGTTGATGAATTCCATCAAGGGAGTTGAGAAGCAACGCAAAATTTGTACTATTAGCTTCTTCTCAAGCAATTCATAAACACAACCGTAAAGAATGTTATTAAGATTCGAAGAAATCTCTAGCAACCCTAGAGAATTGTTTATTATTTATTTCTCCAACGTGTTTAAGATTTGTGATTGACCATCTCACTCAAATGTTAACTACAGTATCAATGGTTCCCCTCTTCGCTACGAGAACAAAAGACTTTATGGAACCAATTACGAAACAGTGGTTTATGCTGCAGGTCCACTGGCCTTCCGTCCCTCCGTTGCATGCTACTGAATGTATTCCTTGCTCTAAGTATTTTTGCAACTGTTTCAAGATTGATTTTTTATTTTTTATCCAAATGTTTATTTAAAAATTCAATAAAATTGAGTTGTTTTTTTTCATTGGTCGGTGTTTTTCACTTCAGGACTATTATCTGCTTATTGTGATTGGTGTCTAAGTGTTACGAAAAAAAAAACAAGAAGAAAAAGTAGTTGCAGTAAAAATAATTTTATTTTCATAAGCTCAATCTGAGAATACAACCAAAATCATGTTGATGCACAAGCATGCTAGTGATACAATCTTCTATTACAGTAATCATAAAACACTGCTCAATCCACTTCAAACAAAGGAAAATTGCAACTTCAAAGGAGGAAACAAGAGAGACTCACCTCTTTGCAGAAATCACAAATCTTAAACAAGTTGGAGAAATAAAAATCTTTAACTAGTTGAGATGCTCAACCAATTCGTAAGGGTTGATTTTATCATCACACTCAAACAAGTATCTTTTTCTATTTTGAAATCTTACAAGTTTTTCGTATTACACATTTTCATAATAGATTATCACACATTTTTTTCTTACTAGGCTGTGCGGGAAGAACTGCTTGGCTCTTCATCTTCGACTGAGAGAACGGTGAATCTAGGGTTGGCTCTTTGTCTTCGACTGAGAAGAAAAGTGAATCTAGGGCTAGCTCTTCGTCTTCGATTTGAGAAAGGGGAAGAAAGGGAGGGCTTTTTCTTCTTCCATTTGATATGAGAAAGGGGAGGAAACTTTGAAATCTAGGGCTTTTTTATCTGAGGAAGGGGAAGAAAAGGGGACCTCCAATTTTTTATTTGAGGAAGGGGAAGAAATGGGGACCTTTGGTTCTAAGCTTTTTCTTGCTTTTTCGATCTCACTTTTTATTGCCTTTTCTTCATTTTGGGAACACGCAAACCTTACACCGTGAGAGGGATGACTTTGGTGACAATTTGGGGACGTGTGATCTTCATGTGCAGAGGAGGCTCCCTAGCACCGTTCTGGAGCTAAGACCTCGCTCTCTAGAATTTTCGAATCGATAGGGAGTGTAAGAGTTGAAGGTCCACATGCATGTGGAAGCTAATGCCAATAGTCGGCCAAGATTTGACTCAAGGTTTGTACCTTTTAAAAATCCTTAAGGTCCCAAAACCCATATGTTTCGAATGGTGCACAGAAGATAAAAACAAGCCCTATAAACGATGGAAGGGAAAACCTATATTCCTTACATTGCTTGCCTTATGTGAGATGAAGCGTGGGTTGGTAAACAAAATGATGATTTATGAATTGATTTTATGGGACTGATGTTTGTGCCCTTGGCAATGTAGTCTACGTGGGAAGATTGATTCGAATGGCGTTGTTGCAGCTTTTCTAGAAGAACGACCGAATATGGGTATCAATTTTATTCTATCTGCAGAGGTAATTCTCATCTTTTTTTATTCTTGTTTATGTAGTTCCTAAGGGTATCATTTAATTCAAAAACAAAGTTTTTTCTTATGAGATATTTAGTTGTATCCTTTATTCTTGTTTTGTGAAATGCGACTTGGGTGCCCACAAACATGGCATGTTTAAAGCCCACATACTTACAATGACATGTCTCATAGCATAAATTTGATCCTTTTTTTTGAAAATTTGTTACCTATATCAGTGATTAGTCAATTTAAAGCTTTTAGTTATTTTGAAAAGTTACATTGACTTGCAGATTGATCATCGAAATAATGACTATAAATTTGGGTTCAGACTAACTGTAGGAGAGTAATATGTTCATCCATTTAGGATTGGATTTAGTATTTCCTCTAAACCTGCTATTGTTTTAACTATTTCGGCGAGTTTGTTTTGAGCTTAACCATTGCGACAGCTCAACAACTTTTCTGTAAATACCATTAAGGTAAAAGAAAAAAATGTCAGTTTTGTATCTTCTTTGAGCAATTTTTTCCCTATTCAAATGATCTTTTTGCCTCATAATTATAGCAGGCCTAAGAGATGGCATTGCAATTTGGTGTCGTATGTTATGGAGATTGATTTATTGGTACTTAATAAAGGGAATCTAGATATTTGTGCAGCTTTGTCACTACACCAAATTGGCATTTTTGTAACAACGTCCAAAATAAAATCATTTTTTAGTTGTAACAGTTTACCAAACAATTTTATACATTTTTCTCAAACAAAGTGATACAAGAATTGTATCACCATGAAGAGTATGCTGCTACAAGTGATACTATTCACAGTGATCCAATTTATTGTATCATTTTTTTGTGAAACTGTTTTTTATTTTTTGACTGAATTAGTTTTGACTTGAAATTGTTTGGTGGATTGTTATAGCTGAAAAGTGATATTTGTTTTGGGGGTTGTTACAAAAATGGAAATTTGGTGTAGTGTGTATTCACACAACAGAGTAACTCCAGAAAATAAAAAGAAACTCTGTGGATGTAAATCTAACCCATATGTTTACCAACAAATCCCCAAGACTGAATTAGTGGGATTGGGTTGTAAAAGGAATACAATTTAATCCCTATGTTTTAAACCTCTTATTGTAATACATTGTAAGCCTCACTAAATTGTTACTTGCAAATTGGAGATTCCATGTTTCAAGTCTAACCCGAAAATTGGTCAATGGTAGCCTAGCTGGATAATTAAGGCTATTGTGGTTTAGCTCCCACGTCTTGGGTTCTATACCCACTAGCGACATGTTCCACTTTCAGGAGAAAAGAAAAGAAAAAGGTCTAAGAGTGTCGAGGTTAACTAACACTTGCCCCGAAAAGATTTTCTTTACTCTTAGCATAAACAAATGTGTACTCGTAACTGGAGATTGTGGTTTGTAATTTGGTGAGAAGGCACAAAGTATGGTCAACTGGATTGAGAACAAATAGAAGATGATACTTTGGATAAAATTAAAGTTAATGCAACAGCCTTATTGATGATTACAAGAAAGTGAAAATTCATCTATAAATTTGATTTTCCAATGAACTTGTGTCTTGTGGGAGGATCACTAACTTCAAGAAATTAAAGTTTTGGACTCCAATATGAAATCATGAGGAATAATGATAATGAGAGAAAAAAAAAAGATTTAATTTTCTTTCATTTTCCTCTCAGTACCATCCATCATTGTTCCATAAACTAATGAATTAATATCTCAAGTTGATATTTAAATCACAATGAGTACCATCGATTTATGCCATTATTAAAAATAAAATTTGAATCCCTAAAAAATTAACAATATACTCTCACACACGCAGATCAGCTGAGCCTATCAATTTTTATACTCCACAGCACCCAACATGATCACGATCATGATGTTGATGGTGGTGGTGACGCGATGAGGTGTATCTTTATCAATCATGTTTTGAACATGGGCAAAACAAACATACCATATGGCACAATAGATTATTAGAACTGAAACAATTGTGTATGACCAAACATTTGAGTGCAAATTAAAAAAATAAAAAATAAAAAAAGCAAAGAAACACAGTTCAAGAAAAAAAAGCAGCAAAGAAACATAGTTCAAGAGTAAAATGCTTTTGTTTAGATACAACTCTCTAATATTGTACTCTCATCATTTGACCATACTCGATTTTATTGAGTTTCCCTCTCTAACAAGGGTATGTACATTGACATAATTTGCTGTCGTCCACACAAATTCCAGTGCCATCATAATTTCTATCGCACTCGTACACACAATTGCGAACACAAGGAGACCATGAGATGACACAATTCTTTGCCTCTATTGTAAAAATCATAAATGGAACTCGATAATGAAGAACAGTAAATTTTAAATTCAATCCTACAAATAACCAACAATGAATTGAATGAAGATAAGAAAGTTATGTTTACTCAAACCTGGAGCAAAAACAGCAAGGATAAGCAGAAAGTGAAAGAATTGAGATGATTTGCCAATCTTCACAAAACTTTCTTGATCAACAAAAACTCTTGAAAACCCGGCTTACAATTTCCCTAGTATTTATAGTTATCGAAAAGCTCACTACAATACATTGTTAGGATATCTAGACCCAATTCGTTAAATTCTTCTTGACTTGGTCTCCAACAAAATACTTTTTAAGACAAAATCCATCACTTTGCTTAGTTGTTCATCATAATTTGTTAACTTATTATTTCAATTATAGAAAATTTCTAAAAATGTGTTGTATCCAACCAAACAGAGTCAGTTTTCACTGTAAGAGAACCTAGTGTTTGAACAAGGTTATTTTTGTGTGTGTGTGTGTTTTTTTTTTTTTTGGTTTTTTTTTTTTTTTTTTTTTTGTGTGTGTGTTCATTAGAGACTTCCCTTGAGTTACAAAACATGTGGAAATATTCTCCCAATTGTCTAATTCTATACTGAACTATTGTGCTATCCATGGTTTATGTAACAACACTGAAAATAAAATACTACGAAGAAAAATATGGTTTTGCATAGATGGATGATTGCCTCCATTTTCTCTCAATTAATCTCAAGGAAATGGAATAGCAATCACTATTGTACATCTAGTCCTAGTACATCACTAACCCTTGATATCCTAAAGGGCCATCTTCTACCATTATCTGCAACTTTTCACTTGGACATAGTGGCATTGCATGCAATAACTAGTAACTACCCGAACAATGCTTATCCTAGGGAAACGTTTTGCCCAATGTTACACATAAACCTACAGGCTTCCTAATACAGGGGATACCAATCACATGATAGCTTGGCCTTCACCAAGCAAAAAGCTAATCATGGTCTGAATCAAGTTGTTGTTGCTAATGGAGCGGTCTCTTCCTATTTCTAGTAAATGACTATTTGAACTCATACCTATCCCATCCCAAAATACAGGGTGGGCACGGGACGAAATAAATCTCATACCTATCCCATCTCGTTCGTTCGTTCGGGATCGGGATAGAACAGACTCATCCCGACCTCGTCCCATCCCAAATGGGTTCGGAATGGGACCAACATTCAAACAAAGAGGAGTTTTGTTTAGGGGTGCACCTTGACATATACACTACAAAGCAACTATCATTGATGGGCAATACATGATTACGTGTTGCTCACATATTGATACAGGAGGATCTGAGTCAGATGATGCTGAGTTGTCAGATAACACATTTTTGGCACTAAAATATCTTGAATTAGCATATCGGCACAAAGATGGCAGGAAATCGTAATCTTTTTTTTCTAATTTGGAAGTTTTTGGTGCGTTTTAGTATTTTTGGCCATAACTTTGGCTACAAGTATCAGAATCGCGCATACGACCCCAATTCGGAAAGCTCTTTTCAGCACGCATGTCATGGTCAACGAGCTATGCTCGTTGCACATCTTTTTGAAGCCAAAATCCACCGTTTTCCCTTCCGAATCCACAAATTTAGTAGTTTTTTCCCTTTATAGTAATATTTCAATTATTGTTTAGGAAGAGAATCTGAACCCAATTTGGGCCAGATTTCTGGCAGTTTATTTCTTTTATTACGTATTTTGTTATAGCATGAGTATTAGGGTTTTGCTATTTTTGGTAAAATTCTAATAAATACGAATTTTAGCTAGCCCGGCTGATTTGAAAGAGACTTTTGGATTTGAATAATTTTAATTGAACATTAGAGTTGTTTCTCTGTGTTTTTGGCTATTCTCTTGTGTAGCTTCCCTGTGAATTGTCTGTTGAACTAGCATGCAGGATAATCGCTAGTCTGCCCGGCGTCACATATATACTACATTACAAGTTGCACTTTAGATTTCATCCTATAAATTTGCATGCTGATTGTTGTTCATTCTACAAAAAAAAAAATCATTCGCAGTGGGTAAATTGTACATACAACTTTAAGTTGCATACATGCAGTTGTCTAAAATGATCTCCACCAAATTAGTAACATGTTGTTAATAGAAAGTGGGGTTTCAATGGGGATCCTAGTAATAAGTATATGAGATAGATAAGCTTTTCCAACTTTTAATCCTATGTAAACTTTACTGTTTTTTTAATATAATAATGAAGTCAGTCATAATCAAATCCATATGGAAATCATCGTAGGCCATTCCTATTTTGTATAAGCTCGAGAAATTCTAACTTCATTTTAAATTAAAAGGATCCCTCGATGCTTTCCTTTATATTTGGGAAAGGTTAGATTACTACAACATTTCATTTCCTGTATTTCAAACTGAATTTGAAATCTGGGTTTAAGATTGGGTCACCTCTTGCACTAAATAGCATTCAGACTTCCTTTGCAGCTCACTTTCGTTGGTTATTTGGAAAAGTACTCCCTTCTTTATGTTTCTCACATCTATCATGTCATCCTTCATAAATTTATGACCTACATACTACACCTTCCGCATAAAAAAAGAAAGAAAAAAATTGACATCACTCCATCATTGTGGGTTACATGGCCTCAACCTCCACACTGATGGCTCAAGCAAGCCAATCCATATTCAAATTCAAGGTGATTATGAAATCCTTATGCAGGGACATTGCAAGAACAATGTGAAGAGCAACTGCTTTCAACCTTTATCCATGTGCCTGAATCTTCTAATCAACTTGCAGCAGTTCAGGCTATGTAAGGCATATCGTGAAGACAATGAGCCTTTGCTACAATTAGACATATACTGAATAAAAAACAAT
Source organism: Berberis vulgaris (assembly GCA_963556465.1). NCBI lineage: Eukaryota > Viridiplantae > Streptophyta > Magnoliopsida > Ranunculales > Berberidaceae > Berberis > Berberis vulgaris. Next base: position 22,462,203 of record OY747127.1, read on the forward strand.
TAAATAGTTTATTTCTAAAAAAAAGAGGAAAGAAAAATAAAATAAGAACACAATCAGCCTTATTAAAAAAATAAATAAATAAATAAAATAAATAAAAAATAATTGCCCAGACCGCCTAAGCCGCCAAGACCCGCCCAACCATTAATCTGGGCGGTTTTCTACCTTCTAGCACCTAGGCCGATTTTTAGAACACTGTGTATTAGAATAGATGGTACAATGATGACTGCGAATTGTTGTGAATGGACTACAGCCAATTATAACCAGAGATAAACTGACGTCCAAATCTTTTCAATTTTTTTGCAATGCTATCCAAAAGAGAAATATATAGCTCTCTAGTTATTGACTCTTTAGCTTAAGTTTAATGTTAGGAGAGGAAACTTTACAGCTACAACTTAACAATGAACGGATTTATAAGAGGGCAACATTTATGAAGCACTGTCAACAAGGTTAGGGGAGCCAAAAAATTGCAAAAGAACAGGTGACTTGATACACTTTACTATATGTTTCTTAAGTGACTCTATCCAGATGTAATCATGGAAATTCAAATGTTCTTTTTTTTCCTGATAATTGGTTTGATATTACAAACATATATTAAACTGCATTGTTCTTTATTATTGTGGTAACCATTTCTTTTTGTGTGTGTAGGCCTAAAAGTTTGGATGTAATTTTCCTTGGACAACCACTTATGAAGATGTTTTGTACTTTTGAAAGAGGGTTGAGATAAGGGATTTTGTAAGAAAAAGCTTCTGGTTAGTAGCCATTTTTAGGTGAACGATCATATATATGATAGATAACAAGCGTGGTAAGTTGTAAGTTGAATGGTTGAATGGCTTGGAGAAGAGGCTTTGATATATATACTTATTCATCTAACTAGCCATTGAGTTTTAAAGTCTATATATATATATATATATATATTAGATTTTAGCAAATTATTTGATGACATGCATTTTCCGTCGTTATTCATCAATTACGTCTTGCACAACAACATTCATGGCACGTCATTGCTTCACCTTTTTCATGACTTGTTAAGGACGTCATTGAAGACTCTTAGGATGTGCAATTTAAGTCGTCGTACATATTTAGCAACTTATATAAAACCTATAAGGACATGATTCGACGGCGCTAAATGCATGTCGTAGAATGCACCACACCTATTACAATCCTTGATTCCTCGACGTGCAGATGGACATCGTCATAAGCATTATAGGACGTGTAGTGCACGTCATCATATCCTATATATGTTGTAGTGTGATCTCAACCCCAAACTCATCAGAGTCTCTCATAGTATCATCATCATCCAAATACAAGTCATTAGATGAAAAATCCCTATATGAAGTTATGCTCTTCTTTTCTTGCATATAATTTAGCACCAACTCTTTCACTTCATCTAGAACTTTATCACACTTGACTACATTGTGCCCCACATGAGCCAAATTTTGTTTGTGCCTATATATTCAGCCTTTGTAACCTTCCAACATAATGTACAAATAATGTTGTTTCTGTTGTTTGGGTTTTCTAATCGACCATATCGCCATCCAATATCTTTGTACGATTCAGCATCCATTTCAAGTACTTAAAACTGCATAATTACATATTTATATAGCAATTACCAAATAAATAATTACTTGTTATAAAAACAAAAACTTGTATGAAAACTGGAAACACAGTAGAAAAACAAAAATAGATTTACTGACTTGGTTCCTGCAGGTACATCTTGGAGTTTATTTAAGAGCTGGAATCCAATGAATCCTAAAAATAGGTGGTGAAAATCATAAAAAATAAAAAAGATCAAGGAGGAAAAATAGTAAATGACAGCAGAAGTATATATAGATTAAGTCGAGTATGAGTTGTTTCTGCCAATTGCTTTGGCATAAGCCGAGTATGAGTTGTTACTTTAAACATGTAATGAAGTATGTTAACACATAACAGGAAGAAAAAAAACATTTGTTTGATTACTTAATCGTCCACACTGTACAACTACTTGTTTGATTATAACTTGTTTGATTACAGGTATGAAATTGACACCTCCATCACAATATACTTTGCCATATATAGCATAAAATCAACAACAAGAATAAATAACAAAATGAAAGAATAACAATGGTGTGGTCAAGTCATCTTTAGTTCTTTACAGTAAAATTTACAAAAAAATGACAAAACTGAACTGATGTGAAACTGAATCATAAGTAAAAAGAGTGTTAGTAACTATTCTACTTGACAAAAACAATACCAATATATTTTACATTTTACTCCATTTTTATAGATTGATTTCTATCCCAAATCAGAAAAGAAAATGAAATACAAAACTGAATCACTTGATTTTTAATATTTTATAATCTCAACGAAAATAGTATTTCTCTCTCCCCCATAAAAAAAATTTATCTAGGAGTTCAACACATTGGTATGCCTCGAAATGCAGAACAAAGCAACATCTAACCATATCAAACAGAAAACATGAAAATAAAAGATAAGAGAAGATAAAAGAATAAGGAAGCAATAGAAGAAAAAAAACAGATCATGGAAAAAAACTAAACGAAGAGGAGAAAAAAACCAGCAACAGGAGAAGATAAGAGAAGAAGAAGAATACAAGATAAAAAGAAGGCAATAGAAATAGAAGATAGAAAAAGAAGGTAGGAGAATAATAGATTAGCAAAAAAATGAACGGCAGCAAAAGAAGTTGAATACAAGAGAAGAAGAAGATAGGAGATCGGGGGAAGATAAGAAGCTGATTTGAAGGAGAAGAAGCTGATTTGAAGAAAACGTCCCTAAATACACACATCAGTAGCAGCCAATCTCTTGTCTTATTAACCCAAGCAACTCATTCTCTTGTCTAAACTAAATACCCCTATTAACCCTAATAGACTGCAAATGGGCTTTTGGGCTTTTAATTTAGGTTGTTCTTTGGGCTGCGGCGTTAGAGACGTGAGGCAGACGCCTCAATTCACCGCGGGCCTTGCCTCATTTTGAGGCGGTACTCTGCAAAAATGCCTCGAGGCGCGTGACCACCTTAACTACTCTGATTTTAAGTATTTATTAGTGAAGATTTTTTAGGTTTGAGATAACAACTAAGCAACACATCATTCAATATTTCAATTCCAATTCTCAAAAACAACAACATCACGAATCATAGTTTTTCTTAAACAAAAAGCCAGGAAATAACTTCACCCTTAGATTCACCATTTTCAGTCCCAGAACTTTTGTAAGACGAAACAAGTTTGACTTTTTCATCGTTGTCTATGAGAAAATATAAATCTCTTTCTACCATCATTTGAAAACTTTCATTTGTTCGTCTACGGATAATAGTTCTCATTTTCAAATGTGCTAACATATCTTAATTTATTTCACTCAATCCTTTATATATCTAACGACTCATTTTTGTGCTATAGATATTATCATCACTTAACTATCTCCTAGTTACCATACGCCTATAACTCTTGTCATTTAACCAAAAAAATTAGTGTCACAAGAGTTCAAGTTGAACTTAATAACCCCATACCAATGGTTGTCTAAGCGTGTGGGACACAACCTAGCGCAACCATCATCACTTTTTAAATTATATTTCTTTCTAATATGATGTTATAGTTACATAAACTTAAAACAGAATCAACTCTGGCTTTGATACCAATTATAATTATTCACACTCATGTTATTGATCATATCATTTTTCGAACTAAACGTTTTTTAAACATGACGACATAGTCCCACCACCTTAAAATATAATCAGTTATGATTCTGATACCAACTACAAAAACTCATTCCCATGCAACTGATAATGTCTAACTAAACTATCCCAACAGAAGTGTGGTTATAACTCAAATAAATCAACCAACAATTTTTTTACGATGAGGCTCAAACATTTAACCTCTATTACCATCCGTGACAACCTGATGCAACCATCGACACTCATAAAGTCGAGTGCTTTTTCGAGACACCTCTTAACATATTTTAATAAGTTTTATAGTCACAAAGTGTTACCCCATCCACATGACTATATATAGTGCATATATATTGATGTAGTCGTTTTTCGCTCCCTACTTTTACCTTGACCTGCAAACCTGTTGACCTACATAAGGAACACACGTGAGACACGGACCACCATTGTGGTGGCCGATGGCACTCTGATACTAAAGTCAGACAGGGATCTGAGGAATGTGTAATGTTGTAAACAGGGAATTGGTAGCGTACCTTAGATTACCAACCTCATGTCTTATTTATAGAGTAGGAGTCCTGGTTCGACCAGGTCATCGATGGCGTAGTTTAGGAAAGAAGATATTCGTGGAGATCCTTCTCTAATTAGGAGTTGTGTCATAGAAGGAGGTTTCCCTATTAGCCTTGTGCTCCTAGATACGCGGGAGATAGTTCCCGTTTCGAGAGTAGTCTATAGGTAGAAGTCTCCATATGTGATACATACTCTGGAATTTACTTCCTAGTTGGAAGAAAATAGTTGTTGTAATTGCCCGTCCGAAGCTGATCCTCGAGATACTTGCCTTAGTAGGGTTTACGGGTATTGAGGATAGCTGTGAGACACGTGGGCTTAGCAGGCTGTGAGAATTCGAGTCTGTCTGGTGGACTGCATTGGGTGGGCTTAGAACCGCTTGGGTTGGATCAATGTTGGGATGACGCTAGGGCCTATTTTTCCTCGAGATCATCATACACATGTACGGCGCAGAGTTGGGACCGTTTTGGTGTATCATTAGCTACTCCCCCCGAGTTAGTGGGCCATCACATCAGTTCGCTAAGTCATTTCTTGAAAAGATATGCCACTCATGATGATTGAGTCTGAATCATTGCTTGATCCATGCGCTTCATTAATTGAATATGCGTCGGTTCAGTGGAGAAGAGGCAGGAACCCAATCCCAATTTAGGTCATCCCTTGTATTGTTCATCTTCTGATTGAAAAGATTGTTCATCTTCTTCATGGCTCACCAAAACCATCTTGATGACGCAATTTTGGCCAAGGGCCTTGAGTTTTTCGATGACAGGTTGCTTTTTGAATTGGGCCTTGCTAAAATTTATACGAAGTTCGAGGTTCCTGAGAACCTGCCATTATACGCTCTGAACGATGATCAGACGCCAATGTTTTCGCCGACAAGGTTCATCTGTTTGCACTGCATGATGCTCCAAATTGGAGTTTGCTTTTCTGTTCTTGATGTGATTTGGGACTCTTAAAATTTCATTGGAATTCCTCTTGCCCAGTTGGCACCTAATGGGTACAGGATATTTTTACTTATTTTAATTAGGGCAAAGGAAGCTGGTGTCTGCGTGACTCCGCGGGTGATCCAATTGTTGACTTCCCCTTGATTGAACGATCACGTTGTCTGTAAAATGATGTCGTCGGCTTGCTTTGAGAATTTTCCTGATGACTTCAAGTCTTGGCAGAAGTATTGTTTCTTGGCTCTTGTGGATTCAAAGTACTTCTAGTTCAAGGGTCGTCCTCTCGAATGAGAGTTCAAGCCACTTCATAAGTGTAACTTTATCTTTTGATTCCATTGCACTTGATTGTATGCTAATCGTTGCTCGTATTCCGTCGCAGGACGGTTTCTCAATACTCTTTTTACCCCAGAGGAGTGAAACACTATGGAGAAATTCCGTGACTTGCCAACGAAAAATGTGGTGGAGGTCATATGTGTTTTCAACTTTATTCACAGTGGGTTGTGAGAAAACTGGCATGAGGCTGTCACTCTTTACCGATCGTCGCGAGTTAATTCTGAAGTTATAGCCTTTTTTTAGGAAAAGGAAAGTCGATGAAGTCAAGGCTCATGTCTCGTCTGAAACGGAGAAGCCGTCTGAGACGTTTGCCTTCTTTGTGAGTTTGAAGAAGTCTCGTGTTAGAATCGGGTCGTCTTCCAAACAATCTGATCCGGTAAGTGAAGAACGTGAGCCCCATCGCCCATCAGGGCAGAGGCTGATGTATCCGACTGGGAGAGAGACCACCTACGATTAGCAGAGGTTAAGGATGCATCAAATCTTTGTGCCGCGCAGGTAGAAGCTTTGAGTGAAAAGCTGATGCTGGCTGCAATGGTGGCTTTTACTGGTGCCGACCCACCTGGGACCGTTCTAATAAAAGGTTCTGATGAAGATTCACCCGAGGTTCTGGAATCCAGTTGTCCCATTGAGGGGTTGTTCGATAGTGGTCGTGGTGACACGAGCCAAGTTTCTCACAGTCTGCATTGTTCCCCATCTCGTTTTAGGCCACATCTAAAGTTGTTGGATGGTCCGTTGGATAACTCGCTTCCTTTTCTTCCTCTGGATCCTGTTAATTCATTTCGCGCAAAGGGGTTGGCTGTTGGTGACAAATGAAAGGCTACGGAGGAGGGCCTGGGAGCAGTGGCGACTACGAAGGGTGGCGCTGGCGTAATTCCTCATTTGGGAGAGCTTCATCCAGATGCGCAGATAAGTCTGTTTGCCTCAGACTTAGTAAAGATGAGCACTCAGGTCTGGCACCAGTAGGTTGATGTGGATTATGCTTTGAAGAAGCATATAAGCAAACGTCATAGCTGGCTGATGGATCGCGCTCCAAAACCCGAGGAGGATACACTAGAAAGGCGTATGGTCGTCACTAGGACAGAAGTCGAGGCGGCTCGTGAGAGGGTGTACATCATGGAACATGTCTTCTCGAACATGCAGAGGTTGTATTCTGACGCACTTTATGAAATTGAGTTGTTGAGGAAGCAGGCCGAGGAGATGAGGTCGAATCAGTCGACCTTGTCGCTGAGACCAGAGGGTTCGTCTAGAAGTCCTTGAGTCTGACCTAGCAAAGGCGGTGTCTGCGAGGGACAGATTCAAGCTGGAGTTGGATATGCCCCATCATGACCTAGAGATTGCACAGAAAGCTGTGGCTGAGGCGCGTTCTGAATTGCGGTCTCTCACTGAGGAAAATGCCTTAAATGAGGCTGATTGGGCTATTCAAATACAACAGTTGGAGTCCGATGTGGAGTTTAATGCTCGGGAACAAGGAAGCCGAGGACCAGCTTGAATTGGAGCAACATGAGCACATCGCTATAAAGAGTAGTTTGACTACGGAGCAGGCTCCGGTCGATACGCTGACAGTCAAGCTGGGGCTGTTGAGCAAACTCGCTAACGCGAAAGGCACGCGAGGAAGAGTGTCTCCAAGAACAAGGTAAGTGCGAATTCCACTAGGTTGTACATGGTAGATTGGAGCTACTGGCGCTGATGAAAGTGGAACGTACGAAATGGGACCTTGATCTCTATAAGATGTTGTATGTAGACTTATCAGTTGCTTCTGTGTCGTCAGACGAAGAGGGTGATCCGAAAATGATGCTCAGATTGCGGCGCATACGAATGCAACTCCTACTTCCTCCTCCGTTAAGCTTAGCTCTTCTGTTTTTGTACCCTCTCCTGATAAGGAGTATATTTTATACATTATACCTCTTTTACTATAACTGTCAATGAAAACATATTTTCTTGAATACGTTCTGTATCCGTTTTATCCTCGTTTTCCCTATTGCGCACTTCTTGTTTTGCCTTGTCGTTTTGCTTTGGCATTGGCTGGTCGGGTCAATAGGAAGTCGAGTGGTCTATCTGCTATTGAGAGTTTGACCATTTGCGTTGCAAGTGACTCAGAGTCACTGTTTCTTAGCTACGATCGGAAATGGGCGTTCTGTAGACAGTTGAGAAGCGTGTGATGCTGCCCAGCTATGGCCCATTTTCTAGGTAAGCCGCTGGGGGCTTGTTTCGTTTATCTAACTATCGGTCATGGTTACTGGCATGAGTGAACTATGATAGTCAAGCACATGCGTTGCCTCTGAATTAGAGCGTTTGTCTCGAGTCAGGTTTCGCAAGCTCAGGCTGGCATTCCATGTAGCATTCGTTCGCGTGTTGGCGGGACGATTTATGGGTCGGCATGAACATCATTTCCTGGTAATAGAATGTCAGCCCGTGTGAGCATGAAGACGCTACTTGAGCTGTGATTCATATTTGTGGACGTTGTTTCAAAATAGAGCGGTGGTTGCATGGTGAGCCGTCTAGGGCTCCCACCTTCCAGACCATCTATTTCTAAGCATGGTGGATTATAGGTTCGAGGAACGAGGATTCGACGATCATCTGTTGAAGAGCAATGATCCCGTGGCGAAGCGTCGACATCAGTTCAGGACTGACTATCCCACCTTTCAAACGATCTACACCCGCGCGTAGCTGGCTACAAGTTTGAGATGAGGGGATTCGATGATCAGGCTGAAGAGTAGTGGTCCCGTGGAAAGTCGTCGAAATCAGTTCGGGACTAACTAGGCTCCCACCTTCCAAATCATCTACACCCGTGCGTATCGAGCAACAAATTCGGGAATATTCGGCGACCATGGTCTGTAGAAGAGCAGTGGTCCTGTGGCGAGCCTTCAAAATCAGTTCGGGACTGACTAGACTCCCACCTTTCGAATCATCTTCACCCGCGCAGTGGGGGCTACAAATATGGGGTTGGTAATTCGGCGACCATAGTCTGTAGAAGAGCAATGGTCCCGTGGCGAACTGTCAAAATCAGTTCAGGACTGACTAGGTTCTCACCTTCCAAACCATCTACACCCGCACAGTGGCGGGCTATAGGTTTGGCCTTTGATCAGAAGCTATCGTTGCCAGTCGTCACGAATTAGGCTTACCTGATCAGTTCAACGACTGTTGTCCGCGAAGAGGGCAACAGTCCCTGGCGAGTCGTCGTCACCAGGCGTGATAGCGCTGATCGGACTCCCACTTCCTAAACCATCGACATCCGCACTGGTCGGACTAGGTGTCGGGGTGAACCAGAAGTCATCGTCGTTAGCCAAAGTTGACTAAGCTTGCCTGGCCAGGTGGGGGCTCCGCCAACTGCAGGCGTGCGAGCCTATATCTGCGAGCGGAGTGTGTTGTGCGGATGAGTTATGAAGAGACAAGAGTTCATTGAATCACCTGGCGGTATGCAGGTGTGATCCGTGTGTCAAGAATAACTAGGATTTCTAATGCTAGTGTCAGGCACGTGGTAGAATATTGTTTGAATAGTGGGTCGGTCCATAGAGTGAGTGCTAGGGTTTATTGTACACAATATGCTACGTGTACGGTGTAGATCACATGGTAGCACGCATACGGCGTGGATTGCGAGACGGATGAGTATGAGTTACTCGCCCTCAATTAATGGGGTTGGATGCAACCCCGTTGATTGGACGAACGTGGACCTGCACAGTTTCTTTGGGAACCGTTGTCTCCTCGTTTTCCATACGATATTCAATGTCGACAGTTAATGCTGAAACGTCCGTTTGGTGAGCCATTATGTCTATATAATGGTGTTTCTTCATCGTCGTAGGCACTATCTTCTGCAGAGCGTGTTTCCTGTAAAGCTCTTACTTGAATAGAATTTTTGGGTTTTCCAAATGTTGAAAGAAGATCTGCATCATCGGAGTCTTCGAATGTTCTGACATTTGCGAAGATGAGTGAACATGAGAATCGTTGTCATGTGTGGTCACCTGCTCTAGGTGAGCATCTAATTGGTTCATTGAGATCTCGTTATTTCTTTTCATTTTGTAGAAAAGAAGTATAAACTCCCTCCCAAGGGATGAGTATGTCGTTTATGCGTTGGTGCCATGTCGCTGCTCTGGAGCACTTAATCTCAAAGATAACACCAGAAGCTAACTCTAGAGCGGTCGCCTACATAAATTCTCGATTAACCTCATTGTCTCGCCTTGCGCTGGAATTTGGGATTTCGGGACTGGGTGGAATTGGACATGGTCTGCTGGATTTGGCCATTGAGTTCTGGACGCCCTTCTCATCCCTCCTGTGGGAGGGTGCACTCGACCTGTATCAATCTGATACTTGTCCCAAATTTAGCTGGTTGACCGGATCAAGCATGTGAGTTGGCCGTATCTTTTCGCGAGGCTCTCAATTGCCGATTTTAAACCACCTCAGACAATATTTGAGGGTTGCGTCTCCTTGGATTGGACGTGTTATTTCATCCTGCTCTTGCATATGCCAGTCCTTCATCCTACAGTTGCACGTAGACAACGTTCATCGAAGAGTTCGCGAAACCTACTTTGGGTACCCTAGTTATCTTCTGGAGTCTGACTGTTTAAGCAAATATTTACTTTATGTCGAATCAGATTCAGATGCTCGTAGTATGTAGTCTCCTATATCCACCCTAGGGAGCCCGTCGTTACATCTTTCCATTAATCAATAGAGTGTGTTTGCGTATTTCTTTTTTTATTTCTTAAATGATTACAAATCACATAAGTTTTAAGAACTAAAACTCTACATTGACTATGGAAATGATTGAAACAGTTGGCGGAGAGAAGTCGACTCGGCCCTGAAGTGAATTCGCATGGCCCTTGTTGAATCATTGATACTTTCAGCGAACTGTCGAGCTCCACTGATGTCACTGAGGCTACTGAAGAGTAAACCTTGCGTGGGAGTTAATCTTCGCGCCGACGAGACGTCGGGGGGTTGTATTCCCATCTGTGTTGACCTTTCCGTTCTGTTGGGTTGAAGAGCAAATTGCTCTTGTTCCGCTTGATTGTCCCCCATTTCTGAAATTAGCCACCGTTGTTGGGATCTCGTGCGAGTGGAGTTGTGCGTCCACAGTCGCAGGATCTGACCCCATTTCAGGTTACGCTGTTGGATCTGGGAACATTTTATTTGCTTTAATGCGGCATAATGATAGTCTCATGCCATAGGCTGGTCTCCACATATTGTTCCTTCAGAGTGGTTAGCAGTGTACTTAACACACTGGTAAAGGGTGGAAATTATTGCTTCCATCTAGTAGAGCCATGGTCTTCCCAAGATAAGGTTGTAGTTAGACAATGCGTCTACTACCATGAAGTCCATAAACAATACCTTTTTTAGTTGCGACTCTCCTACCACTACTGCTAACCTTATCTTTCAGATCTGGAAGCATTTTTCTCCGGAATCCGATCAGCGGGTAGTTTGAGGATGTCAGGTTCTCCTCCTTGAGGTCCATATTACGGAACGCGTTGTAGAACGGGATGTTGAGTGAGCTCCCTATATCTACCAGAGCTCTCTTTACCTCCCACCTTGCAATGAATATCGATATGACAAGTGTGTCATTGTGTGGTGCTCAAATTCCCTTGAGGTTCATGTCTGTAAAAGTTAAGGTGGGGATGGGGCTTTGCACCCTCAAGTAGTAAACGTGTTCGTCCTCATCTGCGGGCTGTGTCTGCATCTATAGTAGTCTGTTTGTGGGACTAGTTTGACTGGTCTTAATCCGGTTCGACTCCATGAAGGACGTAGATTTCGATCGGAGTCTCCTTCTCTATCTCCTTAACCGACTCCCCTCGGTCCCTAGTTCTTTCTTGTTGTTTCTCGGAGCTCAGAAATTCCTTTAGCTTGCCCCTGCGGATCTAGTACTAGATATCGTACCTCAGACTCTTATAGTCGTTGGTGTCGTGACCACCCTTCTTATGGTATGAGCAGTACTTGTTGTTATCACGTTTGGAGGGTCTTCGCACTGCTTCGGGGGTCACTTCAGATCTTTCCAGTTTTTCATGGAATTCAGGACGTCCGATAGGCTAGAATTGAGGGGGGTTACGGCCCTACATCCAACATAGTTAGATGTTTTCTCTAGCCTGGCTCGGCCAAGGTTTGACCTATTGTCATTGTGCTTTCACTTGCTCATTTCTTTATCTTCACGTCTCCTTCCCTCCTTCCTGTTTTTAGGAACATATGGCTTCTTATCATCTTTTGTTTCCCTCTTCACAGTTCTCAACTCTTCTAAGGTAATGTACCTCTAGGATCTCTTGAGGAGTTCCGCCATATCCAAAGGTAGTTATAGGGTAAGGCATTCATAAAATTTTCCCTCCTTCAGGCCTGCGGTAAAAGTCGACATGGCTGTGTCATCACTACAACCATCAATAAGTGTCAGCTCATCGTTGATGCGTGTGACATACTCTTTGAGCGTCTCATTGGTCTCTATTTGAGAAAGAGTAAGTAACGTGGCCATTTTTGAAAGCGCCGACTTTCGAAAAATGCGTTCGGAACTCCTTCGCCAGTGTCTTGAATGAGTCGATCGACTTCGATGGGAGGTTGTGGAACAATGTTAGTGCCGATTTTTTTAGGTTGGTAGGGAAATTTATGCACATTACCGATTCAGATCCTTCTTTAAGTGTCTTTACGTGCTGGTAATGGCGTAGGTGGTCGAATGGGTTGGTGGTCCCATGGTAGAAGTCGAGTTTTGGAGGCATGAACTTCTTTGGAAGAGACTCGTTCATGATATGGTCCACGAATGGTGGAACAGAAAGACGGTACAGCACGTCTGGGCCATGCGCCCCTCTACGAAAGGGGTTCTGAGGATCGAGCCTCTATGCCTATAAAGTCAGTTCCACGTTAGCTGTGCCACCTCCTCTGGTCCAATAGGAACTAGCAAAGGCTTGACTCTCCTGTGTTTGCTCTTTGTTGTCTTCTGGAGATGGAGGCCAGTGGTGCTCCTCATCTCCATTAGCGAGTGGAGGATTATGTGGGGTATGAAAGCCTCCACCGCTTTGGCGATTTGCTATATCTGAGACGACATCAAATCCACCCTGGGGTCCATTGTTGTCGTGGCTGGCGCAGGGGCTTGAGTCTGTTGCTCGGGTGCCACCGACTTCTTTGAGAGCGGTGGTATAGCGCCAATAAGGCGTTTGACGTGTCCCCTTGTTCTCCATTGTTGCGTGATCGAGTGGTCACCATCTCTTCGTGTTCTGAGGCGAGATGATGCTAGTGAAAGGTTAGGAACTTTGTCGTCCCAACGGATGACGCCCAACTGATGCAGTCATTTTTTGCTCATTGTTTTGACCTTGACCTGAAAACCTGCTGACCTACACAAGAATCACACGTGAGCCACAGACCACCGTTGTGGTGGCCGATGGCACTCCGATGCTAAAGTCGGACAGGGATCTGAGGAAGGTGTAATGTTGTAAACATGAAATTTGTAGCGTACCTTAGCTTACCAACGTCATGCCTTATTTATAGTGTAGGAGTCCTGGTTCGACCAGGTCATCGATGGCGTAGTTTAGGGAAGAAGATTTTCGTGGATATCCTTATCTAATTAGGACCCGTGCCGTACAAGGAGGTTTCCCTGTTAGCCTTATGCTCCTAGATACACGGGAGATAATTCTCGTTCCGAGAGTAGTCTATAGTTAGAAGTCTCCATATGTGAACATACTCTGAAATTTACTTCCTAGTTGGAAGCAAAGAGTTGTTGTAATTGCCCATCCGAAGCTGATCATCGAAATACTTGCCTTAGCAGAGCTTACGGGTATTGAGGATATTTGTGAGACACGTGGGCTTAGCATGTTGTGAAAATTCGAGTCCGTCTAGCGGACTGTATTAGGCTGGCTTATAACCGCTTGGGTCGGATCAGTGTTGGGCTGACGCTAGGGCCTGTTTTTTCTCGAGATCATCATGACACGTGTATGGTGCAGAGTTGGGACTGTTTTGGTGTATCATCATATATAATGTATATATACATAAAGTTTAACTTACTCACATTGCTAAATTTAGTACATATACATAAAATATTACATCAATTTCTTATACACAAAATACATCTGCTATACACAGTGTCAACCTATTCAAATGGCTACATCTAGTTTTTTTATATACAATACTCAAAATAACACATCAATTAAGCTAACTTCAACGGTATGATTAATCTAAACAACCTAAATAATTTTTTATTTTACAAAAACTATCACAACTTTGAATTTTAATTAGTAGTTAATACACAAAATCCTTTTAAGATTTTCTATTTATTTTTTATCTTCTAACAAACACGTTACAGAGATACCGTATAGGTAGAAAAATTTTAAACACCAAATAAATTCACCGAATGAATGATATCCACCAACTATAGCTCAGTTTGTCGAACATCTACTATCCTTGTGAGAGGTCGCGAGTTTGAGACTCACCAGATATGATTTTGTGAGTTTTCGCTCGATTATTAGGAGTACATGTGCTCCGACATTGATAAGCCTTTGGGTATTGAATGTAGCTGCTTAGATGGACTAGATTAGAGTGAAGTGAAAACAAGTCTTCATGCGAGGTAGAGGCGATGGACTAGAGCAAAAGATATTAAGTGACAATAATATTGTAGCCTCCAGACCTAGATTGGTTAACCCTATAGGGTCAATCATGAAGCCTTAAGACATGGATTAATATATAAATAAAAAAGGTCAGCAACCAAATTTTTTTTTTTAATAAAGAATGATGAAAATCAACATATAAGATTTTCTAAACTTCTTTAACAAGTTACCATTTCATGAATTCAATTGTCATATTCCAAAACTTTGAAATAACTTAATGTCAAAATGAGAAAGAATTTGTAGTCATCGTGTCTCTCAAGTTAAATGATGATACTTATATATTCATAATTTAATATAACATGGTCGATTTACATGATAACAACTTCTTTTAACCAAACGTGATTATGAAATTTCACTATGAACAATAAGCCCAGACACTAGTAGTAACAAATAACGTAGGTCCCCCACAAATGATATAGGAAAACTTTAGATTTAGAATTTAGTTTAATAGAGATAATAGATAACAACATTAAAAATTTTAGCTTGATAATGTGTAATATATAATAAAGATTATATTAGGAATTATGTTTTACTATAGTCATTGTGTGTCACTTGCCCCATCCTACGATTATTTATCTTTAACTATGCATTGGATAATTTATATAAGCGTGTGTGACACAATTTGGTACAACCACTACTACTATTCGAGTTAAGTGTCTTTTCAGTGGGGTGTCACAATTTTATCACTTTAGAACAAAGTCATCACAACTCTGATACCAATTATAACGACCCATTTTGCTATAGTTGTGAGTCGAGATCAAAGCCACATTACAACGATATTGTCCCAACTTAACGATCCAAGACCATTTGAACCAAAACTTAAACCTTTGAAAGTGGGATTTTCATTCAAAAGATTGATATGTCCCAAAAGTGTAAGTTCAACACTTAATAATTTCTATTCAAACGACTATCTGAGCATGTGAGACATAACATGACGCAATCATCACTAAGCCTCAAGTTAAGGGCATTTCCAACATACCTCCATATGCAACCATGATTGATACTCGAACTAGGCGCCTTTCTAACGAGGCGTTATATGACATGGCGTTATATTGGTGTGTTTGAATAAGATGGTCTTTTGTTCACTACAACAAAAATATCTTATTACAACAATTTTTAATAGCCTTATCGGGGGAGCGCTGTCAATGTTTCATTTGTTATTTGAAATGAAATTAGTTATTGTGATTAGTGGCTTTAGGAATACAAATGCTAAGATAGTTTTATTGGGCCTGGAGCCCCAAATCAAGTGTTCAAGTCTCGACAATGTATTTTATTATTCTTTGTTTATATTTGTCGTTCTAGTGGGAAGAGACCCTAAGTCGGGTGTTCAAGTCTCGACAACATTTTTTGTTTTGAATATTTCAATGAACCATTATTTCACTCCATCGCCCCCACTTCACCCTAACAATGACATAAAATGCTCTCCATCTCCTCATCTCTGCCTCTCCTAATTTCCATCTCCTCCTAACCACCTCATCGACTCCTCATCTCCATTTCTTCTTTTCCGCCTCATTGTAAACATTTCCTCATCGCATGTCGATTTTAATCTCACGAAAGTAGGTTCTTATAAAAAAAAAATTGTGCGAGTTTCAAATTATTTCAATTCCAACTTTTGGTTGAAATTCTAGGTTTTATCTACTGTAAACTTGTTCTCAAATAAAAAAGATGAATCAATGAAGGAAGATTGAAATTTGGGAGTGTTTGTTTAAAGGTATTTAGATTTGTCATATATATTCTATATTTAAAGTAAGTGTAAGTTGAGATTAAGATGAAGTTGAAGTATGGCTTGACGAAAGTGTACCTTAATTGTGCTCTGACCCATTGTAGGTTTTTTTCGAATCCATAGATGAATTCATATGTTGTTTTTTTGTAACTCAATGACAACAAATCACTAAAGTCTAATTTGAGACAATAAGTGGCAACAATTCACCAAAGTCTTAGAAGGATTATGGATGTTTTGGTTCTCAGCCTCTAGCAATAATTTCATTTCATTTTCATTATTTTTATAGATTAATAGACAGTCATAAATTGAAAAGTTGTGATTTTTTTTTTAAATTATTTTTTAACGTAGGGCAATACATTTTAGACCAAAAACTAGACTAATCGGGAATCGGACCTATCCGGGTTGGTCTTTTTAATTTTATTTTAACGTTGGACCCTAAAAATTAGACCTGACCGAAATTCTTAGTTCGGTCATCAGTTCCAATTTTCAAAACCCGTCGGTAAACCAGCAAATCAGTCCCCCCCCTTAACAGAGTCTAAGAAGCTAATAATGTTCAGAACCATCTCAGATTCTCGCTCAAACCCTAATTTCACCCTACTCTCTGTCTTTGATCAAATCTTCAATTTCAATCTCCATCTCCTTCAATTTCTATCATCTCTTCACACTTTTCTAGCTCTTCGTCTTCGACCCGAATCCCAATGAAGTCGAAGCTTTGAACCTCGCGAATTCTTTAGAAGAGCAAAGAGATGAGTTTTAAGGCGAAGAGTTCATCGAAAAGGATTTGCCACCGCCTCTTATTATTCAAAATTCATTTGTTCGTTCGAGCAAGTCCGGCTCATATTTGTGTTTGAGGAATTAACATATGTGTTTCTTGGTTTTAGTTTTAACATATCTGTTAAGAAAAATATAAGAATGGGCCTCACTAGCCGAGATTGATCCGGCCCGGCCCAAAATTTCGGTTTCCAGGCTCGGCCCTGAATTTCGGTTTGCGTATTCGGTTAACCGGCCCAGCCTTTTGGGTAAAACCAGATTGATAATTCAGATGTAAACTGGGCGAGTTTGGGATAATACGAGTAGGGATACGGTGATGGTCATTCGCCCAGTCATCTCCACCATTCCACTCTCCTCCGCTCTCCATCTCTGATTAGGGTTCCATCAGACACCATCTCTCCTTCACACAATCTTCCTCCTCCAACTTCGTTGGTTGCAGGTAATGCTCAACCTCTCTCTCTCTCTCTATCTCACTCTTTTTCTTCCTCTAGGGTGTTTGCAACTCTCAACTTTGATTATATTTTTTAGCTCTTCTGTATTGAATTGTGAATTTAGGAAACTTAGCGATAAGAATTATATGAGAATTTCTGCCTATATTTGCTTAATTTCGGAGAGATTATTCATCCCACTGTAAAGTATTATCAGCAACTTTTCTCTATCGATTTAGTATTACATGTACATTGTAGAATCTCTCTCGCTGCGAGTTATTTTTTTTTATGATTTTTCTGATGAGTTGTTAATTGTTTTCTATTCAATTGCTTCTCTCTCGGTTTTGACTTTTGAGTGTGTTTGCGTGTGCCTGTTTCAATCTAGTGTAGATTGTCTATCTCAATCTTCCTCCATTTTTTGACTGGGTGGGATGTAGGAGATGAAGCTGTTAAATACAAATTTCCAAGACTTTGGGGTGTCTGAGTTTGACAGTCACGTTAACAGGTCCATTCTTTGGGACTTTCATTTCTGCGAGGTGGCTCTGGAAAGATAATAAATACGGAGAAAGGTGTTTTCTGGCAGGGTAGTTAAGGTCGTTAAGGCGTAATACCCTATTTGTGCCTTAGGCACAAGGCCTGAGTCGCGACACGCACCTTGCATATGTTAGATGTATATGAATTGCAAAAAGTTTAGAAAATAGAATAGATATATTAGAAAAATGTTAATCATAATTTTTTCATATATACATTTTCTACATTTATAAACATGTGAGTCATTGAATATTTCAATAATAAATGCATAACATAAACTAACAAAAATCAATGGTAAAAGGATAAATGTAAAATTATGCAGATTTCTTCAAGATCAAATAAATACTAACATTATCAAACACCAAACTTGCATCCAAGATTTCAAATAAAACGTTAACTACATTATACCAAAGAGCATCGATTTAGAGCTTTTGGTGTTTTTTTTTTCTTATTGAGTGGGATTCTTATGACAAAAACCTAAATAGAAAGGAGTTTGGACAACAGGTGAATGAAAAATTACACCAAACAGGTGCATCCTTAATCTCATTAATGTGCACAAAGGCGCGTGCCACTGTACACACCTGAGCCTCCTGACCAACACTGAGGCACCCTTTGCGCCACTTAACACCACTGATTTTTGGTGCAGTTGATGTATACTTTTTGAGGTTCCAGCTTTGATTTTGTTGTTGGACCCTACCCTTGTTTTGTTCCCACATATTTTGACTAATACAATACACAGTTTGTTTTGTTGATAATTTTTTTTTTCCAAAAATGTTCGTTATGAAAAAGAGGGGTACTTCGAGGATGTCATTTTTCATGTGGATGGTAGTGTGGAACATGCTTCCTTCCAAGTTAGTGTTGGTTCATAAAGTTAAGATATTGAGTTGGGGGATGGTTTATGCGATAAGTTCAGGGGGTAGATGCGTGCATCTATTTAGGTACTGGAAGACCCAGTTCATCTTTACCTAAATGCAGGGGCTTTAAGGAAGATACAACCTTTCACGAGGTGTTGGACGATGTTGGAGGAAACTAACAGGAGGAAACCTTTCGTGATAAGGTGTCGGACATTGGTGCGGTTATGTTCTTATTACTCTTAGGCTGGGTGTCTCAAATTCCATTTTCAAAAGGATTTTTATCTGCGAGTTTGTATGATAATTGCGACATTCTAGTATTAGGGCATTAATGCTTTTAAGGCCGCTTTCTGTAATAATGCATAGTGGATTGTGAATTTTTACCTTTTTAATAAATAGATAAATGAATAAAGTATTTGGTTGAATGCAAATTTGTGTCGTTTTGCAAACATTATTTATGTTCTATGTAAGTCTTGGCTATAGATGATTAACTATTAACTATTGTCGTGAATGATACTAATGGTGGTCAGCATATCATATACTGTTTTGGAAACCTGAATTTAAGATAAGTGTATCATATTGAATTTGTGTTTTATAAGGTACGGTGCAAAAATAAATGTATAGATATGTATAGGAAACACTTCTATTCATATATGACTTATGTAACATTATCAACCTTTCCTTCATTCATGTCACTTCTGCCCAATATCACCCAATGTCAATTGTAATCAAAAGAAAAAGCATGACCTTAGGTACCCAAGATATAGTCCATGCAGAGATAATATCATATATCAAAAGTTGCTAAATACTAATTACTTCACAAAAAAACATCACTATCAAATTGTAAGAACTCATTCCCCTAATCTGATGTTGATTGGTTTTGAAAGCGTATGATTATGTGGATTGGCAATTTCTGTTGTATTGCTTGGAAATGATGGGTTAGCGGAGCTGGATGTGGTTATATTTGTCTATTTCTCATTGTTCCTTTTTGGTTAGGTGGGCTTTGGTGTGCAGAGCGGTAGGGCATTAGACAAGGAATCCCCTGTTCATGGTTCTTTTCATTTTTATGATGTGTTTGGGTTTAAGATAACTATTCTAAAAGTGCCAGAGGTGTGGTGTGGCTAACTCTTTCCTGTGTCTTTCCCGTGTCAGTACCATGGCCTTCCTTTGGGTGCTAATTGTTTGAAAAGGTATTCGGGGTCTAGGATTGAGACTATGAGTAGGAGACTTTGGAAGTGAGGTTTTTGTTCATGGAGATATACCAACTTTAGTGAAGAGGCTCGTACGCTAATATCCCTATATTTTTTTTTCTTAAAAGTCCTTTACATCATTTATACTTATTCCCTCTCCAAAGTCTGTTGCTAATAGGTTGGAGAAGCTAGTGAAAGAATTCTTTCGGCGTGTGACACATCACATGCATACCATTCGGTACCTAAAAAGGTTGGAGGCGTGAGTTTGAGAAACTTCAAAATAATGAATGAAGCTCTTTTTGTAAATGTTTGTTTTGATATTCCATGGAACCATCAATCCTTTCAGGAGAGTTATTGTGGCCAGATATGCCAGAGGGTATGGAGTGTGGCTTTCTCCTTACCCTAGCCAGACATATGACACAAGTATTTGTAGAAGCATTTCTAACTGCTTCACAGATATTTTTTTGAAGAGGAATCTGTTACACAGTTGGGTTTATTTGATCATCAAAAAGGTAAAAATAAAAATGAAGAATAAATATCTTATAATGAGATTTCTTTCAGGGCCTCAAATAAAGGGAAAGGGATAGTTCAAGACTTTGTGGAAAGGGAGGGAGGGGTAGTAGTAGTTGAAGTTTGCATAATGAGGGAGAAAATTGAGGATGTTGTTGGGTCTTGCTCCTATGGCTGTTTTGAATAGATGTGATGAGTCTTGGAAATAGACAAAAAATTTGCAAGGTCTTGGTCTCACCTCACTATGGGAAATTGGTGGAGTTTGACCCACCATGGGGTATTAATAGGGAGTTTCCTGGGAGGATGGTGTGAAAAAAATACATCCCTATTCTTGTGGGAGTTGAGTTGTGATAGGCTTTGGTCTCGTGATATTCTTGTTAGAAGGGGCATGGACATTGAAGATTGAGGAATTTTTTGCAACCATGGAGAGGAATCCTGAGATCAATTTTTTCTTGTGTTGTAAACGGATTCAAAGAGATTTGGTTTTATTTCTCGTCTGATTTCTCGTCTAGATTCAGAGTTTTCCCAAAGTCGTGGTTGATTTGTTGTTGAGATGTTAGGCTTTCTCTAATGGTCTAATTCTCAGGCAGGTGTGCTGTGGACTAAGATATTGACCCCATATGCCATTCTTTGAGGCTTTTGGCTTGAGAGAAAGAAAGGAATATTCAAAGGGTATATTGCCTCTTGGGACCGCATGGTCATATCATCGCCATTTGGTGGCATTGGATTATGGCTGATTTGAGCCTTAAAAGAGATGAGGTTCCAATTTACATATGATTTCAGCATTAATGCTTTGTCAGCCCTAGTATTGTCTCTCCTTTTGAATAAAATTTAGTTGAATCTTTCCTCGAAAATAAATAAAAATACAATAGAAAAAAAAAAGAACATAAAGATACAACTCAACTTTAGCTTCTCTCTTCTCTTTACTCATAGATATAATGACAATTTTTCTTCCTTGGATTGTGTGTCTATATCATGGTGAGGTTGATTTGTTGGTTTAAACATTATTTATGAAGCCATGTTAGCATTTATATTGCAGGAATTAGATAGTAACCATGGCTTCAATTGTAGTGGACTAACGTGGCCTACACTCGTCCTTGGTTACTATGATTTGTCCAATTTTACCCTAGTGTGTAGCAGAAGGATGGAAGTCCTTTCCTGTTCTATGTCATCTATTTCTCTTCCTCCAGCTTCACTTAAATGTAAAGGTTCTACTGCTAGCTGCAAACATAGTTCAATTGTTACAGGTAAGAGTTATTTTCACCTTGTGTATGTGAAAGCCTGTTATTTTTTCTTCTTTCTGTAATGATCTGAAGGTCTTCCTTTTCCAGCTATTCCAAGTTTAGGGTTTCCAAGGAAACAGGTTGGAGTATATATGCGTGGGTATAACCCCGACGCTGAGTTATGTAGACCAATTTTTGCAACGAGCTTGCAAAGAAGGTGTCCGATACCCAGAAATGTCGTCGTTAAATCCGAGATCGCTGAAGCTGGATCTTCTGATGCTTCCTACTCGTTATCAGGTTACATTAAAGTCCTGATTTTTTTCTTCTGTTCTTTACATCGTGTTCCTATCTCTGTTTTTCTGTCTGCAGAACTTCAGCTGGATGCCAAAGTTAGAGGGATTTGCTTTTATGCAGTAACAGCTTTTCTTGCCATTTCTTTGTTTCTGTTGATGTTGGCGGTGCATCCTTTTGTAATCCTATTTGATCGATATCGACGAAGAGCTCATCACTTCATTGCGAAGGTTTGGGCGACTTTTACCGTGCTTCCCTTCTCTAAGGTTGAATTTGAGGGATTAGAGAATCTTCCTGCACCAGATAGTCCGGCTGTATATGTTTCCAACCACCAGAGCTTTCTAGATATCTATACTCTTATGATCCTGGGGATAGACTTCAAGTTCATTAGCAAGACCAGTATTTTTGTCTTTCCCATTATTGGATGGGCCATGTATTTTCTGGGTACCATTCCTTTGAAGCGCATGGACACAAGAAGTCAATTGGTTTGTTCTTCTCTCTTTTCTTCTTCCCCACTTTTTTTTTTCTTCTCATTAGTCTTTGTACATGGAGAACTCTTCGCCACTAATGAAGTCTGCTCTTATTTTTAGGATTGTCTTAAGCGCTGCATGGATCTGGTGAAGAAGGGGACATCTATTTTCTTCTTCCCGGAGGGAACTAGAAGTAAAGATGGGAAATTAGGGGCCTTTAAGGTATGTATTTTATTAAAAGTGTTATGTCATTGCTCGTGTGTTGGTTATTATTGGTAAAATATCTTGATGAAAATAAATGATTATACGTCCATTGATGAGCATGTTCCAAACCAACGCTAAGGTTTCTTGTAGAGAAGATCAGAATAGTGGATTTCTGATTTGCTTGTACTGTTGATGTGTCAAGTGATTATATTTTTTAGGAAACAAGCTAGGGAGGTACTGAAACTTGAAATTTATTGTTAATTCTCTCTAGCTCATAGTTGAATGGAGGAGTGGTGGCATGCGAAACTGATGTCTCTGTGGAGATTGGGATGGAGGTTGGAAAGGCCGTTCTTGAATATCTGAGAGAAGCTATCTCTGAGAGCTTATTCCCATGTAGGAATGGAAAAGCTCTGTTAGACAATGTCAAGGTTAATAATGTTGCTTTCAGCAAGTGGATTTTTTTGGGTGTGAGCAGTGGTAACTACACGCAAACTGTTGCTCAAGGGGGCTTGATCAAATGGCGAATGCTTCAAAAACTCAGGCGTTTTTAAACTAATTACTTTATTTTTGTGTGTTGTGTGTGAGAGAGAGAGGAAGGACTGAGGGGGGCATTCCATTTGTGCGTGTTCTTGTGTTGATTCATTTGATGGGCCATTGGAGACGGCCGCTCAATCAAAATTAGGATAAACCTCCTAGTTATTTGTTGGAAGGTTTGAGGAGTTCACTAAAGTTTTGATAACTATAGATCCACGCTGCCATAATTAAGTTTGACTTCATGGAGAACTCAAAGGGAATGGAGGTTGGAGGTTGAGCCTATGTTGTGCAGTTAATGAACCTGAGAGGAGACAACAGAAGGATTTCACTTTGTAATGGAGACACTCTCCAATGATTTGACATAAATGGATGGAGTGGATTTCACTTTGTAATGGAGACACTCTCCAATGATTTGACATAAATGGATGGAGTTCTGTGATGGGGACATGTGGATGTGCATAAATAGAGGAAACAAAAAAGATTCGTAGAGATAGGTTAGTGCAAGAGGGATGTCTCAATCCCTTAAATCCTCTTCAGTTCTAGAGAATTAAACACAATTTTTTTTCCCTTTCTTTTTAGCTTTCATGTTCTCATGCCTGTATACTGTATACCATGCTCACACCCGTTTTTGTATTCGGGAATCATATGGAAGCACCACAAGGCCATAGGTTCAGATTTTGTATGGTTGTTACCAATGATGCGCGGACTCGGATACGCGTGTCGTGTCGGACACGGTGACTCGGCAATTTTTAAAAAAATAGGACTCGGCGACTCGGTCAAACTTATTTTTTTAATATTTTTTTTTGTAACTCATATGAAAATAAAATCATAAATAATAATATTAGCTATATTTTTTCTTACCCTAAGGATTAATATAACCAAATTTCACTAAACCTACACGGTCCTTGTGCACCCTAGTTTTGGGGAATGGACAAATTAGGTTGGTGCTCCAAATTTGGAGCTACAGGGATGGTGGTGGTACAGTTGTACTAACACAAATAAATTGGATGAGATAGATGGAAATTGATAGATGATAGAGAAGCTCGCCATATGCAATGAAAGGTTGCAAAAAGCCTAAAAGATAGGCCTTGTTGTGTCAGAGAGGGGATACACGTGTGGTGCCTTGGATGTTGATAGTAAAACTGGTGGGGGCATTGTTTTGGAGTAGAAGGAAAGTCTCCACCTTGCTTTCTATGTTTGCAAAAAGCTCATCCGCTTCTCAATGAAATGCAGTGAGATGCAGATCCGTAAAAAGCTCATCCGCTTTCTCTGTTTGCAAAAAGCTCACGTTGGGTTTGGTTTGAAGGAGATGGAGCCCACACGGTGATTTGCAGACTGACTGAAGAGCATAGCTGAAGAGAGAAAATGGCGGAGCAACTGACTGAAGAGCAGATCTCTGAGTTCAAGGAAGCTTTCAGTCTATTCGACAAGGACGGCGATGGTACCCCATCTTTCCCTCTCTCTCAGAGTTGATCGATCTTTCCCTCAGAGTCCTTCTCTTTCTGATCGATCGATCTCCCTCTCCCTTTCTCTCAGTCGATCGATCTCCCTATCTCTCAGTCTAAGTCGATCGATCTCCCTCCTAGCCGCTCAGCCCCTCTTTTCTCCCCTTTTTCTCTGTTCTCTGTAGGTGTAGGGTTTGATATTGGGGTTGAAGATCGAAGAGGAGAGGAGATATTTAACCCCGTGTCCAAGACGTGTTCGTACCTGTCAATGAATTTTGACCGTTGACCACTGTCCAATACGTGTCCAGCGCGTGTCCGTGTCCGACACGTATTTGACACGTGATACGGGGGTTTTCCGGAGAGTCGGTGCATCAGAGGTTGTTACTTGGATGGGCCTAAGTGAGCCATTGGGCTCAACCTGTTCACAAGCCTGACTCCCAATTGGGATGGTTCGGTTATGGTTATCGTGTGACTCGGAAATAACCTGAACCCAATTATGTGAAAATATGCCTGGGGCATGAGACGAGGTGAGGGATCATGGTCATCACGCTACTCAGGAATAACCCAAACCCAATATGTGAAAAACGTCTGGGGACGCAACATGAGGTGAGGCATCAGTGAGTGCCTCGGGAGCTACGAGAGTCTTGGCACTGCCACGGTGAAGCTGAGGCAGATTCTTTGCGACTTAAGAATATTTAGACATCCTGCATGTATAATTTTGGATGTGTCATGTCTATGATTCATTACATGCTAAAACCAAATAATACAGTCAAATACTAATGTGTTGTCAGTAACACATGTATATGAAACACATAAGTCAGTTGAGAACTTCAAATTATGCACTTATCAATGCTAGTCGGCCAGTGAACAGTGCATATATCAGATAAAAAAACACTACTCGGCATCAAAATACAATAAATAAAGCATGACCTTGGCTTAACAGATTAATCAATTAAAATTCTTTTCAACTAGACCATTGACTTAAATCATCTGAGATCTGCAAATTTTTTAAAGCACATGAACCAAACCAGCCAAATGACTTTTAAAGTGATTAGGCTTGGGCTCAGGCTAAACATTGCTCGGGCTTGGGAGAGTTGTTTGTCATTGTAGGGTTGGACTTGGGCACGTACCAAGTTCCCCAACCCGCCCAAGTTGCACCCCTACCGCTTGGTCCATTTTTTTGTTCAGATAAGAATAATTCTCTGCTTAAAATCTCTCTGTTTATTGGAGGATCTCTTCGGCATACAGTTCAAAGCGAGCTACTCTAATGAGAGCGCTAAATTGAGAGAGATTCTGATGGTAAAAGAGATAATGAACAACATACTGACCAAGGAATCAAATTGGGGTGGTTCTCCATGATGAAAGCTCAGTCCTTATAACCTAATTTTAGCTTAGACAAAAGTAGAGGGTAAAAAAAGAATAGAGGAGGGGTTCTCGGGGGCTATTTGTTACAAAGAACTGGTGGAGTTTGGTCTAGTCAAGTGCATGGATCAGGGGAAGGCCATGATAATTGTCCACCAATTGTAGCTCAATTGGTCGGACCTCTATTCTCCTTGTGAGAATTTGTGGGTTCGAGATTCACAAGTTAGGATTTTGTGAGTTTTCACCCTATTATTAGGAGCACGCATGCTCCGCGTTGGTTAGCCTTTAGGTATTGAATGTAGCTGCTTAGATGATCAGAGCAACGTGGATATAAGGCGGAAACATTGATGTAGCCTTTGTGCATGGTTTGATTATCCCTTTGTGGACAATGATGTAGCCTTTGGGCATTATTTGAATTATCCTTTGGGCATGGATTAAAATAAATAACAAGGGTCAACGACTTGGGACAAGGAAAACAAGAGAACCAAAATTGAGATCACGTATAAAACAAGCATTCATGTACATTCAAAACCTAGCGAAGTGCATTGATGGATTCCCCTCCCCCCATCCATTTTAAATTATGTTGGTAGCTCATCTACCTCTACTAGGGCTATGTTGTTCAATGTCTAGAGCTCATAACCCATCCCCCTCACACACAAAAAAAAATTCACTGCCACCAAAAAAAAAGAAAAGAAAACCACTCTATAATTTAAACCTATACACCTCCTAGGTTGTGATGAAAAAATGAAGATGATAGATAAGTCTTTTTAGGTGTGTACTATTTAGAATTTTTATTATTGCCATTACCATTTAAGGTAACATTCGTCCTCGTAATGCATATTATTTCTGCTCCAGTGAAATATGATTACTGCTGCTTGTAAGGTGAGGTTATAAACATATTATATATATCATCATCTCTCCTCCGAAATGTGTAACATTGTTTCATGGCTTTCACATGTAGAAAGGTGCTTTTAGTGTAGCTGCAAAAACTGGTGTTCCTGTTGTACCGATTACTCTCATGGGAACTGGCAAGCTGATGCCTGTAGGAATGGAGACTTCATTAAGTACAGGTCCTATTAAAGTTGTTATTCACAAGCCTATCGAAGGGAAAGATCCAGATATATTGTGCGAGAAAGCAAGGAATGTTATATCTGAGTCTCTTGTTCTTCATGGCTAAGAATACACTTTGCTACATGTTATTTCTGCTGTCCAGTCTCCCAGAGTCCCAGTGATTATCCTATGATTGTGTCGGGAAACATCTTAATTGTAAGGTATGTGACAGTTGGCCTGCACAATTACTCCTTTAAAAGCCATTTATTCAAAATATAAGTCATTGCGGTATATGATCCTCTTTTCTATGTTGGACTTGTGAATATTTGGTAGGATTTGTCTGTTGATTTTGCCACTTACGTGAAAATATATATACTCCCTTTTGTTCCTGTTGGATGGAAAATAGAACAAGATCATTTTACTATTACAGCAAACTTAGGTCTTTGTAGAGGAAATGATTTTACCTGAAGTTTCTGTTTGGTTTAAAAGAAGATAATTATTATAAGGAAACAATGATAACTGGTGGGAAGAAGAAAGAAAGAGAAAGGGCTGTACTTAGGAGGTTGAAGATGACCAAGTTTTTCAAGTTTTCCTCGGTAATATATTCTTTCCTATCCCCCACAATGAATTTATTTCCTCAATTTGAGAGAAAACGCATGACTGAAGCCTGAAGGTCAACTACAACCTCAAGTTCTCATTCTTCCCTTTTGTTGTCACTGTTTCCCTGTAATAGTTTCCTCAATTTGTCGGATGCTCTTCTTCAGTTGATTATCAATATGATTTTATTTTTTTTGTAGGTGCTTTACAACATCCACATGAAGAGCTCCGTCTTCATTGGTTTGTTAACCTAAACATTTCCCCAATCTGCAGAATGTGTAAAGTTGAAGCAACTCACCGGATGAATGTGTTAGTCATTAGATTTTCCATCATGCATCCCGTAGTTGTATTAGAAATTACCTAAATGCTAGTAGTCCAGAGAACAGTTTGTGAGGAATGCCTTTTTTGTTTGCTTTTTTTGTCTAGCACGCAAAATCTGAAAATTTAACTAATTGAGTGTGGATTTAGCTTCTATTGCAATTTTTCTTTTTTTCATATGCACTGAACAAAAACATCTGGTTTTGAAGTTAACTACCTTACTTTTCTTCCCTTTCCTATTTAGAGTTTTCACACAATTCTCAGTAATGGTCCTTTACCGATTCCCTTGAGCAGAATACTGCCCATGATCAGATCTGAAACTGAAGAATATCCTGCGCTAGAATTTGCAAGACATGGTTGCAAGCTAACCCAACCAAGTAATGTGATGGGCTTTCGGATTTCCTGTGAAATGCCATTCCTGTAAAATCAAGGATTTCCTGTGAAATATCTTTCCATGTAAAATCAAGGAAAGTGTAGCCTATGTTTGAGTTTGACTGAAAATTTTATGGAAATAGTGAAAAAAATGAGTGGGAGAGGAACTCGACCTCGTAACAAACTTTCTACTGGAGCAGAGATATTTTCTCAATAGAAAACTCAACAAACATTTATTTATTTATTTACCATAAAAAAAATGGTGAGAGAAAAGCAAGAGATTACTTTTCGTCCCAACTACATGGAAGATGACTGTAGGGGTGGGCACGGGACGGGATGGGAAAAACCTCATCCCGACCTTGTCCCATCCCAAACGGGTTCGGGACGGGACGGGATCAGCATGCTAATCTGGACATATCAACTAGAATACATTCTGAACATATCAAATCATAAAACAACTCAATACATTCTGCTGGAACAGTCATAAATTGCTGGAACATATTAAAACAACCCAATACAAATTTACAACAACTACTGGAACAGTCTTGAGCATAATCTATTGTTAGAAGTCTGCTGGAACATATTAAAACAACCCAATACAAATTTACAACAACTGCTGGAACAGTCTTGAGCATAATCTATTGCTAGACAGTCTGAGCATAATCTATTGTTAGAAGTCTACTGAAACATATTACAAGTTTAAAACAACTCAATACAAGTTTAAAACAAATGAGCTAAAAGTCTGCTGGAACAGTTTTGTTATTTGGAACAGTTTTGTTATTTGTTCATTTGTTGGCTTAGCTACCCTTTAGTAACCCTAAAAACCTAACTAAATGAATGACCGAATGAGAGATCAGAGAGAGGAGAAATATTACAAATTTACCATCAAAAGATTAATCTAGAGATATGTGTGAGAGAAAAATTGAGATGCTTAAAATGTTATATACATCAGTGAATTTGTATGGGCATCCACAATCCTAAAATAAATAAATAAATAAATAAATATATTAATAATTAATATTAAAAAATTAGTTCGGGATTGGCGGGATTGAAAATTTTCATCCCATCCTATCCCATCCCATCCCATTCTAGATCGGGACGGGACGGGATCGGGATGAAATTATTCAATCCCATTAAGATCCGGAAAAATCGGGACGGGACGGGATCGGAATCGCGGGATGGGATGCCCACCCCTAGATGACTGTGTTTTGAGCTTTTAATAGAGAAGATATTTTTTCTAGGGTATTGAGAGAATGAAATACATAGTTATTAGGTTGCAAATTTTGTGTTTTAGTTTGAGATTTTTTTTTCTCGGGTTCTACTGCTGTCACTTTGCTAACTTGAACTTTGTATTAACAAATATATTGAGTTTATAAGTTTGATCAAACAAATAGATGTAAATTTGGTTGGAAAACATAATCCATTTTTGGATGAATAACAAATTGAGAAACTAATTTATCAAAATTTATGGAGAAATAGGAATTAAGATAGTCATGCTATTGCCAAATCCATGTTGTCAAGGATTGTGATTTCGTTTTTCGAGTCATTTCGGTATCCTGATTTTAAGAAATATTTCGGTCTGTAAAGAAAAAACGTAAAAAATTCGAGGATACATAAAATAAAATTAAAAATATATATATATATATATATATATATATATATAACAATTTTCGAGATATGAAAATTTGAAAAAAAAATAGATGCAAATAAATCTATTAAACTTATTAAATGAAGCCTAAATCCAAGAAATGAAGCAAACATGAAATCAATATATAATTACAAAATCAGGGGGTGGTTTCAAAAATCAATATTTAAGTAGAAAAAATGATAATTATAAAATCAGGAGAATGGTTTCAAAAATTATTAAATAATTAGAAGAATTGATAATATGAAGAAAAAAAAAAAAAAAAAAAAAAAAAACCTCAAAATTTACGAAAAACTCCAAAAATTTTCCAAAAAACCCTCGAAAATATGTAATTTTTGGTAGCTCGATTTTGTATTTTTATCGAAAAAATGAAATTTCAAAATTTTTCGATAAAAAAAAACCTCAAAAAAATTGTAACTTTTTATTCGCCCTTTTTCTTTTTGTATTTTCAAAATAATGAAGTTTTCGTTAAAATTTTGCTAGATTTCATGAAATCACATTCCTTGCATGTTGTTGGTTTTGGGCAGTTTTTCTCTTTTTATTTATTTATCATTATATTTTTTTGTAATTTTTTTTATTTGTGTGTTCACCTCAGCTTTGGTGTCTCTCCTTACAACCACTATGATATTTATTTGGACTATATAATGCAAGTTTCCTTTCGAAATAGTGTGTGTCTTCGTCTTGATTTTCGAATTGCTCAAAATGCCTCCAAATAATTTTAAGAATTACATTAAAAAACGATATATAAAAAAAGAGGTAGGATGAGTAATATGGTAAAATTATATGAATTAAAGTAGCCACGTGTAAAGAATTAACACCATTTCCTGATCTTACATGTGGGACCTACTACTATAAAGGCAAAACCCCAAAATGTGTCTTCAATACCACCTTTTACAATTTCGAAAATACCATTCACAAGATGACATATAACTCTTATGTCGACATTAAATGAAAATTAATTAATAAAAGTGTTGAAGGTGTTTAGGTAATACAATGTTGAATTTTAATTGGCTTCTCAAACTTATGCATAATTATATAAAAGTCCTAATAAATAGCTATATAAAAACTCTTCAATTATTCAATATCACAGTTTACTCCTTCAAGTATTTTAAAAAAATTCTCAAAAAAAATTTATTCTTATAGAAAGAAATAAAAAAAAAAATTTAATTTAAAAAAAAAAAGTCATAGTCTCACATTTCTAGATAGCCTTTTATAATATTCATGCACATGGCCCGTGTCCAATGCTAGTAAGTGTAACAAATGTTTTCACATCTATTACATCCCACCAAATAGAATGTTTTAACCATTATGTTGTTGCATTATCTCGTTCTTGAAAGAATTCAACAAAATTTTGTTCAACTTTCCTTTAGTTTGGAATGCTTATACTTTGGAAATGAACATCACTGTATCCTGGGAGACATCCACGGTTGGACCATTTAGTTCTTAAGATATAGAAAATTTGTCTTAAGGACAAAAAATCAATTTCTTGCCTCGACTTAATTTATTATTTCATTCCATATACTATTTCTTTATGTGTATATTCTAATAAGTGTTTTGCAGACATACTACTATCTTAAGAAATTCATGTTTGAAAAAAATCTTTCAAAATGAAAAACTTCATTAAATAGTTGAAGTACAAAGGTTCTAGTTGGGAGAAAGAGTGAGAAAGGAACATTTCCGTTGTAAGTTCCACACCAGATAAACTCAAGTGTTAAATCAAAACATTTGCCTTTGATCCCACCTTCCATCATGTTCAAGATGAAATTGTGAAGAATAAGCAATAACAATATTAATGTTGGATGTTTGTCACAAGATTTCAATGTGTAGCCAATTCGCTCTAAACCAACATATGAGTTTGAGTAAGAGACTAAACTAGGCAACCAAGTTAAATTATAAACATCTCGACTTGGGGAGGTCGATATATTCCTTGAAGAGACTAAACTAGAAAACCATATTTGACTCATTCACTTGCAACGTTTTCATCTTAGACCTTTACCACCACCTGTTCCATCATTTCAATCATCTCATCTCATTTCATCTCTCTTTGAAGCAAACCCAATTGATCTCCTTATCTTCAACAACAATTCTAGAGGGCCTGGGTTTCACACCTGGGAGGCTGCCTGGACCCTCCTGGGCACGTGCCTGAGAGGGTCTTTGGCACGTGAAACCCTTTTTTGGAGGGAAATCTTCAATTTTTCATTTTCACTTTCTTCTTTTGGCTCTAAACAAAAACCAGAGAACAAGACTCCAAAGAAGGAACCCAGATCTCGTGCGCTCCAACAAGAAAGAAAAGCTCGGTAGAAGCTCCCTCCTCCAAACAATAGAAAGTCTCCATCGCTGCTCTTCTCGTCCTCAGAATAACAAACCAGAGATCAAGAACAAAATTGTTCTTCTCGTCCTCACTGCTCAGATCTCCATCGCACAACAGAAACTCCCTCCCCATCTTCGACTCAACCGAAGAAAGAGATCTGAGAAGCCCCTTTAAGAAGTTGAGAGATGATAACTCCCTCCCTCCCCATCGTCGACACAACAAACTGCTCTTCTCGTCCTCATTGCTCTTCTTCTTACTGATTCAGTTGAGAGCTGAATTTGGAGCAATATATCAGGAGCACTATTAAGCCTCTTTAAGAAGTTCATTACTGTTTTTCTTGTTTGTTTAGTCTTTCATTCTCCTTGAGGTGGAAACATGAGTAAAGAAGAGTTCCTGAATATCCGGGTACATTTTTTTTTCATCAATTTGTTTCCTTTAATTGCTTGTTCTGAACTCCTCTGTTTTGGTTGTACTCTGCAAAATTTCTTATTCAAGGAGATGAGATTATGGCATTCTTTTAGTACTACTGAAACATATTGGCTTTATGGTTCAGTTCTATGCATCTTGGGACGCCTGCTTCAACAGTTTCTTTGAGCTTGAGTGTGATGAGATACCAACTCAAGAGCTCCTTGTTGAACACTGCAACCATTTGATTACTTCTTTTGCTTTGCTTGCTCTACTTCTTTCTTTTGCGATTGGATTGGTTTCACAACAACTTGTTTTGAACAAGATTGGAGAGAACTATAGTGATGCTTTTAGGTGACCAGACCCACATGGTTTACTTTGGCTTTAATTTGAAGAAAGCTTGTTTCTTCTTTCTTTCCCTTAGACTGAACTTTAGGGGTGTGTGTTGTTTTCTCTCAACTTATTTAGGAATGTTGAAGGTGATCATATAGATCATAAGATTATTTGGGATTAGAATAAATAAAGCAACCCCCACCATCTCTCAATGTTTTAAATCGAATATATTAACTTTTTTAATCCAATATGCAATATTATAGGCTTTTTGTCTCCACGATGCATGATTTTCTCTTTGGAATGATGTTAACAAAGTAGAATAATTCTTATGATCTTATTTTAGTCCTATAGTTTCTTCATTTCCATTGGTATAGAAGGAAGATAGAGCAAGGCATGCTCGAGTCATAACTTCTATAAAGCTTTAGTTTTGCGTTCATTTACTAAACTACCAGGAAAGTGAAGCAACTTGAGAAAATTTTAAGAGCCATTTTCATACATGTTCCAGGATAACTTTACCTTTGCTGGTTGCTGCACTCAAGAAGAGATGCTAAGTAAAAGCAGACCAGAGGCTAGCAGAGACGATATTTTGTAGGTTCATGTCATTATTATTGTGAACCAGACATATAATGACAGAAAACATCCTACCTAAGCTTTACCAATCCCACCAGCATTGCTAATTTGGAATTAAAGAATTATTTTGTGATGCCATACATGCAACGTTTGTTAAACTGTCTCTAATAGGTCATGTTAGAAGCCCCTAAAGACACTGCATGCTGATTGATTCAACATTTTAGGTTCCAGTGGTGATACATGGAATGATACATGGAATCAGGTAAAAAATAGTACTTCAAAGGCAACTAAAGAATTTTAGTAGATTGCGTTCGGTGAACGCTTTGATAAAGCACAGCAAATTCAAGGGTATGGAACTTGAGAAATTAACAAATAGGCAACTTTTTCTTTAAATGGCATCATAATGTAACAAGGGCTTACTGAGAGAAAAGATTCATTTTTTAAAAAGCAGAGGTGTTAGCCTTGCTACAATTGCTTTCATCATCAGTCTCGCAATATGAGCACAAAGACAACTTTTATGTACCTTAAGCATTTTGCAAGTATGCTTCTCATTTACGCAATAAAACATAGTACGTTTTAACTGTGATAAGCATATATTTACACATTATATAGCAAGAGATTGCAAGCATTTCAAGAAACAGGAAACATCAGACTTTCATTAAGTTGCAATGAAATATTTACATTGTGACAACAGTGAACTATGAGAATTTCAGTAAAGGGAATCCTATGAACATGAAATAATTCAAGTTCTAAATTGACCAACACTAATCCAAGCTGACTTGCTACTAATTGAGATGGGATGTACATATGGTGTGATACATTGTATCTCATGCACCTTACTATGTATTGCTACTAAGTAGTTCTTCTACTACTAGTTTCCCCAGTTAAACCTCAACAAGATCTAAAGTTTCTCTGAGTGCCCAATGATGCTTAGCAAGAGTGCGTTTCAACGCCTTCATGCTCAATGTACTGCTCTTGCTCTGCATTACAAAAATATCATCAAATGATAAAAAACCAAAACTAAATTGTTATAGCAACTAAGACAGTTTCTAGGACATTAGTATTTTGAGACGTAGTTAGATATTAGTACCATTAAGACGTAGTATTTTTTTGTCACCTTCCCCTGTTCTGCATCAACTGTGGTTGTATAAACCCCTGCAACACCAAAATCAAACCAACATTTTTTACAAAACTTTAAAAACCCATCATCAAAGTCACAAAAATAAAAGACCCCATTGTTTATTTCATCAAAATCAACACACAAATCTCCTCAATTTTGTAAAAAAACAGTCTTGAAATGAGGGAAATTAATACCATACCTTCAATTATTTGCAACAATTTCTTCACTTTCTGCTTACACCCATCACAGTGTATGTGCACTTTGAGCACACAAGTCTGCAACACACAACAAGCAATTATAAAAACACAAAATTTTCCAACTAAAATAAGAAATTTTGCAGAGTACAACCAAAATAGAGGAGTTCAGAACAAGCAATTAAAGGAAACAAATTGATGAAGAAAAAATGTACTCGGATCTTTAGGAACTCTTCTTTACTCATGTTTCCACCTCAAGGAGAATGAAAGACTAAACAAACAAGAAAAACAGTAATGAACTTCTTAAAGGGGCTTAATAGTGCTCCTGACATATTGCTCCAAATTCAGCTCTCAACTGAATCAGTAAGAAGAAGAGCAATGAGGACGAGAAGAGCAGTTTTGTTGTGTCGACGATGGGGAGGGAGGGAGTTCTCAGCTCTCAACTTCTTAAAGGGGCTTCTCAGATCTCTTTCTTCGGTTGAGTTGACGATGGGGAGGGAGTTTCTGTTGTGCGATGGAGATCTGAGCAGTGAGGACGAGAAGCGCAGTTTTGTTCTTGATATCTGGTTTGTTCTTCTGAGGACGAGAAGAGCAGCGATGGAGACTTTCTATTGTTTGGAGGAGGGAGCTTATTCCGAGCTTTTCTTTCTTGTTGGAGCGCACGGGATCTAGGTTCCTTCTCTGGAGTCTTGTTCTCTGGTTTTTGTTTAGAGCCAAACGAAGAAAGTGAAAATGAAAAATTGAAGATTTCCCTCCAAAAAAGGATTTCACGTGCCAAAAACCCTCCCAGGCACGTGCCCAGGAGGGTCCAGGCAGCCTCCCAGGCGTGAAACCCAGGCCCTCTAGAATTGTTGGGCAAAATTGTATTTTTCGCCCCCCCCCCCCCCCCCCCCCCCCCCAAGCAGGGAATCCAGGCAGCAGACCCAGGCTGTCTAGAATTTCTGCTTCAACAAACATGGCTTTTCAACCCCTTCTCTTTCTCCTCATCTTTTCACTCTACATCACCCAAAACCATCTACACCAACTCAATATAATTAAGGAGAAAAACATTCTCCATGTTTTGTGAGGTGGGTGTTTGATAAAATCCAGTCTCTTGTCTAGTGAGTACTATCTTGTCTTTGTTCTTCCTATTATTGTAACAATTGAGGCGAATTACTCTTTATTTCCTCATGTTTGCGAAAGCACAAAAAATCCCCAGAGGTGAATATAAAAAACAAAGCTATACCCAAAGGAAAAAATCGAAACTTGACCCCAAATTGAAGCTTACCATCTAAAAAATTAAACATTTTACCCAAGTTTCTTGTATAAACCAATACCTAGAGCATTGAAAAAACCCAGAGAGAAAGATAGGGAAACTCAAAGAAGCCAAATTTTGAAGCATGGGGAAGCAATGTTGAATTTTTGGCTTCTTTCAAAAAAAATTTGGCTTCTAGCACGAGAGTGCAAGCTTTGTCTCTATCTTGGAGTGATGAGAATGAGAGCTTGAGATAGAAAATGGTGTGCAAAACAAGTGTTTGTTTACAATCACGGGCTAGAGAGCCTCCCCTCACGCTAGGGGCCTGACTTTCTAGAATTTTTCTTCCTTGAAATATACTTAAAATGAAGAGTTTGTCTAGGCAGTCAGGCTTTAAAACCATTTTTTTGCCAGGTTTGGGCATTTTTACCCATTTTTTTTAAAATACAACCACAAACATTATCTATAAAAGGGGTAAAAAGCCTAAAACCTAGCAAAAAAGTAGCTATAAAGCCAGGCCGCCTATAAATGGGCAAAATAAATATTGAAGTCCAACTTGCCACATTGGACTATTACCTCACTATGGTTCCTAACCTGGTTGCCTAAAATCACTGTTTAAAAGGAATTATACGTGCAAGGGAAATCAACTTAATTGACTGGGAAAATCAATATGAGTCTTAAGGGTTAGCATAACTTTGTTTTGAAAATGGGCATCGGACTAGTTAGCCATAAAGTACGAGGCCAGAGTGAAATTGCTTTGCCATAAGATATAGGGTTTATCAGTCAAACCTAGATAGGGATGGCAATGGGGCGGATTGGGGTGGATTTGAGCAAATCCATCCCCGCCCCGCAAGGGATTTCGGGTCCCCGAAACCGCCCCGCATATCCGTTTGCCATTTTTTTTAACAACCATCCCCGACCCGGACAAATAGGCGGATATCCGCCCCACCCATTTAACCCGAAAAAAAACAGATCTTCCGAAAAAACAGATCTCAGATCTTCAAAAAAAAAAAAAAAAAAACCTAATTTTATCCATCTAATTATATATTTCATTAATTAGATCAAAAGAATTACAACAAAAATTATAACAACAAAAATTTACAAAGGATCCATACAATTATTACAAAAAAAAAACGATCTAAAGAATGATCTGAGATCAAAGATCTAATTACAAAATACAATACAAAAATTTGCAAAAAAATACTAAATTTCGATCTAAAGATGATCTGATATCAGATCTGAGATCTTGATCTTGATCTGAGATCTTGATCTTGATCTGAGATCTTGATCAGATCTGAGATCTTGATCAGATCTGATCTTAGATCTTGATCTTGATCAGATCTGAGATCACCGTCTACCTTCACGGCTTCACTGTGAGAGAGAAGGGTCCCTTCGCGGCCTTCACTGTGAGAGAGAAGGGTCGTGAGAGAGAAGGGTCGCCTTCGTCTTCGTTCGCGACCTTCGCTGTGAGAGAGAAGGCAGGGTCGGCCTCCGCCACCCTTCGCGGCGGGCCTTCGCTGTTTTGAGAGAGAAGAAAGGACACAGGGGGGACGAAGAAGGGGGGACGAAGGCCTTCGCTCTGCTTTGAGAGAGACTGGAGACGAGAGCAGGGTTTCTTCTTCGAGTGGAGAGGGAGGGGTTTTCTTCGAGTGGGTTAGGGTTTCTTCGAGTGGAGAGGGAGGGATTTCTTCGAGATTTCTTCGTTTCTTCGAGTGGACAGTGAGGGAGTTCTTCGAGTGGGTTAGGGTTTCTTCGAGTGGAGAGTGAGGGATTTGGGGTTTCTTCGAGTGGAGAGTGAGGGATTTGGGATTTCTTCGAGTGGGTTAGGGTTTCTTCGAGTGGAGAGTGAGGGATTTGGGATTTCTTCGAGTGGGATGGTTTCTTGGGTCTGAGAGAGTGAGATTTAAGAGTCATCGAATGGGTAGGTTGGTTTTTGTTTTGTATTATTTTTTTTTTTTTCTATTTAAAGGGTCAGGGGTATTTAAGTAAATTCCATACTTAAAAGGATATCCGTGGGGCGGATATGGCCAAATCCGTATCCGCCCCGAATATTCGACGGATATTATTTGAATATCCGTATCCGCCCCGAAACCCATT
Organism: Berberis vulgaris; assembly: GCA_963556465.1. Classification (NCBI taxonomy): domain Eukaryota; kingdom Viridiplantae; phylum Streptophyta; class Magnoliopsida; order Ranunculales; family Berberidaceae; genus Berberis; species Berberis vulgaris. The sequence goes on from OY747127.1 coordinate 22,500,030, forward strand.
TAGCTATATCCAAATCCGCTCCATACGGATTGGGTGGGGCGGATATCCGTGAAAATCCGCCCCACTGCCATCCCTAAACCTAGAGATGTAGCAGAAATGATATAATCCAATTCAACACATCTCAAGAAATTTTACAGATACTTGCCATTGCTTTGGCTCTCCTCTTATCCACACTTCAAACCTGCAAGAACAAAACAAAAAAATAAAACCAACACAACAAGTAAAAAACGATCTCCATTCATGGCGAACAAGTTTATCTCAAGCCCGCAAAAACTCATTTGTACTCGAAACAAAAGCTCTCACTAGTTAGAAAGTCTCTCCTCTCGAATCCAAACTGACCACCCGTTTGCAACCTCATTCCTTCCACCTCTAAATGGATCTTTCTTCGTCTTTCACACAACTCCTCTCCACCCCACAATCCGAACTTTCCTTCTCTTCATCTCTGTCCTCTTTTTCCTTCAAAACCCACTTAAAATACCCTGATTTAAGACACCCCATCTCATCAAAATCACGAATTTGTGCTGTTGCAGTAGACCCCCAGGAACTCCCAAGAAGTAGTCCTCAAAGGCTTCTCAAAGAGCTTGCAGAGCGTAAAAGAGCTGTCACCCCAAAGAAAAAAGTGCCACCGAGAAGATTCATCCTTAAACCCCCTTTAGATGATGAGAGATTAGCAAAAAGGTTCCTAGACAGTCCTCAATTATCCCTCAAGTCCTTCCCTTTATTGAGTTCTTGCTTGCCTTCAGCTCGCCTCAATAATGCTGATAAAACTTGGATGGATGAGTACCTTCTTGAAGCCAAACAAGCCCTTGGGTACCCCCTCGAGCCGTCCGATACTTTTGATGATGATAACCCAGCTAAACAATTTGATACTTTGTTGTATTTAGCTTTCCAGCATCCTTCGTGTGAGCGAACGAAGGCTCGGCACATTCGTGCTGGGCATTCGAGGTTGTGGTTTTTGGGGCAGTATGTTTTAGAATTAGCATTTTGTGAGTTCTTCTTGCAGAGGTATCCGAGAGAGTCGCCGGCTCCCATAAGGGAGAGGGTGTATGGGTTGATTGGAAAGAGGAATTTGCCCAAGTGGATTAAAGCTGCTAGCTTGCAGAATTTGGTTTTCCCTTATGATGATATGGACAGGTTGGTGAGGAGAGACCGGGAGCCACCTGTGAAGTAAGTATCCAATTTCATGTTTGTATATTCGGTTTGATTTTTTTTTTTCTGAAACTAGATCTAATGTGTTAGTTGATATATTCGCTTGAGTGGGGCGTGGAGGACGGGGGTGAAGGCAGTGACGGAGCCAGGATTTTTGTCGAGGGGGGGGGGGGGGGGGGGCGGAGTGATGTCATAATTAATTAAATATAATATAAAAATTAGTTACTTTAACATGAATTTTTTTTTTAAATCCGAAATTCTTCTTGGCCTGAAAAAACGAGCGAGGTTGCTGCCTGGGTAGGCAAAAATACACTTTTGCCCCCCTATTTAACAACCTTTTTGGAAAAGGTGTTTAAAGAGGGGGGGCAAAAGTGTATTTTTGCCCCCGGGCAGCAAACCAAGCAGGGGGACCCAGGCCCTGTAGAATTACTACTATATTCATTGATTACTACTATAGCAAAAATGGGAGTACAACAAAAACAGTCATTGAAGATTATTACTATTATATTCATTGAAGATGATTACTATTATATTCATTGAAGATGATTACTACTTATAGAAACACAACAGAAGAGAAGGGTTTGAATCGTTGATTACTATTACATGAAGAAAATGAGGAAGAGATTGAGTTGCTTACGATTTTTTTTGTGGAGATGACCAACACAGTGATTAATGAAGGCACCTGGTACCTAGAAGAAGAATAATAATGTGGTTTGGATCCTACTGGATCTTGTGAAGATGAGCTCAAATAACTCAATAATTATAGATCTTTGAAGATGATGAAATATAGGGGTTTCCCTCATCTTATCCAATCGATGGAGTGTGAAGAAGAAACTGTGGATTTTAGTTTCTTTGAGGAGCAATTCTAGCTGGCATGGAAAACCAACCTGGTCCCTGCCTGGGGGGCGAAAATACATTTTTGCCCCCCTCTTTAAAACACATTTTTGGAGTATGTGTTTAAAGAGGGGGGGGGGGGGGGGGGGGGCAAAAATGTATTGTTGCCCCCCAGGCAGTGGTTTCCCAGGTCCGCTAGAATTTCTGTTCTTTGAGAGATTTGAGGGATTTAACCTCTATCTCTAACTCTAAAAGTAGAGTTTGAATTTGATATGTACATGATTTGAAGAATGAAGTCCTGGTTGAAGTGAAAAGTGAGAATAGAGGAGCAAATTAAAAACTAATTGATAGACAAATAAATTATTAAAAAAAAAAAAAAAAATTCTCAAAAGTCAGTGGGGGCAAGCGCCCCCACTTGCCCCCACCTGAATCCGTGCCTGGGTGAAGGTTAACAGTGGCGCGCAGGAGAACGGAGAAAGGGAAGGGCGAGGGAGCAGCTGAACAGAGTGTGAGGTGGGTGAGAGGAGGGGGCGTGAGCAGAAAGTGAGGTGGGAGCGGGGAAATAGGAGAAGAAAGAGGCTGAGAAGGGGGAGGGCGAAGGAGAACAGGAAGAGGAAGGGGGGAGGGACTTGCGATGAGGGATTCAATCGTGGTGAGGAGGATTTACACTGGATTGGGGAAGATGGGGTTTAAAAAAAATAGCCATGAGATTTTCCTCGAGAGACGCTTATTGTTTCGATTGAGTCTTTTGATCTTCTTTAAAATTAACTCTTTGAGATACAAAACATTCAATCTCAACCTTTAATTTCTTAAGGGAATTTTGGTCATCCAGTTATGGACATTTTGAAAATGGATGGTCAAGGCATAGTCGTGAGGGAGATTGAAATAGGAATAATGATGGGGGTTACTCCATAAATAGCTATTTATTATGGGAGGTAAATAGCAATAACACTTTATTTTACCCTCACCAAAAGATAGACATCATCACAAAATTTATGTTCTAAATTGTCTCTTCTCTCGTCTCACTTTTGGTAAATTTTCTTGAGTAAAAAGCCCTTTGAACCAAACACATCCTTAATGAAAACTCAAACATGATTCCCATTGATAAACGAAGTACTCAAAAGGAACTCATTTTGTCTACCAAAAAAAAAAAGTACAACTTTGGTTTTCATGATTGAGGGTTTTGCATCACCTTTTATTGATTGGATTTCACGTCTTGATCCAAACTTTTACAGTCCCCATCCATATCCAATCTCTTTATAGCTATTCACGATCTCCTTGAGCTCGTATTCTACCACACTACGACCATTATTCAATCTCTGTTTCCTTTCAATTTACATTCTTGAAAGGAGGATTCAGGGATGATGCTTTTATCCCTAGAGGAAAATCTTGAAGATAGACATATGTTGAGACTGTTTTTATTTAATTAATTTGCATCTTCCAAGGAAAACTGGAAAGAAAGAATTGACAAACACTCCCCAATAACTACGTATCGGTGATCATGCTCATCTTTCTTGTGAGCTTTACTTATTCATGTAACTTTCATGTTTTTCATATTCACGTCAAATATCCTCAAAGGGCGATTTGACTGTAAATGTCCTTTATCCATTTCTACTTCCAAAAATCAACTTCATCGTTGAGCACTACAGGATTGTATAACCTAGGTGAACTTTTAGCCCTCTTTCAATAGTTGTTTGGTTTCAAATATGGTGTCCCTTCACTTGGATCTGTCTCTTTCTTACTCTTTATATAAAGATACTAGTAAAAGGGTTGTTGTTAGCCAAAAGAGGAAAAACAGTGTTGCAAAGAGTTCATGTGTGTTGTCGGCCAACTCATATCAAGGCTTTCTGAGTAGTGTGGGTAGGTGCCTGTCAACAAAATCATTTACGAATAAAGGCAAATAATAATTTGGTGAAATAAGAATACTCTATTTATACGAAAAAAGCAGGTCTAACACGTATCGTGTTGGATACATGTGTCGGCACCCATGGATACTCCCATCGTCCATGCTGAGATCAATTTTTTTTTATTTACTTTAATTATTATTATCAACTTTTTCACATGATTCTTTACAGATACGAGCATATTATGACAAGTTAGTAGTACATGACTAGCGATATTCACCTACAAGTGAATGGCAAGTTAATAGTATATGGCTAGCAATATTGACTTACAAGTGAATGAATATGACTAATAATTCAAAACTTATTGCTGAATGAGTAAATAATACTAAAATGTACAAGCCTGTCCTAGCGTATCTCGTATTATATTTTTTCGCCGACGTGTTTGAGACCTTGTATCCATGTCGTTGTTAGTTGTTATAGGGTGAAAACAATCATTTGCATGCGTTAAGCCTAATTCTTTCCTCACTCTCTGTTGTTCTCTAAAATTTTCCCAACAATTTTTATGCCTATATACATAGATTAGCCGACTTGGATTTTCTGGTTTAGTTGAAATTTTGCCTTCCCTGGGCTGTCATTTAAAGTGCTCTGGACCACACTTAGTTGGAAATGGAAAATCAGGTCTGTGGTGTTAGTTAAGATTTCAGTCCATAATTGTGATTGTCTAGTGTATGCATGCATCTCATTGCAAAGCTCAACAACTATATGGAGCCTGTTGCGTGATTCTCTTTATATGTTTAGTAATGGCCTCCGTGCATCTTTTTATTAGAATAGTGAAAGTGCATTTTCTGAGGACTTGAAAAATCTTATATTTTCTGCCTATTCTAGAAACTCTATTCCAACACTTTAATCTAACATGTTGACTCTCTGATTTTCGTGGCAGCTGGCGAGGCATCCTCTCGTTGGCTTATATTTGAAGTGAAGAATCAATAATTTGAAACAATGAGGACACTATGTCAGCCACCACATGAGAGAGTCAAAATTAAATTAGAGTTAGATTACAGAGTCAGAGTAGAAGAACTTGATTTTTGTTTTGATGGTTTTGGCATTTGATAATACTTGGGTAGCTATTAATGTTTTGTTCATTATTTTGGCCAGGTCTGTTTTCTGGGCTTTGTTTGGAGCAATATATCTATGTTTTGGAATGCCAGAAGTGTATCGTGTTCTTTTTGAGGCATTTGGAATGGATCCAGAAGATGAAAGCTGCCAGCCAAAGTTGCGGAGGCAACTGGAAGATGTTGATTATGTTTCTGTAGAATTTGAAGGCAAAAAGCTTTCTTGGCAAGATGTTGCCACCTACAAGGCAAGGAAAATCAACTTCCTTTGTTTTTAGCATTTTTATGAAAATAATTTGGTACCCCATGAATAACTTTTTCTCTCCATTTTCACCGCCAGGACCTTGTTATTAACACTTCCATCTTGTGCAGCCCCCAGAAGATGCACTTTTTGCACACCCAAGGCTTTTTAGGGCATGCGTTCCTCCTGGTATGCATCGATTCAGTGGGAATATTTGGGATTTTGAGAGCAGACCCCATGTCATGCAAACATTGGGATATCCCTTACGAATTAATGATAGAGTTCCAGACATAACAAAGGCAAGGAATATTGAACTTGGACTCGGGCTTCAGGTAATTTTTTTAATTTATCCTCCTTTCAAACCATTATGCTTGGAGTATATTGAAATCTATGCTGTGTGAACCTAGTACAGATTTGCGAAGGGGCTTCAGTAGTTAGTGTAGGTTTGCCAAAATTTTAGAGAATCAGATTTGTGAGAATGGCATTGTACTCTGCATAATTTCATAAAAGGAACTTTCTTGCTTTTCTTTCTTAGGTTATAGGACCTTTGGTTTATCAACTATTTACAGATAAGAGGATACACATAATTTTGTTATTGAAGTTTGTATGTAAAAAATTATGGTAATAATAACATAACCATCAAATAATGTTTCGGTCAGTGTCATGTTGGGATTTGTTAATTCATTGCGTAAGTCCCAAGTATTCATCAAAATATAAAGCAGTTGACAAAAAAAATTATATTTGGTTTTAACTTCATATGGATTTGGGTTGTGCAATTTGAACTATCAAGCCTTGCCCTCCCATATGGAAAATTAAGCATTTGCCCACCTAATACAGGCGCCAAAAGTAATTACTGATAGCCTTTAATACTGTGGTATTCTTTTCATATATAAATAAATAAAGGTGGTTAGCTAGGACCCCCCAAAAGGGTATCGAATATAGTTTAGTTACTTGCATCTGGATATACCTATATATTGGATTTAATTACACTATGACATGCATAAATTATATTGAAATCAGTATTAGATGGGATGTACAATTCCTTAACTGAGAAGGCATAATCCTTCCCATTCCAATGCCATTTATACCTCATCTAGAGAAATAGGCTTAGTAACACCAATCATGATTGCTGGTCACTGAGGAATTTCCAATCATTTTGGTTTCTTCTAAGCTGAAAATTCCAACCATGAGAAGTACTATCCCTGAATACCTAACCTTTCCATGCTTCTTGTTGGCAACATTGAAAATAGCAGGAAATGAAGTTTAAGGGCAGAGTCCCCTATCCATTTGTGATCCCAAAAATTGACCCTTGCACAATTATACACTTCAAATGAGATGCAATCCTGAATACAAGATTTGAGCTGTATGATGCCTTGCCATATAGGGCGACCATAAGTAATGACATGATATTTGGTGAGCCAATAAAGGGGAATGGCCCCATATTTTCAGCTATATTCTCTCTCCAGAGTGAATCTGATGGATTCTACTCTAGATATAAAGCTACGCTATACTAAACATAATAAACCCTAGCAAGAGATAAACAAGAGAGAAATTAAAATAACTCAAATTTTGTTATCAATCAAACCCAATTACATCTAATTCTCAAGCCTTATGTATAAGCCTAATGGCTTCTTTTGGCAATCAAATTAATCTAACCCTAACCTAACTAACATAAGCTTTTCTATACTAGGCCCAATTATACATAATACTAATTAGCTAGCCCGCTTACATCAGAGTAAGTTTTAACTCCAATCTACAAATCCACTTCAAGAGAAGAGCTTTGTTAAATTTCCTGATTCTTTTGATTCACAGCCCACTATCACTTTTAGGTAGGCAAACTTTCTTCCAATTGAGCAGATGATAATTTCTTAAACTTGGAAAAGTACTCCATGAGAATCTCCTCATGCATTTTTTAGTCCTAGCATCTCAGGCACACGAGGTCATCTTGTACAAGAATAGAGGCAGTGGTGCTCTGGATGTGAGTGATTCTCCCTGGCTTGGAGATGTATTTCTTCTTCCAAGTGCTTAATCTGTTCTCAATTCTATCTCTTGCCACACCATTGTGTTTCTGAAATTAGCCCAAGAGGAAGTCCAAGATAAGTGCAAGGGAAAACACCTCTCTTACAACCTAAAATGTTGTCATAGTCATCGATCTCTGTCATCTGGAACAACACCAACTGCAAAGATTTGAGACTTGGAAAAATTCACTTCGAGTCCAGAACAAACTTAAAACCCACAGAAGAAGATCCCTACCCACATGCACTTCATCACTGGAAGAGGTGCACATGCAATAAAAACTAATATTAACCATCCAACTAACAAAATAATGAAAGCACAAAATTTAATTAGTAATTTTGTCTCAAACTGCAATAAAAACTAATATTAAATATTTGTTTTTCCTATTATACAAATTAATGTTTTATAAGAGTAACCACAATCATTGGCAAGTCAATGGCTGTGAAATCATGAAATTATTATGTAATCGGATGTAGAGGAAATTTCTTGATGTTGAAAATCTTGGGGACCACCAGAGAATGTAGCTAAATTGTCATCAAATATTCAAATGTATATGAAAAAATCTCTCACCTCTACATACGAGAAACTATTTCTTGTATCTCATGTCTCTTTTGACTTGTTCTCACTTTTTGGGTTGTTGGAGAGTGGTTTTCTTGATTTTTGGGATGTCACCCTCCTAAATCTAGAAAACCCACATTTCTATTTCATGAAAATGTCACTACATGACACCCCCACTACAGCCACTTAGTCCACATCTTGGCATGATTTAGAAAACCACTAGAGATGCTCTAACATGTTGGTCACCCTTTCTTTATTTAATGTTTACCTTATAAAGGCCACCTATTGAATGTTTAGGCTGGCCTGTGAACATATTTGTCAATCAAAAGACAAGTGTGATGTGGGCAATATAGATTGTTTGAATTCTAGAATGTATCGAAGTATTGACATATGTTTTTCTTTTTCATTGAAATGCAGTTATGTTTCTTGCACCCATCAAAGTACAAGTTTGAGCATCCTCGTTTTTGCTTCGAAAGATTAGAATATGTCGGCCAAAAGATTCAGGTAACTATTCTAGTAGGTTTTCAATTTTGCATTTAACTTATTCTAAGCGTAAGTCAGGATAGTGATCGTTTGATGCAATATCAATTTGAAGAGTTGTTGGCTGCTTAAGCAATTAATCTAGTAGAGCCTTACCAGCGCATGTCCATTCTCAATCAAGGAACATGATTCACTTTTCTGTGAAATGATGTTCCTCCTTTTATCTTTATCTAGTTTATGTTCATCAGTCATCCTCGCTTTGCACTTTTAGAGCATCTATGCTGGATCCGCAAAAGTTGTCCAACACCAAATCTAGTAAATTAGGTCTTGCCACGATCTTTGGTCTTGAACTAGTTCAGTCCGGATTCGACTGACTTAATTTTGATTCTGATATTTCAAGTCTTCCTATTATCGCTCTTTCAATTTTCATTCAGTTTCTGCTTTTAAAACAATAGGTTTAGCAGATTGTTTGGTGTAGTTTGTGCAAAGGTGATAAACAAAAATTTGGGGGGCAAGGAAGGTGAATAAAGGAATTACCAGGGGTATACAAAATCTTCTTTTGGGGCATGACAATTATTTTTTTTATTTTTTGCTTATTTAGTTTTTTGTTGGAACTCTACGCCTTTTGAGAAATTTGTTTCATATTGCATTAATGAAAATTTTTGGTTGGTGTGTGAGACCGAGGAGAAGAAATAGATTGTTGTAATAGAGTTAAGTGATTTGATGTTTGTAATTGCTTGGGAGGCATGACAACATTTTATAGCTTATGTCTATGAGGCAAGGGAGTGAATGCATGCGTGTTCACTGCATGCATGTTGATAGTTGGGAATATTAAGTTTAATAGATGAAAACGGTGTGGGTACATGTTGGTTGGTGGAGGAGGGATGGCCTCTTAGGGTTGGAAAGTTAACTCCTACTCCAAATAGTACCAGTTTTTTTTATTTTTATTTTTTTATCTCCTTAGATACCCATCTTATCATTGATATGCTACTAACATAGATTCCCACAATAAGTTGTATCATCTGACATATCGACTTGGTTCTAGTATTATTTGTTCTTTCTCTTCATATGGTCAGGTTTTTTAGTTTATTATGCTATAATCTCATATGTTGTGAATTGTTATATCGATATAAGTTGTATAATCTTATCAACCTATACTTGTCTTCAACAAATAGTGCATTTCATGCCGAGTATAGTTGATGACAAGTACAGTGTGATAAGAGATGTTACACTTTACTAGGTCTCATGTTAAGTACCATTTGTTTTGTTTACTTAAAGGTGCATAACTATATTTTGGACTCTCAGTCATATTGTTTATGGTGTGTTGCATTATAGCAAGATGTTTGCGAATTGTGTGACCAAATTGGGTTAACATGGGGTCCAGTAAGATATGACATTTTTTACCACGTTGTACTTGTCATCAACTGTACTTTGCATGAAATGCACTATTTGGTGAAAATAAGTATAGCTTGATAAGACTACACAGTTTATATCGATGTAACAATTTACAACATTGAGTTGTGTGCAAGAACATGTACAGTGGCAGCTTATAAACACCAATCACTTAGTTGTATTACAAACAATCTATTTCTTCCCCTCATTCTCACACGCCAACCCAATCTATATATTTTTTTAATTCAGGAAATTTTAGTTCGTCCATAAGTTCCTCCACTGCTGGCATTCATGGACCTGACCCATGGAACTTGTCTTGTTTGCCACTAGTAATGCAGTCACACTTTCTTGGATAAGCTGTGCCCACTCGAAAACTTTCCCCTCTAACAACATGGCTTTAGCTCAAGTTTGTACTGCCAGCTTGCGTATAAATAGCCTTCTACAGAGAAAAAGGTTTTGCTCAGCGGCTAAGACTACAGCATGTGTGCCTTACATCCAATAGCTTCACGTGTGAGATCTATAGAATTCCCTATACATCTATTGTCTTCTAGAACCATTCGAGTCCTAGAAAATTTTTAAGATTTCTACAAAATCTACCAACTATTATGATACAGATACTTTCTCAGTGCTTAAAAATGATTTGCATTCTTCGATATTTCTTTGGAGTTGCACAATATTTGAGAATTATAATCCCCCTTCCCTTTTCTATCGGAGAGGATATCCCGAAAGCTGCATGACCCAACCCACTCACACCATGCGATTTTTTAGTCGAAGGTACCTTGAATCGAACATGCAACTTTAATGGTTTTCTTGCTTTTTTTAACATGCTAAATATGAAAAAGAAATTAATCCTGTGTACTTGGAACAAAGCACACCTAATTGGTCTCATGTCATGCTTAACCATTTAATTTGTTGGACCCTTTTTATTTTGTTGCTTCAAACTTAGCATTGAAGGCTCTCTCTTGTGCAACTGTTATCGTTTGTTTAAAGCCGTTGTCTAGTATTCCACGTTCAATTAATATTTTCAAAGCTGAACTTGTAGGACATTCCTATGGTGAGAAAAAAAGGATAGATTTTTCATTTATTTATTGAGGGGCCAATTTGATTATATGGATTTCGATTTATCTGCAGGATCTTGTAATGGCGGAAAAATTGCTCATGAAGCATCTAGATGCTCCTGGAAGATGGTTAGAGGAGAGGCATCGCCGTATTCTTATGAACAAGTTCTGCGGGAGGTACTTGAGAGACAAACAGCTCCATCGCTACGTCATCTATGATGAGCAGATCCAGGACAAATACGAGAACAACCGAAGATACAGAAATCCTGTCACGACTGCAATTTCACAAGCTATTCATGGGCTCTCCTACACTGTATATGGAAAACCAGACGTAAGACGCCTCATGTTTGAAGTCTTCGACTTTGAGCAGATTCAGCCGAAAGAAGTGCGATGAGCAGTTATATTGATCATACACGTTTAGGTGGAATGTCAGCTTCCCATAATCTTAAAGTGGATTTGATTATGTTCAAATCCTTTGTGATGAATTAAAAGTTGATGTAAAATTTTGTTCAAATAGTCATTGTAATGTAGATTATCTAAGGATTGCTACTTTTGGCAATCCCCTAAATATGCTTATGTTCGAGTAAAAGCTTAATAGTGGGACCCCTAAAAGTGGATATCTTAAAAGCTTTCTTGATTGTGTCTGTATTCGGCGAGTCAAAATTTTCCATCCCCTGTGGTAAATCAGGGTCTGAGGGTCTTGCAATCTTGGACGTTGTTTGGTTTTGATCTGGTTTTGATCATATACCTTTAGTTGAATTAATCTACTAAATGAATCTCAGCTTTTAAGTAAAAAAGACGAGCCCTTCTAGCTGTCGAGGAAATGGGCGAGGGGGTGGGTATTATCAGTCATTCCCCTTGAGATTCGCAAGGTTGTGCATTTTGAGGGCACATGCGCGCATCTCGAGGGGGATGAGCGGTCACACTCACCCCTCGCCCATTTCGTCGCCATTTAAAATTTCCCAAAAAAGACACTACAAAATGGGAAGTAATAATAACAACAATAATGATAATAATAAAGTTAAAAAAACATAGTCCTGGTAATTTAATCTAGAATTGTGCTCTTTTAGCAAAGAGTGAGGCTAGAGAGCGAGGAAACGGGCGCGAGGAGAGGGACGTGGCGGGGTGGGAGCCGTCCACCCCGCTCGGGATGCATGCCACAATTTTTTGTGCGCGCATCCCGAGCGGGGTGGACGGCTCCCACCCCGCCACGTCCCTCTCCTCGCTCGTTTCCTCGCTGGTTTCCTCGACATTTAGAATTCCCCTTTAGCAAATTTTTAATTAATGTGTCTCCTATATATATGTGTGTATGTGTTTGTTAGCCATTTTCCTTGGGAAATGAAATCCACTCCCTTTGTTATGCAAACTTTTGCATTGCGAAGGAGGTGTAACGACTAATGACCCGATTCACAGAGTACTATATTGTGAAGAAGGTGTAACAACTAACGATCTGATCCACAAAGTACTATATTGTTCGTAGTACCCACACAAGGATATCACCTTGGGAGCTCAACGGCCTCGTTGTCACACTTTTGGCTGGGTTAGGCTTTGATACCATTCTATAACGATCTGATCCACAACTTTGGGCTCATGGCCCGCACGGTTTTATAGTGCATAGTACTTTGTAGATCCAAACTCGTAAATATATAATACATCACCCTCCCTTATCCAGGCGATGTGGGACTATAATCTTCCCTTTGTAGCTTGTCAACACTCTTGGGATCTATGGACTCTTGAGCTTCTCCCGCACCTTCCCCCTCAGGTCCGCCCACACATGTGTATTACAGAAGGCTTCAAAATCAGATTCATGAAAACAATTTCAATTTCCATGTTTATGTTCGTGCAACCAAACATATCCGTAGTGTTTTACGTAGGGTCTATTTGGTAGGATGAAAAATAACATGAGAATTAAAACCATTTTCGTAAATTCAGTTTTTTTTTTTTTTTGGGGGGGGGGGGGGAGGGGGGCGGAGATTTTGGATTCCCATGAGAGATGAGAAAACTAGGCACATGCAGAATTTTTTTCCTATCATTAAATACATAACCAAACAGCGGAAAACCATAAGACATAAGAATTAGATTCCATTTTCCACAGAAAATGGCCAACCAAACAAACACGTAGAGTTTGTATAGTTGTGTAGAGTAAGTGAAGGAGAAAGACAGAGAATATGAAAAGAAAATTGGAGATAATATTATAATATTTTTTAGATTACTTTTCTTAAAGATTAAAACTTATATAGTAGATAGTTAAACTATACTTAGATGACCAAAACTAATCCAACGTCCAAGATTGCAAGACCTTATACCCTGATTTATCTAATGGGAGATCCAAACCCCATTTTGGGGGGATATGGTGGTTTAGGTGAGCAAAACTGGATGCTCCAACCCAATACTCCAAATCCTTTTTTTTTGGGGGGTAGCACTCGCAACTAAATGAAAGCCACCATCACTTCACTATTTTTATTTCTAAAAGTTAAAAGGTTGGCCTCTTGAGAGCCACTACCAAATTGTTGATAGATTGCCCCACCTACCCAACAAAGTCGAGATTTGTCAAATTCACTCAACTAAACTCACATCTCAATTCACTCAACTAAACTCATCCCTTTTCCTCCCGCAATTTCCTTTTTCTCCACCATCTCCTTCCACTTTTCATCATCAACAACCCAACCTTTTCTCTTTTATATCATCCATGTATCTCACCATTTTCTCCAAAAGTTTTCTTAAACAACTAAACTATGACTCTTTTGTTCATCTTTATCTTCCACTATATTATTTTCTCACAATTTCATGTCGATAGAATTTGAAGACTCCAACACAATATTCATGGATGAAGAGAACATATATTGTTCAACACAAACTTTTTGTTATCCATGTCTTGTTCCTTTTCTTAAGTTCTCTTCCATTAGATAACTAGTTAAATTTGTATTAAATTTGATGCTTGATCCGTATGCAACAAATATTCCATTCGGCTAGCCAAAAAGTATGTTAAAGCACATAGAGGGGTAGTTTAGAATTATCTTAAAACAACCATACGACCATCCTTACCATATGTGTGTCTTGGACACCAAAATCACCAGTGTTACATTTGCTAGGCATAAAGTTTGCTAAGTCAGACATACGGCTGATGATGAAGTATCTCGAAATAACCATACAGGCAACTTGCTCATATGTGGGTCTTGGTGTGTGGTGTCTTGGTCACTAAAACCGTCAATGTTAAATTCAGCCAACAAAAAGTTTGTTTATTCAGACATACGAGTGAGGAGGAAGTATCGTTGAACAACGATACGACCAACTTGGTCGTAATTGTGTCTTAATCACCAAAACAAACAAGGTTCCATTTGAGAATGTGTCTCATTCCATTCTAATTATTCAAAATCCTATAAATAAGAATGTATTTGTTAATTGAAAAAAAAAATTGTACAAAGTGAAACTGGATATAATAAGCTTCATATATTAACATTGATAATCCAATATCTTTATGCTTAACTTGTCAAAATTATTTCAAAAAACTCGGTGTTCAGATTGTTCATCATCCTCGTCCCCTAGTTACCAAATTGCAACAAGTTAGGTTGTAGGAAACACATACAAGAGACGATATACCATGGATCAATGATTGTTTAATGCTTTCCAATGCAAAAAATTACCATCCCCAAATTACTTATGTTTCATTTACAGGATATTCACAAGCAACACTTTATCTTTGTATTACAAGACTCGAGGTACAACATGCAAAAGTTTACAACTCCAATTAAGTGGCAATACACAATTAGCTAAAATGGAACACTGATGTGTTTATAATTTCAGAATACAGAGTCTTGTTGACAAAGTGGCAATGCACATTCAGATCAAAGTACCCTTTTTTTCCACATTGAAAAATTACATTAGAAAAGATAAGCCACTCCAATATTGAAAATGAAACTCGAAGTTAACTATATTCTTATTCTTGTAGAATCCCTGCAAATGATCAATTAAACTCAACTTCGCATGAAAACAAAACAAGTCATACCTTCTCTCCTTCAACCCTTAGTACGGTACCTGTCAAAAACACACATCTATATCTAAACTACATAACTTCCCTTCCCCAAATGAATAGTAAAAAGTGTATGTTTTCAACTCAAATTTTCTTTCCTATTTTTCCCTCCCATATTACTAATAATTACATGTGAAGCCAACAAACCAATGAATAGTGTCAGGGGCATTTTTGTCTTTTAATAGAAAAAAATACTATTACACTTTTTTACAATTTTTCCCTCCAAAATTCATATTATTTATAATCAAACTCAAATATGAATTTATTATCTATGATATTTACCGATCCTATGATTTCAAATCAACAGATGTATTGAGTAACTTGATCTTTGTTAGTATTGTTTATAATGAAAATGAATAATGATTGAAAAATAAAAACTTATACCTAAGCTCCTAACATAATTTATTTAAAACCTTCTAATCATCTATAAATGGTAAATAGGCCCTTACGAATAAAAATACTATTACACTTTTTTATCGTTTTACCCTTCAAAATTAAACTATTTACAATCAAAACCAGCCTCCGTAAACATTCAATAATTATACCTAAGCACCTAATATAATTTATTTGAAGCCTATAATTTCTATAAATTATAAAAATGCCTTTATATCTAACTTTTGGATTTCTCACTTTGCCCTCCACATTTCATACTTTTACAATCAAAATCAGTCTCTCTCAAACATTTGATTATTTATACCTATGCCCTTAACATAATTCATTTGAAGCCCCGTAGTTATTTTTAAACTATACATATGCCCTTAAATTATATATAATTATTTTATTTAAAAATTTAATAATATTTTTTCTTATTATTGAATTGTTGTAATAAAATATAAATTTTTTTTTTACTGAATATCCGTGGACATAGGGCGCATCAACACCCTAGTCTATTTAACAATACATCTATTTAACAATCAGCTACTACATACCACCAAACACATTATAAACAATAGCTAGAAAAGCCAACACACAACATGCTCAAAATGAAACAACAACCCTACCAAGACAAACACAAATTCACACTCTAATTGAAACAACAATCAATTTCACATTTGAATAAAAATCAAATTCCCAATAAAAGATAGTGGTATTCACTAAAATCATTAAAAACTACATAATTGAAAAAAAAACATAAAAAATAATTTAGAATCCGTGACGATTTTAACAAATCACGATTAGAATTATTTATAGTCTGCTATGTTTGTTGTAGATTTAGCTTGGAATATAAGAAATTTGTTGATACAAAAGACATAAATTCACTGAATCAAATTAACCAACAAAATTAGGTTAAAGAAAACCAAGATTTAACAAAAAGAGGTACAAATCGTGTCTACAAACAAAACCTCATCTTATAGTGATAATGTACGATCAAAATTAAAAGGTTCATGTTGAAGTTGAATCTCTCTCACAAGGACAATAGTTTCGAGTTGAAAGGAGGTTACTATGCAGACAATGAAGTAAGTCAATGTGGATGTTAACCCCACCAATCATCATTCCTAGGTCTACAATGTGAGTTAATCATCCTTAAACGTGACTGTTGTGAATAAATTGTGGTTGCACTTGCATAAGCTCCATTTACAACATAATAATGGGTTTGTCTAAACAGCGAGGGAAGGGGTGAGGAAACCAGCGAGGGAGCGTGAAAGTGCATCGAGATACGCATTTCACGCATCTCGAAGGGGATGAACGGCTTCACCCCCTCCTTCGCTGGTTCCCTCGCCATTTAGAATTTCCCTAACAATTGTCATGGCCCTAGCAATGATTGTGATTTCGTTTTTCGAGTTAATTTCGGTCTCCTGATTTTATGAAATATTTCGGTGTGTAAAGAAAAAACGTAAAAATTTCGAGAATACATGAAATATATAATGAATTTCAAGGGTATATTAAATATGTGAAAAAAATAATTTGCAAGTAAATAAACGTATTAAACACATTAAACGAAAACCAAAATACATATAATTGGAAAATCAATGGGTAGTTAAAAAATCAATACATAAGTATAAAAAATGATAATTAAGAAACTATGGGTTGGTTTCAAAAATCAATAAATAATTAGAGTAAATGATAATTAGAAAAAAAAACTTGAAATTTTTTGAAAAAATCCTCGAACAATGTAATTTTTAGTAGCCGGTTTTTGTATTTTTACCAAAAAAACGAAATCTATGAAAAATCCTCGAAATGTTTTGAAAAAACCCTCAAAAATGTAAATGTTTTATTTCGCACTTTTTATCTTTTCGTAATTAAAAAAAACGAAAATTTCGTATAATTTCAGGAAATCACAATCCTTGGGCCCTAGTGCCCAACTGCATGATGGTGGTCAAATGTAGGGGTGGGCATTTTAGACCGAAAACCCGAACAGACAACCGGACTGATCGGATCGGTTCAGTTTTTTATTTATTATTAAATTTTCAGTCTTAAAACCCGGGCCGCCCTGATGTTTCTGATTTGGTCCTCAGTTACCCTTTCTGGAACCCGTCGGATAACCGTACCGGCCCGGATATGAATAAAAAGTTAAAAACCCTCAAAAACATTTCCTCGCCTACTCCTCTCCCTATCCTCCTCGACTATTCCTTTCAGTTGTCCTGTGCGAGTGTGCGACAACTCTCTTCCCTGACCCTGTGCGACTCCTCTTCTCCTCGACTCCCTGTGCAACATTGCAACGTGTGACACTGTAAATGATTTGATTAGAGTGGTCATTCATCTAAAAGAAAAAACAGGGCAAAGTTCTGATTAAAAACCAGTTGACCAACACAACCCTACTTGTTATTTCTCTCTTTTCTTCATGAAATCATGAACAAGGAGATCAGTGATCCAACAAGCTTAGAAGATCCAGACCAAGTGGTTTTGACATCAACATCAGAAGATGAAGATCATCAACAAGGCTCATCATCACCCCATGTCAAGTCCTATGAGTGCACTTTTTGTTAGAGAGGTTTCCCTAATGCACAAACTTTAGGTGGTCACATGAACATCCATAGAAGAGACAGAGCTAAGCTTAAACTTCCCGCCGATCATGAACTATCTTTTGTTGTCACGAAGAATTATCCCTCTGAAGAAGGTATAATACACCTACAACAGAAGATCATGGTTTGAAAGGTGAAGATCATGTACCACCTGTACCAGCAGAGCCAGATCTGAATAAATCATAAGTGAAGGTGAAAGGGGTGTTTGATTCACTACTTGCACCTTTCTTCTCCTCTTTCTGCTTATCTTCTTTTGCCTTTTCTTCTTCTTTGCCATTCTTATTGCCTTCTTCTTCCTTGTTCTTCTTTGATGTTTCAGTCTTCACAATCACAGCTTGTTTCCCTGTGTTTCTTATAAATGTATTCAAGCAGTTTCAGTGAATCAAACAACCCTTTCACCTCCACTTCTGATTTATTCAGATCTGGCTCTGCTGCTACAGCTCCTGCAATTCGAAACATAAATTGAAATACCCATTGCAAATTGCAGTTCCATTGACAACCCAATCAATAAAAAAAACATTTTTTTACAACAAAAATGGTGTTTATGAAGAAAGTTTGTACCTTTCATTTTCTCAATGCAGCAATTCTAGCTGGCCTGGGAAACCAGCGAGGTTTGACTGCTTGGGGGGGCGAAAATACATTGGGTGGGTAAAGAGAAGAATGATAGTGATGGCTTTGGAAATTCTTATCAAATCAGTAGATAACATTGTTATTCCTATTCTATCAAATCACAGTTTGGGCTTTGGAAATTCTTGTTGGTTTTGAACTGAGACCGGCTCGAAATTCGGTTAACCGGCTCAACTCGATCCGGTCTCGGGGCTCAAAATTTCGAGCTTACAAATATCGGTCTGAGCTTCGGTTTTTAAATTTTGGGCCGGTTACCCGGACTTGCCCAGCCCTAGTCAAATGTACATCCTAATCGAGGGTAAATTTGTCAAATAAAACTTTAGTCTTACCAATTTACCAGCAATTCCGATTAATGAACAAAGTCAAAACTCCAAACCCCAACTTTGCTAATCAATAGACCTACTTACACACATAGAGGGAGTCCGTATGGCGGAGAAGCAATGATACCTGAATCCAAATTATAAACAAGAGATTCTATCATGCATATAGTATGAACCTGTGCTCTGCCATGTGCTTACATGATAATGCTTCTTTTTCTGACGTTACCTTCTCTACACAATTGACTAAGTCCACATGATTTCATCTAAATCTGTACTATATCAAGCTTAAATAGTGCACACACGAACTCTAAAAATTAAGCTAATATTAATATATATTGGTTAACAGTGTTCTAATATAACCCAAAAACATATAATCACAGACTATGTACGGATTTGACTTTCTTCACCTTTGTTTCCTTGCCCCATTTGTAATGTGCCTATCAAAACACCCTAAAATGGAAAAGAGGTCTTGATGGACCTATTTCAGTGGCACAGTTTGATCTGATGTGTGTTACATCATGATTTGTGCTCAAACACATCTAGCTCTACCCATCAAGGGTTCTGTTCAAGAACAAAAAGAAAAAGAAAAAATCAAATTTTCATTTTTATTTTTTTTTCAGTTACATCATCACAGAATATTGTCATTAAGACGATCTTAGTGTTCCATTAATGATCTAAATACGAACAATTTAATATACGGACGTCCAAATCATGGAGCATGGAACTCGCATTTAATTGAAAATTTACTTTCACAAATTACAACACCCCCTGTCCCAATTAATTCATTATTTTTCCTTCCAAAAAAAAAACCGCTCTGCAGTTGCAAACCTTACATCTTCCAATTCCCCAATCATGGTGTCCTTGCATCAAAGAGGCAAAAAATCAAGTTAACGGTTCAGATCAAAATCAGAGACCAAATTCCCCTTTTCACCCAGCTCAGCATTAACGGTGTCAGTTAAATTGGAAGGTTTTTAATTTCGCGAAAGAGGTAATATTAAACACGTGGCACCCGAGATGTACAGGTTTGGTGCGCAAGGGGAATACTTATAGTGAGGTTAGGGAAGTTTGTTTGAAGGGTTTGCGCTGCTTGTGTTTGAGTTGAGAGAGAGAGAGAGAGAGAGAGAGAGAGAGAGAGAGAGAGTTTCGAAGAGGAGAGTTTAGGGTTCCGCGCTCTCTCTAGGGTTTCTCTGTCCATACACTGCGTTCTAAGGTTTGCCACTCTCTGATCCTTCTTTAATTCTTCTTGTAATCGGCGATTTTTTGGGGTTTTGAAGTTTTCAAGTGTTTTCTACTCTTTTACTTCATTTACTTCTTGATAGTTCATCCCGTGTTGTTTTGACCGGTTTATGAGAGTTTTGAGTGCTTGATTGTGTGATTTGTTGAGTTTTTTAAGTAGATCGTCTCGATTATGGAGATTTTGTTGGTGTTTGTGGTTTTGTTCGGTTTAGTGTGTTAAGAGTACAATCTGGCTTGTTTTCGTGGATTTTTGGCTAGTTTTTCTGTAATGTATGTTAGAGATTAGTGTTAAAACATGAATGCGGCTTCGTTTCAGAACGATTTTGAGATTTAATGCCAATTTGAAGTTGTTTATGTACAAATCTTTGCGTAGTTCGATCTATCCACACTCTTGCTTGTTTTGTTGAATTTCTGTTTGTTTTCCTTTCCTGCATGTAGAGATAAGTTGTGAAACTCCACTATTTTGACATGCTGATTTGCTTTTGAACTTGGTTAGAGGTTTTGTTCAGTTTTCAAAGAAGTATCTTTGTTTTTCTGCACATCCTTGCTTGTTTTATTGGATTTTTTTTCTTTGAACATGTCGATTATTTGGGAAAATGGTTTGATTTTAGCTTATTTTGAAGTTTTGTGCTTTGACATCCGAGATTTTGATCTTTGGTTGTATTTTCCCTTTGGTTTCTTTGAATGCATGTACGAAATCAGTTTCACTACTGTTCTCTTTCTGATTTAGGCCTGATTAAAACCTTTGGATGCTAATTTTCTGCAGAAATATTTGGTTGTATTTTTGTTTGATAATCATATATTTGATAGTTAATCTCAAATTTTTTTATCCACTGATAGTTTATCGTAATTTTAAAGAGTATGAGGTACTATTTCTAAACTTACTTAAACTGTTATTATGATATATTAGATACACATAACATGATTGTATAACTTGTGATGCTGCTCTGCTTTTTGACTTACTTGAAGGCTTGTCTAACTTTTAAAGAGTGTAAAGTACTGTTTATAATATCTTTGTTCTTATTGTCATTTTGATGAGCTTCTTTTAAATGCATAGCATGATTCTTGAAGCCTTTTGGTATCGCTGCTTTGTTCTTCCTTTTTTTCTTGTTTTATTTTGAAAGTTATCTGTTTTGTTCAGAATCTGATGTAAAGCTATTGTGTTAGTTGCAGAAATCGTATGGATTCACCTGGCGCTGATGGAGGTGAGGCTTTGCCTCCCCCACCACCTCTTCCACCAAATGTGGTTCCTTTGAAGGCAGAACTGGAAGGTGCCCCTGAACCTCCTAAGGTTGTGAAGCCCAAGCGACTTCCAATGGCTCGACCAGGTTTTGCCCGCAAGGGACAACCCATAAAGCTACTGACTAATCATTTTGGAGTAAAAGTTGCAAAGGTTGATGGCCACTTTTTCCATTACAGTGTAAGTGTTGCCTTTGTAAATTCCTTTTTGGGATTTGTTAATGCTATAGATGAGAAATCTCACTCTGATATTCTACAGGTTGCTCTGATGTACGATGATGGCCGCCCTGTAGATGGTAAGGGCGTTGGTAGAAAAGTTATTGATAGACTGCATGAGACTTATGAATCGGAGCTTGGTGGAAAAGACTTTGCCTATGATGGTGAAAAAAGCTTGTTCACTGTTGGTGCTCTACCAAGTAACAAACTGGAGTTCACAGTGGTGCTTGAAGATTTGTCATCTGGCAGGTATATACATTATCTGTCTGATTTTTACTTTTTTGTTTAGTTTTTTTACTGAAAAATTAAATGAGATATACTATCAACTTTTCTATTTAGCGATTCGCTAACCTACTAGATGACTTCATACCCAGGGCTGCAAGGAATGGTAATGGTAGTCCCGGTGGCGAGGGGAGCCCGACTGAGGCTGGTGATCGTAAAAGGTTAAGACGCCCTTACCAGTCGAAATCCTTCAAAGTTGAAATAAGTTTCGCAGCCAAAATTCCCATGCAAGCCATTGCCAATGCACTTCGTGGCCAAGAGTCAGAAAACTCTCAGGAAGCTTTGAGGGTTCTGGATATAATATTAAGACAGCATGCAGCAAAGCAGTAAGTGGAGTCTTCTCTTATATTGTGGTGTAAATTTCTGATCATACTTATTGCTGAATCTATGAAATGCTATGCAGGGGCTGTCTGCTTGTTCGCCAGTCTTTTTTCCATGACAACCCTCGAAACTTTACTGATTTAGGAGGCGGTGTGCTAGGTTGTCGGGGTTTCCACAGCAGCTTCAGAGCTACACAAGGAGGCTTATCTCTGAATATTGGTAAGTTTTCTTAGTTTGATGCTGCTCCAATGTTATTCTATGTGATTCTTCCATTTTGTTCTTTGATCATACTTTTGGTGGATGATTCCAGATGTCTCCACTACAATGATTATACAGCCTGGGCCAGTTGTTGATTTCTTAATTGCTAACCAGAATGTGAGGAATCCTTATGAGATTGATTGGGCAAAGGTAAGCTTATACCTTCCCTCCTTGTGTTCTGATGTTAGAGTTGAACTCATTGATTGAGTGTTTGTTATTCACTTATTTGACAGGCTAAACGGGCGCTAAAAAATTTGAGGGTAAAAGCAAGTCCTTCAAATGCTGAATATAAGATCACTGGTTTGAGTGATCTTCCATGCAATCAGCAACTGTAAGCTTTTGGTTTTTCGTTGTGCTTTATTTTCCCAGTCTAATGTAATAATGTACTGTGGTCGAGTTATTTCCACTTTGTTATTTGGTGATTAGTTTTCTCCATTTTTCTAGCTTTTCCTTGAAACAAAAGAACGGAGGGGATGCGAACGGAGATGAAGTCCAAACTGAAATAACAGTTTATGATTACTTTGTTAATCATCGCCATATTGAGCTCCGCTATTCAGCTGAGTTGCCTTGCATCAATGTTGGGAAACCAAAGCGTCCGACATACATTCCCCTGGAGGTGACTGAGCTTCTTGTTCGACATAACTGATTTTGTGATTGTTACCGTCCAATGCCTAACTTGAAGCTTGCTTCTTGCTACAGCTTTGTTCTTTGGTGTCCTTGCAACGCTATACAAAGGCGTTATCCACATTCCAGAGATCTTCCCTAGTTGAGAAATCAAGGCAGAAGCCCCAGGAGAGGATGAAAGTTTTGTCTGATGTGGGTGTCTTTGTTTACTTTTGTTTAATACAGCAGCTGTTGTTTTTCTGTAATGTTTTCAGCTGCTCATCAATTTTCCTTTTCTTTGGCAGACTTTAAAAAGCAGCAATTACGATGCTGATAAAATGATGCGTGCTTCTGGTGTTTCAATCAACACTAACTTTACTCAAGTTGAGGGCCGTGTTTTACCTGCTCCAAAGGTATTGATCCTTGTTCTCTCGTTGTTTCGTGTGGATTTTTATATTTCTAGTAATCATTCATGGTCTCATTGTTAATCTATATTTCTTAGTTGAAAGTTGGCAATGGAGAGGACTTTTTTCCTCGAAATGGGAGGTGGAACTTTAACAACAAGGTAACTGATTTCCCTCCTGCATGGTATTTGTTGTTATTGCCTATATTTTAACGCAACACTACTTGCACTTCTTCAGAGACTTGTGAACCCAGTTAAGATTGAGAGGTGGGCAGTTGTGAATTTCTCTGCTCGCTGTGATCTGCCAAAGCTAATCCGAGATTTGATCAAATGTGGTGATCAAAAAGGAATTGTGAGTTTTGTATTTGTGGTACTTTAGCTATTTGAGTTTATTCATTTCTGGAAACTTACACTCTTTTGTTTATACAGGTGATTGATGATCCCTTTGATGTTTTTGAGGAGAATCCTCAGTCTAGACGTGCACCTCCTGTTGCTAGAGTGGATAATATGTTCGATCTTATGATGTCAAAACTTCCAGGAGCCCCTCAGTTTCTTCTGTGTCTCTTACCAGAGAGGAAGACCTCAGCTATTTATGGTTTGTAATAATTAGTAAGATGTTTAATAGTGATAATATTTGCATGCAATGACTTAACAGTAGGACTTATGTTATGCAAGGCCCTTGGAAGAAAAAGAATCTCTCTGAGTTTGGTATTGTTACTCAGTGCATAGCTCCTCAAAGAGTCAATGATCAATACTTGACGAACGTTCTTCTGAAGATCAATGCTAAGGTGTATATAGTTAGGGATGCATGTTTTTTATTCTCTAAAAGTTTAAATTATCGTTCTTCCGTGTCAGTCTAGATTTGTTACTCTTCTTACTCTTCCCCGTTTTTTTATACACTATTGTAGCTTGGGGGTCTGAATTCTTTGTTAGCGATTGAGAGTATCCCGTCAATCCCCCTCATTTCAAAGATCCCTACCATCATTCTTGGCATGGACGTCTCTCATGGCTCACCTGGCCATTCAGATGTGCCCTCTATTGCTGCGGTAACATGTTTGGCCATTGCTGTAACTGCTTTACTTTGGTATTGTATTCTTAGGGTGAATGCTTATTTGATCGAGTGTTGGGTATAGATGATGAGTACCATTCTGTTGACTTTTTCAGGTCGTTGGTTCTAGGCATTGGCCCCAAATTTCTCGATATAGGGCATGTGTTCGTACGCAGTCGCCAAAGGTTGAAATGATTGATTCACTTTTTAAGAAAGTGTTGGGTGAAGATGATAAATATGAAGACAAGGGCATTATAAAGTACGGATTTTCTCATTTAATGTGATATTGGATTTAGGACTTGTTAGTTTTGTTAAAGGCCAAGAGCGAAATGTTTTTCTTTTTGATATTCAGGGAACTTCTGGTAGATTTCTATACTAGTTCTGGAAAGAGGAAGCCAGAACAGATTATCATCTTCAGGTATATAGTTTTCTGCATATCTGCCACATGATTAAGGTCTAGTTTGTTCATTCAGATATTTATGCATTGAGGAAGCCCAAAATTATTTTTATTTATGCATTGAAGAATTTGTTTTATTCACTTGCAATCCCTACTTTCAGTCATAAAAAAATGCATTTATCTGTGTGAAAACTGGCAGGATTTTTTTTTTTTGAGTAAGATTTTTTATTTTTATTGCTTTCTCATAATTTTCATCGATGTTGATTCGTACTTTTGGTGCAGGGATGGTGTGAGCGAATCACAGTTCAATCAAGTTTTAAACATTGAATTAGATCAAATTATTGAGGTCGGCTCATTATATGAAACGCCTATCAACATGATCTGCCATATTTTTGAAATGTTGCTGATGTCTTGGTTGCATTTCTCTCTTTTCTTATTAATTTATTTCAGGCCTGCAAGTTCCTGGATGAAAATTGGTCCCCCAAGTTCACTGTAATCATTGCACAAAAAAATCATCACACAAAGTTCTTTCAACCAGGATCTCCTGATAATGTTCCACCTGGTTAGTGTTACCACATTTTTTAGCCAGTTATGTTTCAAGCTATTAATGTTTCATAACTCTTGTTTTTCTTCTATAGGCACGGTTATTGATAACAATATCTGTCATGCAAGAAACAATGATTTCTATATTTGCTCGCATGCTGGCATGATTGTAAGTATTTTCTGGATGCTGTTTCCCACTTTCAGTGCGCCACAATTCCTGTGAATCATTGCTTGCTTATTTCTTGAATCCACTGCCTTAGTGGGAGTACGATTTGGTTTGATATGCTACAACTCACCTCTTCAATTTATGCTGCATACTAGTGTAGTCCCGCTCATGAGAGGCACATCTTTTTTGTATGGATTTCTGTTGTAGAAGAAAGTTTGAATTGGATCAATCCGTTTTTCAACAGGGGACAACCAGGCCTACTCATTATCATGTTCTGTACGATGAGATTGGGTTTTCAGCTGATGATCTGCAGGAGTTGGTTCACTCCTTGTCTTATGTGTAAGCATCCCTCAGCTAAACTTTGTTTACAATTGTTGAGGACCAGGACTTTATCTGAAATAGAAAAAAATTGGAAGTTTGTTTTAAACTATGAATGTGAATGATGTGTAGCATAGCACTTGATTACACCTGTGTCAGAATAATTGAAAAAGATTGTTCTAATTTGCAGGTATCAAAGGAGCACTACTGCTATATCTATTGGTGAGTTAATACACTAATTTATATATCTATAATTCTCTATGTTTCCGTTACAAAGCTTTTGAATCATATTTAATCATCACTTTTACTATATGCAGTTGCCCCTGTTTGTTATGCTCACCTGGCTGCTTCTCAAGTGTCCCAATTCATTAAGTTTGAAGACATGTCTGAAACTTCATCTGGTCATGGAGGGATGACTAAAGATGGTGTAGGTCCAGTGCCCGAGCTGCCTAAATTGCATGACAATGTATGCAGTTCCATGTTTTTCTGCTAGCTTGTTGATCCTTTGTTGCTTAGTAGGTTTAGAAAAAACCACTTGTTTTTGTGAATACTGCTGCTGCTGGACAAATAGCAGTTCTTAGTTAATTGTAGAGTGTTTTTGTAATGCAGAATCTGCCTTTTGTTTTGTTTTGTTAATATGGTGTTTTTGATGCTTGAATGCATAGTCATGGCATGTAAATAATTTGCGCTTAATGCCACTCTTGGAAACTTTATGATCCCTGTTTTTAGGTGGTAGAATTATTTCAGCAAAGTGTTGCTAGAACCATTATCAACACCACCATTACCCCCAACTCCCTTTTACACTCTCGCTAGGACTCTACATAGCCACTTTACTCTTTTTTACTAAAATAAAAGAGCAGTTTTGAGAGTGCAGGCGTTGTAGACGTTATGCACATTTAAATGTGATCTGTCTGGTGGTGCATAGCAGAATTATTTTAAGATACTTTTGAGATTGTTGAAAAGGACTTCTCGTGCATGATCTTGGCAATGTTGAAACTCATTCATCAATTCCTGCTGGTTAGAATCACTACAAGAAATACTCACTAATAGCGTTTTAGCAAACGCTGTGTCTGTCGGAGCTATAATAGACACAGGGTCTATTATGGTGTTTTAAAATCGCTATTGTAAGTTGATTATGATAGCGTTTCAGAAACGCTATGGTAGGTCTATTATAGCGTTTTTTAAAACGCTATTGTAAGTTGACTACTATAGTAATATTATTTATAGCGTATAGCAAGTCTATTATAGCGTTTTAAAAATGCTATTGTAAGTATACTATTTTTTTTTTTTTTTGTTATCAAATGACTTTTTATTACATCTTATAAGTTTTATTTTTAGAAAATAAAAATTTAAATGTGCCAAACACTTAAACATTTTCATGAACGAAGGCAAAGTAATATAATTAATAAGATAATGTATTACATTGAGTCACAAAATCTATCAAAATATATCAAGTACAATGATCATTTTTGAAATTTATGTACAATTCCAGATTCCATTGTCTGCGAGTAATGTATACAATTTCTTGCTGAGACATTCAATTCCTTCACCTTTGCTCTATGATTACCTGAAACTTCTCCCAACTGGGTCCATGATCCCAACTTCAGAACCAGACTTCATGCTCAGAGTTAACAACAGCAATAGCATAAGCATTTACCTTAATGATGTGCAGATCATTAGCCCAAACATCTGCACTTCAGGGTCGTCAATCAGATGCCATGGCATAAAAAGAGTGCTGATAGAACCTGAGCACAACCTAACAAATCCTTCATCTATCTGGTCTCTTCCGAGTTCCCAGGGTGCATCTGCACCACCTAGTCCTAAAAGTGAAGTTGCATCTCCTAGTCCTAAGGTTGCACTTGCATCAGCTAGTCTGATTTCACCACCTTCACCTACAGCCAATCCCTTTAAGTGGCCCTTCAGCGGCCTTTCTGAAGGCAGCGTTAACATCATCAGCAGTGATACCCTTCTTGGCAACATTGATAACAAGGTCCATAACAGAGACATTAGGAGTGGGCACTCGGAGTGCAATCCCATTAAGCTTGCCTTTCAGCTAGGGCAGCACTAGGGACACAGCCTTAGCTGCTCCAGTGCATGTGGGCACTATGTTCAATGCTGCTGCTCTGGCTCTCCGAAGCATTCAATAGTCTCTGCATACAACAACATAGTTTTATTGGTCAGAAGGGTTTATTGAGCAAAAGCCCTATGCTTTCATGGACTTTTATGTGCAAAAGTTTTAGACAAACACATTATATCATTAAACTTCTGCTACGTCATTGGCATTAGGTTAAATAAGACATTTTTAGTGAATAATGGTAAGATTATTGTCATGAAACAATCAGTAGATTCTGAGTATTCAAAGTGAATGAATGGAAAGATTAACTACCTGGTCACCAGTGTAGGAGTGAGTGGTGGTCATTGTTCCCTTAACAATGCCTGGAAGTGGATTAAGGAGGAATTAGTTTCCGAAACAAAAGGTCTGAACTTGAAAGGAATTGGAGCAGAGAATGACTGAAACTTACCCAACTCCTCATCCAAAACCTTCACGAATGGAGCTAAGCAGTTTGTAGTGCAAAAAGCATTGCTGAAAATTTCAAAGTTCCAGCCAAATTTAAGATCTGACAGATGTACCTGACTTATGCTCTTCATTAGATGGACAGAACAGTTGGAAAGTTGGGATATCAGCTCCTTTAGCTGGAGCCGTTATAATAACCTTCTTTGCACCGGCTTGTATGTGCTTCCCCGCACCAGGACCATCAACAAACACTCTAGTCCCCTGCAACACCAAACAAAATTATTCATTTCTACGGTTTTTTTTTTCTTTTTCCTTTTAGAGTATTTTCATCGTAGATCCAACAATTTAGATACCTCAATGACGATGTCAATCCCTAGTTCAGCAAATGGAAGCTTCAGAGGGTCTCTGTTTGAGACAACCTTGATGAGCTTACCATCCACACTGATAGTCTCATTGTCCACGGTCTTCACATCGGCTTTAAAGGTTCCGAGCATGGAATCATATTTGAGAAGGTGAGATGCCTATACAACAATTAGTCAAAACCCAGTTAATTTCAGATTAATTGCATGAACATTAAATTAAACAAATTCTGAAGATGAATTGTTTTCTTACATTCTTGACACCACCACTGTCATTGACAACAATAACCTCAAGGGGTGAGCCTTTCCTTCCGTGCCAGCAACGGAGGAAATTCCTACCAATGCGCCCAAAACCATTGATAGCCACTTTCAATTTTGCTACTGTTTCTACTCCTCGAACTGTAGTTGACACTGTAGCCTAACAAAAGAACAGTCTTAACTACGATCTGGATCATAAAGATAAACAAATTTTCTGGTACGTAATAGCTGTAGGTTCGAATGTCCTATAGGCTTATCATCCATGTCCCAATTTCGACAAATCTTCAATAACAAAATTGAAACCTCTTCCAATCAAAAGAGCACCTATCTTGTTATAGGATGATGCAGGAGGATGAGCAGCAACTGCAAGATACTGTAAGTTGTCGAGCAAGAAAATGCTAGTTAGAAACATTACTGGAATAAGTAAACCATTCGAATAACTTTCAAGAGATATAGCAATGCTATGACAAATACATATCCAAACGAATCCCATCACACTATAGAAATGCTATGACAAATACATATCCAAATGAATCCCATCAATGTAAGAAAATTCAAAACTTTTCAAGTAATTTAAAATCTTTGTGTTTGGCAGCTGCAACATAACTATAGAATGGAAACGATAAAAATAAATAGAAAACTGTTGTAGTCATACTATTCATAAAATTTACCACTTTTTTTTTTTTTGGAAGGTGAGCCGGTGTTTGATAGGATCCGTAACCTATCCCCCGAGGTGCCGCCTATAGGCCAACATCACCCCGAAAGAAATTATGCCGCCGGAGGGTAAAAAAATTTACCACTTTAATAAGGCTGGATCCGTCCCTAAGTCCCTCATCCTCTAGTGAACCATTGC
Source organism: Berberis vulgaris (assembly GCA_963556465.1). Lineage (NCBI taxonomy): Eukaryota > Viridiplantae > Streptophyta > Magnoliopsida > Ranunculales > Berberidaceae > Berberis > Berberis vulgaris. The sequence goes on from OY747127.1 coordinate 22,529,669, forward strand.
CTCTTGCAAAAGGTAACACAGATGGATTGATATTTTTTTTCTGTCCGTTGTGATAAGACCCTGCACCATCAAGAAAAAAAAATCAACACTGCGGAGGAGCGAGATGGTACAGGTTTGTAAAACAGTTTTACCAGAGTTTTTGCATAAACATGCGTTTGATAGTTGTATTTTCACGCTACCATGACAAAGAAGAATTCAGAATTCAAGAAGAGTTTGCCCTGATACACTGATCACTAATTAGTAACTCTTGAACATGCTTGCTATGATACACTGATACACTGATAAACTCTAGTAAAGGATAACAGTGATGCCAATTGACTTTCTCCTGACACCATTGCATCTAACCTGACCCGAATCACCTTCATGAAATATTCCTACTATCCAGCTTTTCAAAACCTAAATAAAACTAAATATAAAGTACCACAGCTCCCTATATTAACACCTTAACCACCTCAACAGAACCACAGTCATCCTTGATGAATATTTAAAACTTGTGTAAGCATTCAACTCACTGGACCAAACCAATGTCCAGCTAGGTGGCGTTTTAGGAACATTCACTTCACTTAAAAATAGAACTTGGTCAAAGGAGAAGGCAATTCCGAGAAAGACTCTAGGCATGTGCAACAAGACAATATCATTTCTATAGAGCAATGACCCTGTTACCCTTTCACCAACACTCTCAACAATCCTAAAATCCATAAAATCAAAATCCATGCTAGTTAGAAAACAATTTAAATGTTGAATAGTCAGAAGCAATAGAGATTATATTACACACCCTCCAGCTTCATGATCAAAAATGCGAGGAAACAATGGGGTATGTCCCTGCGGTAGCAATCAACACTTGTATGTTTAGCATGAAACCTAGTAACACTTCACTATACACAACACATTCTACTCTGATGATGATTGTTACCTTAGCTTCCCAAAAGTAGACGTCAGTGTGGCAGAGTGAGGTAAATAGTATCTTGATACGAACCTCCATGGCTTGCGGAGGCGCCACCTCCACTTCTTCCATTACTAATGGCTTTCCTGCTTCCCATGCCACGGTAGCTACAACAAACAAATATATATTAGATAACCATACGTCAGGGAGGATAATGTGCCAGACAGCACGAACCAGTCTTCATCGACCTGTTAATTGACGTTTAAGTAATGCTGAGACAGGGATTAACCATCCATTAAACACATCATGGATATGACTACGTTATATGCGAATATTATGTAAGGAAAGAGTTGCATTCTATTAAAAGACATAACCAATGCAATTATGTAGAGAAAGGACAGACCTGATGTGCTTCTGCTGCTCTTAAAAGTTTTGGATAAGAAACCTCATACCAAGCTTGGGGGAGGGGAAAAGGCATGCTTGGCTGATGTTGGCTGATGAAATGATAGGGAAATCTATGCTTCTCTGAAGTCATCGACCCACTTGCCAGTTGATTAACATTACCATTCAAAGTAGTAGATTCCAAGCTGTTACCCTTCACAGACAAGGAAATAAAATTGCGACTCTGCAAAGAACCAGAACAAATCAGCCCAATAATAACATGGGTATCAACATGTCATAGATGTTGAAAGCTCACCTGCTTTAGTGAATTATATATCCCTGATATTGTAGAAGTATGTTGTTGGTCTTGCTGAAGCCCCTTCTCAGTATGTCGAATGCATATCTCAGTTGAATACTTAACATTTGTAACATTAGTACTTCCCACAACAGTACTGCTGGCATAAGGTCTTCCAATTGGGTTCAACTGATCAGGAGGAACTGGCAACCCAGGCACTTTCTGTATATTCTTGTTCGATTGGATGAAATGACTTATGTACACGTGTTGGACATCCCTTTCTTGACGACCTTTTATCAACTACAAATGAATGAATCTGCGAAACCAATCAAACATCTTGGATGAATCAAACAGATTGAGACGATACTACATCATAATTTAAAAGGATAGACTAGTTTTTCAATGACAATGTTTCCTTAACTAGGACATTCAATTTTACCCTTTCTCTCACAGAAGTACTTTCAGTTGAACCGTGTCCACTAGCACTAGTATAATCTAGCTGAACTGGAGCTTCCATTTTCATGGACCTGAGACGTGATCTTGTCAAGGGTATCTCAAATATAAAGTTATTTCGGAGATCTTTAAAAAGAATAAAAGATGACTATTTATTCGAAATAAAGAGCTACTTACCGCATTGAACTGGTGTGAACCTCCTCATCAGTACATGTCATTGTTGTAGATAATGCATGCAATAAAGGTAGATCTCCTTTGATTTTTAAAGCAAAAAGTTTGAAGGTTAATAAGATGACAAACAAGAAAATTTAAGTACACAAATAAGTCTGATATGCTGTTTAAATCTTGAGTTAAGAAACATTAAGCTATACTTTCTCTATATGCAACATGTACACGCCTTTATTTGCTATCGGCAATTGGATGCAGTATATTATGTTTTCCCATGATAGAGGCAACCTGCCAGAAAAAGTCATCTGAGGCATTGTTGACAAAATCAACTCTTCTAGAGAAAATGCAGTTTTTTAACTTGATGATAGGCGCATACTAGGATCAATCCATTATGTTGTTTATGGTCGGGAAGAGGTGACTCATGCTGCATTGATTGAACCGTTCTGCTTAAGAACAAGCAAATTAAGGAGATCAATGTACGCCTTCCAAATTTTAGATTGCATAGTAAAAGTGAAAAATACCTACCTAGTTCCCGGAAAGAATTTGGATGAAACAGTCACGTTTGCAACATCATTAGACTCAGGCTGAAATGCATAAATATCCAAACCAAGGTTGAGATTTGGAGGGTTTTCTCGAGGAGAGGATTTGGAAAAATAGCGATTCTCTTTGACAGTCTCTGCAGGTAGTCCTACATGAGAACAACGACTAGCGAATTCAGTACTTAATCCAGATCAATTGTTATAACTTAACCGCTAAAATAAGAAATGACTAAGGTAACAAGATTATATGAGAATAGAAAATAGACCTTCAGAGGCAAGTACACAACTTTCACTCATTTCCTGCAAGGGAGAAGACTTAGCTACTTTAGTTTTGCAGTACGTTATTCTCTTGATAGGCTTGTTATTGAGGAACATCTTGGCCAATCTATACAAGGTTTCAACAACTTCTTGTTCATCTTGTGTAAATGATTCCGACATGGTTGGCTTTGGAGAGAATTCCCCTGACTTTTGCATTAAGAAGTAAACCATAATCAAGCTGTGCCAAAGAAGAAGTAGAAAAGTAGCTAATTAGTCTGGATTTCTAACCATATTCTGTCCGGATTTCTTCGAATTATAAAGTTGGGGTCGTTCCACTTCATTTGATGAATGGTGTTGCTTCTTCCGATCTTTGGGAAGAGAAACATGTTTGCGGGCACGCTTTTTCATTGTTGCAACAATAAACCAAAATTTTCAAACTTTAAGCTACAAATTAATTCAACTTTGTCCTTCCTTGTTCTACCCTAGTGAGATACCTTTGTATCAGCTTCATAAAGCTCAAAAACTCCCACATCAGACAAGCAAAACTATAAGGATGGTTCTTGAAGAAGGTGTGAACAACTCCTAACTGGTTATTTATAATTTTAGTCAATAGAACATCTTAATGAAACTCCTATAAATTGTAAACTTTAAACTTGTAAAATAACAAGCGCATCTTGTTCAAATGAGAATCATACTGCAAATTTAAACTGCAATAAAAATTAAGATAAAGATGGTATAGAACAAAGTTTTTCAATCTCAATTCACATGGTTTCTACCTGAGTGTAACTTGCAAGGAATCACAGAATGAGGAATGACACCATCATCATAGAATTGCTGAAGATGAATGAAGAACACATAGTATTAAATAACAAGAAAGAAGACACAACCAGATAAAACTCTTCCGCTACCGAAAACTAAGTTATAACCCACCTTTCCATGAGGTTTCGTATCAGGACTACCATTACTAGAGAGGACTGGCAACTGAGGGGCGCGAATCCTCTCTTCATCTCCTTCAGACCCACCACCCATTTCACAATCTTTGTTACCCAAACACTCTGAATGGACAACATTGCAAACTATAACAACAAGTAGAAGAACAAACACTAAGAGCTCAATTTGAGATAATAGAGTAAAGCCTATTACCCACAACTCTTTATCACAAAGTATACAAAAACACATATGGAGACAAAACCAGAAATGTTTGTTTTCTTCTTCCTTTTGTAACGTAAATTTTTACCAAAAACAAAGGTAAAGTAAGGTGCATTGCCACACTTCAAGCCTTGTTGTCCATTTCTAGGCCGAAGATAAATTATTGAAAAAAGCTTCCATGGCTCAAAATCTACCATACCCAGATTGAATAAACATCAAAAACTTGAGAAACCAATCGTTTTTTCCTTAGCTGAGTTGATTTCAGCAAAAAAAAAAAAAACCACTAAGGGTCGGCTTGGTTGCACGGAAAACAGATATTCGGTGAAAACCCATTCCACCACTACGCAGCTACATCACAGCTCGAGAATTGGTGAGACAAAATTACCTCATCAAATGCCTCAAATATGTCGATACTTGGTTGATGGATAGTGCAAACTGTTGTCCTTCCTGTTCCAACAACATTCTTTACTGCACGCATAACAATAGCTGCCGCTCGAGCATCTAAACCTGATGTTAACATCCATGAATATTATCGACGGATTGGAGACAAGCTCTACTTCGATGGTTAGCCTCTTACGCTGCTCAGTAGACAGGCCACTTACATCTGGAATGCCGACTAAGTTATCCTTAATTTCATCCAGTTCAATTGTTTCAAGTGCTTCCTTTACAAATTCCTGGATAAGGCAGAATGCTGCCTGCCGCTCATGTCCAACCTAAGAGAAACAACTTCATGAATAGGTATGGAAACACTAAAATTTTGTATTGCAAAAACTATGTATCATACCATGCATTTGACTTTCCAGATAATTGGACCATCCACAGATGGCAGGAGAGAGTTTTTGTCACCAGAACCTTTACTCTCGAACTCATCTTTAGCATAGACAACATACTTCGAACTAGACCTGTATCGTTCTTCCAGATATTTCTCGAGCACATCATCACTAAGTTCTTCTTCTTTGGGCATAAATGGAATGTTATGAGCTTTTCTAAGTCCTTCCTTAGCTTTGAGATTTGCTTCAACTTCATCTGTAAAATCTGCAAGAAACAAGAAAAAAGTTGCATTGCACTAATCCAATAAACAAAGAAGATGACAACTACATAACCAATGAACGCTGAAAACAAAACATCGAATTTGCACAATGTATTCATTAAAACTTCATCAGTTCATAGATGGGACATCAAGTCCATCCAAGTGTTCTTCCATCATGCAAACCATGAACTGTGTCCACTGCTCATAGCAGTATTGGACTTGAGTCATTTAACCAGCATCCAGAAGGGTTTTGTTTCAATGAGGTGTTTAAAGTTTTCTTTCTTTCTTTGGCTATTATAGCATAGACAAAATCATGGACGGAAAAAAACAAAGGTAGATCAAAAAGTAGGTTGAGTTGAATCATGAAAATTGAAAAGTAAGAAAAGCACACAACATAAAAAATTGGCAAACCATTGCTACATAATGCAATATAAACAAGGAGAGATTATCTCTCCAAACAACAATTAAACAATAGTGAGTCTCCCTCGCTGTCCATATGCAAACTAACCCGTTTGATTAATGAGTCGATTTTATCATCTTGCTTATCGCATATTCTACCCACTTTCACAATCCAACATTTCCACAAAATCATCAAACTGACTTTGTTGTTTCTGAACCTTAATCACCCACCTAATTCCCTGTTATACAATCCATGAACATAAAACAACCCACTCCTAATTCCCTTCTATATGCACCTAGTCAACCTCGCGCAATATTTCTCAAGAACCAACCAAATTGAAACCCAATTCACTACAACAAAAAAGCTCCTACAAATGATCCACATTTTTCGCTTCTTAAACCATAAACAAAAATCATAACTTTACAAACATGTTAAAAAATTCCAACACAAACACCCCCGTAGGAAACCGAACTCAAACACCCATCACATAATCTAAAACTCTAGAAATAGAAACGAGAAGAATGAAGGAAACAAATGAAGAAAAACATTTGGACATTCCTAAGTGAAGGAATGGCTTGACGATCGAAACCAAGAACATACCTTCACTTGATGCTTAGGTATCACCGAATTGGTTTAGTGAAATAGTTCTAAAAACTAATGTTCAAAACATCTCTACTTCCTCAATATCCATAATTGCTTATTAATGTATACTCATAATTAATTAATTGAATACAAGCAATAAATTCATCAAACACCTTTCAAGCAAACAAGTAAACCACATACAGAACCAAAACCAAACAGTAACTGAACGCGAAAACATGCAACAAACACAATATTAGCACTCAAGAATCACTGAAGGTGAATGAAACTATTACCGGAGATCGAACAAATGAAGCAATCCGCCTCGGAAGAGACGTCAACGAGACTGAGCTTGTCGAAAACATCCATCGTCTTCTTCCGCTCTGTATTGTCACTTCTTTGTATTAAAACAAAGAGCATAACTGAAAACAAGAATACGAATATGATTGAGAAACAGATGAAATCCATTATTGAACATAAACAAATAGGAACTTTTTTTTTTTTATACAAGGTGATTGAAGCGAGCGGGAAAAATGATTGACCTTTTGGATGGAAAACAAAATATTGGACCAAATTTCTTTATTTAGTTTATTGGGTGAAGCCAATGCTTTGATAGACATTCCTTTTTTCCTTACCATTAGATACACAGAGAGAGAAAGTGATTAGAATTGCGAGCAATCGAGCGAGAAATCAAAGTATCCGAAGGAAGGTTACCTGAAAGATGATATTGTCGAATAAAACTTAGCGATAAAGAAGTAGATATCGATGAAGAAATGCTTACCATCCGGCGCGCCATTCTCACTCCAGATCGATTCCATTACAAGATTCTTCTCCTTCGAAACCAACAACATTGCATCAAATTATCCCTCTCCCCTGTGACGTTTTTCTCTCCCTCGATCTCTATTTGTAGCTCGATCCTTCTTTTCCTCGCTCTTTCCCTGCCTCGATCTCGTTATTCCCCTGAATCTGTCTCCCGATCTCTCTCTCTCATATAGACCTGATTATTTTTTGGTTGAAAGATCTTGGGCGAGAGAGAGAGAGAGGATATAGTTTGTGAACCTTTTTGGGAGCGGCAAAGAGCCCGCCTAAAATTTTGATAGCGTTTTTATAATTTTAAATTTATTAAAACTTGACTTTTAATAACATATTTGTAAAAAACGCTATTAGCAAACTTGACTTTTAATAATCCGGTGTAGTCTTAGCACTTTGGACAAAAACGTTATAAACATATGCTTTAAATGATGACTTTTCTTGTAGTGAATGTGCAAATCTTTTGGGAGGTGAATTGAGTTGGTTTGATCCCAAAGGAATTTGCATCCCTTAGGCATTTATCTATATTATAATTCATAATGGTGTTTTACTATTTATTGACAGACAAACTTGAGGAGTGAAGATAAAAGATGGCTAGGATTAAAAGTTGAGAAATATGTTGAAGATTGAGATTCCTTTACTATAATGATATGTTTAAGTAGAAAATATGTAGCTGGACAAAGAAAATGAAAAAATTGTGAAAAGAGTTTGTGAAATGTACATGTGGCGGACAGATAAAGTATTTTTATTTTTTTATTTTTAGAAATGAAAATTATCATAACTATCTATATAGTTCTCGGATTTTGGTAAACTTGATATCGTTAAAATGCATTTTTAAAGATCTTTTCACCAAAACAATGATCAATACAAATGCTAAAATTTTAAAAATATATATTTTATTATTAAGAGTTTTTTGAGTTTGACCCTCATTAGTTTATATCCAATTGAGTTGAACCCACATTTTAAATTTTAATTGAGTCTAACTCTCATTTTATAACAAATATGTTAGGTCAACCACATTAACCGGTAAATATTGATTTAATGATTAAAATATCCTATATTAAATGCACATGCAAACTCTATAAAATGCAATAAAAGACTTGGATTATTAATATCAATTTCGAGGTAATCCCAAATTTAAAAATTGAAGAATTAAAAATCCCAAATCTATCCATTTTCTCTACCTTTTTCCTATTCTTCTTTTTTAATTTACAAAACACCACCATCCCCCCTCATCCTCCTCACTCTTCTCCTGAAGAAGAGGGTGATTCAATTCCTCTTAAATTGATGATTAAAGACCCAAAATTAGCCCATTCCATTTACATGTTGCATTGTAAACATTGAATGTTCCATGAAAAGGGAGATAATTTCAGGTAATGAGGCATATCATTAGCAGCCATTGTTTCAAAGCATACATTCATACTAGTTGAACAAACAAAAGAAGGTGCCAACAGCTCTAAAACTTGAAGCAAGGGCGTTAAAACAGACATTGTCACTATTCAGTAAACGTGTCGGTAACATTCACTTCTCACCCACAAGGCACCACAAACTACGGTTGCTCATCCCCTTCTCCTTAATAACAATATTCCCCATATTTCAGTCTCATTCATCATCCTTTTTTTTTTTTTTTTTTTTTTTTTTTTTTTTTTTTTTTTTTTTTTTTTGTCTTCCCTACCTAAATTTAAAAGTAGCCCCATGCTATTAGGGCGGAGCCAGGATTACAGATAAGGGAAGACAAACACTACATAACTATGTACGAAAATATTAAAAAATTGGGTTTTTACAATTATATTTTGCAATCAGGGTGACATGGTGTGATCGTGAAAAAATGATGATTAATTCAACCATACAAACAATATACATGGCATGATTAATTCAATTGTAGCTAGCTAATTAAGAGCTTCCTTTTTTACTTGAAGAAAACAGAAGCAGACATAGTGGTATAAAATGAGAGTTGGCGAGGAGCAGACCTTTGCTTTCTTTCTGGCTTTGAGGTAGCAGGACGGTATAGTTCAAGTCCAAAGAGTAGTAGCAGCAGTAGCTTGACTGGATAGGATGGATTCAAGTGAATTTGTCGGACAACAATTTTATTTTTGGAATCCTCCTTCATCTTCTCCTCCTGCTTTATCTGTCCGTCTATCTCCTCTTTTTTGAAACTCGCTCCTGAGTCAGAGCCTCCGAGGATAACACTTACACAACCAACCCACTCTCTTTTGTCTTCTTATTCTTGTCTGTCTTCCCGAAAGGGAAATAGATGCGTGTATAGAGAGAGAGCCTTCTCTTTTTGGGCTAGCTCATGTGAAACATACAAACAAAAACTTAGCTGAATCGACCTACGACCATCGTGTTTTTCCAACTGCCCCAAACCCAAATGATTATTTTTAATCTTGAAAGATCAGAGAGAAAACAAAGCATATCAGATTCCAACCAACCCAATTAATCTAATGTGTTAACTAATCTTTTATCACTCTTACCACCATGTGCTAGCTGAGTCTGAGGTAAGATAATCCTAATTCTTTATTTTCTTTATTTTTTTAACAAAACAAAATAAAACCAATGATGATGTAAATTTTCCTCGGCTGGTCTCCAACCCAATTAAAAATTTTAATATGAATATGATCACATGGGAAGCAAACCCACCATGTATAGTACCTCTCTTCTGGTTTCTTTGTTGCTCTCAGCGTGTGTAAGGGGTGAATGAATTAAAATGAGTTGGTAGAAATTAAGAGAGTGAGAGAGAGATTAAAAAAAGAGAAAGAAAGAGAGAGTGTGAGAATTAGGGCTGAAAACCGAACCGACTTAGGTCGGTTTTAAAATTTTCAAACCGAAACCGAACCGACCATTAACAAAATTGATCCGAAACCGAACCGATTCTAATTTATGCAAATTGTAACCGAACCGAACCGACTAAAATCAAACCAAAACCGAACCGACCGACTATTTTAAACATATTATATTATTTATATATAAAATATATATTATTTATTATATATTCGGTCGGTTCGGTTTGGTCGGTTAAAATCACATAGAAACCGAAAACCAAACCGACCACTTCGGTTTTGAATTTTTTAAAATCGAAACCGATTCGATTGGTTCGGTTTAGATCGGTTCGGTCAGTTTAATCGGTTTGGTCGGTTTTTTGTTCAACCTTAGTGAGAATTAAAAAAAAAGATATTAAAAAAATAGAGAACTTGAGTGGGATTGGGATTGGGATTGGTGAGGGTGGAGTTTAAAAAAAAAAAATTTGTTGTTTTAATTTTTAGTGGAGTTAGAAGTCAAGATTTCATATGGGGGGGAATATAAAATTTTAAAGGGAACAATGTAAAAAATATGAGTAACTTAGGAAAAAATTTTAAAAAGATAAGGAGACAATTGCCCCCTTTACCTAACACATAGATCCGCCCATGATGCTATATGTGTCATTGTCGAGGCACAACACGTCCTTATCACCCACATGTCCATGAAATAAGAACACCATCTCATCCATAAAACAACGCCAGAGAACAATAGCTCACAAACCAACCAGAAATTCTAGCTAGCCTGAAAAACCGGCCTGATTTACTACCTGGGAGGGGCGAAAATACATTTTTGCCAAGTCAACAACAACCTTGTCCAGTGAACCCCAAGCTCCCATCAAGTTAAAATCCACTTTTTTCAAGTCTCATCGTAGCTCATAAACAGTAAACACACTAATTTAAGGACCAAACTGAAAACTCCTCTCCATCTAGTCAACATTGCATCTTTACAAGAGGGAGAAATAGAGAGAGAAGGTCTGATTAAAGTCTTGGGCAATTTCAACAAACACCCTTTCTTTCATTCTTGTCGTTCGTTCGTTTCGTTTTGTGAAATTGGTGGTTTGGTTTGAAGCTTGGTGGTTGTTTGGTTTTGGTAGCACCAACGCAATCTATGTATGGTTCAGTTTGGTTTTGATTTTCAGTAAGAATATTGTAAGAATCCTCCCTCCATCATCAGAGAAGAATTTGTAAAAATGTTGTAAGTTTTAGCTTTGGGATCTGCACATCCAGCAGAGCACCTGATCTACCTCCCAATCTCAAGGACTTTTAACTCCATGTTTTTTATTTAGTAATCATCAAGTAAAGTAAAGAGACGAGTGTTGAAATTTTGGTTGCTTTTCTTGGTTAACTTTGTTTGCTTGTTTTTGTGTATTGTGTGTGGGGGTGGTTTTGGTTTCTCTCCCTTTGATGGGTTCAGGGGGGAGATGTGAAAAAGGAGAAAGATTGGACAACCAAAGATAGATTGGTGGTTATTCTTCTTCTTCTTCACAGTGTAGTGGAATCATCATCATCACCACGCGGTTTTAGCTTCCATTCTTTTATCTTCTTGACGTCAATTTGGGGATGGTGGTGTTTTGTAAATTAAAAAAGAATACAAGAAAAAGGAGGAGAAGATGAATAGATTTGTGGTATTTTAATTCAATTTTCAGACCTAGAATTACCTCGAGATTGACTTTTGTAATCCACGTATTTTACTATATTTTATGGAGTTTTTTGCATGTGCATATTTTAATAGATTTTGTGCATCTAACGTAGAGTATTTTAGTAATTAAATTAATATTTGATTGACCTAGCAAATATGATATAAAATGAGGGTTACATTTAATTAAAATTTAAAATGAAAATTAAACTCAATTAGATATAAATTAAAAAGGGCTCAATTAAAAAAAACCCTTTAGTAAACAACCACCCAAATTAAGAATGGATTATGCTCTCAACCCGAAACCCAAATTTCATAAGAGATCCATTCATTTGGTTGACGAAAAAAGCTGGTTCATAAATTACAATATAATCACATACATTGAATTACAAATTTATTTTACTGAGTCCTCGAGTTGACTCAATCATGAATCTCTAATCTCTATTTTCTAAACCACAAAATAAATAGCTAGTTGTGGATTACCAATAAATTTGATTAAAAAAAAGGGAATCCTTGTGATTTATTCAAATGCCAATGGGAAATATAACCTACAAAAGGTTAATCTTAAATAAAGAATCATGGCAACCTATTTGTCAAAAGGTTAACCAATGATAACAATTCTTAACGAAATTTTATATGTATACACCGATATAAAATATTTGATTGTGGTAACAAGATACAAATAAGATTCATAGCCACTAATTTTCACGAATATTAGAAATTTTATTTAAGATCCACTAGTGTATCGGCCCGTGACGTTGGCATGGCTATACACATTTCAGCATGTACCTGTGCCTTTGGCACTCTCAAAATATGCCACTAAATTATCAATGAAAATAAATTATGATTACCATTAAAAAAAATCAAAACTCTTGTCACATGGTTTACAAAACATACATTGGAATTCCGTTGGCTTAATTACCTCATTTGTCTGTTTCATTTCTTCATCCCCTTCTCTCGCTACTATGGACTATGAAACTGTTAAAACTTACTGCATTGTAGAAATGGACATTTTGCAGAGCGGAGGACAAAAACCATTAGTAAAAAAGTTTGGATGGTACCCTTCAAAAGGAACAAATTATTAAAAAAATCACCACTCATTCATTTCATCAAACAAACAACATGCAAAATGGAGAAACTCAAATGAAGATAAGAAATGTTACTTTTCACGGTCTTGCCTCCATGGATGGTGTACAACTTCAAGTTCTTCAGGCCTAATTTCGTATTCACCGTTTTGGGTTTCAGATGCTTCAAAATAGTTTTTGTGTGTGTGTGTGTGTGTGTGTGTGTGTGTGTGTGTGGGGGGGGGGGGGGGGGGGGGGGGGGGGGGGGGTGAAGCCCTTGGAAGGGCAGAATCGAATAATTAGAGAAAACCTAAAGGATTGGGGAATCTTTGGTCGATTTTGGTGGAAATGGGGTCGAGGAAATCTAGATTTTGGGGGAAAAGAATCGAGAGAGGGAGTGTATGTGGGGATGCGAGCATGAACAGTCAGTCTGCCACGCATCATCATGTATTTATACATCGTATGTGTTTTGGGGTTTATAACGTATCTCGTCTCTTCGTCGTTGTCGAAGGAGACATAGCTTTCGGAGATGGAATTGATGTCGCTCTGGGGTTCGGATCTTTCTGGAGGATAGAGTGGGGGAAATGCAGCGGTGGGGGACGTAGAGGGTGTCAGTGAGATGGGTTCGCAGAGAGGTTAGATTGAGTCATAGAGTGTACAGAGATAGAAGGGGATGACTTGGGGTTTCTCATTTTTAGGCGGGGGCATTTTCGAGATAAAAGTTACGCATGACGGATTTAAGGACAAATACTGTTCATCCGGGCAATTGCAGTTATAAAGTACCAAAAATTCAATAATAAGTAAAAAAAAAATTTAATTTTAGGCGATTTGACCAAAGATTTCTAAGCAAAATAATCCACCGTCCAAGAGTTGGATCAAACATTTCAACCTTGGAGAAACAACCAGCTCCATTTGAACCACCAAATGCAAATATTTTGTTATTGAAAGAGTCGACAAAAAAATCCGATTATAAATGCTTTAAATTTGTAAGTACAACACAATGGGGGTACGTATTGCCATAAGCAACAACAATTACATATTGTTTTAAAAAGTAAAGTATTATTAAAATTGAAAATGTTAGCATCATAATTTAAGCATGGTAACCAAAAATTAAGAAAACCATAACTTATTATGTAAAATACCAGTTTTGTCTTCAAAGCAGTTACCTTTCATGATTGATTCATCGGTAAGGCCTTTACTTATTCCATTTCGTGTCTCAACCAAAAAAAAATGATGATTAAGGGATTTAATTTGGCTAAAAGGAAAATGAAAATCTACAATAAAAACCTACAACCAAAGTCACCTGGTTTATTTCAGATGGAATTTGTGTCTTCGTAACCCTACGTGGAACATAAGATTCTTCTGTGACATCCATTGCAGATGTACTAGAACTTTCTTTATTAAACAAACAACTAAAATTAACATGAACACTGATGCGTCCAAATTTGGCCTCCTAGAAATCCGACCTGCAAAACAAGGGTTAGATTGCCAAATACCACTTTTTGGTGGCCGAAGGCATTTTGATGCTTAAATCAGTAAATTTGTAGGAAAAAGCTTAATTTAGACAGAGTTCAATTAAACTTGCATACCTTTGTTGACTATTCTCTTTACCTTATATAATGATTGTTGTTAATTATCTGCGTGAATTAAGCATGTGAGGTTTGAGGAGGGGAGACATTCTCTGCAACTGTCTCCTCTTTTATGGAGACACGTCCTTGGGGGAGTAACTCCCACCATGACTTGTTTCCTTCGTAACATTTCTCCTTTTTAAAGGAGAAATTCATCAGGCCTGGATTTGGGCCTTTGATTGTGATATGTTACGAAAATCCCTTTTGGGCTTTAATGGCTTGATCTGCCTTTTTGGTTGTTATTAATCGTTGGTGTAAATTCAACTATTGTGGTGAGAATTTTGAACTCCTTAACTATATGCGGTCTTCCTCCGAAAAGCCAGAAAAAATAGATTGCTCGATGATTTTAAAAACGTCTTAGTGGATTTGAGCTATGTTTCATTGTGGTGCTGCACATGAGGTGTTGATTAGGTGATAAATATTAAGGTGATGTATTACTGCGATTATGAATGTATATGCTGTAATGTTAGTGAACCTGACACTTGTGATGGGTCGTTTGAGACCTGATGGTATTTATGACTATGTGATACAAGTGGAAAATCAATGGAACATTTCATGTATAGTATTTACATATTTATTCAATAATTGACTTGCATCATTTTAGACTATATATTTCCCACAACTCTAGCCATATAGATATTCATGCTCTTATTTGCGTTTTACACGTTTAACATTAGAAACTACACGAAACCTTGGTAGGGAGTAGCACTGTGGCTTGAGAGCATGGTTGATCCCTCATCCAAGAAAGGAACTCCAGTTAGTAGTTGATCATTGCTTTTGCTTTGAAGGTGCTTGATCTCTCATCCAAGAAAAGAACTCATGTGAGTAGTTGATCACTGCTTCAGCCTTGAGGGTGTTTCATCCCTCACATCCAAAAAGAAACTCCCGCGAGTAGTTGATCACTGGTTCGGCATTGAGAGTGTTTGGGCTTTTAATCAGGTTGAATTTCCCCGATGCGCGGTATGTCTTATGATTGGGTCGCACGACTGGTATTCTGTGGTGACACCACGCTTGGGAACATACATGCCCGTAGTGGTATCCATGTGTGTATGGAGGCATGTCAGGGTTACACATGTTCGACACAGTAGATTAAGGTGCGATTGTGGGAAAATATATGATCAACTCATTTTGCATTTATGTCGTTAACTGGTGATAATTATTATATTCATTAAATGACTAATTGACAGGGAGGTAAGCCCATTAACAATTTATGAAGGTACATGGCTCACCTCGAAATAGGTGAACCCCATTTTTTAGGTGATATAATGAATTCCTAATGAAGCCAGTGATACCATACTTTTGATAGTTCTAATTATTTCTAATGCGTCCAAATCTCGTCCTCTTATGAGTTTGACTTACAAAACAGATGTTAGACTGCCAATGACCACCTTTTTGGTGGCCGAAGGCACTCCGATGCTTAAGTCATCAACTCTGTTTGAAGAAGAAAGTAAATCTGGACAAAACTCAGTTAAAGTTGTATACCTTGGTCGATTGTTCCCTTTTCCTTGTATAATGGTCGCTGTTAATTCTCTGCGTGATTTAAGCATGTGAGGCGCAACGGAAGGAGATACTTCTCGTAACACTCTCCTCCTTTATGAAGATGCGTTCATGGAGGCATAACTCCCTCCACTAATCTTTTCTTACTCAACGTTCTTCTTCTTTATGGGACAACTCGTGCGAGCCTAAATTTGGGCTTTGACTATGTCTTTTTTTAATGGGGACTATTTGGGCCTTTATGATCGGTTTTGCCTTCTTAGGTTTTACGAGTTGACCCAGTAGTTGGGATGCCAGATCCTCGTGATGGATGTCTTCTGCCACGCGTATGGCTATGATGATGGTCTATTTAATGTATCCTCAGCTACTCCCTCTAGTTAGTGGGTATGTTCATCTATCCACTAACTGTGTGGCAGTTGGGTTTTCGATTTCAACATTATGACGCATTTAGTGCCGTTACTGGCTGTTGCTACTACTATCTCTCTGATGTCTCAGCTGCCTACTCGTTTCAGCATGATTTTTGGAATTTCATGCGACTGTCATATCTTGCACGTTATCCCAAGAGCGGACCTTTCGATGCTCATCCTTATAAAAGAAGGAGTTGAGTTTGGGGTTTTTCCTTTTACACCTTTTTGATTTCTAGCTGTTGATTCCTTTATCTCTTACTTTTGCTTGGCAATCATGTCTAGCTTCAGGGTTCTGAGCGGCGATGTTCTTGATGCTTGTGAAGCTTTCTTTTTGCCTAAGCGGGCGACACATGCGACTTTGGATAACATTCATCATGATTATTTGTTGCCAGCCGATCTAGAAATAATTCTCCCCGAAGAGAGCCACAACCCCTGCCGTCCAAAGCATGGATATGTTGTTCTATACCTTGGTATGTTTCACTCTAGCTTCAGGCTTCCGGCTCCTGAGATTGTTCGGGAGTATCTAGATTTCATGGAAAATCGCCCCCGCCCAATTGGTTCCTAATGGTTGGAAGGTGATGATTACGACCTTAGCAAAGGCCATCGCATTCGGTATCCCTATGAATGTCAGTGTCTTGCACTCCTTGGTGGGGGTTTAGTGTAAATGCTAACCGCAACTGTTATCTTCGTTCTCCATCTTGTTTCAAGAGTCTACGAGAGGAGTATGGGGGTTGGCCAAGGCCCTGATTTTATGCGTCCCTTGCCTCTAACTATTTTAAGTTACGCGAAAATCATATTCTACGGTCATTCCGAGAGCCTAATAGGGTAGAATTGTCGCTGTCGTTGGAGGAATAGGAGTTATGTAGTAGGTTTGACAAGCTTCCCTGAGTTTCGGTGGAAGATTTCTTTACTACGGATGCCATTATTCGTAGTGGCTTGTATTTGTCGAGTGAAGCGAGTCAGATTAAAGGCTGCCCGACCAGGTGGCGCTTATTGAACGGAAGCTGGCAGGATATGTCCTGGTTTTTTTTTTGCATTATCTACCAACTTGATTGTCACGCCCCGATATTCGAAGAAAACGAAAATCCCAAAATCCACGTAAGATTATCCGTTTCCCCAAAACTCGGGATGTGAAATTCAATAACAATAGAAACATTTAGCAGCACCAACAATGTAAACATGATTTAATTACTGAATCAAGTAAAAACTCTAACCAGGAAAGACTGACGTTGCTAGCTCCACTAGCGAAACTCTAGTAACGCTACTCAAAAGTCTCTAAATCTGAAAGGCTCATCGGCTACATTCCCCAAGAAGCAGAAGCTCACTTGGGTCAGCAATAAAGCTGGTGTGAGTAAATCTTCATCCCAAAATCAATAAATTTGCACGTGATAACATCAAACTAAACCCAAACAATAAACAACCACACCAACAGGTAGTTCTTCAATGAGGCGATCATGTCATCATCCCAATTAAGTAAATATGCATTTACTTGTACTAACACTGTAGAAGTTGACTATGGCAAGTCTGACCTGCAGAAATATTAGTGGACTTGCCATCCTGCATGAAAATGGTTAAAAACAATATAAAACGTAATTTATTAATTTAAACAGTAGTCTTCGTACAATATTAGACTTACACATCTTATTCAGTTTTAACGAATTTATCACTTAGACGATACCACATTCGCACCACCTCCGTGCCGAACATACATGCCCGTATGCCTCTCTCATATAAAGGAGGACTACTTCGTCATCCATGCCCAAGTGGGGACACATCACATACATGAATGCATCACCGGATACTCCTAACTATATGAGTAACAAAAGCCACTCTTGGGCTATCAATGCGCATAAAGTCACGTCACATTTTTTACGGATAAATATCAAAGCCTATCTTAGGCACAAAAATTCACCTTATTTCCGCAAGACTAACTCGAAGGTTATTTTAGTTTCTCTATAAGAAATAGGCGCCCCACTTCCGCAAGACGACCCGCAGGTTATTTAGTTTCTCTAGTAAGAGAGGGAAAATAATAAACAAAAAGAGGTGTGGTAGTTCTAAGTGATACAATTCCAGGTGATTAAATTTTTAGGAGTCAAAGTTTATCAATATCATTTATTTTTTTGATATTTCAGAATTCCTCCACAATGACATTTTGTCGTTCATAAATAATTCCACCCATTCTTTTGGGGAAGCATAACATTTGCCAAATCATAAACAATCTCATCATGATATCCTCCCATTGTTTTGGGGCAACCTACATTTTCATATATAAACTTTCTGTAACAAAACGGGGGATCAAAGCCCATTAAATATAAGGAATTTAGACTCGCTAGCAAGTCAATTGGCATATAATAAAATCATTAAAATTTATCTCATCAAAATATAAATCCTGACAAATTAATTTCTCAAACAAAATTAACTCAGAGTTTCATTCGCAAACGATTACTTGGAACAAAATAATATATAGAGTGTGAGACTCATAAATTTGGGTGTAGTAGATTAAGTTTCTAAGTAAATGCAAAATTATCCCAAAAACATACCCGATCGAACCCATCCAAACCCGAACACACAAACTTACAAACACATGCAAATCAGTTTGGACTATAAACACACGCACATAGCCTCTCTACAACAAAACTTACTTCACTCCTTTGACTATCTATTCATCAAAACAATTAAGATCCCAAAATTTACAATAACATCCGCTAAAATCTAATCCATTGAACTATCCTGCCATTTTTATTCGCAAATAAAGCATGTTAGAAATCCACCAGGGTCAAAAGAAAATTTTCATGATCTAGGATATCCTAATAACCCAAGTAAAGAGCTAGATTTAATTGAAATTCATCCTCAATTTAAAAACTCTACTAGCACAATAACCATCCAACCCGAATCTTCCAATTTTCCAAACATCAATTACTACCCAAGCCTGAGGCAATATTGAACTCTCCCAAAACATATCAATTCCAAATTTGTTATCCAATCCATATCCAGTTCTCCTCATTCATAATAGAAACATTAACACCCATTCCCCCTATTCAATTAAAATAGAACTAAAACTCTAACAAAAATTAGGAACAACACAAGGAATTGAAGTAAGTGAAAATATACTAAATGCGAAGAGAACTCACTGCACCTGATCAAAGAAATTTTGCACTAGTCACACTTCATAGACCATAAATTTATCTGATGCATTACCCATTACCATTGCCACCATCCAAGTTGTCTTCTTTCACCTCCACCCCGGGTTGTGGTGAGTGGTGACACTGATAAGAGTGCTGGTGGAAGGAAAAAAAAATGTACATGGTGTTGGTGTAGAATATGTTCCATTCAAAAATCAAGAGTCTTCCAAGGAACCATCACACAAAATATTCCTCAATAATTTAAGAAAATACAGTGCCACCTGAAATAAATTTCAGTGCACCAACAAGAATCACTTTCAACCACAATAATCCATTTCTACTGGCATCTCATATACATATTATTGGTCTTAATATGCATGAAGGATGGATGAAAGCTACTAAAAAAAGAAATGGGAAAAGTATGTTTAATTGTTTATTAACCCCACCTTGTTTGATTGTTTTCCAGTATTAAAGTTATAGGTACAAGAAAACAATACCATGAACACAAGAAATTGACAACCACACCCATCAATCTCTTACTTGGAAAATTTTATCAACCACAATTTCTACCTATATTACCTCATTTATGTTTTGATACTGACAATTTGCGAGGTAAAATTTTGCGTTGTCTTATCGTCATTACATATGGATCCCTTGTGCAAGACCATGATCGACTGCGTCCTGTTTGGCGATTCATTTGACACCAGTGACACAAAATATCTCTGATTTGGGGCTAAAGAATAAAAACCAAAGACTATTCTTGAATCAAGTGACTGGAAATCGACAAAGAATTTCAGAGACTAGAAAACAACAAACAGAACCTTGGTAATTTATTTATTTTCCCTCTCATTTAACTCTATAATACCTAATTAGCTAAATATACACAAACCCACATTAGAAACTCAACAAACAATCATACACATTGAAATCAACCCTATAGAATCAACAAAATCCAACCAAATTAGTCTCTAAATAGCACATAACCACACCCTTTTGACTAAAAACAAAACCCCACTAAAAATCAGTAAAGAAATACAAAACCCATAAATTAGAAAACACTGAAACTAAATACAAAGAATCAAAGTAAGATATAGATCGACTATCAGGATGAAAGAAATTTAGATTGGGAAACAAGAAAACTTAGAGATTTTACTTCTTATGGCATACACACCCCCGTCACCGTCCATCACCCACATCCATCTCTCCCAATAGCCAAAATCCACCCCCTTCATCACCGCCAGTTTCCACTTCTCTTGCCATTGCTCTATTTTCTGGCGCCGAAATGAAATGGGAAGGAAAGGGAAGATAGTGGAAGAAGATAGGAAGAAAATAGGGAAGGTGGGGCGAAGAAACGCACGACAACATCCCGACGCTAGCCGCTGTCACTGAAGAAGGAGATGAGGAAGAACAACTCTTCCTGTTGCACAAGAGAAGAAAGAAGGAAGGTTTTTTTTTATACTGTGAGTGGCTATTCGCCCCCACTAAAATTCTGAGGGCACCCACCCTTTAACTTCACAAAATTAAAACCCTAGAATTTTGAAATTTAAATTCAATTAAGTGTAACTCTATTTTATTTAATTCAAAATAAAATAAATTAGTTTTATGAAATTTAGGGGTGTTACATTATACACACGTTAAATGGAATCTCCTCCCGAGATTCGGAAGGTAAGAAAAGTTAAGCGAATTTCGAAAAATACAACTTGTCAAATGAAAGAAGATTTTAAAAATACAATATTTCAATTGAACTTTTAGGTGCATAAATTTTTATTGCCATTGGAAAAGTAGGGTTGTTACATTGATTCATTGAGAACACAGTACATAGAGCATGCAAGGGCTGCTGATAATGTACAGACTCATTTGAGGGAGCTCGAGGCCATTCGGGACAAGTTCACTTCTGACCTCGAAACGTCTAAAGTTGAGCTGGATAGGTTGCGACCCTGTCTGAATGTTGCTAAGGAGTTGTCTGATCGAAAGGTTGAGCATGATGAGGCCACTCAGTTTGCCGAAGAATGTTTGCCAGTCTCAAGGCTTCTGTGACGCGAATTGCTCAGTTGAGTTCTGAGTTCATTGCGGCCAAGTCTGTGGTCTCCTTAAGACTTGCAGTCGTTGATAATGAATTTGTGTTGATCCGAGCCGAGCTATCATCTGTTACTGAGAGGCTAAAGGTTGCAGAGGCAACAGATAGGAAAATAGTGGTTGATGGTTGTCACGACTTCTTGGATTTCCTCAAGACGCAAGGCTTAGATTTATTCCGAATATCGTTGATTCACCGATCAAGAATTTGACGATGTGGAGGAAACCGTTCTGGATTCGCTGAGTGATCATGTTATCGGAGAACCTTATCAGCATTTGTCTGAGCTTGCACCACCTAGTGATGCCGCTGCTAACACCGATGTTCCTCCTTAATCGTTCATTTTGATTCCTTTGTAATCTTTTTATTAGAAGATCAATGGAAACATTATATTTTGAATTTGTTCCGTCCAGTATGTCTAACTTATTAGCTTTTTACTTTCAACATTCCTGGCAGAATTCTGACTTGTTCGTCCAGATTTTTGTGAATGGCTTCAATGTTCGACATACTAGTCATGTAGAAGCTTTCTTTTTACGGAACCAGATTCTATATCTGGATTACGATGTCGTACATTATAGTCGACGAGAAAAAGTTTGGCTCGTATGTCCCGATACTTTATTTTTTCATGATTAATCAGGCCAGAAGTTTCATATTTTATGCCCGACTCGTTTGTCCGGTACATATATTTATTTGTTGCTTGATACTCTGGACATGTTGAGTATTTTATCGAGTGAGATTTTCAATTTGAATTTTTTGTCCTAACTGAATTTTTGTCGTTTTGAACTCGAGATGGAGGATTGAGCGAAGAAGTTTATTGATAATATTTTTTAATTGTTCTACATTCCAAGGTCATGGTAACTTTTCACCCTCCTTATTTTCATACTAGTATGTTCCTGGTCCGTTGATCTTTATTACTCTATAGGTTCCTTCCCAATGGTTTAGCTTGTTCGTGACTGGTTCCTTTATGTTGACCTAGACTTTCCAGAGTACCCAATCGCCAATGTCAAAATTGTGGATTCTTACCTTCTTATTGTAATATCCGGCCATACGTTGTTGTTAGGCCGCTGTTTTGATGGAAGTCGCTTCCTGCTTTTCCTTGAGGTGGTCTAGCTCGACTCTCAGTGCCTTGACGTTATCTTCAACGCAGAATTATCCGGTCTTGAACGTCGGCATACCAATTTCCATAGGTATCATTGTTTCAGATCCATATATGAGGGAGAAAAAGGTTTCCCCCGTCGAAGTTCTTTTTGTTGTTTTGTATGCCCAAAGGATACCAGGCAACTTGAATGTCCACAATCCTTTTGCTGCCTCGAGCCTTCTTTTAATCGCTTCCAAGATTGTCCTATTGGTGACCCCGACTTGCCCATTCGCCTGTGGATGGGCGGGTGCCGAGAAGTGCTGCTAGACGTTCTGGTTTTCACATAGCTCCTTGATTTTCTTGCCTTCTAATTGTTTCCCGTTATCCATGACAATTACCCTTGGGATCCCAAATCTGCATATTATGTCTTTCTAAAGAAACTTCTTGACTTGGGTTTCTCATATCTTTGCTAGGGGCTCTACTTCTACTCACTTAGTGAAGTAATCTACTTCCACGAGGGGAAACTTCTTTTTGTCGGATACGGGGAGTGGTCCTAAGATGTCCATTCCCCATTGCACAAATGGCCAGGGGTTACTCATTGGGATCAGGTTCTATCCCAACATGTGAGTGTATGGGGAAAATCTTTGGCACTTGTCGCATGTGCGAATGATTTTTTGTGTCTGCTTGCATCGTTGGCCAGCAACATTCTAGTGCGAGTGCCTTATGGGCCAACGTTCTTCCCTCTGAGTGATATTTGCATGTACCGTGGTGGATTTCTTGTAGAACATATTCAACATCTTCTTGTGAAAGGCACCTTAGTAACGGACCTGTGGTGGACCTTCTGTAGAGTTTTTTTTTTATCATTGTGTATCGTGCCGCCTGATTTCGTAGTTTACGAGCTTCCATCTTATCTGTTGGGAGTTCTCCGTTTGATATATACATCAGGATTGGAGTTGTCCAATTGTTTTCTTGATTTGTGGTGCATGCTTCTTCCATCTGGTTTTCAAATATGGAGCTTCCTTGCATCATGACGAGTGGATTATCATTCTATTGTAGCCCGACTATCACAACTTGGTACCCGATTTCGTTGTTTGAGTCTTTAAAGTTGAATTTTATTATTTTTTCCAACGCGATGCCTTCTGAGTTGTACGGGACTAATCCAACTCTGATTCCCACCTCGTTGGATGCTCCGCCACAGCGGAGGATCCATCTGTGGGTGGTTGGTTTGTTTTGTCCTTATCCGTTCTTGCTTTCTGCTTGTTGATCGTTGCTCCCTGTAAATTCGACGATGAAATCCGCCAATGCCTGGGCTTTGATAGCGGTTATGGGGGCATAACTAATATCAAACTGCCCAAGCACTATTTCCTATTTCACCATCCTTCTCGATAGATCTGATTTGTGCAACACCGACAGAAGTGGCTGCTTGGTCATGACTGTGATTGGATGCACTTGGAAGTATGGTCGTAGTTTTCTCGAAGACATGATCAGGGCGAGCGTCGATTTCTCTAGAGAGGGATAGTTGATCTATGCATTCACAAGTGTTTTGCTGATGTAGTATACTGGTTTTTGTGCGCCTTTTTCCTCTCGCACTAACGCTAAGTTTACTGCGTGGTCGGACACAGATAATTTACAGTGCTTCCCCCGTATTTGGTTTTGTTAGTAGCTCTGTGCTCCCCATATATGCTTTTAGGCTTTGAAAAGCTTTCTCACACTCTGCATTCCATTCAAATGTCTTGTTCCCTTTCAAAATTTTGAAGAAAGGTAGGCATTTTCTGAGGATTTGGAGATGAATCTGTTCAAGGCTGCCATTGTTCCATTAAGACTTTGTACGCTTTTTATGTTTGTTGGCGATTGCATGTTGAGAAGACCTGTATATGCTTTGGGTCGGCCTCGATTCCTCTTTGATTGATCATGTACCCGGGGATTTTTTTTCCGATTCTACTCTAAATGTGCACTTCTCCGGATTCAATTTCATTTTATACTTTCGTAGTTGGGAGAAGGCTTGTTCAAGATCTGTGATGTGGTCTGTTCAGCGTGAGCTATTGACAAACATATCATCGATGTAAACCTCCATCGTCTTATCGATTTGATCTTTGAACATTTTGTTCACCAGCCGTTGGTACGTTGCTCCCGCGTTCTTCAATCCAAAGGGCATTACCCGATAGCAGTATGTACCCCTTTCCGTTATAAAAGATGTATTTTCTTGCTCGGGAGGGTACATCTATATCTGATTACACCCAGAGTACGCATCCACAAAGCTCAACAGTTCGTGTTCGACGGTTGCATCCACTATCTGGTATATTTGTGGAAGTGGGAAACTGTCTTTTGGGCAGGCCTTATTCAGATCGGTGTAGTCCACGTATACCCTTTATTTGTCGTTCTTTTTCCTTACTAATACTGTGTTGGCCAACCAGTCCGGGTAGTGAGCTTCTCTGATCATCCCTGCATTAAGTAGGTGGTGTACTTCCTCATTTATTGCTTGATTACGTTCTGGAGCCACCAACCTTCTATTTTTTCGAACCGGCTTCTTGTCCTTCATCGTCCATGCAAAAATATTTTGATTATCCTTTAGCAGTTGGGTTAGTTCTTCGGCGAACTCTGGGTGAATTTTTGTGCCAATCCGGACTGCTTTCTCCGCTTCGTTGTCTAGGTAGACCATGGCAATTTTTTCTTCCAGTTGTCTGGTGTTCGATCGATCTCGTGGGCTGGTTGGAGCTGTATTATCATCTGGGATGTCGAGATTCACCTGACCAGGTTGTTGTGAAAGCTCATCCGGTCATTGTAGTAATTGCTATTTGCGTAATGGCACTAACGGGCCGTTGGTTGATCTCCTTTGATTCTCCCGACACCATTGTCAGTATGGTACTTCAAGCATTGGTGCAAAATTGAGGAGACCACGCCCATGTTGTGTATCCAGAGCCTTTTGAGTAGCATGTTGTACGCAGAAGAAATATCGACGACAAGGAAGTATGT
The DNA here is from genome assembly GCA_963556465.1 of Berberis vulgaris. Classification (NCBI taxonomy): domain Eukaryota; kingdom Viridiplantae; phylum Streptophyta; class Magnoliopsida; order Ranunculales; family Berberidaceae; genus Berberis; species Berberis vulgaris. Next base: position 22,554,885 of record OY747127.1, read on the forward strand.
CAATAACACTCATTGTTTTCTTGGTTCTATGCTTCGACTGTTAGTTGAATCATCCCCAACGGGCGAGATTGTTCCCCGCTAAAACCCATCATTGGTTGATATCTAGGTGAGAGCATCTCGCTAGTGAACCACATCCTTCAGAATGATGTTAGGTATATGAGATTGGCTGAACTACCTGTGTCGACCAACACTCTCTTGATTTCCCACCTGGCTATCAACACCGAAATCACTAAGGCATTATTGTGCGAGAAGTTAGCTCTATCTGCATCATCGTTGGAGATGTTCAATGTCTTTTGCATCATTCATGTGCGTTGCACTGACGGCTCTTGGTATCTAATATTTGCTCGTAAGTCTCTGACTATTCCTTCCGGGATCAGTTGGATTGCTCATTTTCTCTAGTTGCACCATGCAAGATGTACATTAGCTCATTTGATTGTTCTCCTAACGTGATTATTTCGTCTTCGGACTCTCTTAGGTTAACAAATTCTCCAAGTCGTTCTTCTTTGACAGGGTGTTTGATTTTGTCCTTGAAGTTTCCACAGTCTTCGGAATCGTGTCCGTAGTCGTCGTGGAAGGAGTAGTATTTGTTTTTGTTCCATCTAGATCTCATCTCATTTTCGGTGGCCACTTGACATCTTCCCATTTTGCTATAGCTTTAAGGACCTAGCCTCGACTTGTTATTAAGGTCGTGAACGATTTCTCTACTGGTCATTCACGTTTGGGTTTCTTCAATTGTAGTCTTCCAGGCTTTCGTTGACCGAATCCGAGATTGTTATTGGTCTGATGTCTCTTAAGTTGGGTGCTTTCTTCTCGATGCTTGTTGCTATCCAGGTTTTGGGTGAGTTTGTCCACCATTTTGATCATAAGGTTCATCTGAGTCATGAGCATCTCTACACGAGGGTCCAAGGGGATTCCCCAAGATGTCAGAGACGTTTGAATCGTTATATGTTGAGGCTCCCTTCTTTCCGGCGCGGTTGGTTCGACAGTTGTCGCTGGGTTGATATCATGAGACAGGTCGCGTCGACCATTGCTAGATTGAGTCTATAGAGCACTCCATTAGTTCTTACAGTTTTTTTGATCGTTAATCAGATCTTAGTCAGTTTTGTCATTGTGGATCTTCTTTTTAGAAAGGAAACTTGTCGTTCCCTACGGACGGCGCCAAACTGATGCGTCCAAATCTCGTCCTCCTGTGAGTTTGACCTGCAAAACAGATGTTAGACTGCCAGATCACCTTTTTGGTGGCCGAAGGCACTCCGATGCTTAAGTCAGCAACTCTGTTTGTAGAAGGAAGTAAATCTGGACAAAACTCAGTTAAAGTTGCATACCTTGGTTGATTGTTCCTTTTACCTTATATAATGGTCGCGGTTAATTCTCTGCGTGACTTAAGCATGTGTGGTGCAACGGAAGGAGACGCTTCTCATAACAGTTTCCTTCTTTATGAAGATGCGTCCGTGGAGGCATAACTTCCTCCACGACTCTTTTCTTACCCAATGTTTCTCTTCTTTATGGGATAACTCGTGCGAGCCTGAATTTGGGTTTTGACTATGTCTTTATTTAATGGACCCTATTTGGGCCTTTATGATCGATTTTGCCTTCTTGGGTTTTACGAGCTGACCCAGCAGATGGGATGCCAGATCCTCGTGATGGATGTCTTCTGCCACTCGTATGACTGTGATGATGGTTTATTTTGGTGTATCATCAATTACTCCCCCTTAGTTAGTGGGTATGTTCATGTAACCACTAATTGTGTGGCGGTTGAGTTTTTGATTTCAGCATTACGACGCATTTAGTGTTGTTACTAGTTGTTGCTATCTCTTCGACGTCTCGTCTGCCTGCTCGTTTCAGCGTGATTTCTAAGATTTCGTGCGACTGTCATATCTTGCACATTCACCCAAAAACGGACTTTTCACTGCTCTTCTTTATAAAAGGAGGAGTTGAGTTCGGGGTTTTTCCTTTTTACACCTTTTTTATTTCCAGTTGATGTGTCCAAATCTCATTCTCCTGTGAGTTTGACCTGCAAAACAGATGTTAAATTGGCAAAACGCACCTTTTTGGTGGCTGAAAACACTTCGATGCTTAAGTCAGCAACTTTGTTTGAAGAAGGAAGTAAATCTGGACAAAACTCAGTTAAAGTTGCATACATTGGTTTATTGTTCCCTTTACCTTCTATAATGGCCACGGTTAATTCTCTGCGTGACTTAAGCATGTGAGGCGCAACGGAAGAAGATGCTTCTCGTTATAGTCTCCTCCTTTATGAAGATGCATCCGTGGAGGCATAACTCCTTCCACAACTCTTTTCTTATGCAACATTCCTTTTCTTTATGGAAGAATTTATGCGGGCTAAATTTGGGCTTTGACTATGTCTTTCTTTAATAAGACATGTTTGGGCTTTTATGATAGGTTTTTCCTTCTTAAGTTTTACGAGCTGGCCCAGTAAATGGGACACCAGATCCTCGTGATGGATGTCTTCTGCCACGCGTATGGCTGTGACAATGGTCTATTTTGATGTAGCATCAATTTCCATGATGTATTAATAAGTATAAATTTTACTTGGCTTTGTGATGCATAACTATATAGAGAAACATACTCTTATAGTTGTGACACTAATAGAATGTGGTATGCTCACAAAATGGGAAAACTAAGCCATTGTGTAGGGTGGTTTAGCATAATGCAATGGGTCGTTACCAAATATTTTAGTTTGGAGTACAACATGAATTTTTTCCTAATGTTGTATATATGCTACTTTAGAAGTATATGTTTATGTAGTCCCGAAGGTGATGATTTCATAAATTGATGAATAGTTTGATGATTCAGATTATGACATGTTGATTTAAAATCTTAACCATATGTGAAATCTTTTCTTTTTCATCTTGCATCTCACGCATTAGCTGCATCTAGGTTTACCTATGATACATATATTGTATTATATAGCATAATAATGACATCCTATCATCGTGTAGTAATGTTATGTATCCCTTATCTACTCATATCAGCATTAGCTGACCCATATTGTTTTTCCTATGGAATGTGGGTGTACTCTTATCAGAGTGCTGGTCGTAGAGTTTGTAACATGCAGAACTGAGCTGTGGATGTTTGTATTTTAGGATGGTAAGTTAGATCATTCTATTGGATTGCAAGTATATTGTCGTTGTTATTGTTTTTGAAAAAAAATCACATCTTAATTTTTGGACGTTTTGGTGTATTGAAAATGTAGGGCATTACAATTTGGTATCAGAGCGTTGGTTAACTTTGAGTAAGGATGCTCAATGCTTCCTCGGATATGGAATGGGTAGTGGAGTTAAGGACCTTCCTTGTTGTGTGAACAAATGTTTTGTTTGATTTGTTTTTCGTAGATTGGATGTGTTATGTAAAGGAGTTTTAGGGCACGATGTCTATTTGCTTAAGTTATATTAGATTATTTCGGATTTTCTACATAATTATACCTTATACAATATACTACATTTCGCATAGGACATTGTTGGTAAGATTGGGTTTCTTCCATACACATTACTCTGTTCTATAAGTAGTTGAGATGTTTGTTGTAAGTTGTTGTATTATGCTTAGGCTATTCTTGTTAGTGTGAAGTTAATACTCAGTGGATTATAATATGTGTTGAGTAGTTTTTCTATCTCTATTCTTTTAGCAACTAGATGTTAGCTCCTTTCCAATGAGAGATTATGTTAGTGTCCTAGGTGTTGAGAGATTCTTAGTTGTTTGGGCAGTGTTGTTAAGTTCTTTTAAATGTCCTATCAATTGAGTTTACCCATTAGATTGATTTTTTGCCGGTGTATGGAGTTTTCTAGAAGTTCTCGTGTGACCTTAGGTATGACTTGGTCATCTAGTGTCTCTATGTCTCAAGGTTGTATTTAGCTGAACGGCGATTTTTGGTGTTATGTGATGTAGCTTGTTGTGTTTTAGGATGGTGGTTTGTGTTGTCCAGTCGAGATTTTAGGCTCCATTGAGATCTTGTTTGGCTAGTAGTATCGCTGTGGTGTCATGAGGTCTTCTACTATTATGTAGTGGTTCCTTTACCCTATTTTACATTGCATAGTAAAGCCGAGTCTTGGGAGTTTTGTTTTTGTCTAAGATTCTCGGGTTCACACTTGGCATTTAGAGATATAACATTAATCCTTTGGAGGTGTGTATGGCGCTGGTGGATAGATTTGTTTCTTTATGATCATCTATATCTAGTTTGATCTCGAGGATGAAATCCTTTGAGGTGTGAATATTGTAACACCATGTCATTTTTCACCACTTTTTCACATATATTTTTCATTCATTTATATTCTCGTTTTGGCAATTCAAAGGTCTAGTGTTTTGGCTTTGTGACCATTTATATTGTTGGGTTGGATACATCGGCCCCATAATTTGTGGTTAGTGCGTTTACAAATAGCTACAACTACTTTCTTGTGGTTCTTATTGAGTTCCTTATGACACTGCAACACTTAGGTAATTTTTGGCTTGGGTGATTAATGAGACATGCAAGAAGCTAGTCATTTCTATGGACCCCAAGTGTGTGGGGACACGTTCTTAGGTATCAGAAGACCTTAGGAAGTATTGAACTTGGCCAATGGTGTTATGGTCGAGTGGTTAGGGTTGTGTGGGTTTATCCCCCACGTCTTAGGTTTGAGACCCGCCGGCGGCATGGTTACTTTCTTATGGTGTTGACCTGTAGGTCGCACCTTGTTGATAGGTTATGGGATCCTATAAAAACCCAGCTCGCTTTCCAAAAAAAATAAAAAATTCGGTATCATAGCAACAGTGTGAGGGCTTGAGTTAAAACAAAGGAATTTGATGAAATTTTTTTGAAGTTATTGAAGGGTTGTGGTGCCAAATCGAGTGGGGTCCTTGATTTATGTTGTTTTCTGTCTATGTGAGCAAGAACATGTTTTGTTCCCTCCATTGCATGTTGATTCTGTAGTGAAATCAAGGCTAAACAATGAGATTTTTGGAAGTTTTGGGGGAAAATTATCTAGATCAAGGCTGGTTCGAAGCTCCACAGGGTTAGGAACAAGAATTCTGCAATTTTCAAATGAGTGAGATCATAATTTATAAGTTCAGTAAATGGCTTTCTTCCAATTCAGTTTAATTGAACATTTCTAAGATTTTCACCATGGGTTTTCTAAATCGGAGATTTGGGTGGTTTCATGTTTGTTATTGAGTTTGAGCTTCATCTATTTGGTGAGTAGAACTGTTTATCTAGCTCAGATTTTTGGGCAAATCGTTTTCTACAAGCTTGCATGTTAGGGTTAAGCTTGGATTCTTTACAATTCTTGGTGTTCATGAATAAATTGTTGGGAATTTGGTACATGCAAACTGTTTCAGAGCCTCCATGTGTCAATTTAGTTATTGGCAAGGGACTAATTGTCAATTTGTTAGGTTTTAACTATCAACTGCTGATCAAGATGAATTTCCCATTTGTCAAGTAGAATCTTGCAGCCAATGGCATTACAACTCAACGGTTAGAGCTTGGCGGATGGTACCACTAGGTCATGGGTTCAAACCCAGCTTGCGGCATCTTTATGGGTTCTGGGATCCTATAAAAACTCTGCTTGCCTTTAAAAAAGAAGAAGTAGAATCTTGCATGTTTGGTTGGCAATTGTGGTGCGATTACATGAAAAATGATTCGAGGGGTCTAAATGCTTCTTCTATTTCTTGTTCAATTCTAATTGTGTTACTCTAGAAAGTAGAAGTGGATTTGATGATGTGATATTGCTCGAGATTTCTCAATTTGAATTATTTGGTATAAAATGCACTATTTTGGTGAAATTTCGAAGCTCAATGGAGTTGTTTTTTTTTTTTACTGGTTTGGGCTGCATTTTGATGCTAAAAAGTTGTTTTAAGCACAATTCAGGGGTGTTTCAATTGTGTTTTGGGGATATTTCTTGTTGGATTTTGGTGCTGTTCAACAGATATTTGGGGGTTGTTTCACCAGAATTTTATTTTTGTAGCAGATTTTTTGGGGTTGTTTCAGTAGAGTTTTGGTGTTGATTCAACAGAATTTTGGGGCTGTTTCTAGCTGAGTTTGTGGGGTTGTATTAGCTCATTTAGATGGCTGATTTAGTTTGTGGAGTTTCATCTTGGTTTGGATGGCTGAATCAATTGAGTTTCAGGGATGTTCTAGTTGATATACGTGGTTGTATGGTTCAGTTAGGGCTGTTGTTTCAGCTAAGTTTAGAATTTTTTTTTATTGAGTTTTGACACTTTGATTGCTGCAACTTTTGTGGTGAGCATTTTAACTCCTTAGTTATATGCATCTTCCTTTGGAAAATCTGAAGATTTTTTTTTTAAAATAGATTGCTCGATGATTTAAAAATCTCTTAATTGATTTGAGCAATGTTTCACATGAGTTGTTGATTAGGTGATAAATATTGAGATGATGTATTATTGCCATTTTGAATGTGTCTGATGTAATGTTAGTGAACCCGACACTTGTGATGGGTCGTTGGAGACCTGTTGGTATTTATGACTATGTGATACAGCTGAAAAGTCAATGGAACATTTCATGTATAATATTTATGTATTTATTCAATAATTGACTTGTATCATTTTAGACTATATTTTCCCACAACTCTATGTTCTTATTTGCATTCTACCCATTCAACGTTAGTAATTACGCGAAACCTTGGTCGAGAGTAGCACCGTGGCTTTGAGAACGTGGTTGATCCCTCATCCAAGAAAGGAACTTTCACGAGTAGTTGATCATTGCTTCGGCCTTGAGGGTGTTTGATCTCTTATCAAGAAAAAAACTCTCGTGAGTTGCTGATCACTACTTTGATCTTGAGGGTGTTTGATCCCCCACATCCAAGAAAAGAACTCGTGTGAGTAGTTGGTCACTGCTTCGGCCTTGAGGGTGTTTGGGCTTTTAATCGAGTCAAATTTCCCCGATGCGTGCTATTACTAATGATTGGGGTGCACGACCGATTTTCCGTGGTGACATGTATGTCCTAGAAGCAACATTTCGCTTGAGAACATACATGCCCGAAGTGTCTAGGTGATCCTCAGAATGTGGATATGGGTGTGTAGGAGTGTAGAAGTCTTAAGATAGAGTGACAAGGTTGAACCTTGAAACTTTAGTATTGTTTCATTTTCTTCGTGAATCTCATGATGAGGCTTCATTGACTTGTGTGCGCGAGTAATCTTATTTATAATGTCGATATTTGCGTGACATTATTCCGTATTGTTTTCTTTTTAGGGGTTTTGATATCCGTAGTGTTCACTTAACATTTTCCGTGAATCTCGGGACGAGATTCCTTTTGAGTTGTATATAATGTAACACCCCTACTTTTCCAATAACAATAAATAATTTATGTTTCTAAAATTCAATTGAAATTTGTGTTTTAAAATCTTCTTTTGTTTGACAACTCGTATTTTTCGAAATTCAATTAACTGTCTTACCATCTGAATCTCGGGACGAGATTCCATTTAACGTGTGTATAATGTAACACCCCTAAATTTCATAAAACTAATTTATTTTATTTTGAATTAAATAAAATAGGGTTACATTTAATTGAATGTGAATTTCAAAATTTAGGGTTTTATTTGGTGAGTTTAGAAGGTGGGTGCTTTCGGAAGTCCAGTGGGGGCAAATAGCCACCCACACTATATAAACAAAAACCCTTCCTTCTTTTCTTCTCTTGTGCAACATGAAGAATTGTCCTTTTTTTTTTCTTTCTTCGATGGCGGCTGACAGTGAGAGGGGTTTGTGCGAGGGAAGAAATGGAGGTCGATGGTGGATGCTCTCTTTGTCTCAAGAGATGGTGAAGAGAGGTTCTTAGCCTGTTCTCGATTTGACCAAGAGGCTGCTGCTGCTGTCATGGCCAGACTTGCCATCCACCGAGCTGAGCGATGTTATGCACGAGATGTCATTAGATGGATCGATGACAATGTCGTGGTGATGGATGGAGAAACTGAACCAGTGAGTTTCTTCATTTCTACTGTGAGTTATCTTCTTTTTCCTCACACTCCTTTTTATATATATTTTTGTATGAAGTTGAGAATATTTGGGATTGTTGATTTGATCGGAAAGTTGAGAATAATTGAGTTTTATGAAATCTTGATTGTTAGGATGTGTGGTTATGTTTTGGATTATGGTCCGGTGGTGCGATGACCTGTATTTGTGTGTATCTGAAAATTGGTTGAATTTGATGGTTTGGGTTGATTAGTGACCATCGGAAAGATAGGGTTTTGAATAGGCTAATTCACGCTCTTTGTTAGAAAAATGGGGATTTCATATTGTCAGTGTCTTGATTGAGAGGTGTGTTTGGAGATGTTTTGAAGATTTGGGTTGGTTGTGTTTTTGTTGAAGTAGTTAGAGTAATTGAAGACACAATTAATTAAAGTTATGTGTTTTGTGTGTAGGAGATTGTCTCCAAGTATTTGATAAAAGTACTGAAAGAGATTTGGGTTTTAATGTTTGTGGTTTGCCTCCATTTTGAAAGTAATGGTTGTGAAGAAGATATGGGTTGTTATTGAAATTTGTAAACAAGTACGTTTTCATCTTTTTTTTTTATAATAATGGTTGTGGAGTAAAATGAGTTTGTGATCATGTGAATTGGGTGTTTTGAGATTTTGGACATAATACCATAATGGGGTTTCGTTGGAGGAAAAAGTTGTGGATGCTTAAGCATAAAGTGGAAGAAATGTCAAATATTAAGTTTTTTTTTGGGTGAATGAATATTTGCTAAGTTTCGGGGTAGCAGTATAGGTTTAATAGAATGTGATTGTGTTTCGACCACTAATGCTGATGATATTAGGCAGGCCAGTAAACCTAGGAATGTCTAACAAAGTGAATGGGTAGTTCACATTTTTTTTAAGTACCACATGGTGATATCTTTGAATTCTAGTGATTGTGGCTGCAAATTATCGTAAATATTCAAAGTTAATAAGAAAATGAAGCGTTGGAGTTGTAAATTTGAGAACCATTGTGGATGCTTTTATAGTTGGTGGTGAATTAACTTGCCTAAGAGGATTGAAAAGATGAAGTGAGAGATGAGGTTGCAGCTGGTCATCTATTCCCTGTTCTGAATGCAAAATGATGATAATATATCCATTGTCAATGCAGATTTTACTAAAACTAGCTGATAGAACCAAAGAGTGATGATTTCAACCGTAAAATAACATGAACATTTGGGTTCGCTGAAAAGTGCCTTTGTGCTAGTTTATGTAAGAAATGTGTAAACTTTACACCTTTGAATTATAAGGTTGTATGGAAATGATAGGTTTCCTTTCAGGTAATCCGTTATGAGATTTTAGGCATGTTTGAGATTGAGGTTGCCTTATTTGTGGCGTTTTGTGTCGCAAACGCGTGATCTTTACTATTGTGATCTGTTGGATGTACGAGTTTCTCCTACCTTGTTGGGTTCATGTTTTGGGTATTTGCATGATTCTACGAAGTTACATTTGTATGTTTGTGACTTAAATTTGATTGTTATGTAGATTGTGTTGCTGAAAAGAATTTATTTCTTGTATTAAATGGGTTTTGATCCCCGCCCTATTACAAAAAGTTTGTATATGAAAAGGCTGGTTGCCGAAAAATGTGGGTGGATACGATTGTGAATCGATTTATGTATGAAAAAATGTCATTGTGGAGGAATTCTGAATTATCAAAAATAAATGATATTGGTAAACCTTGATTTCTGAAAATATAAACTACTTGGACTTGCATCACTTAGAACTACCACACCTCTTTTGTTTATTATTTCCCCTCTCTTACTAGAGAAACTAAATGACCAGTGGGTCGTCTTGCGGAGTTGGGGCACCTATTTTCTACTAGAGAAACTAAAATAACCCTCGGGTTAGTCTTGCGAAAATGAGGTGAATTTGTATGCCTAAAATAGGCTTTGATATTTATCCGTAAAAAATGTGACGTGAGTTTATGCGCATTGATAGCCCAAGGGTGGCTTTTGATACTCATATAGTTAGGAGTATCCGCGATGCATGCCTGTATGTTATGTCCCCACTTGGGCATGGATGACGGAGTAGTCCTCCTTTATATGAGAGAGGCATACGTGCATGTATGTTCGGCACGAAGTTGGTGCGAATGTGGTATCGTCTAAGTGATCAATCCGTTAAAAAGATGAATCAAATTCAAATAAAAATGAATAAATTACGTTTATATTGTTTCTAATCTTTTTCATGCAGGATGGCTAGTCCGCTAATATTTCTGCAGGTCAGACTTGCCATAGTCGACTCCTATAGGGTAAGTATAAGTAAATGCATTTTTACTTAATTGGGATGATGATATGATGGCCTCGATGAGGAACTAAATTCTTGGAACTGTGTTTTCTTGCATCACACTTTTGCCTCGTTGAGGAACTACCTGTTGGTGTGTTTGTGTATTGTTTGTGTTTAGCTTGATTTTTATCACGTGCGATTTTATTGATTTTGGGATGAAGATTTCTCACACCAGCTTTATTGCTGACCCAAGTGAGCTTTTGCTTCTTGGGTACATTCCTTTGGGAATGTAGCCGATTAGCTTTTCAGGTTTAGAGACTTTTGAGCAGCATTATGGGAGTTTCGCTAGTGGGGTTAGCGACGTCAGGATTTCCTGGTTAGAGTTTTATTATAAATTTTAGTTTGTTCTATTTTTCTAAACTATGTTTTAGTCGTTGCTGCTAAATGTTTCTATTGTTATTGAATTTCACGTCCCGAGTTTTGGGAAAACGGATAATCCTACGTGGATTTTAGGATTTCATTTTTCTCGAAAATCGGGGCGTCACAGTATCGGTATGTGTGTATGGAGGCATGTCAGGGTGAGACATGTTCGACACGGCGGACTAAGGTGCGATTGCGGAAAAATAGATGATAAACTCATTTTGCATTTATGTCACTAGCTGATAATAATTACTGTATTTTTTCTATGACTAATTGACTGGTACATAAGCCCATTAACGGTTTAAGCAGGTACATCACTTACCTCGAAATAGGTGAACCTTGCTTTTGAAGTGATATAATGAGTTTTTAATGAAACCAGTTATACTATACTTTTGATAGTTCTAATAGTTTTCATGATGTATTAATTAGTATAGATTTTACTTGGTTTCGTGATGCAAAAATATATAGAGAAAATACCCTTATGGTTGTGATGCTAATAGAATGTGGTATGTTCACCAAGATGGGAAAACTAAGTCGTTGCTTTAGGGTGGTTTAGCATAATGCAATGGGTCGTTCACGAGGATTTTAGTTTAGAGTATGACATGAGTTCTTTCCTAGTGTTGTATATATTCTAGTTTATAAGTATATGTATATGTAGTCCTAAAGGTGATGATTTGTCATACTTGCGTTAGCATTCCCATACTGTTTTTCAATGGCATGTGGGTATAGTCTTATCAGATTGCAAGTTGCGTAGTTTTGTAGTAGGCGGAGCTGCAGATGTTTGTATTTTAGGATGGTAAGTTAGCTCATTTGATTGGATTGCAAGTATGTTGTTGATGTTATTGCTTTTGGAAAAAAAAACCACGTCTTAGTTTTTGGATGTTTTGGTGTATAGAAAATTTGGGGTCTTACAGTGGTACTCTTGTACCTAAAGGGCAAGAGACTTACCATTAAGAGGTGAAGTAGGTAACTTAGTGGGCGAAGAAGTAACTTTAAAAGAAGATTCCATGAAATTGAAAGCAAGGGAGACAACTCTAGGATCATACAATGTATTTGAAGCAGATAAGAAAATTTTGTAAAAGATATGTTACTAAAAGAACGTTGATTTGATAAAGATTTAAAGGAAGTTGAGATAAGCTTAGATACTTACTTGAATTGGTACTATGCGTTAAATGTGCATGTAAAACAAGAGGACGTGGATGGAGGCGTGCTGCTATTTGTGAAGATAGTGGTTGAAATTGGAGAAGACAAATGGTCACTCTAATGATTACACTGGTTGAAATTGGAGAATACAAATGGTCACTCTAATGATTACACTCTACGAGATCTATTTGGTCACAACGAGAGAGAGCGTGTGAGGTTGGGCTTAGACACATGTCTAATTTAATTTTGACTTCCTCATTCACTAGTTTAGGAACCACACCAGTCCCAATGTTATGGAGCAACTGGTAACATCTTTTTGAATATTTGATGAGGAAATTATTTTTTGCATGATCGATTGGTTGGTCAGATGAAGTCTAGTTTTTGGTCATTAAAATTACTTACAAAGTCCTGAAACCATTCATCCAGATTTCTACGATTTTGTTTTCCTACCACGAAATCGAATAGGAATTTGTTGATGCAATTGAATGGGGTATTTAAATGGACAAGACGTACCAATTGAGGAAGGGGGCCGGGTAGCGGTGAGGGCGAAGATGAAGAGGAAAAAGAAATTGCAGACGGAGAGGAAGAAGAAAGGAGGAGAGAAAAAAACGAAATGGTGGTGGTGTTACTCAGATAGTGGTGCCAAAGAATGGAAGTGGTCGTGTCAAAAAGCAAAAACCTTCATAAAAAGAAATAATTACTGATGCAGTCGTTTTCCACTCCCTGCTTTGACCTAGTCCCTCTGACCTGCACAAGTAACGCACGCGAGCCACATACCACGGTTGTGGTGGCCGATGGAACAAGGATGCTAAAGTCAGACATGAATCTGAGGAAGGTGTAATGCTGTAAACGGAGAATTTGTAGCGTCCCTTAGCTTACCAATCTCATGTCTTATTTATAGTGCAAGAGTCCTGGTTCTACCAGTCCATCGAATGCGTAGTTTACGAATGAGATCTTCGTGGAGATCCTTTTCTAATTAGGAATCATGTTGTAGGATGAAAGTTCCTTGTTAGCGCTGTGCCCCTAGATAGGCGAGAGATAGTTCTCAATCCAAGAGCAATCCATAGAAGGAAGTTTTCCTGCGTGGATTGTGCTCTAGAATTCGCTTCCTAGTTGGAAACATAAAGCCGCTGTAATTGCCCGTCTGAAGCTGATCCACGAGATACTTGCCTTAGTAGGACTTATGGGTATTGAGAATAGCTATGAGACGTGGGGGGCTAGCATGCTATAAGAATTCAGGTCCGTCTAGCGGATTGATTAGGCAGACTTGGTATCGCTTGGTTCGGATTAGTGTTGGACTGACGCTGGGGCCCGTAAATCCTCGAAATCATTGTGACACATGTATGGCTCAGGGATGTCACCATTTTTGTGTATCATCAGCTACTCCCCCCCGAGTTAGTGGGCTGTCACATCGGTTCGCTAAGTCATCTCTTGAAAAGATACGCCGCTCATGATTTGGGAATTCTTGGACCTCCTTGGGATTCCTCCAACCCTAATTGGGGCCTAATGGATATAGGATTATCCTCATCATTCTGATAAGGGCAACGGAGGTCGGCGTCCGCGTGACTCTGCGGGTAATCCAGTTGCTAACTTCTGCTCTGTTGAAGGGTAATGCTGTCTGTAAGATGACGCCGCTGACCCGTTTCACGAATTTGCCAGACGACTTTAAGTTTTGGAAAAAATATTGCTTCTTGGCCCCTGCGAATTCAAAGTACTTCCGGTTCAAGGGCCCCTTACCCTTGTGGAGCAAAATACTACAGGGACGTTCTGCGGCTTGTCAACGAGGAACATGTTGGATGTTATAAGCATCCCCAACTTCATCCGTAGTGGGTTGTGGGACAACTGACACGTAGCCCCCACTTTGTACCGAGCATCGTGGGTTAAGCTTGAAGATGGGGCCCCTTATAGGAAAAGGAAGGCTGCTGGGGCCAAAGATCTCGTTCTGTCTGACGTGGAGGAGCAGTTTGAGACGCTTGCCTCTTTCGTGAGTTCGAAGTGGTCCCATGTCAGAATTGGGTTGCCTTCAGCACGACCCACTCCAGCGAGAGAAGAATGCGAGTCTGACCAACTCGTCAGGACGAAGACTGATGTATCTGGCTGGGAGAAAGATTACCTACGGTTTGCAGGGTTTGAAGACAGGTCGAATCTTAGTGAGGCGCAGGCCAAAGCTTTGAATGAGTGATTGGTGTGGGTTGCAATGGTGGCTTCTGCATGTGTTGATTTGCGCAAAACCGTTCCACTAGAAGGCTCCTGTGAAGATCCACCTGAGGTTGTGGAATCTGATCGTCCCGTTTGTGCGCTATCTGATAGTGGCCGTTGTGGCACAGACCAAGTTTCATGTAGCCTGCATTGTTCACCATCTCGTTCCAGGCCACAGCTCGAAACTTTGGATAATTTGCTTCCTTTCCCTCTAGATCAGGGAGGAGAGCTTGAGAATAATGGCAATTATGAAGGGTTGTGTAGGTGTGATTCCTGATCCGGGAAAGCTTCATCCGGATGTGCGGATAAGCCTATTTGCACCATACTTGGTAAGGATGAGCACTCAGGTCTGACACCAAGAGGTTGATGTGGAATATGCTTCAAGAAAGCATATAAGCAGGCATCACAACTGGCTGAAGGATTGTGTTTCAAAACTCGAGGAGGATACGCTAGAAGGGTGTATGGATAAGGGTTTAAAGTACCTTATGTTGGGTATGTCTCACTTGAGCAAGGTGGTCGTTGATGGGATGAAAGTCGAGGCGGCTCGTGAGAGGGTATACACCACGGAACTTGTCCTTTTGCACATGCATACACTATACTCTGATGCGCTTTATGAAATTGAGCGGCTACAGAAGCAGGCTGAGGAAAAGAGGCTGGTGCAGTCAGTCGTGGTCGTTGAGACTCAGAAGGCTCATCTGGAGACCCTTGAGCGTGAACTGGCAGAGGTGGTGTTTGAGAGAGACGAACTCAAGCAGGAGTTGAACCGGGTCTGCCAAGAAGCGAAGGCTACACAAGATGTTGCAGCTGAAGCGCATTCTAAACTGCAGTATCTTGCTGAAGAGAATGCTTCGAAGGAGGCTAAATGGGCTGCTCAGAAGCAACAATTAGAATATGATGTGGAATTCAATGTCTGGGAGGCAAAGAAGGCCGATGACCAGCTCAAATTGGAATGGCATGAGCTCAACGCTGTGAAGAGTAGTCTGGCCACAAAGCAGTCTCCGGTAGGCAAGTTGGAGCTGTTGGAGCGTGAACTTGCTGATGCGAAGGCGCGAGAGGAAGAGCTTTTGCAGGAACAAGGAAAATGCGAGTTCCGCTGAGTCGTACACGACAGGCTGGAGCTATTGGCGCTGATGAAGGAGGGGCATCCAAAGTGGGATCTCGTTCGGTATAAGATGTTGTATGTAGACTTGTCTGATGCCTTTGCGACATCGGACGAGGAGGACATGATGCCCAGGCCGTAGTGCGTGTGGACGCGACTCCTGATCTTTCCCCCGCTAAGCTTAGCTTTTCTATTTCTGTACCTTCTCCTGATAAGAAGTGAACTCTGTATTCTATACTCATTTTGTTCGACTGTTAATGAAAACAATTTTACCCGTTTTGTGCTCGTTGCCTCTATTGTATGTTTTTCGTTTCTCCTTGTCGTATTGTTTTGGCATAAGCTGGTTGAATCATTAGGATGTCGAGTGGTCTGTCTACTGCCAGGAGCTTGACCATTTTCGTTGCGAATGACTCAGAGTCACCGTTGTATAGTCATGTCCGATAGCGGGCATGTTGCAGACAGCTTAGCCTGGGGTTGGTTTGCCCGGGCTGTTGTCTTGTCCTTGAGGTAAGCTGCTAGAAGCTGGCCTCGCTGGTCTAATTGGTCGGCTGCAGTTGCTTCTATGGGAAAGTTGTGATAGCCGAGCATACGCATTGGAGCGTTTGTGCCAAGTCAGGTGTCATAAGCTCGGACGGACACACTATGTAGCATTCATTTGGGCACTGGCCGAATGATCTATGTGTCAGTGCGAGTTTTCTTTGTTGTTAATAGGATGTCAGTCCGTTTGAGCGTGAAGACATTGACTTAGCTAGATTTGATTTTGCGGCAGCTGTTTTGTAGGAGAGCGGTGGTCACGTGCCGAACTGCTTGGGGCTCCTTCATTCTGAACCACTTATGTCCAAACAATGTGGACTACAGTTTCGAGAAGTAAGGATTTGGAGACTACGCTGAAGAGCAGTAGTCCCGTGGTGAGCCATCGACATCAGTCGGGGACTGACTAGTCTCCCACCTTTCGAACCATTTGTAACCGCACGGTGGAGGCTACAAGTTCGAGTCAAAGGGGTTCGGCGACCAGGGTGAAAAACAGTGGTCTCGTGGCAAGCCATCTCAATCAGTTCGCGACTGACTAGACTCCCACCTTTTAGACTATCTAGACTCGCTCAGTGGGGCTACAAGTCCAGGGTTGGCAATTCGGCGGCCACGCTGAAAAGCGGTGGTCCCGTGGCGAGCCATCGGAATAAGTTCTGGACTGACTAGGCTCCCACCTTCTAAACTATCTACACCCGCACAATATGGGCTACAAGTCCAGGGTTGGTAATTCGACGGCCACGCTGAAAAGCGGTGGTCCCGTGACGAATCGTCGGAATCAGTTCGGGACTAACTAGGCTCCCACCTTCTAAACCATCTATACCCACACAGTGGGGGCTATAGGTCTGGCCTTTGATCAAAAGCTTTCGTTGTCAGTCGTCACTGGCTAGGCTTACTTGATCGGGTTCGGCGATCATTGACCATGAAGGGGGCAATGATCCCTGACGAGTCGTCATCACCAGGCATGATATCACTGATTAGACTCCCACTTCTTAAACTATTGAGATCCGCACTGGGCAAACTAGGTGTTGGGACGTACCAGAAGCCGTCGTCATCAGCCTTGGTTGACTAAGCTTGCCCGGTTGGAGAGAGGTTCCGCTTGTTTGAGGGCGTGTGAACCCATGTCCGCTAGTGTACGATCCGTGCATCAAAGCTAGATCGGATCTGTGCTCGTGCCAAGCATGCAACAAAATACTGTTTGAATGGTGGGCCGAGCCTATGGGCCCACAGAGGAAGAGCTAGGGTTTTCTGTACGGTTGCACTACGTGTACGACATAGATCACACAGTAACATGTGTACGGCGTAAGCTGTGGGACGGTTGAGTGTTGGTTACTCCTCCTCAATTGATGGGGTTGCGTGCAAAGCCATTAATTGAATGAACGTGGTCTGCGCAGTTTCCTTGGGAACCACTATCTCTTCATTTCCCATGCGGTATTCAATGCTTGACAGTTAATGCTGGGTTGCCTGTTTGGTGAACCATCATGTCTATATAATGGTGTTCTTCCATCGTTGTAGGCACTATCTTTTGCAGAGCGTATCTCTTATAATGTTTTTGTTTGAAGAAAATGTTTTGGGTTTTCCAAAGGCTAAAGGGAGATCTTCAGCAATGGAGTCTTCGAACGTTTTGACATTTGCACCGATCAGGCATGATCATAATCACCGTTATGCGTGGTCACCTATTCTAGATGGGCACGTAGTTGATCTGCTGAGATCTCGTAATTTCTTTTCACATTGCGGAGAAGTAGTACCGATTTCATATCATAGGAGATGCCCTGGTGTTACTTCGTGCCGCTTGTGTACCTTGTATCCGCGTGTATGCAGTTTCAGCTACTAACTTATGGTAAATCGAAGTGTTAGCGAATGCGCGGTGATTTCGGTGGTGGTAGCTCTTAGTCACCCCGGGTACCGCGCATGTGAAAAGTGTCCTTGCTTGACAATATTGTGAGACCTTGGCTGCTTCGTCACTCGTGGCCATTCTCATCCGCCTTCTTCTATCCTCTTCGGGAGGCCGAAAGCTGTTTGAGGAAGTCTGCAAGGAGGTAGGATGCCTTTTGAGGAAGTCAACCTTCCGCTGTAAGGTCTACAACGCTGTTGTAGGGCCACTTTCCTAGGGCGATTTGACGAAGCCATCGATCACTCAGTCATTTCAATCCCCTCTGACACTTTGTCCTTGATCTTCGGAAGGATTTGAACAAAGTCCAGTGAATGTCTTCGCTGTCACTTGCAAATGGCTTTCTTCGGATACCTTTACGCAGTTAGATTGTCTAAGCGAGTCTTTACTTCATGTCGCACTAAATTTCGATGCTTGTAGTATGTAGTATTTTGTATCCGCCTCAAGGCGCTTGTTGTTACATCTTTCCAGTAATAGAGTTTGTTTCGTAATCATTTTTTACTTCTAAAATGATTGCAAATCACATAAGCCTTTAAGAACTAAAACTCTACCTTCATTACGGAAAGGGAAATAAACAATAAAAAAACTAACAGTTGACTGAGAGAGATTAATCCTGGCCCTGATGTGAACTCGGATGGCATTTGCGGATTGTTAGTGTTCTTAGCGGACTGTCAAGATTTGCTGGCATTACAGAGGTTACTGAAGAGTAAACTTGGTAGAGGAGTTAATCTCCGCATCGATGGAAGGTCGGGGGGGGGGGGGGGTTGTGTTCCCGTTTGCCTCGGCCTCTCCGTTCCACTTGGCTGAATAGCAGATTGCTCCTGTACGGCTTGACTGTGGTGCTTCCGTTGTCACTCGACCTGGCACTGGTTCAGGCTGCTCTGTAAGACTCAGTTGGATCTGGGAGCACTCTATTTGTTTCAGTGCAGCGTAATGGTAGCCTCGTGCCGTAGGTTGGTCTCCATGTAGTGTCCCTTCAGAGTGGTTAACGGTACACTTAACGCACTGGTGAAGGGTGGAGACTATTGCTTCCATCTGATGGAGCCATGGTCTTCCCAAGATAAGGTTGTAGGTTGATGACGCGTCTACTACCATGAAGTCCAGAAACAAGACCTTTCTTAGTTGCGGCTCTCCTGCCACTGTTGCTAACCTTATCTTTCCGATGGGGAAACATTTCTCCCTGCTAAATCCAATCAGTGGGTGACCCGAGGACGTCAGGTTTTCCTCCTTGATGTCCATACTGCGGACACGCTGTAGAACATGATGTTGAGCGAGCTTCCTGTGTCCACCAGAGCTCTCTTTACCTCCCACCTTGCAATGGAGACTGAGATGACTTGGGCGTTTTTGTGCGGCGCGTGGACTCCTTTGAGGTATTTGTTCGTAAAAGTCAAGGTGGGAATGGGGTTTTGAATCCTCGAGTGACAAATGCGCCCGTCATCGTCCGTGGGTTGTGTCTACATCTCCAGTAGAGTCTGCTTGCGGGATTTTTAAGACTAGTCTTCACTCGGTCCGACTCCATGAAGGAAATAGATTATCCCTGGAGTCTCATAGATTATCTCTGGAGTCCCATTATATATTTCTTTCACTGACTCCCTCGGTCTCTGATTCGTTCTGGTCGCTTCTCAGAGTTCAGAAATTGTTATAGTTTGCCCCTGCGGATCCAATACTCAACCTCATACCTCAGACTCTTGCAGTCATTGGTATTGTGGCCACTCTCCTTATGGTACGTGTAGTACTTGCCGTTGTCACGCTTGGAGGGGTCTCTGCGCTGCTTTGGGGGCCACTTCAGATCTTTCCAGTTTTTCATGGAGTTTAGTACGTCTGACAGGCTAGAATTGAGGGGTGTCACGGCTCTGGATCCAACGTAGTTGGAAGCTTTTTTTGGCCTGGACCGACTAGGGTCTGACTTGTTGTCACTGCGCTTTCTCTTACTCTTTTCTTCATCCTCGAGTTTCTTTCCCTCCTTTTTGTCCTTAGGAGCGGATGGTTTCTTCTCGCCTTCTATTTCCCTCTTCACTGTCCTCAACTCTTCCAAGGTAATGTGTTTATGGGCACTCTTGAGGAGATCCATCATTTCCAGAAAGGGATCCAGGGGAGATCTTCGTAGAGCTTTCCCTCATTGATGCCCGCAGTGAAGACTATCATGGATGTGTCGTCGCTGCATCCGTCGATAAGAGTCAGATCGTTGTTGAAGCGCGTGACATACTCTCTGAGTGTCTCATTGGACTTATATTTTACAGAAAGTATGTAGTGTGGGCCTTTTCGGAAACGCTGGTTTCCAACGAAGCGTGTCAGGAACTTTTTTGCCAGCGTCTTGGAGAAGTCGATCGACATCGGCGTAAGGCTGTGGAGCCACGTTAGTTCTTACTTCTTCAGGCTAGTAGGAAAAGTCCTGCACATCACCGACTCAGATCTTTTTTTGAAAGCCATTACGTGCTGGTAATGGTGCAGGTGGTTGAATGAGTCAGTGGTTCCGTCGTAGAAGTCGAGCTTCTGGGAGTGAACTTTTTCGGAAGGGCCTCATTCATGATTCGGTTCACAAATGGTGGGACAGAGAAACGGTACAACACGTCTAGATCGTATGCTCCAATGCGAAGGGGGTTCTGAGGGTCGACCCTCTCTGCCCTGGCGGCAGGCTCAATGTTAGCCTCACAACCTTCTCTAGTCCAATGAGAACTAGGCGATGCTTGGCTCTCCCGTGCTTGCTCTCTGCGATCCTCTATAGATTGAGGCCTGTGCTGCTCATGGTTTCCATTAGCAGGTGATGGATTTTGTCGCGTGAGATCCTCCACTGCCTTGGCAATCCACTGTATTTGAGATGGCAACATCTCTATTCCTGGGTTCGTCCTTGTTGTCGTCGGCGCAGGGGCATGAGTCTGATGTCCGTACATGACCAAAACCGCTGAAAGTAGAGGTGCAGCGCCAACCTGAGCATTTGACGTGTCCCCTTGTTTTCCGTTGTTGTGTGATCTAGTGGTCACCATATTTCTGGGTTTTGAAGGGAGACGATTCTAGTGAAAAGTTATGAACTTTGTCGTCTCCACGGACAACGCCAAACTGATGCAGTCATTTTTCGCTCCCTGCTTTGACCTAGTTCCCTTGATTTGATGACCTGCAAAAGTGACGCACGTGAGCCATGAACCACCGTTGTGGTGGCTGATGGCACTCCGATGCTAAAGTCAGATAGGGATTTGAGAAATGTATAATGCTGTAGACAGGAAATTTATCCCTTAGCTTACCAACCTCGTGTTTTATTTATAGTGCAAGAGTCCTGGTTCTACCAGGCCATCGAAGGCGTAGTTTAGGAAGAAGATCTTCGTGGAGATCCTTCTCTAATTATGAGTCGTGCTGTAGGAGGAAAGTTCATTGTTAGTCCTGTGCTCATAGATACACAAGAGATAGTTCCCAATCCTAGAGCAATCCGTAGAAGGAAGTTTCCCTGCGTGGAATGTACTATGATATTCGCATCCTAGTTGAAAACATAGAGTTGCTGTAATTGTCTGTCTAAACTTCTCTTTAACAACATTTCTAAACTTCATTATACAAAAAAAAAAAGAAAAAGAAAACCAGAAACATGTTCGCTTCTCTAAGTTAAATTTGCATGCAAATTCTCTAGCAATACCCTGTAAAAGGGGGGAAATTATATGAATATAAGCAACAATGTAAATTGCGATTTTCACAATATGATTGGCCACAAATCAATGCATGTGTGCTTGTGCAGACACATTGTACTATTTAACCCAAAAAGTCAATATGACTAAAAGTCAAATCACAAAATGGCTATTATAAACCTTGTAGAAATTGTTGAATGTTTTAGTAATGTTTGCATGGATTTGGGAAAGAGACCTTGTTGTCGAGGAAACGGGCGAGGGAGGGAAGCCCATCTCGAGGGGATGGAGGGTTGCACCACCTCCCTCACTGGTTTTCTCGCCATTTACAATTTCTGTTTTGGAAAATATTTAATTTGATTGGGATAACCAACAGAGGTGAGGTATTTAGTGTATCAAGAAATATATACTGTTCTCGTCTCCAAATGGGTAAAAAACATAAATAAAATGGTGAAAGCTCCTTGCACACCAGAAACTCTCGAAGACTTAAATAACTGATCAAACAAAAATATAATTATTTTTTTGCGAATATACACGCATTATACACTATTAACTAATAAACTGAAGAATAAATTCTATGCAAATGAAGATGGCAACACAAAACAAGTTTAACAAAATTATAAATATATATCACTAGGTTATCTTTAACCCAATTTATAAAGAAGTTCATTTATTTACTGATAAATGAGTACATATTGATATTACTTATCTTCATTAATTACTTTTTCAGTCCGCTTTGTCCATCCATAGCGCAAAGTATATGTTTCATTTTTTTCAGCCTTAGAATAAATTCCATCCCATCGAACTGACCAATACGCCAGGAAACAGTCTAAATAAGGAATATTCTTTTCGTAGTAATAAACCAAAAAGTCCCCCTCCAGCCATTGTTTATTGCCATCCAACCAAGACATCGTACACCAATATCTAGTCTTCAAAATCGGGTGGAGATGAAACCCCCATTGTAAAGTCTGTTTGTACGCAAGAACCGTTGAGTCGCCATGGTATTTCTTCTTTGAGCAATGGATATTTAGCGGAGTACCTTCAAATAAATCATTAGTCACGTATACATGCCTCTTTTTGTATGCCCATGGAGCCGAAGCGTCGTTGTTTGTAGATGCCGGAGTACACCCACTACATAACACCCAAAGGGCCAAAACTACCAAAACAAGATTGATTGCAAACTGGGATACATTGTGGAACCTCTCCATGGTTGGAGACGGTGTTGTGTTCTAGAGTTCTTCCTTAGCAATTGTACAAGTCTATCACAATTGTGAGTCTCAATGGTTTGATATATAGTCCGTAATCTTTCTCAACCGTGACGTTTTGTGTTTGTCTTTGACCCTTACCCAAAATGGGCAATACTAAATGATGCAATTAATACTCTCTTAAAAATGCAAAAAGACAAGATTGCTTACTTTCTCAAGTATTTCTAAGAACTTTCTTGATTCAACCAATATTTAGTAGAATTATATAGTCTGATTTTCATTTATCCAATGCTATTTATAAGTTATGGCCTTAATAAAGCCAAATTCACGAACTCATGCCCAACATCAAATTGTGTGGACTTTTTTTATTAACAAAAGTGACACTCTTCTTTACGGCCCATTTAGCTTTTTTTATGATATTTTATATTTTTAAACATAACTCATTAAAAAATAATTAGATTGTTCCACTAATAGGTAGAAATGTGGAGGGCAATTGTATCATTCTAATAGAGGAAAAGTTGATTGAGAAGATAACAATAATGGTTAATGAAATTTCTAATTTGCTCTGGGTCATTATTATTCATATAATATTGATTTCGAACTGTCTGGGGCGTTTTCGGCATTCCAAATGATGACACACATAAGGATTTCATTGTTCCTGCTATAGTTCTATAGTTTGAAATTCAAATTTCAATAGAGATCTATCTTGTTTAACTACTAGTGCAACAAACATTCCCCAAACAGGAATTCTAGACGACGAGGAAATGGGCGAGGGAGAGGAGCGAGGAATGGGTGTAACATTTCCTCGCTGTGTAGAAGGGTTGTTCATTTGGGCTGTTCCCCAAATGAACAGTGTTGGGTGTCATTGCATCATTGTTGATATTACTATAATGCCCATCTCCAAATGAATTGACTAAGAATACTAGCTTATCTGGTAGGCTTGTGACGAATGGTATCATATGTCTAGAGTTCGAACCCTGCTGGCGACATATAGGGTGAGAGGGGGTTAAGGGATAAAAAAACATGTCAAAAAATGAAAAAATTATGATCCTATGGCTCATAAAATTTTGGGTTGATTGCCTTGGGCTTTCTTGCTTCGTTTGTTGTTTCTGGTCATATTTTTTTTTTCTCTATTAGCTATTCAATGATTAGGATTTGAAATTGACCAACCATTTACTTTATTTCTTGAGAAATTTATAAAAAAAAATTATTTTAAAATTTTAATAAATCAAGTGTGCGTAGCGTGCGTACATGCACTATATATAAGGAGAGGGAAATTGACTTATTTCACTGGGCATACTCTATCTCTTATCAAGTTTAAAGTTTATAAAGTTTTCAATTAAATTTGTGATGCAATTATTACTCCCTCAATAAAAGAAAATAAATAAGAATACTTACTTTGATACAAATATTTTCAAGAATCTCGATGAAACTTTGTTGACTCGTACTGTAACACCCCTGAATTTCATAAAGATAATTTATTTTATTTTTAATTAAATAAAATATGGTTACTTTTCATTGAATGCGAATTTTGAAATTAGGGTTTTATTTGGTGAGTTAAAGGACGGGTGCTCTCAGAATTTTAGTGGGGGCGGATAGCCACCCATCCTATAAAGAGAAAACCCTATTCTCTTTTCTTTCTCCTCCTTTTCTCCTTCTTCCTTCATTTTTTCTCTCTGTGTTTTCTTCTGCGATCTGGAGGCGAGATGGCGGATAGAAGGAATGGCAAAGCTTGGAGGGGAAGGTGGTAATGGTGACGGGGGCATCGTCGGGGATTGATGGCTTCTCATCAAAATATTTTGCTTAATGCTGGCAGGCCACACCTTCTGATTTCACGAGGGTTGTTTTCTGTTTTAGCAGGACCGACAACTGAATTGCACCATTTTCACCCTCATTCCTAAGATCAAAGGTGCATCTAAGATCAAAGATTATCACCCATTCAGTCTTATCTTATTTCATCATTTGCTAAAACTATCTCGAAAGTGGTTGCTACTGAGCTCATGAGAGTGATGGGTAGTCCGGTTTCTCCCTTCCAATCAACTGCCATTATGGGTCGATAACTGGTAGATGGTCCCTTGATTGCTAATGAGCTCATTCACTCTCTCATATGATTGAGGGAAGAAATGACATTCTTAAGATTACTTTTTAAAAGGCTTTGAATACAACGAATTGGACGTTTGTTGATCACAATCTCCTCAAAATGGTTTTGGTTCCAAATTTAGAGGTTGATTTAGACAATCATTTGCACTCGCAGTGCTTCTTTCTCTATTAGCCTGAATGGAAAGGGTTTGGGATATGAATAATGTCATTGGGCAAATGGCTATGGCGTTTTGGACAGAGGAATTTGGGTTTGATCACAAAGGTGCACTCACACTGCCTTGTGATACTGAGACTTTCAAGTTCCTTGTGCAATGTATCAGGAACAAACCGAATTCAGAGCTGCCAAGTATGGCGCCAACCCAAATGAGTGGTTTGCTCAATCTCACATTGCCACCCATGGTGGGTCCCATTGGAAAAGCAACTAGAGGTGTCACAAAGCTTTTGATATCATTTCTTGGAGTTATCTCTATGACATGATATATAGATTTGGGATGGGTGAGAAATGGGTCAATTGAATCCACACCATCCTTGTCCTGCATCTTGCAATATCTCTATCAATGGTACACCTTCGGGTCACTTCAAAGCAAATTGCAATGTATTGTGACATGTTGAAAAATATGTGCTTGGGAGGCCACATGCTGTGGGGATGGATGAAGAGATTGAACTTGTGAGTTTTCTTCCTCTCTTTTACTTTTATTGTGAGTTTTCTTCATTCTTTCTCTTTTACTGTGAGTTTTCTTATTCTCTGTATTTTGCAAATCCTTGTTTCTTGACTGAATTAGTGATTGTATTTGTGAGGATTTGATGATGGGGTTTGTGAATTTTGTTGCGAGGATATGTGGTTATGATTTGGATTTTGGTTTGGCGGTGTGATGACCGGTAATTGTGTGTCCTTGATGATTTTGGATTGGATTCTTAGGCTTGTTATATTGTTTGATTTAAATTCCATTTCAAAGGTTTTGGGTGTAAGGTGTAAGTGAAACTCTTAGTCCTTTATCTCTTTGGATGAGCAATTCTGTATATTGTATGTATATTGTTTGTATGGAAATGACGGGTTTCATTTCAGGAAATCCAATTGTGAGATTTTAGGCATGTTTGAGAATGAGGTTGCCTTATTTGTGATGTTTTGTGTTGCAAACGCTTGCTCTCCAATATTTGTGATCTGTTTGATGTGTGAGATTTTCCTAGCTTGCTGGGTTCATGTTTGGGGTCACCCATGTTTACCATTTTATTGATTGGGTGTGACTTTGTTTGGTTGGTGTTTGAATGGTTGATGAATATTAATGCATTGTGATAAATTTGGAGATTTGTATGCATATTGACTTGTTTATGCATTATGAAGAATTTGGATATTTGAATCAAGGGGTGGCTTGATTGCCATATTGTTACATAGCATGATTAATGAATATGCTATGTTTTCCCCAAAAATGTGGGTGAATAGATTGTGAATCAATTCAGGTATGACAAAATATCATTGTGGAAGAATTCTGAATTATGAAAAATAAATGATATTGGTAAACCTGGAATTCTGAAAATATAAAACACTTGGGCTTGTATCACTTAGAACTACCACATCTCTTTTGTTTATGATTTCCCCTCTCTTACTAGAGAAACTAAATAACCTGCGGGTCGTCTTGCGGAGTTGGGGCACCCATTTCTTACTAGAGAAACTAAAATAACCTTCGGGTTAGTCTTGCGGAAATGTGGTGAGTTTGTATGCCTAAAATAGGCTTTGATATTTATCCGTCAAAAATGTGACGTGAGATATGCGCATTGATAGCCCAAGGGTGGCTTTTGGTACTCATATAGTTAGGGGTATCCGCGATGCATGTCTGTATGTGATGTCCCCACTTAGGCATGGATGACGGAGTAGTCATCCTTTATATGAGAGAGGCATACGGGCATGTATGTTCGGCACGGAAGTGGTGCGAATGTGGTATCGTCTAAGTGATCAATCCGTTAAAAAGATGAACCTAATTCAAATAAAAAGGAATAAATTATGTCGCATGGTTTCTAATCCTTTTTATGGAGGATGGCAAGTCCACTAATATTTCTGCAGGTCCGACTTGCCATAGTCAACTCCTATAGGGTAAGTATAGGTAAATGCATATTTACATATTAAGATGATGATATGATTGCCTCGTTGAGGAACTAAATTCTTTGGACTGTGTTTTCTTGCATCACACCTTTGCCTCGTTGAGGAACTACCTATTGGTGTGATGGTTTGTTGTTTGTGTTTCGCTTGATGTTTATCACGTGCGATTTTATTGATTTTTGGGATGAAGATTTCTCACACCAGCTTTATTGCTGACCCAAGTGAGCTTTTGCTTCTTGGGTACATTCCTTTGGGAATGTAGCCGATTAGCTTTTCAGGTTCAGAGACTTTTGAGCAGCGATACGGGAGTTTCGCTAGTGGGGCTAGCGACGTCGAAATTTCATGGTTAGAGCTTTATTATAAATTTTAGTTTGTCCTATTTTTCTAAACTATGTTTTTGTCATTGCTGCTAAATGTTTCTGTTGTTATTGAATTTCACGTCCCGAGTTTTGGGGAAACGTATAATCCTACGTGGATTTTAGGATTTTGTTTTTCTCGAAAATCGGGGCGTGACACGTACCGTCATAACTACATGAGTAATTCTAAGGAGCATCTCGAGAATGATGGATGGTGTTGGGTCTGGTTTATTTATTTAGAAAAGTGCTACCCACATATATAAAATGACGCAAGGAAAGAAAATCCCAAAACGAAATAACAAAATTCTTTAGGGCTGAAAACCGAACTAACGGTTCGATTTTTCACCTAAACTGTGAACCGAACCGACTTAAGTTGGTTTTAAAATTTTCAAACCGAAACTGAACCGACCATTAAAAAAAATGATCCAAAACCGAACCGAACCGACTAAAATCGAACCAAAACCGAATCGACCGACTATTTTAAACATATTGTATTATTTATATATATAATATATATTATTTATTATATATATTCGGTCGATTCGATTTGTTCGGTTAAAATCAATTATGATGACAAAGTAGGGGGGGGGGAGGCCTATATATTGAAGACAAGGAAAACCATTGAGACTCGCTTATGCAAGAACTCATTATAAAATTTTCTTCAACGGCTGAGGGAGAACAATATAACGCAACAAGGTAACACCTCATCATGGAGGGCTTGAACAATATATCTCGTACTGCAATCAATCTTCTAGAGAACACAAAACAAACTCTACAAATAATGAAATGCATGAATTACAAAGGCAACAATTATTCCACACAACTATATATGCCATCTCAAACCATTACTCTCTCCCACACCACCTGTTTTATTTCCCACACCATCACTTCTCTCCCACACCACTAATATAAACAAGCATTCACTCTCTTTCCCATTCAAATCGAAATCAAATTCTTCTTCTCCCCTTCAAAATCACATTTTCCCTCTCTGCCCTAATCGAATCTTTCCTCATTCGATTGCTCTCCCCCCTTCTCTTGCAACTCCACTCTCTCCCCTGTTTGATTGGTTCGATTGCTACACTAATCTCTTCCCATTCGATTGGTTTGATTGCTTCACCACTCTCTTCTTCATTCGATTGGTGGGGATGTTCGAGATGATAAAGGTCAAGAATGACCCATGATGGTGTCTCCCCGAAAGGCGAGAGTATAAAAGGGCAAAGAATAGGCGGAAGAATGAAAACAAAAAAGATAACTCAGAAATTTTTAAAAAACAAATAAGGTTAAACTTCAGAAATTTTTTCATAAAATTTTCAACAAAAAATTTACTGTTTGCCAGAAATAATGCGAGGTTTTTCCATTTCCTCGCCTGAAAAAATCTCGCAACGTTACAGGCGAGCAAATGGAAAACATCGCCTGGGGCAATGCGAAGGTGAGAAACATATTTTTTTCCGGACAAATTTGTGTGACTTCAATAAAATGGCCATAACTTTCTCATTTCAAAACATTTTCGAGTGATTCTAATTGTATTTATTAGATAACTCAGAGTTCTACAATTTTCGTGTTTTGATGAACTTAAGAATCAGTCTCAATTGAGGGTTTAAATTAGTCTAAGGTTATCAAATTTTTATGTTACTGTTTTTTATTTCAAAAACAGTTTTTTGGGTGGTGTGAGTTAGTGGAAAAAAATACATGGTGGTGTGGAGTAGTCGTTGCCAACTACAAAATATTGAAGAAATAAAAAAAAAGGAAAATGACTTATATAAGGCCTACATTTTATAATTATAGACCGCATCATACTCTAATAATTGAAATGTCTCAAAGGGCCAATTTTATAATTAAAGACTCTTAAAAGCCACAAATCCAACCCATGGTTTAAAAATAATAAAAAGACATTATTACCCTTTAAGTGATCAATTTTTAAAATTTATTCACCTTTTTAAAACCAACATTAGTTTACTTCCAGATTATTCAGCAAAAAGCGATCAGTTGTGTTTTAGGGACATGAAACAACTTTGAAAAAATATCAAAGTGTATTAAAAATTATATAGTACGTTTGTTTCAATATAACTAGAATTTGAATACAAAAATAACAACACCACGTCAATATGTCTAGGAATGTGGGTATATTTATCTTTTTACACATCTTTTAGCCATGATTCAGGTTTGTAGCCTTTAATAGTCTTCAATTACAAAAAGTAGGTTTTTTAGGCATTTTCAATTGTTAGGGTCTTATGTGGTATACAATTATAAAAATTAGGCTTTATAAGCCATTTTCCCTTAAAATAATCAACTGCTTTCACGTTTTTCTCAAGTCTTCAGTTTGGCAAACTAATCAAAATTTCAAATAATTTTTCTTAACACATTTAGATTTTTAGTGTTTGTATTTTTTTTCATCATTTGTATTTTTGTAATTTTTTCCGCATCTATAATTCTCTGTCAATTTTTGTGTTAACAGTGGGTTTTGTGTGTAAAGATGAGTTTTTTGTAGAGAAGTATAGAAAGATAGAGAAAGTGGAGAGAAAATAGGGACAGAAAATTAGAGAGAATATTAAGAATTCTTTTTTAGATTCGTTTCTTTAAAATTAGAATTCATAAATTAGTAAATTTTAACTCTAGTTAGATGATCAAACAGTCTAATGGCTGAGTTTGCTAGATCCTGTGACCCTGGCCCTGATTTATAATAGGGTTGGCAAAATCTGACTCTATATGGTACTATGCATGGGAAAGGCCACCAAAACAGTAACTACTGTTAATAATCCCATCGAAAATATATTTATGATTCCTAAATAAATGGTTTTCTTTATTATTAGACTAGGGTATTCCCCGTGCCTTCGTCACTCAAATTGTTTGATAGGGTTGATAATTTCCAATTTTGGACTGAGGTATTTCACAATATAAAATGTATAAAGTTGAAATTGCACACAATGACAAATACTCTAAAAATTCAACTGCAAATTTATGTATGCAAATTCAAAATAGATTTAGTAAGAAAATAAAAATAAAAAATAAAAAAAAACTTATACTTGAAAGATGAGAAATTGAAAGCGGAAGAGATGAAAGAGTGTGAGGGTTAAGAAAAATTGAAAGAGTGTAAGAGATATTGAAATTTGAGAAATTGTGTAGGGTCGGTAGATCTTTATGTTGGGTAAATTTTATCCGTCTTTTATCTCTTACCTAAAAGTTTAAAACTTGTCAACACATGATCACCCTTAAGTTTTCATCTTTCATACTTACATGCCTAATCACTACAATCAACAATTGAGAGAAAAAAAAATCAAAATATTGGCTATGAGAATCGAACCTGTGCACTCTTGGTGCTTTAAGTTGTATGTGATCCGTTGGCACTCCACATGCAATTTTTTTTCCAAAATATGGAGTTCAGGGTCTTTGTTTGAGTGTGCCTTTAGATGCTCATTTCATAATTTGATTAATATTGAAAACTACAACGTGAAATGCATTATACATTTTTTTAAATGCTGAGACGTTAAATACATATTTTGAAAACTTATGTTTTTGTATTGATAATTGATTTTATTGGAAAGATCTTCAAAAATGTATTCCAACAATATCAAGTTCATTAAGTAGATAGTTATGACAATTTTAATTTTGAGAAAAAATAAAATTTTATCTTTCCACTACATGTACATTCCAACAACTTTTTACACAATTTTTTCATTTTATTTGCCCTCCTACATATTTTATAATTACAATACATGCCATTAGAGAGAAAATCTCAACCGTCAAGATCTTCCCAACTCTTAGTCCTAGCTCTTTTTTATTTCAACATCATTCTGATTTGTAATATCGCCCAGGCCCCATCGACTATCGCCTAAGCGATGTTACAAAATCAGAATGGTGTTGGAGATAAAAGAGGGCTAGGATTGAGAGTTGGGAAGATCTTGATGGTTGAGATTTTATTAGGTCAACAATGTTATTGTGTCATATTAACAACATATTACATAAGAATCACTTTAATAAAAAAACTTTTAACAATAAAATAAGATTATATTGCGTGACACACCTCATCTATAATCCAACATACGACATGTGTGGCAATCGACCCGACATTGAAGTTGAGCAACTTCTTCGTTGCACAAAATGTCATTCATAATTAAAAGAAATACATATATTGATCTCTTAGTTCAAAAAATAACACTATTTAGTAAATTTTAAAACTTTCAAAAATCATAAATTAAATTTACGTACCATCAGTCTCATCGTAAATACTAATAACAGCATGTGCTATGTCGACAATCACATCGTCTATCATGTGGTGCCTAAGGATAAGAATCAAAGATAGCGACACTATGATAGTCCCACTCGGGGAAAACCTGATAGCTAGGACTATCATGTCTCTTTGACAAATGAACCCTCAGAGCGCTCTAAGAGTGTCCATGGATCTCTACAAATTAAATTAGGTTTTTTTTAGTTTGACCCTCATTTGTTCATGCCTAATATAGTTTGGCCCTTGTTTTAAAATTTAATTGGGTCTACCCCTCATTTTTTAACGAAACTTATAGGTCAATGTAGTTGACTCGTTATATTTTTTTATGGACCAAAATACCCTTACTTAAGGCATGTGCCTTGCATGTGAAATGTCTACAAATCCACCATAAATCACAATGCATATCTCAAGGTAATCTAAAGGATGAAATATAAGGATAAAAGTTAAAATCCACCCCTCTTCTTCATGATATTATTCTTCCCCGATCTCTCATCTCACTACATCAAACTCAGGAACTCACCACAATGAGACTCACCTTATTCCAAATCATGTTTATCCAACTCTCATTTCGAGCTTTGGCTTCACAAATATTACAATTTGCTCGCTATTTCTTGATCTACGACTTCTATTTAGATGCCGTATTTAGATTGAACTTGTTGGAAATCTCTATCATTTTTGTTTGAAATTTGCTTTCTTTCACATCTAATTTGGATTTTTAAAGCTATTTGGTGTTGTAGATCTATGATGAATTGTTGGGTTTCTATAATTGGATGATAAAGCTTGAACCCATGATGGGGTTCTTGTTTTATGGTCGATTTAGGCAAAATTTTATGTGTTGGATCTATATGTATTTCAATTTCCTAGAAAAAAAAATTGGAGCTTGCTTGTTTATTAATCACACTGATGTGTTTTCTTTGCTCGTGTTTTCTTTGAGATGAACCCAATGCAAGTAGTTGGAGTTGTTGGATTCCAAAATAGATGCCTAGAAGTTTTTGAAGATGTTGATCCAATGGATGCACAAATAATATACGATTGTTGGCAGAGGTAGGTCAATGTCCATTCCATTTATTCTTACACAAGCTCTGTGTGACTTGAATATAGTTTCCAGAATTTTACCAATTTGAGGGCATATTCATAAATAATTGAATTAAAACTCAACAGATTTTGTCTTTGTCTACAGGTTGAAGACACTGAGTACTGTTCATTTGAGTGAAGGATCGTTATAGATGTGGAGATATTCATAATATATACAAAATTACTAATTTTCTAATCCCTTTAAGATATGGACCACGTAGTCAACTACCGCCTAGGCCTCAACTTTTATTGGGTCATCACTGTATTGGTGTCATATAAACAACATATTTCATAAGAAACACTTAAATAAAAAACTATTAACACTAAAATAATATTATATTGCGTGATGCGCCTCATGTATAATCCAACCTACGACATGTGTGTCAATCGACTCAGCATTGAAGTTGAACAATTTCTTCATTGTACCAACTGTCATTCATAATGAAAAGATATACATATACTGATATTTTAGTTCAAGAAAATAAGTTATTTAATAAATTTTAAAACTTTGAAAAAAAATCATAAATTAAACTTGCGTACTATCAGTCTCATCATAATGCAAATAACGACATGTGTTATGTAGACAATCACATTGCCATGTGGCACCTAAGGATGAGACTCATAAACAACGATGCTATGATAGTTTTTCCTAATAGCTAGCACTATCGTGTCTATATGACAAATGAACCCTCAAAGCGCTCTAAGAGTGTCCATGGATCTCAAAAATTAAATTATCATGTAATCAGTTTTGAAGGACTAACAAAAATACTTGGAGATGGAATCCAAAGGCAATTTGCATTGTACTTGCACATATTACATTATGATATTCATAAATATATACAAAATTATTAGTTTTCTAATCCCTTTGATATATGAGCACTGTAATCGATTATCGCCTGAGCTCCATAGTCGACTATTGCCTAGACCCCAAATTTTATTGGGTTGACAATGTCATGGTTTCATATAAAAAACATATTACATAAAGTTTACTTAAAAAAAAAAATTAATACTAAAATAATGTTATATTGTGTGACATGCCTTATCTATAATACAACCTACAACATGTTCGGAAATCGAAACAACATTGAAATTGAACAACTTCTTCATTGTAACAATTGTCATTCATAATTAAAAGATATACATATATTGATATCTCAGTTCAAGAAAGTACACTATTTAATAAATTTTAAACTTTGAAAAAATTCATAAATTAAATGTATGTACCATCACTCTCATCGTAAATGCTAGTGACAACATATGCTATGTAGACAATCACATCGTCTGTCATGTGGTGCCTAAGGATGAGAATTATAGACAACGACGCTATGATAGTCCTAGTAAGGGAAAACCTGATAGCTAGGACTATCGTGTCTCTATGACAAATTAACTCTCGAAGCGCTCTAAGAGTGTCCATGGATCTCTACAAATTAAATTATCATGTAAATTACCTTTAAATGACTAACAGAATTACTTTGAGATGGAATCCAAAGGAAAATTGCATTGTAGCTGCACATATTACATTATGATATTCATAAATATATACAGAATTATATACAAAATTATTAGTTTTCTAATAACTTTGAGATATAGGCCCCGTAGTCGATTATCGCCTATGCCCCAACTTTTATTGGATCAACATTGTCATGATATCATATAAACAACACAATACATAAAAATCACTTAAATAATAAAAAATAAAAATAAAATAAGGTTATATTGCGTGACACGCCTCATCTATAATCCAGCCTATGACATGTGTGGCAATCGTTCTGACATTGAAGTTGAGCAACTTCTTCATTGTACCAACTGTCATTCATAATTAAAATATATACATACACTGATCTCTTAGTTCAAGAAAATATATTTTTTAATAAATTTTAAACTTTGAAAAATTATAAATTAAATGTACGTACCATCAGTCTCATCGTATATGCTAGTAATAGCATGTGCTATGTAGACAATCACATTGTTTGTCATACACAATGACTATGATAATCCCAGAAGGAAAAATCTGAGAGCTAGGACTATGTTGCCTCTATGACAAATGAACCATCAGAAACGCTCTAAAAGGGTCCATGGATATCTACAAGTTAAATTATCATGTAAATTACCTTTAAATCACTAACATAAATATTTAGATATGTAATCCAAAAGCAATTTGCATTGTAGTTGCACACATTACATTATGATATTCATAAATATATACAAAACTATATACGAAATTATTAGTTTTCTAATCCCTTTGAGAAATGAGCCGGGTCGACTATCGCCTAGGCCCCAACTTTTATTGGATCAACACTGTCATGGTGTCATATAAACAACGCTAGGGTATTTCCCGTGCCGTTGGCACTCCACATACAATTTTTTTTTTTTTTTAAATATGGAGTTCAGGAACTTTGTTTGAGTGCGCCTTTAGATGTTCGCCTCATACTTTGATTAATATTAAAAAACTATGACGTGAAATGCATTAGACATTTTTTTAAATGTTGAGACATTAAATGCATATTTTGAAAACTTAAGTTTTTGTATTGATTATTGATTTCATTGGAAAGATCTTCCAACAATATCAATTTTATTAAAATGTGACAATTAAGTAGATAGTTATGACAATTTTAATTTTGTGAAAAAATAAAATAAAATTTTATCTCTCCGCCACATATACATTCCAACAACTTTTTACATCATTTGTTCATTTTATTTGCCCATCTACATATTTTATAATTACAACACATGCCATTATAGAGATAAAATCTCAACCATCAAGATCTTCCCAACTCTCAATCCTAGCCCTTTTTTTTTATCTCCAAAACTATTTTGATTTGTAATTTACAAGGGTATTCTTCGTGCCTTTGGCACGATAAATGTTTAAAACTTGTCAAAACATGATCACCCTTAAGTTTTCCTCCTTCATACTTACATGCCTAATCACCACCATAAACAATTGAAGAAAAATAAATAAATAAATACCAAAATGTTGGGTATGAGACCCATGCAGTCTTGGTGCTTTAAGTTCTATACGATCCATTAGATTCTTATATTTGGATAAATTTCAGCCACCTTTTATCTCCAACTCTAAACACCATCCTGATTTGTAATATAGACTATGGTATTTGCCGTGCCGTTGGCATTATAAAGTTTAAAACTTGTCAAAACATGATCAACTTTAAGTTTTCACTCTTCATACTTACATGCCTAATCACCACTATCAACAATTGAAGAAAAATAAATAAATATCAAAATGTTGGGTATGAGAATCAAACCCATGCACTCTTGGTACTTTAAGTTTTATACGATCCGTTAGATTCTTATGCTTGGGTAAATCTCAACTGTCTTTTATCTCCAACCCCAAACACCATCCTGATTTGTAATATAAAATATTACATACTTATGCTTTTAAGGTAAGAATGGTAATTTACATGCTTTATTATTTTGCGATTAGTTAATTTAATATGAGTATAATGTACCGTATAGTCAAATTACAACGTGTCTGCGACTAATGATCTATTTATCAATCTATACAAACCTTTCAATTGGTGGGTTGGGGTGGGATATGATGCCTTAGACTTTTTTTTTAAATTTTTTTTAATTTTTTTTAACTTTACTTAGTAAACAAAATCTTCGCCTTTAGCTTATTATCTTAGTGAGTGCGGATCAGTTTGTTGAAGGACCATGGAAGAACAAGTTTGTCGAAGGACCATGGAAGAGCAAATACTATCCATAAGGTAGATTTTCATCATCTCGTCTATTTAACCAAGTTAACTCTCACACTGATTGGGACTTATGTATAATTAATAAGGCCCTTATAACTAATTTTTATAAAATAATTAAGAATCTTTATAAAACTGAAGACCCATCAGTTAAAATTGTTTTTCAACAAAAATTCTAACCAAACAATTTAATAAATAACTTTCTCAATTATTTAAATCCAACCTTTCCAAATACTGGAGGTGAACGTGTTATGACAAAATTATCCAGTTTGGCTAAATCAAAATAAATGTACACATGTACCTTGCCAATGGTTTAACTAAACATAATAACTTTCGGACCCTAAAGCTAAAAACTAGAATGCATCCAACATCCACCCAAAGAACGATCACCGGATCAAATACTATCTAATCTCCCATCTCGCATATATGCCAAACTTTTCACAGGAACAACTTTTAAATCTTCGAGATCTCCAAGTTACATTAATGTAAGTGGACTTAACAAAACTCAAAGAAGATGAGCGATGGTCAAGTTAGAGATGAGAAACAATACATTTCACGTGTTGGAGTTTAGTGAAGAGATTAGAAAAAATGTGTGTGTGTGTGTGTGTGTTTTTTTTTTTAAGAATTGTTGTTGGAAATAATTTTAATTGTTAAGTTTCCATTTTTTTTTAAAAGATTCTTAATTATTTTCTAAATTAATCAAAACAACCTTATTAAAAACATATAATTCCTGGTTAGTATAGGAGTTAACTTGGTTTAATAGACGAGGTGGAGAAAATCTACCTTATGGACCATATTTACTCTTTTATGGTTTGCGGACGAGCTGATCCGCACTCTTTCTTTAGTTGGCATAGTTATCACTTTTTTCTTCCTCAGTGTGAACAACAAACCCAGAACTAATAGGAAAATTGTTGGAATAACCGTAACATCAATGATCAATGGTATTGTTTAATTTCTTCTCCACAATTCTAAAATATATGTTTCCCTCATCCCTTAGTGACAATGAAATATGTAAATGGGTTGTGATTTTCAAAATAGGTGTGCAATAAAACATTGTGTAGTTGCGAACAATAAGTTTAATAATATAGTAGTTGATGATACACCAAAACGGTATCTCTTCTACACTGTAAACGTGTCATGATGATCTCGAGAAACAATAGGCCCAAGCGTTAGCCCAACACTAATCCGGCGCAAGCGATCCCAAGCCCGTACAATGCAGTCCGCCAAACGGACCCAAATCATTACAGCCTGCTAAGCCCACATGTCTCACAACTATTCTCAATACCTGTAAGCCCAACCAAGGCAAATATCTCAAGGATCAACTTCGGACAGGCAAGACAACAACATTTTGCTTTCAACTAAGAAGCAAATACCAGAATATATGTCGTGCATGGAAACTTTTATCTATGGAATACTCTCTGATTGGGAACTATCTCCCGCGTATCTAGGAGCACAAGGCTAACAGGAAAGCTTTCATTCATGACACAACTTCTAATTAGATAAGGATCTTCACAAATATTTTCTTCCCTAAATTATGCCATTGATAGCCTGGTCAAACTAGGATTTCAACACTATAAATAAGACACAAGGTTGGTAAGCTAAGGTACACTACAAATTCTCTATTTACAACATTATGCCTTCCTCAGATCCTTGTCTGACTTTAGCATCCGAGTGTCATCAGCCACCATAACGGTCATCCGTGGCTCACATGCGTTCCTTGTGCAGGTTAGCAGGTTTGCAAGTCAAGGTCAAAGCAGGGAGCAAAAATCGTCTGCATCAGTTTGGTGTCGTTCGTGGGGATGACAAAGTTCCTGACCTTTCACTAACATCATTTCTCTTCAGAATACAAGAAGATGGCGACGACCAGATCACGCAACAATGGAGAACAAGGGGACACGTAAGAATGGCATTACTCCACCGCTTTTAGTGGCACCAACAATGCATGGCAGCAAGCTCACGCTCCCGTAATAGCAGCAGCGATGACGAACCTCGAGAGGGATCTAAGATCGTCTTATATACAACAAATCTTGCTAACGATGAAGACGCTCAAGTCGATGAAACTAAAGCTTGACGAGACACTAAGAACGTACGTCACGCGCTTCAGTAGCGTTCTAACTTCCGTCAACATATGCAACGACGCAACATCCGTCACAGCCTTTACTGATGGTATGAAGAATGGTAAGTTTTACAACTTCCTAACTCTGGACCCACCAGAAAATATGACAGACTTGGTGAAGGAAGCACAAAGTTACATTTCCCTAGAGAAAGAACGGACCACCAAGAGTAAAGCCAAGCCCGGGGAAAAATTCCCCGACAAAAAGGAAAGAGGTGAATCAACAGGCACAATACACGTACTTCATATGGCCCATTCCGAGTCTGAACTATCAAAAAAATCCAGGAAAATAGCTCTTAGAGATATGAGGGTCCAAGTGATACGCGGCGAGCGACGAATGCTGCACGACCAAAGGCATGATCATCCCATGCCACTAGCCTTTACAGACGAAGACCATCGGGACGTCCAACTCCCACAGAATGACGCTTTTGTGATAACGATCTCCCTGGCAAGCTGGGAAGTAAGGGAGATCCTTAGTGGACACCGGAAGCTCGTTGAACATTCAATTTCTCTGCACGTTTCACAACATGCAGCTAAAGAAAGAAGCTCTGACCCCTGATAACCGTCCGATGACTGAATTCAGCGGCGAAAAACGCTTTCCAACGAAAAAGATACAACTAAAAGTAGTCACGGGAGAGACACTGATTCAAAAAACTCTGTTTCAAGAATTCATAATGATCGATGCACCTTCCACATATAATGCTATCCTGGGGAGATTCTACATACACCAAATGGTAGCAACAATCTCCACTCTGCACTAATGCATCAAGTATCCGATAAACCAAACAGTCAGCACATTACGAGGTAACTAGGCGGTTGCCAGTACATGAAAGCACTGCTACCAAGTGACTCTCAATTAACAGCTGGTCCCGCGACTGAGATGTCTCTCAATCTTGCCCGAGAAGCTAAGATAGAGTAACCCATCCAAGACGACGAAGCTCCTATAAGCCCATGGGACAGGCCCAACGCCGGTCAATCGGAAGAAGAAACCATCACGATCTACCTCGACGACCATCTCAACAGTAGGGCTATTTGATGCAGTCATTTTTCGCTCCCTGTTCCGACTTGGTTCCTGCTGACCTGTTGATTTAAACAAGTAGCACACGTGATCCACAGACCACCGTGGGGTGGCCGATGGCACTCCGATGCGATGGCACTCCGATGCTAAAGTCAGACAGGGATCTAAGGAAGGTGTAATGCTGTAACAACAAATTTGTGGCGTACCTTAGCTTATCAACCTCATGTCTTAATAATAGTGCAAGGAGTCCTGGTTTAACCAGGCCATCGTAGGCATAGATTAGGGAGGGGATCTTCGTGGAGATCCCTCTCTAATTAGGAGTCGTGCTGTAGGAGAGAAGTTCCATGTTAGCTCTGCGCTCCTAGATACGCGGGAGATAGTTCCAACCCAAGAACATTCGGTAGAAGGGAGTTTACCTGTGTGGAATATACTCTAGTGTTTGCTTCCTAGTTGGGAGCAAAGAGCATCTGTAGCTGCCCGTCCGAAGCAGATCCTCGAGATACTTTCCTAAGGAGGGCTTACGAGTATTGAGGACAGTTGTGAGACGTGTGGACCTAGCGTGTTGTGTGAGTCCGAGTCCACCTGGCTGATTGAATTGAGCGGGCTTAGAACCGCTTGGGCATGTTCAGCGTTGGGCTGATGTTGGAGTCTATATTTTCTCGAGATTATCACGACACGTGTACGACTCAGGGGCGTGACTGTTTTTATGTATCATCACTATTCAAATAGGTTCCTGCTTGAACAAAGAATTGGCAGAACAACTGACAGAGATGCTACAGGGGAACCAGGATGTCTTCGCTGGACCATGCTAGAAATGGTGGGAATCGACCCGTCGATAATCACTTATTGCCTAGAGGTGGACCCTACAAGGAAAACCATACGACATAAGAAAAGGGCCATGTCGCCTGAGAAAAATACAATCTTAAATGAGGAGGTGCAGCAGTTAATCAACGCGAACATGATCAACGAAGCATGATACCCAGACTGGCTGGAAAACACCATTTTGGTAAAAAGAAAAATGGTAAGTGGAGAGTATGCATAGACTACAGGGACCTGAACAAATCTTGCCCAAAGAACAACTTCCCATTCCCCCGCATTGATCAGATCTCGACGCCACATCTGGGCACAACCTGCTAAGCTTCATGGACGCTTACTTAGGCTACAACCAGATATTAATGCACCCTCTGATCAAGAAAATACCTATTTCATAACTGAGAGAGGAATATACTGTTATAGAGTGATGTCGTTCAGTTTGAAGAACGCAGGTGCTACAAATCGGTAGGAATATGTAGGTCTACGTTGATGATATGCTGGTCAAGAGCCCCCGTAGCCCCGACCACATAGGAGACCTCACTGAAGCATTCAACTAGCTAATAAAATACCAGATGAAACTCAACCCCCAAAAATGCACGTTCGGAGTTGAATTTGGAAAATTTCTAGGCTACATAGTGAACAAGAGAGGAATCGAAACTGATCCAAAACAGATTTAGGCTCTTCTCGACATGAAAACCCCCGCCAACATCAGAGACGTTCAGAGCCTGACTGGGAGGGTGGTAGTACTTTAACAAGTTTTTATCTAAATCATCCGACAAATGCCTTCATTTCTTTAAAATTCTAAGAGGAAGCAAGGGATTCTCGTGGGATGAAGAGTGCGAACAAGCCTTTCGGAGCCTAAAAGCATACATGGGGAGCCTCGAGCTACTCTCAAAACCGGCGACAGAGGAACACTCTACTTATACTTGTTTGTTTCCAAGCTCGCCGTCATCTCAGCCCTCATGCGAGATGACCGGGGAATCCAGAGGCCAGTGTACTATGCGAGAAAAACCTTTGTGGAAGCAGAGACACACTACCCGGACCTGGAGAAGTTAGCCCTGACACTAGTCGTATCCTCAAGAAAGCCGAGGCCTTATTTTTAGGCCCACTCCATAACAATTATAACCAAGCACCCACTCCTCACAGTACTGCACAAGCCAGAGTTATCCAGCAAGATGGTTAAATGGTCAGTAGAATTCTGGCAGTTTGACATACGCTATGCTCCAAGAACCGCTATCAAAGCCCAGGCACTGGTGGATTTCATCGCTGAGTTCACCTGTGGGGAAGAACTAAAGTCAGAACTTCATATCCCGAATTCAAGCATTCAGAAATGGACCTTGTGTTGCGATGGATCATCGATAAGAAAAGCAAGCGGAGCTGGGATCACACTCCACTCTCCAAACGGCTTCACTCTAAAAAAGTCTTCAGATTCGACTTTCCCGCTTCAAACAACGAAGCTGAATATCAGGCCCTCCTATCCAACTTGAAGCTAGCCTTGGGGATAGGGATAGATCACCTAACAACATACAACGACTCTAGGCTAGTAATCAACCAAGTCAAAGGAAATTTCTATAGCAAGAACCCCTGCATGATAGCCTATAGCGAAAAGGTACTCCATTCAATAAGCGATTTCAAAAGGTGAGAGCTTTTACAATGCCCCCGAGATGATAATAAAATAGCTAACGCCGAGGAAGCCTCAACCTCTCCCGAAGTCTCAAACGGTCTCATCAAATATCAAGAGCAATCAAGCCTTGACGAAGAAAAACCTAGAGATGCTTGCGATGCAAGCGCATCGTCAAATTGGATGACTCTGATCCTCGAATCTATTGGAAATGGAGCCCTATCAACCGAGAAAGTCGAGGCCAAAAGACTAAAAAATAGAGCAGCGAGGTACACTCTTCTAAACAACAAGTTATACAAGCCACCCTGCTCCGATGTCTGCCACTTCTAGAGGCAGATCAGGTCTTAGGAAGGATCCACGATGGTATATGCGGAAATCATCCGGGTGGGAGAACCCTCGACCACAAAGTTTTAACCCTAGGATACTATTGGCCAACGATGCAACGAGACGCCAAAGATATTTTCCGCAAATGCGAGAAATGTTAGAGGTTTGCGCTGTACAAGTACATGCTTGCCCAGCCACTGACACCGATGACAAGTCTGTGGCAATTCGCACAATGGGGGATGGACATTGTCAGACCGCTCCCAACATCAGCCGACATAGAGTTCCTTCTTGTGACAGTCGACTACTTTACCAAGTGGGTCGAAGTAGAACCCCTATCCAAGATAAGCCAAGTCCAGATAGAGAAATTCATATGGGCAACCATCGTCTGTAGATTTGGCATCCCCAGATTGTTGGTCAGCGACAACGGAACTCAATTCAAAGGTATCAAGCACTACACCACAAATGCTTATTCAGAGCGCTTAAAAAACGCTATTGTAGGATATCATAGCGTTTTAGAAAACGCTGTGTCTGCCGGAGCTATAATAGATACAGGGTTATTTATAGCATTTTAGAAACGCTATTGTAAGTAGACCATTTATAGTGTTTTTCAAGCGCTATTGTTTAACTTGTAATAGCGTTTTAA
This sequence comes from Berberis vulgaris, assembly GCA_963556465.1. Taxonomy (NCBI): domain Eukaryota; kingdom Viridiplantae; phylum Streptophyta; class Magnoliopsida; order Ranunculales; family Berberidaceae; genus Berberis; species Berberis vulgaris. The sequence continues at coordinate 22,597,243 of OY747127.1, forward strand.
AAATGCTATGGCTAAACCTATAATAGCGTGTAAATAATGTTATTGTTTAGCTTGTGACAGCACTTAAAAAACGCTATTGTATAGTTACCAATAGCGTTTCTGAAACGCTGTTGTCTTCCCTCACGTAGCATTTAACAAATACTATTGTATTAGTTTCTATAGCGTTTCTCAAGGCCCTTTTTTCTATAGCACTCATCAAGTGCTATCAAATGACTTTTTATAACATTGATTTCTTTAACCATAAAAGATAATATTATGTAAAGCATCCAAATGATCCAAAAATAGATATTAATCATCTCATAAATATACGAATTACCATCACAATTTGAATACAATACAATAAAAATATTATCTCAATGACAACATTTGTCTCAAAAGTACTACACTATATCTCAATGAAAATTGATATCTTCATCACTCCCACCATTACATGAATTTGACATAGTAACTTCTCAATAAGAAGACGACGCTTAACTACTGAAACATATTGTCACAGCAACAACACCGTCCCCCCACTGGACAATGCAAACAATGACCAAACCCAACCTCCAACTTCATTCCTTACCTTTAACCATTATTTACTCATTTCTGCTGCCCATAAAAAGCAAATTAGCAGCACCAAAAGAGGGACTAACAAGGCAAAACAGAGTGTAAGATCCCTGCTCATGACCTACCATAAACTTGTCTCAATCCAAACATGCTTAGCAACCACAAATTCCATCCTTCCACACCAAAATAGTGACTGCAGATAGCTCTCGAAACTAGCCATAAAACCAACCTTCCACACCAAAACAGTGACTGCATGCAGCTCCCGAAACCAGCCATAAAACCAATGCAACATGTGAACTCAGCCATGAAGTATGTAGGTAGTGTGGCACCTATCTATTTCGACCAGCCCTGCTATATAGCCAAATTCAGTAAAGGCTGTGTTGAAATCATCATCAGATATACTTCTTTAGAGTCTTGCAAGACAGAATATCCATTTCAACTACCTATTCACATTATGTTATGTCTAATTATTTCATACTCAAAAGGACTTTGAGTTTGTAGCTTATTATAGGTAAAGATAAGATCAATGGAAATGCAGCAAAATGGAAACCTTCATTCATTTACATAGGATGGAAGCATTTGAGTTGATAAGCATTAAGATAAAGTAGAGAGCCATAGTAGATAGTTCGAATATTTCAGTTTATCAGTGTCTTGGTAAGTGTAGAAAATGTTCAGAAAGATTGGACAGGTCAAGTTTGCATTTATATTTGGTCTTGAGGAAAATAAAGTCCCGAGAGATCAGTCTAAATAGACAAGGTAAAAGGAGGGAAGAAGATAAGAGAAGGAAGAAATGAGTTATTCCATCAGATTTAATGTAAAGGGATGAATGTGACTAACAATGATAGGAATCATGCCCTTAAGATGTGCATCAATTATGCATGTGTGTGACATTTTTTTGTTTACAGTGTGACATTAGATGCTTTCCAGAATATGCTATTTTGACATAGCTTCTTTAAACTGATCAAAAGTTTTCCCCATAGATTTGACACTTCATCGTCTACCTTGATAGGTTTGCGAATGCTTGACGAGGAACATAATGAAATAAATATAAAAATGAACGTTTTTTCACAACTCCTAACGGTAGGATAGATTCTTGACAGAAGATATGCTTTAGTAATATTCAACGTAAAAGCCAGGAATTGTTTCACTATCAATATAAATAAAAAAGTTATTGACTAGTCAACTAAAGTAAATAAACAACATAAAGGGCACATGCTGCCTAGGTCTTTTCAAGAGGTACATACCAACGAGTTGTCAATAGGCCTTCAACTCTGACAGGACCTCGAGAATGAATCTTACTTGTACTTATTCCAACCTGATTAGCAATTCAACAAAACCGATATTTGTGAGCGTGAGAAACCCAACCATTTTAGCTAGTACCCATTAGTAATTACTAAAAAGGTAGAATATAAGATGACTACATACCTCTGCACCAAGACCAAAACGAGCACCATCACAAAATCGCGTGCTTGCATTATGGATGACAACAACACTTGAATATAGCAAGTAATAATACATGGTTACTTATATCCCAATTTGCCAAATACTGCGTGTAGATAACCATTATGAAGAAACTACTTAACAAGCAATATGATATTTAGCCATAGAAAACCCCCCTTAGAAGAGAAGCCAGAAAGTTCTTATAATGAGATCACTCAACAACATAATCCACTAGTGGAATGCAAAAAGAAGTATGCTTACCTATCAACCTGATGTAAGAATATGTCTGCAGCTTCATGGTCTTCTGTAACTATACAATCAGTGTGAGCACTATAGAAATCGGAGTTCACCGAGTACATAGGCAAATGGATGAGAAAACTAAGAACGAAAAAAATAAAGAAGTGGTTAAAATAGATAAACAAATAAATAACCTTCCGTGACGATGTATATGTTCGATGGCATCATGCACATCATCCACAATTTCAATTGTACAAGCCATGGAATTGTACTCATGGCGAAATGCGCATGCTTCTGAAATATTTTGTACGAAAGTAATTCTTGGCCCTCCATATAGTTTAACACCTGCAGTAAAGACTATTATTAGCTTCCTGAAGCTGTCTCTCTGTATCAACAAATGATCTGCTCTGCATTAGCTAAGAATATATCTTTCACCATGTATAGCGTGAACATAGAGCATATCCAACCCTATCCACCAATTTCTAGAAAAAGTAGGGTGTCTTGACTCGCCCAAGACATAATCAAGTCACACTCACCCAAGTGACATGCATATTTTAATATATAAGGGAATAGTCAATAAAGGCCTTTGGATCTTGAGCACATTCCTAACGGACAAAGATTGAGTGGCCAAATGGATTTCGTTTAAACTCTAACCAAACTTTCCAAGCTTATAATGACAAATGGGGTGATATCTAATAAACACCAAGCTTAATCACATTTTCGTTGGACTTTATGCTCAACATAACTTTGGCCAATTGAACACAAGCTTGACCGCATCCTGGAAAGGAAGGATTTCAGTGGTGAAATGGATTTCATTTGAGCTCTTTCCAAGCTTATTATGATAAATGGATTCTATAATTCGGAAAGAAAACACTAGTCTATTTATTATGTCCACAGACATTCAATATTGCACACTTAGATTCTTGACATTTGCACTAATAATGAAGTCCACTCTATTGTTCACGGACCTGATGATTGATTTGTTTGCCCATTAAAAAAAAGTGTATATCAAAAATATGTCAAACTTCCATCGGTTCGGCTTGATATTATAGATTTGTTCTCTCTAACAACTTAAGCTTTTAGACTAACAAACAATTTAACATGGTGTCAAAGCATTAGTTTTGACAGGTCGTGAATAACAAATGTTGCCAGCTTAACTACTCAGGCATTGTCTGGTACTTTTAAATTTTAACATCGTCTTGGAGACTCCACCATAACAAGATGACGAGCCCGTCTAAACAATAATCCTCAGCCAGATAGCAGACAGAAGCATTAATTTCTATAGGAAATGCAACGAAAATGTTGATATGGATTGGAAGCTTGAAAGGAAATTAAAAAAAAACCCCTAGCCAAACGAATTTCATGACATTTAATCGCTGAAACTACAGATTGTTTAACATAATGAAAAGATATAACATTAAGAACTTGGTAATTATTAGTGAAGATGAACTGATCACACAAAAAGGCATACCTTCACCGCGTAGCTCCATCATAAGCTCATTGAGTGGAGCAATCTCAACCAAATCTTTGTGTACAAGAAGTGTTTCCTAAAATTAGGACATCAGCGTTGAGAAACTGTAGTATATGCACATTTAATGAAAAGCATTTGCAAATACAAAGCAAGAGAATCGGTAGCTCACAGAGGGTGAATTACCATAGCATTACAAGCTGCTGGATAGTCTATCTTTGCATCCAAGACAATGCGCTTTGCCATTTCCATATTAGCCGATTTATCAACATAAACATGGCAAATCCCATTTGGATGGTAAACATGCATTTTAGTACAAAGTCCAGTCGACCATCTACAACGCCTTTCAATAGAAATACAACATTGTTTTAGCATTGGATCATCATCATAGCGATATGTGTTAACAACCTACAAGTTTAAGTGACGAGAACGCATCCCTTGCCACAACAACAATATTATAAGGGATTCATAGAGTATATGCTTACTTCAAATACCGAAACATGTACTAAAACATGTGACACACCTTTTGGTTGTTTGTTGTTTCAGTATAATGTCAATAACTCTAAGTGCATGGCATGTGTTCTCTGCATCAACTCCTATTAGTGCTAAAACAATTGGACTCATTGGAATTTTTGCAGCAAGACGAATCTCAACATGAAAAGCTTTTACATGACTGCACGCTTCGCCCTTTTGTGATCACCTTCATTTGGGTTCCCAATCAATCCAGGACTACTAGTACTGCAAACATAAAAATCACAAGTGAAAGTTTGTATATTCTGTAATGATAACTACATAATAAAATAGAAACACAAATGTGAAAAGAAAGACCAATTGTGTGGAAGTGGCCCAATTGTGTACAACCTTTTTTCCCCATCATAGGCAAAATGTTTGCCCTACAACTCAGAAGAATAAGTTTGATGGAGTTTATGCCTTTCCCTTCAATAGCTCGCTGGTCTACTTAATAGGAAGAAACTACAACAACCTCAGAAGAATAAATGGGCTAGTTACGATTGATCCATTCCAATTCACACTTGATGAAAGGGGCTAGTTAGATTTATCTTTGGCACCTTGTTGAAAATAATTTTCTGCAAGAATCACAAAAAAACCAAATGTATTTGAGAGAGATTCATCAAGAAATGTAAAAAGTTGATTAATCAAAGAATATGCTTTTTACCTTCACCGCGTGACGAAGCTATAGTACCCATGGATCCCATTGATCTGAATTGAACAATCTTCAAGTATTGTAGGCCCTCATATTTCTAGATTTCTAGTATAGTGAACAACCACTCATTTGTACAACAATTCATATACATAACTTGCCATGCCACCACTCTAACTTTTCAACTCTTTTATTTATGTGTATAAATTTTGGTTGAGATTCACTCTCACCATAAATTAGATAAAAAAACAACTTAACTATAAAAAGTAAGAGTTGAGTTTCCTTCTACTTTAAATCAGATAAAAAAGAGGCAAGGTGATTATAGCTCAACGAAAGCACTTACCAGGATGAATGCATACTCTTTGCTTTCTCCTCCCGCTTGATGTTTTGATACTTCAGCCACAAATCGAGTCAACATATCTCGTTATCTCAAGCAGAAGATAAAAGTCTGACACATATATATAAAACAAGTAAACCTGATTAAAAGAAGTGTTGGAAGTTAAACAAAGCACAAAATATGACGCAAACACACAAATACAAGTATAATACATGATTCATTAACATAAGTCTCTAGTTAAAGTTTATCACCTGAAATTGGGTACTTTTGGTGACAGTGCTTGTGAGTTGATTTGGAATAATAGGGCAAGGATAATTCATCATTCATATGCTCTAATCCCAAACCTGTAAATGGCTTCTTCCTATTTTGAGCACCTATATATTCCCCGATTAGTGATTTACTAACCTGACTCAAAACATTCAAATCATAGATCAAGCTACTTCAGAAAATTTGTTAACATACAAAAGAGCAACATTATTTCTGGATCTATGCAATCTTAGCACTTGAACATGTCAATTGGATGTTAGAGGAAATTTATGACACCTAGGGTAACAAAAGCTCAAGACATGAAAGTCGATAACCACGTGTTTAAAAAGACACTTCTCTCAGGGAGAAATTCCCATCATTGATCAATTAATAAAAACCATTTCAAAATGGCATGGGTACATGGATATTGGGCACAGGTGACTAAAAAACTCACCAATACAAGTTCTCTTGAGGGATTCAGATATTATCAAACCTTACATACAAGCAGCACCATGATGAACTCAGAAGCATATATAAGCAGTTAAAATGAGAATGGGCTGGAAAATGAGAATGGGCTGGAATATAAAAAATAAAAATAAAAGGAATAAAAAATTACTTGCCAAGATCGATGTGCTCTTGGATACCGAACCAAAGCATCCAGTCTTACTAAAGTTTCTCCTCAACAGCTCGTACTCCTTCACCTTCAATCTACTCTCAAGAAGTTGCATCGCCTTGTCACCTCGACGATGACATAGCAAGAAATCTTTTCATTACACCCGATTCTGAAAGATTTTTGTTAACACAAAAATCAAAGGGTCAAAAACCCCATCAACCAAATCAATGTAAAATCAAAATGAACAAAAAACTTAAAAGAGAGAAACCCATTTTGTTTGTTAGATACATACCTTTGGAGAAAACTGGGGTTTGTCCACTCAACTACTCCAACACCTACAAATAAAAATAAAATAAAAATCAATGAAAAACGATGGGGGTTTAGGAGGAAAAGATGTGCAATGGGGTTTAGGGGGTAAGAGGGAGATAAACTTAGTATACATACCTTGGAGGCCTTGGTGAGACGATCGCTGCTCTTGCCGACGGAGATGTTGAGGACGAGCTTCTGGACCTTGATCTCCTTCATTGGTTTTGACAGCTTCTTCTCGGCGGCCTGCAAAAATCACATCTATATCTCTCGATCTCCCTGGATCTAGATCTCTATTTCTCGATCTCTCGATTTCTTTCTCCCTCACTCTTTCCCTCTCCCTGGATCTCTCTCACTCTCGCTTGTAAAGCGGCGTGCCTTTGGTTTGAAGCTGCTGTGGGGAAATGGCGAGAAAGGCAAAGAGGATGAGAGTTTAGCGGAGAAGAAAAATGCCTCTCCGATCTGCTGCGATTGACGAGGGAGGAGAGTGAGACTGAGAGGGAGAAAGACATAGAAAGATGAAGAAATAGGTTTTCTAAAAGTTGAAATGGAATCGAGCGAACTCATTTTTTTATTTCCTGCTTCTTCTTTCATAGCATTTTATTATTGTAACGCTATTAAAATTTGGGCTTTTAATAAGCAATTGTGGCATAGCACGCCTTTCTTTTTTAAGTTCCCGCACACGCCTTTGGTTTATAGCATTTTCAATTTTAATTGTCCATGAATTCAGTCAATCATAGCACTTTGGACGAAAACGCTATAAACATATGCTATAAATGAGGACGTTTCTCGTAGCGAAGGTTAAAAAACTATGCAAACGTTAGAACATCAATCACCATTTCTCCTCGCTAGGGCACCCACAAGCCAATAGCCAACCGGAGGTTACCAACCGAACAATCCTGGTGCCCATCAAAGGGAAGCTTGATGCGGCCAAAGGGAAATGGGTTCCAGAGCTACCAAGAATACTCTGGGTGTATCAGACAACCATAAAAATCCCTACCGAATAAACTCCCTTCGCCCTGGCATATGGGCCAGAAGCCATGGTTTCGGTAGAACTCGAAGTGCCGACCTTCCTAATGGAATTCAAACCAGAAAGTAACGACGAAGCTTTGCACGTTGGACTAGACCTCCTCAAAGAAAAGTGGATCTAGCCTCCACCAAGATAGCTGCCTACCAACAACGAATAGCGCAATACTACAACAAGAACATCAAACCATGAGAATTCAGAGTGGGAGACTGGGTACTCAGAAAAACCCAACAGAACACCAAAGAAGTTGGGGTAGGAAAACTGAACCCGAACTGGGAAGGACCCTACAGGGTGACCAAGATCAATAGAATGGGGACGTACTGGTTGGAAGACATAAACGGCGATGGACTTAAATGACTAAAAAAATATTATCATAAAAGTATTTGCTTTTACTAAACTTCCATTACTATTCGTCATGACCTCCAATTATTTCCACAACGACCAGACCTGAAAGATTATGCCCAATGCCTAGTTCAATGTGCGCGGATGATGACGGCCAAGGAAGTGAGAGTCTAGTCAGCGCTCTTACGCTTGATGATGATGACTCGCCAAGGGGTCATTGCTCTCCAACAGACAATGATCGCCGAACTTACTAGGTAAGCTTATTCAGTTTACGACTGATGATGGCGGCTTCTGGTGCCCAACACGTAGTACACTGTGCATGGATGATGATGGCTGAGGAAGTGGGAGTCTAGTCGACGCTCTTACGCCTGATGACGATGACTCGCCAAGGGGTCATTTCTCTCCAACAGACAATGATCACCAAACTTACTAGGTAAGCTTAGTCAGTTCACGACTGACGATGATGGCTTCTAGTGCCCAACGCCTAGTACGCTGCGCGCGGATGACGATGGGCGAGGAAGTGGCAGTCTAGTCAGTGCTCTTACACCTGATGACGATGAATCGCCAAGGGATTATTGTTCTCCAACAAACAATGATAGTCGAACTTGCTAGGTAAGCTTAGTCAGTTCACGACCGATGACGATAACTTCTGGTGCCCAGCGCCAAGTCCACTGCGTGCTGGTGATGACGGCCGAGAAAGTGAGAGTCTAGTTAGCGCTCTCGTGCTTGATAACAACGACTCGCCAAACAACCATTGATTTCCAGAACGCAATGACTTTTGGAACATCTCAGCGCCCAGTCTGCAATACCCGAACAACGACGGCTAAAAGTATATTCAATAGTGTGATGGCTCATAACGGCAACTCGTAAGGGGCCACAGTAGCTCACCCATAAACAAGAGAAGCTAAAGCGCATTATGTTTTGACATGACTCAATTGACAAACATGGACGATCTGTCAGCGTGTAGTACTCGAAAGTACTAAGTCCATGGCTTGCAAACTTTTGAAGAAGACACAACGACATGACAGTACAAGACAAAAAGCAAAGTTACAAAACATGGATTTCATTAAAATTGTCTTTCTTTGTCCCTAGAAGGACGTGACAACTATTTTAAAGCAGAAAGGGGCGAAACAGCTTCCTCAGTGGCCTGTCCTGCAAAGCCAAAACCTTCCTCTTGCACGATGGTTCCAAAAACATCCCTTCTATAATGGGCAAAGTCGAGGTTGATGTCCGGGGTGCTCTTCTCTGATAAGCTCTAATTTGCCCCAAATGATCTCTAATGAGATTTGCAGCCTCCGTCCTGAAATGCAAAAATCCACCGCGCCTACCAAGGCAGCACAGTGAGAACGATCTTCTAACAGCAAGCGTTATGCCTTGCGAACACGGCGAAGTCCCTCAGCAATTTTAGACTCAAGCTGTCGTCGTGTGACGACCCATTTCGTCTCTGCTCGCTTCCTCTCAGCAACCTGGGCCTGCAGATCGAATGACCACATGTTCACAATAACGTCTAAGCATTCCAACTCAGCACGAGCCCGTCCTAGTTCGACACGGGTTGAAACCAAATCAGATTCAGCCGACCTCAGTTGAGCCCTTATGTTTGCAAACTCTGCTTCAGACGCAGACACCACCGCTCGCATGACCCCCAAGTTCGCGGCAACACCAGAATTCTGCAGTTACCAGTCAAGGAATACACCCGGTGGAGAGCATCCAAATATGACACCTACAGGTCTGTAAAATCCTTCTCCAAAGCAAGAACTCTCCCGTGATCATCAGGGTGCATCACAATGGAACCATGTGACTCAAGACCGCGAGCCTCTGCCATGGACCCATGATGTCTCACAACGTCAACACCCGGTCCAATGTGTTCCCCCTCCGAGTTAGCAAGGGGGTAACAATATCAAGCGAGAGACGACGATCCCCTCAAAAGGCCTCTTGAGCAGAGAAAGGTAATTCACGCTTTGCAACAGCCTCCTCATTTTCTAGCAAGGACAATGGCTCGTAAGAAAAAATCGCATGGTTAGAGGCATGCCTCCTTTTTGGAATAACAATAGGAGGCACGCTCGCCTCTAGCTCTACCAACCTAGCCAGACTAGGCATGGCCATGTTCTTTTTTTTCAAACGACGGCCGACGACCTCTTAAATTGGCGAACCTGATGTAGCAAGAACATCAAGGGAGCACCGTAACAACCCGCTTCGTACGATATTACTTAACATTATGACCTCCTCAACAGACATTAATGGGAGTTTGGTAATCTCCATTTCTATCCATTTTTCCTCCTCGATGAGAATCGGAGCCGCAAACTTCCTTGAAAAAAGAAACGACATATCAAATCAGCACTGCATCCGGGAATGAGCGGGTGAGAAAACAACGAAGAAACTTACTGAGGTCAAACTGGAAGTATCTGGAGACTTGACGACCTCCGAACCTGAAGTATGAGGAATTCACCGAAGCCAGAAACCAATACTTTGGCTAGGGCTCACTGTCATCCGCTACTGGACGTAAGCAAACGTGGTTATTCAGTATGCAAAGGCCCCTAGAATCCAACCGAGCGGCAGTAAGATGATGAACTATCACCGGGGTAAAATGAAGGCTAGCATCGTGCGCTCTAAGAAGAATCGCAATCAAGATCTTGAACCCGCTTGAAACCATTTGAGTGAGAGGCATACAAAGATAAAAGAAGAAGCGCCAAACATCGTCTGGCACTGGGAACCGGAGCTCAGATTCAAACATGCCCCGGTGCAACCCTATGTACCCTAAGGTGGTGAAGATGGAGCCCTAGCCACAAGCGCAGGGATGATTTCCAGATCACCTGGAATATGATACAGGCTCCGAAGCCTGATTAACTTGTTTTCATAAACCAGGCTATCCTCGAAAAGCTTGAGGCAAGTAAAAGACAACAACTGCTTGGAAATAAGTTCAACATTATTTTTCATCGATAGAAAATGCAAATCGAGCTCTACAGAAGCACAATCGCATGAAAGAATGATGCAAAAAAGATCTTCCTTGAAACAATGACTATTTATAAAAAATATAAATCGTACTTCTTTTCCTTGAGAAGTCACGTATTCATTAACGGTATGCACCGCTCAAGACAACGCCTCGGGTTCCATCATCACGACGGTATAGTTACTTTTTAGAGATTTAGTTGACCGACTATATGCCCCATTAACTCGGGGGAGTAGCCGATGATATACCAAAATGACATCTGTTCCATACCGTACACATGTCATGATAATATCGAGAAACAATAGGCCAAGGCGTCTGCCCAACACTGATTTGGCCCAAGCCCGCACAATGCAGTCCACCAAACAAACCCAAATCATTACATCCTGCTAAGCCCACGTGTCTCACAATTATCTTCAATATCCGTAAGTTTTGCTGATGCAAGTATCTCGAGGATCAACTTTGGACAAGCAAGACAACAACACTTTGCTTCCAACTAGGAAGAAAATATTAGATGATGCAGTCATTTTCCGTTCCCTACTTTGACCTAATCCCACTGATTTGCTGACTCGCACAAGTAACGTACGTGAACATGCACCACTGTTGTTGTGGCTAATGGCATTCTGATGCTAAAGTTAGACAGGGATCTGAGGTAATGTTGTAAACTGGGAATTTGTAGTGTACCTTAGCCTACCAACCTCATGTCTTATTTATAATGCAAGAGTCCTGGTTCTACCAGGCCATCGTAGGCGTATTTTAGGAAGGAGATCTTCGTGGAGATCCTTATCTAATTAGGAGTTGTATTGTAGGAGGGAAGTTCCCTATAAGCCCTATGCTCCTAGATACACAAGAGATAGTTTCCAATCCAAGAGCAATCCGTAGAAGGAAGTGTCCTTGCGTGGAATATACTATGGTATTTGCTTCCTAGTTGGAGGTAAAGAGCTGTTGTAGTTGCCTGTCTAAAGCTGATCCCGAGATACTTGCCGTAGTAGGACTTACGGATATTGAGGATAGCTGTGAGACGTGTGGGACTAGCACGCTGTGAGAGTTCGGGTTCGTCTAGTGGGCTGGATCAGGCGAGTTTAGAATCGCTTGGGCCAGATCAATGTTGGGCTGACTTTGGGGCTTGTGATTCCTCGAGATCATCTTGACACGTGTATAGCTCAGGGATGTGACCGTTTTTATGTATCATCAGTTACTCCCCCCAAGTTAGTGGGTCATCACATCAATTTGCTAAGTCATCTCTTTGAAATATGCCGCTCATGATGATGATTTATTCTTAATCGCTGCTTGAGCCATGCGCTGCATTAATTGAACGTGCATCGGTTCAGCGAAAAAAGGCGGGAACCTAATCCCTATTTAGGTCATCCATAGTGCAGAGTCCGACTCTTCTATTTTCTTTGTTTTCGAAGCTACCGCTATGCTTCTAATTAGAGAGGATTGTACATCTTCTTCATGGCTCAACAAAACATTCTTGATGTCGCAACCTTGGCCAAGGGTCTGGAGTTCTTCGAAGACAGGTTGCTTTCTGAGCCTGGCCTTGCTGAAATTCGTACGAAGTTCGGGGTCCCCGAGGACTTATCGTTGTATACCTGAAGGGTGACCAGACGCTAATGTCGCCACCGGCGGGGTTCATTTGTTTGCATCGAGTGATGCTTCAAACCGGAGTGCCTTTTTCTGTTCTGGACGTGATCTAGGAAATCTTAGATCTTTTGGGGATTCTTCTGGCCCAGTTGGGGCCTAATGGATATAGAATCATCCTTATTAGGGTGAAAGAGGTTGGCGTCCATGTGACTCCGCGAGTAATCCAGTTGTTGACTTCTCCTCAACTGATGAGTAATGTCGTCTGTAAGATGACGTCGTCGACTTGTTTCGTGAATCTGCCTGATGATTTTAAGTTCTAGCAGAAATGTTGCTTCTTAGCTCATGAGGGTTCGAAGTATTTCTGATGCAAGGGTCGTCCGCTCGAACGGGAGTTCAGGCTGCTTCGTAAGTTCAACTTTTTTTCTTAACTTTGACATGCCTGATTGCAGGCTAGCTGATCATCGCTTGTGTTTCTTTGCAGGAAGGTTTCCTACTACTCCCCTTACCCTAAAGGAGCAAAATACTATGGAGACGTTTTGCGGTTCAATGAAGAACGTGGTGGATGTCATAAGCGTCTCCAACTTTATTCGTAGTAGGTTGTGGGACAACTGGCACGTGGCCCCCACTGTTTATCGAGCGTCGCTAGTCAAGTTGGAGGATGGGGCCCCTTTTAGGAAGAGGAAGGCCACTGGGGCCAGAGCTCCTGTTCTATCTGTTGTGGAGGAGCAATTTCAAACGCTTGCCTCTTTCATGAGTTCAAAGAGTTCCCTTGTCCGATCTAGGTTGCCTTCAGCACGACCCGCTCTAGGGGGAAAAGTGTGCGAGTCTGATTGGCCTGTTAGGGCGGAGATTAATGTGTCCGACTGGGAGAAGGATTACCTGTGGTTTGCAGAGGTTGAAGACAGGTCGAATCTCAGTGATGCGTAAGCCGAAGGTTTGAATGAGCATCCAGTGCAGGTAACAATGGTGGTTCTGCATATGTTTATTTGCGTGGGACTGTCCTAGTAGAAGGCTTCAACAAAGGTTTTCCTAAGGTTGGAGAATCCGATCGTCTCATTGGCGTGCCGTCTGAAAGTGGCTGTGGCACAGGCCAAGTTTCTTGTAGTCTGCACTTTTCGCCATTTCGTTTTAGGCCACAATTAGAAGTGTTGGAGGGTCCTTTGGAAAATCTGATTCCTCCTCTCCCTCCGGACCCTGTTGAGCCATCTCGCACTAAAGGGTCGGTTGTTCGTGATAAGGAAAAGGTCGCGAAGGAGAGCTTGGGAATAGTGGCAACTGCTAAGGGTGGTGCCGGCGTGATTCCTAATTCGGGAAGGCTCCATCCGAAGGTGCGGATAAGTTTGTTTCCACCTGACTTGGTGAGGATGAGCTCTCAGGTCTGGCACCAAGAGGTTGACGTGGAGTACGCTTCAAGGAAGCATATAAGCAAGCGTCACATCTGGCTAATGGATAACTCTCCTAAGCCAGAGAAGGATACGCTGGAAGGGTGGATGGATAAGGGTTTAAAGTAGCTTATGCTAGGTATGTCTCACTTGAGCCAAGTGGCCATTGCTGGTAGGGGTGGGAAAACAGGTCGAGGAACCACGGATCAAAATCGAACCAGCCCGTTTTGCTTCAAACGGTTCGATTTTTAATTTTGTAAATTGAGAAACAATATGGATCGGTCTGGATCCATTGTGTAACGGTTTGAGTCCTGTTCCTAATACTTAATTCCAAACGGTCTGATTTCAACCCGTAATGGGGTTTCAACCCTAAAGTCTGTTGCGCGCACCCCTTTGCCTTATCTCTCGTCTCACTCTCACCTTATTATCTTCTTCTTCCCCTTTTCAACTTTGTCTTGAAGAAAAAGAAATCTCTAAAACCCAAATCAAAAAGCTTAATTCAACTCAACTTAGCAACTCCAAAACGCGTTAGGAACTCCTTTGCCAGTGTCTTGAAGGAGTCGAACGACCACGATAGAAGGTTGTGGGAACGGTTCTGCACATCACCGACTTTGATCCTTCTTTGAGGGCCATTACGTGCGGGTAATGGCACAGGTGGTCGAATGGATCGATGGTTCCGTCGTAGAAGTCAAGCATTGGGGGAGTGAACTTCCTCGGAAGGGCCTCATTCATGATCCAATTTGAAATGGTGGGACGGAGAGGTGGTGCAGTACATCTGGGTCGTGCGCCCCTCTGTAGAGGGGGTTTTGAGGGTCGAGTCTCTCTGCCCTGACGGTGGGCTCAGCGTTAGCCCCGTAGCCTCCCTTAGTCCAATGAGAACTAGCAGGGGCTTGGCTTTACTGTGTTTGCACCCTGCCATCCTCCTGAGGCATAGGCCCGTGATGCTCCTAGTCTCCATTGGCAGGTGGTGGATTTTGTCGTGTGAGAGCATTCACCACCTTGGCTATCTATTGTATTTGAGATGTCAGCCTATCGATTCGGGGGTTCGTCGTTGTTGTTGTTGTCACGGGGGCATGAGTTTGCAGCCCGTGTATGATCGGAGCCGCTGAAAGAGGTGGTACTGCGCCGGCCTGAGTGTTTGACGTATCCCCTTGCTATCCATTGTTGTGTGACCTAGTTGTCACCATCTCTTTGGGTTTTGATAAGAGATGACGCTAGTGAAAAGTTAAAAACTCTGTCGTCCCCACGGACGATGCCAAACTGATGCAGTCATTTTTTTGCTCCCTGTTTTGACCTAATTCGGCTGACTAGTTAACCTACACAAGTAACGCACGTGAGCCATAAACCACCGTTGTGGTGGCCAATGGCACTTCAATGCTAAAGTCAAACAAGGATCTGAGGAAGGCGTAATGCTATAAACATGGAATTTGTAGTGTACCTTAGCTTACCAACTTCATGTCTTATTTATCGTGTAGGAGTCATTGTTCTACCAGACCATTGAAGACGTAGTTTAGGAAGGAGATCTTCGTGAAAATCCTTATCTAATTAGGAGTTGTGTTGTAGGAGGGAAGTTCCTTGTTAGCCCTGTGCTCCTAGATAAGCGGGAGATAGTTCCCAATCCAAGAGCAATCCATAGAAGGAAGTTTCCCTGTGTGGAATGTACTCGGGTATTTGTTTCCTAGTTGGAAGGAAATAGTTGTTGTAGTTACCCGGCTGATCCTCGAGATACTTACCTTAATAGAACTTATGGGTATTGAGGATAGTTGTAAGATGTGTGGGCCTAGCATGCTGTGAGAGTTCGGGTTTATTTGGCGGACTGGATCAGGCGGGTTTAGAACCGCTTGGGCCAGATCAGTATTGGGCTGACGCTAAGGCCCGTGATTCCTCGAGATCATCAGGACACGTGTATGGCTCAAGGCTGTGACCTTTTATGTATTATCACCAGAGTATATGTTGTGCATGAAAACGTCTATCTATGGACTGCTATCTGATTGGGAACTATCTCATGCGTATCTAGGAGCACAAGGCTAACACAGAAACTTCCCTTCACAACACAACTCCTAATTAGATAAGGATCTCAACGCAAATCTTCTTCTCTAAACTACGCCATCGATGGCTTGGTCGAACCAGAACTCAAGCACTATAAATAAGACATGAGGTTGGTAAGCTAAGGTACGTACAAATTTCCTGTTTACAACATTACGCCTTCCTCATATCCCTGTCTGAATTTAGCATCAGAGTTCCATCGGCCACCACAACGGTGGTTCATGGCTCACTTGTGTTCCTTGTGCAGGTCAGCAAGTTTGCAGGTCAAGGTCAAAGCAGGGAGCAAAAATTGACTGTATTACTGCTATCTCTTCGCGAGACGATCACTTGGCCGGGATTGATTGGCTTATTAGGTTTGGGTTGTGCTCCTGCTGTGACAATTTCTGTGCGGGTAGTTACATTTTTCTGCTCGGCATTGACCAGACATCGTCCCACAACATAGGAGGTTCCCAAGTCTTCAAGGTTAGAATCCTCATGTTCACTTATGTGCATCGAAGCTAGATTGCATGTGGCAGGAGTATCTCCAAGTCTCGTCATCGTAGTTTATAAATTAAACTCACAATAAACTCACCTTTTTGTTGTAGTTAACTGATTTTGGGATCTTAGACTTCAATCAACGATTGAGATCGCTGGACTTGTGACCCTGGGGGCCTGTAGAGTCAACAAAATCAGATTGAAAATTAATTAGAAAATACTTGTGCAAGTTTTGATTGGAAACGTAGAACTAAAAAGAGGTTGTAGTTGGTTATGGGATGGAATTTGGAAACAAAATGAAACTCCGTCTCCTCCTCCACATACATCACTATCACTTGTTTAAAACCAATTTAGTCCTCTGGCTTTGTCGTTTTACTCTCTCCTCCATAGATATCACTTAATTGGTATACAACTAAATTAGGGGTAAACACTCTCCTTATATTTTCCATCTTCTAAATTAATTTGATTCCCAAGAATGTGTCTGCTATTTGATGGGTGAAGCAATAATAAACAAATCACAATGCTGGCCTAATTGGTTTAGTCTGCAGTCAGCCACACCGGGCGAGTTGAGCATAGTAGACACTAAAATTCTTTGGACCCTTGTTCAACTGGAAAGTCCATCTATGGGTATTCTCACAATTGAATTTAGAGCAAGTCCATGTGAGACAGAGATAGAGAAGGACTCAAAGTCCTTTATAAATAAGGACTCATAGTCCTTGTGTGTAATTTCATGATTGGCTCACAATTTAATGGGACTCAAAGTCCTCTTTCTCTCTTTATAAACATCATATATATAACAACATGATATTAGAGGAAGCAAATCAACGCGTGCAAAGGAAATACAATTTGAAAATGCAGCACATACAACGTGCAACACTGCAGCATACGCAGCGTGAAAGAGGCTGCAAACTCGGCGTGAGACGGATAGCAAGACGTCGTGAAACCGGCTGCGAGCACGATGTGAAATAGGCTACGAGTTCAGTGTGATTGGTATGTGTGCAGCGTGAAACAATAGCCAAGTAAAAGGATTGGAATCGGGTGATTTCGGGTGTTCTTCGTTTGCAAGTTTCGTCAAACTTTTGGTGGTATTGTTGCTTGAGATTGGGTAATCTGAAGGTTGCTTGACAACGTTGTAATCTTCAAGTAAGTGTTTCCATATCAATAAAATAGTTACAGAGTCGTCGTCCGTAGAGTAGGCAAAGCCGAACCACATAAATCTCGGTGTCATATTTATTTTCTGCATATTGCTTGTTGTTTGCTATTACTTGCATAGCCACTCATTATCACCACCTAAATCCAGGACTTGTGTTGGAATTATTTGCGTTAGCAAGTATTTCCCTTACAAGTGGTATCAGAGCATCAGTTAGTTGGTGTTTGTGTTTTAAAGGTGTCAAATAAATGGCTGAATGGTTTTCTTCATCGCATGATGATGGCTATGTGAAAGTCCATGGGTTCGATTCAATGGTAAGAACAATTTTAAAGCTTGGTAGATGGATTGTAAAAATATTCTGGTTAGTTTGGATCGGGTTGATGCAATAAATGAGAAAAAGAAACCATCATCAGATAAGGCAACGGTTGAGGTTATCGAGCAGTGGAGTAAAATGGATCAGAAGGCATGTAGTACGATTTGTTTGTGACTTTCTCACAATGTGGCTTACAACTTTGCTGATGAATGATGACTAAGGGTATTTGGAAAAAGCTTCAGGCTATGTATTTTCAGAATGATCAGATGAGTGTGATGTACCTACAGAAGAAACTCTTCACTTTCAGGTTGCAACCAGGTAAACTCATGACTGATCACATAAATGAATTTGAATGTTTATACTCAGATTGTGTTAGCTTGGGAGCTAAATTTGAAGATAGTTATAAAGCATTATTCTTGTTAATTTTTTTTGTTACCGGAATGAGAACCGTTTGTTGATCAGATGACAACATTGAAGAAAGAAAGATTTGTGTATAGTGATATTGTTCAAGCTATACTTGAAAAGGCTTGCAGAAAAGAGTGTTTTGAATGAGGAGATTCAAGCACATGGTCTTTCAGTGACAAGGGGAAGAAATTACAAAAAAAACAACTACAGAAGGAATCGGTCTAAATCAAAAGGCAGAGATATGTCTAAGGTTGAATATCACAAATGTAAGCGCAAAGGCCATTACATAAGGAATTATCCAGACTGGAAGGATAATCACAATAAGCAAGAGAATGAGAGTAAGGGCGTAGTGAATGTTGGTGAGACACCGGATGTGGTAGATGATATTCTAATCGGGGGTGACTTAGCACATGCACTGATGGCAAAATCTTATGACCATTTGTATGACGGTTGGATGACTTTCAGCCTTGCAAGACAATGGGTGTTGGTACAGTCAAGTTCCAGTTGGCAGATGGGTCATGTAGACAACTTACCGAGGTACGTCATGTTCCAGCTCTTTCAAAGGGGTTGATTTCTCTTGAGGTGCTTGAAGCTCAGGGCTACAAGTATATTGGTGAGAATGGGTATTGCAGTGTTTATTTTGGTGACAGGTTGCTTATGACAGCGGTTAGGCATGCCAATTTGTATTTTCTTCAAGGCAGTATAGTTAAAGGTAGAGTTATGGTTTCAACAATTGTTGATGAGAAAAACTTGATGCGTACACAATTATGGCACATGTGATTAGGGCATGTAGGTGATAATATACTAAGAACTTTAAGCAAGCAGGGCTTGCTTGGCGGTGATAAAATGACAAAATTGGATTTCTGTGAACATTGCATCTATGGGAAGCAACGCAGAGTCAGTTTTAGTGATGCTACTCATAGCACTGCGGGGATTGTGGATTACATCCACACTGATGTTTGGGGACCCTCTAGAGTTGCATCCAAGGGGGTTCCAGGTATTTTGTGTCTTTTATCGATGATTTCAGTCGGACAGTATGGGTGTATACCATGAAACAAAAAAATAAAGTCACTAATATCTTCAAGAAGTGGAAAGCTATGATTGAGAAACAAACTGGAAGGGTGATCAAAGTAGTGAGATCTGACAATGGCGGTGAGTATACCGAGGATCCCCTTGAAGCAGTTTTGTTTGGAACATGGCATTAGAAGACACTTCACAGTGAAGTCAACAACACAGCAGAATGGGGTAGCAAAGCGGATGAATCGTACCCTGTTGGAGAGAGCACGGTGCATGTTGTCTAACGCAGGTTTGGGCAGAATATGGTGGGCTGAAGCAGTTAACATGGGCTATCTCATTAACCGCTCTCCTTCATCAGCTATTGAGTCCCAGATTCCTATGGAAGTATGGTCTGGTATTTCTTCAGATTATTCTAACTTGAATGTATTTGGTTGTTTAGGATATCTTCATGTTAGGGAAGATAAAATTGGAGTGAGGCCCAGGAAAGTTATTTTTCTCGGTTATCTAGATAATGTGAAAGGGAGTAGATTATGGTGCCCTAACTTGCAAAAGTTTGTGATTAGTCGAGATGTAAAGTTCCATAAGGAGGCTTTGTTACAGGCAAAGTGTGAGAGATGCAAATAAGTATTTGGAAGGGTGATAGCTATGATAAAGATGATGATACTGGAGATTCTCTGCAGGTGGAGCTTGAAGCTCCTAGATCTCATACAGAGCATGATGTTCCTTCTACTGAGGGAAGAGGCGATATAGATATGATGCCTGATGAGACAGTGGCAGAAGATGAGGTTCCTACTGACGGGGACATGGATCCTACACAACAACAGGTTCAACAGTTACTGATATTCACATAATTATTACATAATATACCTCCTAACTTATGTTTGTTAGTGTTTTGAATAGCGTATTTTAGTTTAATTATTTTATTTTTGTAGGATTTGGAGTTTAAATGACAAAAGTGCATTAGCGTGGCGAATTTTGAAATTCATAGGCGAATTGACGAAATGGAGCGGGAGACACTCATGCCAAAGAAAAATAATGAAATTAGTTTTGAATTGGTGGAACAAAAAAGTCATATGAATGAACATAGCCAAACCCTTTGTTTTCCTTTTGTTGTCTTTTGGTTTCTAATTTCATTGGGCTTGAGATCCACCAAGCCCTCTAGTTTACAATTGAAATACAGCTAATTGAAATTGAAATTGAAATTAAAATTGAAATTGAAATTGAAATTGAAATTGGGCTTCCAATGGGGGATTTTGGTTTCCAATTTGGGCCCAATAGGGAGTAGGTTTCTCTTTACCTTAAAGACAACCAAAAAAGAGAAAAAAGGGGAGATTTTTTTTGCTGGAACAAGAAGGCAGCAACAACAGCCGAGAACAGGGAGAGCTGTCCAGGATAGCATGCAACACAGCAGCAGCCGACAGAGCAGACAACGTACAGGAGCAGAGGTCTATCCAGAGCAGCAGTGGACACGCAACAGCAGGGTGCGTATCGCAGCAGGGTGTGCATCGTAGGACAGCAGCAGGGTGCGCATCGCTGATTCGCCACGTGCTGCCATGCCGATGAAACTCCACACCATTGTTGTTGTTATCACCTTCACTATGCGTCACTAAACTCCACGCAAGGCGAAGAGGTGAACTCCTAGATGTAACACACTTAATTAGTATTTGATTCGTTTTATGTTTTCATGATGAATAATTGTGTTTATGATTCTCACTTTTATTTAATATAGGAATTTATGTTATTTTAGTGACAAAGATTTCATAAATTTCTTCGTAGATTATTATTCCGGTGATTCTCTTTTTGTTCTCCATATAAGTTTAGTTACGTTTTTCTTATGTGTGGAATTTTTAAGGATCAATTGATTCTGGTAGGTTAGTTATATATGATCGTCATTTATTACGTTATTGTCTCCTGATGTATCGTAAGTTTAGGATATCACATATGACCAACCTTTGTGCTTTATAGAAAACGTGAAATCTAAAATTCATTTACATTAGGATATATTAATGCATTAAAGACTATTTTTCCGATTACGTTGTTTGGGATGTGAAACAAGTAATCGAGTTATCATAACGAATCAATACTAGTTGGCGCGTGAAATCTAGGAGGGATTCTTGGAACCTTGTGACTTTCCTAAACTTGATTTTTATTAAATTAAATTCAATTTCATATTTCAAATTTGTTAGAATTTCTTAAATTTAGTTTCGCATAGTTTTTCTTCCTTGAGCCCAATTGGATAGAGCGACTAGGGAGTTAGAGGCACTTAAGGCCAAGGATGGTAGGCCCACACATACTGTTGCCAGAGTTGAGCTACAGGATGCCTGTTTTATATGCGGGGGAGTTGAACATTTAGCACATGATTGCCCGACCTTGACTGAGATGAGAGGGGTTTATGAGGAACAATGTAAGATGTTCAAGAAGCCTTTCTCACCATTCTCTAACACTTACAATTCTGGCTGGAGAGATCACCCTAACTTTGGCTGGAGGTCCGAGGCAGACCAACCTACACACTCACTGGCACAACCACCTAGGTCATACCCTGCACCTCCATACAATGTGCAATCTAACAGAAGTTCCTTATCAGACACATTACTTGTATTTATAGAAGCACAAGGTAAAACTAATCAAAAATTTGAGGTTGCATTGACACAGTTGGCAAAAGAGAACAAGGAGATCAAAAGCCAGATAACCAAGCTGACAAGTTCATTAACAGTACAAGAGCGGGGCCAATTTTCGTCACAGCCTCAAGCAAATCCAAAGGGCCAACTTATGGCACAAACCTCTACTTCAGACTCTCAGAATGTCAAAGAGGTTAATCCCATCACTACTCGGAGTGGTAAGATTTTAGATGGGTCAAGCTCGTCCACGACTATAGGCACCTCCCCAAGTGCAAAGGAGAGCATCCCTGAGGATGAGCCCAATAGGAACATTCCAGTTCCAGTTCCTTTTCCTCAAGCACTACGACCTACTGGAAAGAAATCGAAAATGCATGGCGAGATTCTAGAACACTTGAAACAGGTTAAAATTAACTTACCTTTGCTACATGTGATTAAACAGGTACCAACTTATGTGAGGGTCATCAAGGATCTATGCACTATCCAGAGGAAACATCATGTCAAGAAGACTGCCTTCTTGACAGAACAGGTAAGTGCGGTGATTGAGCAGAGAACACCACCCAAGTACAAAGATCCAGGGTGTCCTACAGTCACTTGCCAGATTGGGACTCATGAGTTCGGCCAAGCCTTGTTGGATTTAGGAGCAAGTGTAAATCTGATGCCATATTCTATTTACTTGCGACTGGGTCTAGAAGAGATTAAACCCACATCCGTGGTACTACAATTGACCGATAGATCGGTTAAGAAGCCAAGAGGAATAGTCGAGGATGTCTTGTTGCAGATTGATAAGTTTTACTATCCCGTCGACTTTCTTATTTTAGATACTCATTCTGCGGTTAATATGGAGTCTACAGTTCCGATTATTTTAGGTAGACCTTTTTTCTTGCCACAGCTAATGCTCTTGTCAATTGCAGGAACAGTCTAATGAAGCTGTCTTTTCGAAACATGACTCTGAAGGTCAACATATTCAATATTAGCAAGCAACCACGTGATGATGATGAGTGTCATCATACCTACATGATATACACGCTGATATCAGAGGAGGCGCTCCTGAGCGCAGATCTAAAACCTTAGAGTACCTCCTTTCTATTTCTGATTCTGAGAATTCACTTTATCCTGACAATGCTTTTGATATTTCCGTTGTTTCAGGGTTAAAGGATAAAGGAGGACGACAATGGCAACCATGTTTTGAGGAGTTGCCAAAGGAAAGACAGAAACCACAACCATCCACCGCGAAAACTCCGAAAGTTGACCTAGCTCCACTGCCTGAGGGACTTAAACATGCAATCCTTGGACCAGATGATACCTTTCCTGTTATTATTTCTTCCGTGCTTGACAGCTCACAAGAAGAAGAATTGATTAATATGTTACGTGAGCACAAATCTGCATTAGGTTGGACTATAGCTGACATCAAAGGTATTAGCCCCTTAATATGTTCCCATAGGATTCACTTAGAAGAAGGAGCTAACCCCCGTAGAGACCCTCAAAGACGACTTAACCCTACTATGAAAGAGGTGGTGAAAGAGGAAGTCTTAAAACTTTTAGATGCATGATCCCATCTCTGATAGCAAGTGGGTTAGTCCAACTCAAGTAGTTCCCAAGAAATATGGAATAACAGTGGTGACTAATGATGAAGGGGTGCATGTTCCTACTAAGGCAGTGACAGGATGGCGCATGTGCATTGATTATAGGAAACTTAATTTTGCCACCCGCAAGGATCACTTCTTACTTCCATTCATAGACCAAATCTTAGAGCGAGTAGCTGGTCATTCTTTCTATTGATTTCTAGATGGGTATTCAGGATATTATCAGATTGAGATTGCATTAGAGGATCAGGATAAGACTACTTTCACATGTCCTTTTGGTACTTATGCTTTTCGGCGTATGCCATTTGGTTTGTGTATTGCACCGGCTACTTTTCCGATATGCATGATGAGTATTTTTAGTGACATGGTTGAAAAATATATGGAAGTATTCATGGATGATTTGACTGTTTTTGGTGATTCTTTTGATTCATGTTTACTTCACTTGAAGGTTGTTTTAAGTAGATGTGAAGAGAAGGGTCTGGTGCTTAATTGGGAAAAATGTCATTTCATGGTTTCTTATGGAATAGTTCTGGGACACATAGTTTCTGATAAAGGAATCGAGGTTGATAAAGCTAAAATTGAATTGATTTCTAAATTACCTACACCTAAAAGTGTCAAGGATGTGAGATCATTCTAGGGCACGCGGGTTTTTATAGGAGGTTCATACATAATTTTTCTGCCATCTCTAGACCATTAAGAAGCCTCCTGGTCAAAGACGTCATGTTTCAATGGACACAAGAGTGTGAGGACGGCTTTCGAACACTCATTGATAGGCTCACCTATGCCCCCATCATGCAGCCACCGGATTGGAATTTACCATTTGAGATAATGTGTGATGCAAGCAACTATGCTGTGGAGGCAGTCTTGGGACAGCGAAGGGAAGGGAAGCCCTTTGTTGTTTACTATGCTAGTCGAACACTTAATGATGCTCAAAAGAATTATTCGACTACTGAAAAAGAGTTGCTAGCTATAGTTTTTGCTTTAAACAAATTTCGTGCTTATTTGATTGGTACACCTATCACTGTTTTTACTGACCATGCGGCTCTTAAGTTTATTATTTCTAAAAAGGATGCTAAGGCAAGATTGATTAGGTGGATTTTACTTCTGCAAGAATTTGATTTAACTATAAAGGATAAGAAGAGGGTCGAGAATGTTGTGGCGGATCACTTGTCTCATCTGGAGTTCAGTGACTCTGCCAATGGCCCACCCATCCGTGATGACTTCCCTAAGGAAAACCTATTCGCCGTCACTCAAGTACCATGGTATACACACATTGTTAATTACTTGGTTTTCGGCGAAGTTCCAACATCATGGAGTGCTCAGGATAAGACCAAATTTTTGGTCGAGGTAAGAAATTTATATTGGGATGATCCTTATATATATAAGTATTGCCCCGACCAAATCATGAGGCGTTGTATCCCTGAAGGTGAGATTGAAAGTGTCTTACATTTTTGTCACAGTGCAACTTGTGGATGCCATTTTTCTATGAAAAAGACCGCTACAAATTTTTTACAGTCTGGATTATATTGGCCTACATTGTTTAAGGACACTAACAATTATTGTCGTTCTTGTGATAGATGCCAAAAATTAGGTGCACTGTCCCGGAGACAAATGATGCCTCTTAACCCCATCTTAGTCATTGAGATATTTGATTGTTGGGGGATTGATTTTATGGGACCTTTTTCCACCTTCCTTTGGATATTTGTATATTTTGCTTGCAGTGGACTATGTGTCCAAATGGGTTGAGGCTATGGCGTGCCGAAACAATGAAAACAACATTGTTGTCAAGTTTATCAAAGAACACATTCTATCCCGTTTCGGTACACCACGAGCCATTATTAGTGATAAGGGGACTCATTTCTGTAATCGTTCATCACAAGGTTGCCAATGCCTATCATCCACAGACAAATGGCCAAGCTGAGTTGGCAAATCGAGAAGTAAAACAAATATTGGAGAAGATGGTGAATTTTGATAGGAAGGATTGGTCCTTGCGCCTTCCTGATGCACTTTGGGCCTACCGTACCGCTTATAAGACAATTCTCAGGATGGCTCCATATCAGCTTATATATGGAAAAGCCTGCCATTTACCTGTTGAGTTAGAACATCACGCTTATTGGGCCGTAAAAAGCACTAACTTTGACCTCAATGATGCAGGTATATATTCAACGGAAACTTCAGTTAGCTAAAATTGAGGAGTTGCGGAATGATGCCTATGACAATTCCCGAATATACAAGGTGAAGATGAAAGCAGCTCATGATAAGCAAATTCTGAGGAAACATTTCGAGCTCAATCAACGAGTCTATCTCTATGACTCACGACTTCATCTTCATCCTGGCAAGCTAAGATCGAGATGGACAGGCCCATTCATGGAAACAAGTCTTTTCCAATGGTTCCATAGAAATTGAAGATCCAAAATATGGGAGAATATTTAGAGTAAATGGGCAACGTTTGAAGCACTATGTGGAGCGAGTAGAGGTGCCAGAGGAGATCTCTCTGGTTGCCCTTGTCTACTTGATTTGATGTTCTCCACCCTTTCTTTAGTTTAGGTTTTTATTTTTTTATTTTTAGTTGAGTTTAGGGTTTGCTTTTATGTTTTTCTTTTAGTGTTTCAGGTTATTTTAGGTGTTGCTACTGGAGTCACTCGGAGCCCCTCATCCCATGTGTTCCTTTCTCCCGTCGGTATGATTTCTTATATTTTGGTGACTGTGAGGACATTGTCTATTTGAAATTGGTAAAGCTTCACCATGGTAATATCACTCTAACCATCCTCTTTTCTTTTTCCTTCATTTGTCATGCTTAAAATTTTATACATTGAGGACAATGTTTGGTTTAGGTTTTAAAAAAAGGTCATGCTTAAAAAAAAGGGTTTTGAGTCTTTTTAATTTTAGAGAATATTTTTGTTGCCTTTAATTTTGAGAAAACACATACTAACACGTGTCACATAGTTATATTAGTAGAAAACATGATATTTGATATTATCCTTATGTTAGATGTATTTCGTAAGACTTTTCAACTCGACTATTCATGCACTATAAGCCAAGTCAACATGATTTGAAGTTGATTAGTGAGATATTGAACTAGGAAACCTTAGAATAATAGTGGGGACTTAACCCTTGTGAGTTTTGAGTCATTCTTTATTTCTTGAGGGTTATTAAATACACTCTGGTTTTTCTTGAGTCCGCATTAATTCATTGATGATCTCATTATCCTTGATTTTCTTATTGATTGTTTTAAGAATTACATAATAATTGAATTTTTACACTAGAACTTCTTGCTTTATTTAGTTGAGATGTCCTAGTACTAACTAGAACTTATGAAGTGATATAGGCATTTCTTTCTTTAAACCATTTTTTTAACCTTTTAGCCTACCCAATAATAAATATCCGTTTGCAACCCTTTTGAGCCTTTAAATAGCCTTCTCTTTGTTAACCCCATTCCCATTACCTACTCCAATCAAGGAGTAATACTTATATTATTTTATCCTTATCCAATTTTCTTAGCATGTATATGGTAAGATATATTTATGGAATGGGCAAATAGAAAGAGTTGAAAATAGATATTTCATGCGCCCTCAAAGTAAAAGTGTTTAATTGTATAAATGGGGAAAAGCATGTAAAAAAAAAGAAGCATGTAAAAAAAATTTTAAAAAAAGAGAGAAAAAGTTAATGGTGTACAACATTGATTTGTTCTTCCATGCCCTATGTGTTTATTCAAGGGTGTAGCCATTCTCAGAAAAATTTTGTATCATTTTTGTCCATTATTGTTTGTCATAATCCAAGCCTCATTACAACCTAGTAAAGACCTAATTGATCTTAAGAGAAAGTATGTTCAGTAGATGTGGAGATTGAATAGGCAAGAACTATGGTGTTTGATTCAACATTCTCAAAAGTAATCAATATTCCTGTACATGAGATCATATTCATTTCACTCTTTGAAAAATTCCGTTTTTCATGATAATTATATATGAGACGTTTGCATTTTCCATAGTATATTCTTTTCCTCACATATAAACTGAGTGCCCAATCTCTTAGTGTTTTATTTCTGAGTGACATTAGAGAATTGTAGTCGAATCGTCTTTTCTAAAGGTCATCTCGTCACATCTTTACTATGAGATGAAGAGTTATGTTGATAAGGCTCCTCGCACACACACTTCGAGTTGAGAATGATTATGAAATTTATTTAACCTTTAGATACTATTAAATTATTGTACTCTATTGATATACTATTGTGACATTTTTAGTTTGTTGTTTTTCTTGAATTTTAAGCAATTAGAAAATTACTCTAAGGAAAATAAAGGAGAATGCTCATGTTTTTGCATTATGTTTTCAGAAAATAGATTTTGTTTTATTGAGTCAGTAATGTTTGGGGGTAACATTTCTGGAAACCCGCACGAGACTATAACTCGTCCTCTAGAGGTAATATAGAGTTTAAAGCCTTGTTGCATGTTAAGGTAAGTGCAACCATGATTCCTACGAAAGTGAGTTAGGATTTTATTCTTAATGTTGTTTTGCTCGAGGACTAGCAAAATATAGGTTTGGGGGTATTTGATATTCACATAATTATTACATAATATACCTCCTAACTTATGTTTGTTAGTGTTTTGAATAGCGTATTTTAGTTTAATTATTTTATTTTTGTAGGATTTGGAGTTTAAATGACAAAAGTGCATTCGTGGCGAATTTGGAAGCTCATAGGCGAATTGACGAAATGGAGCGGGAGACACTCAAGCCAAAGAAAAATAATGAAATTAGTTTTGAATTGGTGGAACAAAAAAGTCATATGAATGAACATAGCCAAACCCTTTGTTTTCCTTTTGTTGTCTTTTGGTTTCTAATTTCATTGGGCTTGAGATCCACCAAGCCCTTTAGTTTACAATTGAAATACAGCAAATTGAAATTGAAATTGGGCTTCCAATGGGGGACTAATGGGGTATTTTGGTTTCCAATTTGGGCCCAATAGGGAGTAGGTTTCTCTTTACCTTAAAGACAACCAAAAAAGAAAAAAAAAAAAGGGGAGTTATTTTTTGCTGGAACAAGAAGGCGGCAGCAGCAGCCGAGAACAGGGAGAATTGTCCAGGACAGCACGCAACACAGCAGCAGCCGACAGAGGAGACAACGTACAGGAGCAGAGGTCTGTACAGAGCAGCAGTGGACACGCAACAGCAGGGTGCGCATCGCTGATTCGCCACGCGCTGCCATGCCGATGAAACTCAACACCATTGTTGTTGTTATCACCTTCACTATGCGTCACTAAACTCCACGCAAGGCGAAGAGGTGAACTTCTAGATGTAACACACTTAATTAGTATTTGATTCGTTTTATGTTTTCACGGGAATAATGGTGTCTATGATTCTCACTTTTATTTAATATAGGAATTTATGTTATTTTAGTGACAAAGATTTCATAAATTCTTCGTAGATTATTATTCCGGTGATTGTCTTTTCTTTCTCCATATAAGTTTAGTTACGTTTTTCTTATGTGTGGAATTTTTAAGGATCAATTGATTCTGGTAGGTTAGTTATATATGATCTTCATTTATTACGTTATTGTCTTCTGATGTATCGTAAGTTTAGGATATCACATATGACCAACCTTTGTGCTTTATAGAAAAAGTGAAATCTAAAATCCATTTACATTAGGATATATTAATGCATTAAAGACTATTTTTCGATTATGTTGTTTGGGATGTGAAACATGTAATCGAGTTATCATAACGAATCAATACTAGTTGGTGCGTGAAATCTAGGAGGGATTCTTAGAACCTTGTGACTTTCCTAAACTTGATTTTTATTAAATTAAATTCAATTTCATATTTTAAATTTGTTAGAATTTCTTAAATTTAGTTTCGCGTAGTTTTTTTTCTTGACCTTGTTATGTAGATCATTTTTCTTCGTGGGATCGATACCTCAATCTTTACTGCAATTGACCGCGTGTACTGTTTGAGCGTAATCAGTTACAAACACTGTCTTTAACAGCAGGCAGAGAACCTAGAGTCAGACGTGCACCACTTAGATTTGGCTATGAGGATGGCGCAGCTTCAAGCTTGCTCACTCTTAGTTCTTGATGTGTATGATGATGTTCCTACCACATATACGCAGGCTTTGCGAAGTGTTCATAAAGAGGAGTGGAAGGAAGCTTTGGATGAAAAGATTATCTCTTTAGAATAATCATACAAGGGATCTTGTGACACTCCCTAAAGGGAAGATGCCAATTGGTTGTAAGTGGGTTTTCACAGTGAAAAACGAGATTACAGATTCCAGGGGTGCTTGTTCAAGTATATGATATAAGGCAAGATTGATGGCTAAAAAATATGCACAGTAAGAAGGTGTGGACTACAATGAAGTATTCTCTTCGGTGGTAAAACACACTTGTCCTTTTTGCTTTAGTAGCGCAGTTTGACTTAGAGCTCGAGCAACTTGATGTCAAGACTGCTTTCTTGCATGGATATTTGGAAGAGGACATTTACATGTCTCAACCCGACAGATATGATGTTGTTGGTAAAGAAGAAAATGTATGAAAAGTGAAGAAGTCATTGTATGGGTTGAAGCAATCTTCAAGGCAGTGGTACAAGAGGTTTGATACTTTTATGAGTGAGCATGGATATGCGAGGAGTCAGTATGATCCTTGTGTATTCACACAGAAGCTCAAGGATGGGTTTTTCGTGTTTTTCTTACTTTATGTTGATGACATGCTCATTGCTGGGAAGAGCATGAAAGAAATTGATAAATTGAAGTTGAAACTTAGCATGGAGTTTGAGATGAAAGATCATAGTTCAGGGAAGAAGATACTTGGGATGGAGATAGTGAGAGGTAGGAAGAAGGGAATACTGACATTGTCACGAGACAATACTTTAGGAAGGTTATTCTCCGTTTTGACATGGATACGTCTAAGCCGGTAAGTACTCCTTTGGCTGCTCACTTTAAGCTCTCGGATAAGTAGTTTCTTAGCACAGAGGATGAGAGGGAATACATGTCACAGGTTCCCTATGCTAGTGCAGTTGGTAGTCTTATGTATGCCATGATCTGCACACGTCCGGATATTGCTCATGTAGTAAGTGTGGTTAGTAGGTTTATGTCAAACCCGGGAAAACAACATTAGCAGGCAGTGAAGTGGATATTGAGATATCTTCGGGGTACGTTGGATGTTGGTTTAGTATATGAGAAAGGAGATGTGTCAAATATGATCCTAGGTTATGTAGATTTGGATTATGTTGGTGATCTTTATAGGCGCCGATCGACTATAGGTTATTGTTTTACATTGGCGATTGGTCTGGTGAGTTGGAAGTCTCAGTTACAGTCTACAGTTGCTTTGTCTACTACTAAAGCAGAGTACATGGCTCTATCAGAGGCGATGAAGGAAGCCATTTGGCTTCAAGGCTTGGTTAGTGATTTGGATGTTACTCAGGATGATGTGACAGTCAGAGTGCTACCCATTTGGCGAAGAACATGGTTCATCATGCCCGGACGAAGCACATTGATGTACGATATCATTTTCTGAGGGATGTCATCAAAGATGGCGATGTTTTCTTGGAGAAGGTGAGTAATCAAGACAATTCAGCTGATATGTTGACAAAAGTGGTTCCAGATATCAAGTTTGAGCATTGTCTTAACTTGATCAGGCTATCTCAATGTTGACACCCCAATGAGGCAACGCCCTTAGGGGCATGAAGACGATTCTCGTGACCGAGAAGTGGATCTAGGCAATTTTTTTATGCCAAGGTGGAGATGGTTATGTGATTGTTTGTATGGTGGCCTGAAATTGTTCGCCAAAGTGTAGATTGTGAGACAGAGATAAGGAATGACTCAAAGTCCTTTATAAATAAGGACTCATAGTCCTTGTGTGTAATTGTATGATTGGTTCACAATTTAAGTGGGACTCAAAGTCCTCTTTCTCTCTTTATAAACAACATATAACAACATGATATTAGAGGAAGCAAATCAACGTGTGCAAAGGAAATACTACGTGAAAACGCAGCACATACAACGTGCAACACTGCAGCATACGCAACGTGAAAGAGGCTGTGAACTCGGTGTGAAATGAGCAACAAGATGACGTGAAATGGGCTGCAAGCATGGCGTGAAATAGGCTGCGAGTTCAGCGTGATTCGGTGTGTGTGTAGCGTGAAACAACAGCCAAATAGAAGGATTGGAATCGGGTGATTTCCGGTGTTCTTCGTTTGCGAGTTTCGTCAAACTTTTGGTGGTATTGTTTGCTTGAGATTTGGTAATCTCAAGGATCGTTGCTTGACAACGTTGTAATCAAGTAGGTGTTTCCATATCAATAAAATAGTTACGGAGTCATCGTCCGTGGAGTAGGCAAAGCCAAACCACGTAAATCTCGGTGTCATCTTTATTTTCTGCACATTGCTTGTTGTTTGCTATTACTTGCATAACATTTTTAGTCATTCACTATCACCACCTAGGTCTAGGACTTGTGTTGGAATTATTTGCATTAGTAGGTATTTCCCTTATAGCCCAACATTGTTAAAAGAGTGAGTATGCAATTGCAACTACTAACTTGTATGCGGGGTTAACATTAAATTTGATGATACATCAAACAAGAATATCATCACGACCATACACTTGGCAAAGATCACTTATCACGAGGACCATGTATTTCAAGTCAGGGCCGACTCACAAAGCCCAAAAAGGCAGGTCCAGTCATTAAAGCCCAAAAGGGCCCTTTAGAACAAATCATAGTCAGAGGCTCAAATTCAGGCTTAAATAGGATAAACGTTACAGAGAAAAAGAGTCGTAGTGGGAGTTACTCCCCCAAGGACATATCTTCATAAAAGAGGAGACTGTTACAGAGAACGTCTCCCCTCGCCAAGCCTCACATGCTTAAGTCGCGCAGAGAATTAATAGTGACCACTATATAAGGTAAAGGGAACATTCGACTAAAGTATGCAATTTTAACTGAATTTTTTCCTGATTAAGCTCTTTCTCCTACAAATTTACTGACTTAAGTATCCGAGTGCCTTCGGTCACTAATTTGGCAATATAACCTTTGTTTTATAGGTCGGATTTCTAGGATACCAGATTTGGATGCATCAATTTGGCGCCGTCCGTGGGGAATGACAGTTTCCTTTCTGAAAGAGAGTTTGTAGTTGGAAATTTCCTTAGTTCTAATCAGCAACAAAAAAGTCATAGCAAATGGAACGTTCTACAAACCGTAAAAGCAGCAACAATCAAGGCAACCCTTCCACTGGTGAAGCTAAGTTACCGATAATGCATGCTCCAAATCCAACAATAACGGAGCCAACTATACCAGGTAATGCAACATTACTGGATGGAATGGTGGCCCAATTGTCTCATACATTTGGCGGTACAGTAAAAGATTCCCGTGTGGATCAACTCCTGGTCCAGATGAACTATCTAATGAAAGTGGTAGACAAAATAAACCAGGAGTGTTCTCAATCTGCTAACCACGTCCATACCCCACCACAACAAAACTCCGCCAACCATGTTCGAGAGAACAATGAAGTTCCTGTAGAATTTCGACAACCAAATCTTGAAGGCAATGAACCACATGGATATGGTTCCTAGAGCAATGGAATCCCTCCATTAGTTCCATTCCAAATTGGAGTTACAGATCTCAATGTGCTTTACGAGTTTGCCAGACCACCATTCTCCGACGCACTCATGAGAACCCCGTTGAAAAAGTTTGTTTCTCCAAAGTTCAAAGCTTACGATGGAACTACTGATCCAATAGACCACCTGCGACATTTCCATCACATGATGGCCTTGAAAGAAAACACAGAGTCTTTTCAGTACCAAAATTTTCCAACCAGTCTTACGTCCACGACAATGAGTTGGTTCAATAGTCTACCCCCCAGGTCGATAGACTCCTTCCAAGCGTTAGACACTGCTTTCATTACAAGATTCATCGACAACCAGCGAATGAGAAAGGGTTCACACTACTTGCTGCACATCAAGCAAAAGCCTGAGGGCACCATTAGAGAATACGTTGCTCGTTTCACTGATGAGTTAACTATGATTGACGGATGCAGCGACGACACTACCATAGCTACCTTTACTTCTGGATTGAAAATTGGGTTGTTCTACAACTCTCTAAACTTAGACCCCAAAGAACATGGCAACTCTATTGAAAACCTCCCAAAAATACATTATCCTCAAAGAGATGTTGGCTGCTAAGAGGAAGAACGAATCTAAAAAGAGACCTTTATTAGCAAGTTAGGAGAAGAAGGAAGAAAGGTGGAAAGACGACAAGCCTCGGGAAAAGAATGGCTAGTCGAAAAGGCATCGAACCACTGGCAGGTCCGAGTTCAATAGACGAGAATTCGAAAGGCTGCAACCCAGAAGATCTAGATATGAATATCGACAAATACAATCAACACGATGTACAAACCATTCACGAATTTGAAAACAAGTCGAGCTGAGGTCCTGAAGACCATGGCGAAATGGGAGGAAGTAAATGGCCACCCAAGATGATACAAAATTCAGATGGGTGAGATAAGAGTAAGTATTGCTCTTCCCACAATGATTACGGGCACGATACCTAGGACTGCTACAACTTGAAGGACGTAATCGGGCACCATATCCAAAAGGGACGATTCATAGAGTTCATAAGGCAGAAAGATAAACAGCCCAAAGGGAAAGAGAAGGCAGACGCTACTATCCAATCGATCACCAAAGCGATCAATCCAGGAGTTACGAACAATAATCCGATATCCTGAGCCTTCCGTACAACGCACCAAAATGACACAGCCAACTCTGACCTTCTCAAAAAAGGACACAAAGAGAGTCCATTTCCCTTTTAAAGACGTTTTGGTGATTTCAGTACTGAAAGCCAAGTGGGAAATCAAAAGAGTATTGGTTGACACGAGTAACTCGACTGACCTTCTGTACCTAACAGCGTTTTGCAACGAGTCTTGTTGGGTTTCAGTAGAGAAGAATGTAGTCCACTCGGAATGATCTAATTACCAGTCAAAGTGGGAGAACCGAGTAGACAACGAGTCTTGTTGACAAATTTCTTGTTGTTGTCGCTCCATCCGCATACAACATGCTTCTCGGACGACCTTGGATACACAGGATGGGTCCAGTGTCCTCCACCATGGATCAATGCCTAAAGTACCATACCAACGATGGCATCGGGATAATCAAAGAAGATCAGTGAACTGTACGTGAATGCCATTATGTAGCAATAAAAGCTCCATATAGATAGCATTCACTGCAACGACCAGAAGAGCCATTGCAGCGACCTGGTCGAATGGACTTCGACCTCTCAAACGACAATACAACTCCAACCAATCCAAGAGACCGACCAAATATTGGACAGCCAAAAGAAAAGAAAAGAAAAAAATAGTTCACTTGGACGGTGAAGAGGGAGGCAAAACAGTTCGGATTGGCACGAAAATCCACCCAGAACTAGCCATGAAGCTTATCCAACTGCAGAAAGATAACCAGAACGTTTTCCTGGACAATGAAAGACATGGTGGGTATCGATTCCTCTGTCATTACTCACAGATTGCAAGTTAATCTGAACAAGAAGCTAGTCTGACATAAAAGAAGGCCAGTTGCCCCAGAACGCAACCAACCAATAAATTAGGAGGTGTATCGTCTGATGACTGAAGTCATGATCAGAGAATCTCATTACCCAGACTGGCTACCTCACAGTCTTGGTAAAGAAGAATAATGACAAGTGGAGAGTATGTGTAAATTGCACTGATCTAAACAAGGCCTGCCCAAAAAACAGTTTCCCATTCCCTGGTATAAATCAAATAGTCGAGCCATTGCTGGACACAAACTCGTGAGCTTCATGGATGCATACTCTAGCTGCAACCATATACAGATGCACCCGCCCGACGAAGAAAATACATCTTTCATAACAAAAAAGGGTACGTACTATTACCGAGTGATGTCGTTTGGACTGAAGAATGTAGGAGCTACGTACCAACGTCTTGTCAACATAATATTCAAAGATTTGACAGGCAAGACCATGTAGGTGTACATTGATGATATGTTAGTCAAGAGTTTACACGGTACATACCATATCAAAGATCTCGAATAGGCCTTCTCCCTGCTCCGAAGATACAAAATGAAGTTGAATCCAGAGAAATGTACATTTGGAGTAGAATTAGATAAGTTTCCTTTGATACATGGTCAATCAAAGAGGAATCAAAGCTAATCCAAAACAGATACAAGCACTTTTCAACATGCAATTGCCAACGAACATCATCAAGGGTGTGAAAAGCCTCAATGGTAGAATATCAGCTTTGAACAGATTCATTTCCAAGTCATCAGACAAATGTCTCACTTTTTTCAAAATCTTGAAAGGAAACAAGACATTCAAGTGGAATGAAGAATGCGAAAAAAAAAACTTTTCAAAGCCTGAACATACATGGGAAGCACTAAACTGCTGTAAAAACCAAACACATGAGAAACATTGTATTTATACTTGTCCGTGTCCGAAAATGCGGTCGGCTCAGCGTTGATACGAGAAAAGAAGGGCGCAAAGAACCAGTATACTAAGTCAGGAAAATACTTGCAGATGCTGAGATTAACTACCCGGCTTTGGAGAAACTGGCACTCGCCCTAATCGTATCTTCAAGAAAGCTACTACCATATTTCCAAGCTCATCCCATCGTTGTCATGACCGAACAACCACTTCAATCAGTGTTGCACAAACCAGAACTATCCGGAGGATGGTGAAATGGGCAATAGAACTCGGGCAGTTCGACATTAGTTACGCTTCTAAAACTACAATAAAATCTCAAGCATTAGCGGCTTTCATCGCTAAATTCACAAGAGTAACGAATATCAATTAGACAACAACAATCAAGAAGAGGAGGAAACCAAATGAACTAGTCAGGAATGGATCCTACGCTATGACGGAGCATCCAACGAGTCGGGAAGCGAAGCTAGAATAATCTTGTATTACTCGAAAGGCGTAACATTGGAAAAGGCAATTAAATTCAGTTTCAAAGCCTCAAATAATGAAGAGAGTAAGAAGCAGTGATAGTTAGATTACAGTTGGCCATGCATTCAGGAGTGAGAGAAATCAACGTCTTCACTAACTCCAAATTGGTAGCTTATAAGCTGAACGACGAACTCCAAGTCAAAGATGCTCGGATGAAATCCTATCAGCAAGAAACTACCGAATTGATGGAAAACTTCTAAGCCGCAACCATTAGAGTAGAGAATGACAGAGCTGACAAATTGGCCAAAGAAGTATCACGAGCTGAAAAAAATGATAATCTACTCATCACGATACAGGAAAGTTCCATATTGGAAAATCAAGTGCAAGAAGCACGTGCAATGGGTCAGGAAAACAGTTGGATGACTCCAATCTTGGCATACATAAAAAAATGGAGAAATTTCATCCGATAAAATGGAGGCTCGTAAGATGCAAACCGAGCAGTACGGTACACACTGATTAATGATAAACTCTGCAGGAGGTCTGCCACAGGAGCGCTGCTAAAATGCCTCCCACTGAAACATGCTAGGGTACAATGCAACGAAGCCAGGCCTCGGACGACAAGGATTGCCATCATCTTCAGGCAAGATGATCTTGAGGTCAGTCGACAATGAATAATCATTGCGAACACTATCTAGAGTCGCTTTGTGTCTCCCGCTTAGGAAAAAAGAAAGCTTCGCAAGTATCAAGCGCATCACCACTTAGAATCTTGAAACCAAACATTGTGAAAAGACGAAAATGAATGAGAGAAAAATCAAATTTTGGGAATGAAGACAACGTAAAGAAAGAAGTATAGCTCTCACGTTCCCCTTTTATAGGGTCGAGCAACGAAAATGTCGCTTATGGGAGGATGTGTGAGATACAATGGTTGCACGAAATCCTAAAAATTGTGTCGAAACAACGGGCGGACTAGACATTGGAGTAGAAAACGTAGCAACAACTATTAAAGGCATTAAATGCACAATGATGAAATCGAAAATCCAACCGTCGTAGAGTTAGTGGCCACATATACCCATTAACTAATGGGGAGTAGCTATTTATACATCAAATAGGACTATCATCATTACCATACACGTGACAAAAATCACTTATCACGAGGACCAAGTATTTCAATTCATGGCCGACTCGCAAAGCCCAAAAAGGCAGATCCAGTCGTTAAAGCCTAAAAGGGCCATTCATAACAGATCATAGTCAGAGACCTAAATCCAGACCCAACAAATCTCTCCCTTAAAAAGAAGAAATGTTACAGAGAAAAAGAGTCGTGGAGGGAGTTACTCCTCCAAGGACGTGTTTTCATAAGAGAGGAGACTATTATAAATTACGTCTCCCCTCGCCAAGCCTCACATGCTTAAGTCTCGCAGAGAATTAATAGTGACCACTATATAAGGTAAAGGGAACATTAGACTAAGGTATGCAATTTTAACTGAATTTTGTCCAGATTAAGCTCTATCTCCTACAAATACTGACTTAAACATTGGAGTGCCTTTGGCCATCAAATTGGTGGTCTTTGACAATCTAACCTTTCTTTTTCTGGTCGAATTTCTAGGAGACTAGATTTGGACGCATCAAAATTTATGATAGAAAGTAAAGGAACTGGAGATGCAAACCAATCACACGAAATATAATGTGCTTCACAACATCGAATTTGATTGCATCCGATGAGGCAAGATCCATTGTGGGATAGTCTTTCACATTATCCATTAATATTCCCATAATATTCATGATAATCATACAAAATGCACCCATAAAAACTCCTTTCTTGTCCCAATTCCCACAACCTTGTTCCTACCAATGGGACTTGGTTTTCCCTCAAATGTTGCTTACTTGTTTTCTCCTGTAAAGACGTTTCTTGAATGATTAATGATAGAGAGTAAGTTTGGGTTCTAGCAATCTTCTTATGTCATGGAGTGGTTTCCAATTAATCACTTATCCTAAGATCGGTAAATTCGGAATGAAGAAGAGTCTTTCAATTGTTTAAAGGAAATAAATCTCTCTAGGGATCATAAACTATCTTTTTGAATGCTCAATGCCCTTTAGTCTCTCTTAGATAAATGAATGAGACATATATTTATAGACTTATTCCAAAAAATCTATTTAGAGAGGTTTGGTCAATCAAAATATAACAAAACTATATTGTCAGTTGTAAAGGATTGCAAAAAATCTAGAGAGCCAGACCCCTAGTGCCAGGATAGTGCCAGGGGGCTTTATGTGCGTGTGATTATGTTCGATTGGAGCGTTGTGAGCATCTCTAAGATGATGGAGGGTATTGGGCTTGGCCTGGCGTAGGCATGGCTCTTAAGAATGGTTCAAAGGATTGTGTCAGATTGACAGAGATTCAATTTGGTTGATGTGACTAGTCTTATTAGTCAAGTTTTGAAACCCTTAAACCCTTAAGTCCAATTCAACTTGGGCTTTAGTCAACATCTTCTAGACTTTGGTCTTTTTTTATCTTCTTTGTGAGAATCCTTGACCATGAATCTTGATCATTCTCGACCTTGATCTCCTTGAGTCTTAGTTTTTTACTTTGACATTAGTTGACTTCTTCATTGTCTTTGACTTGGACCTTACTTCTTGAATTTTCATTGTTGACATGAGTCTTCTTGGGTCTTATTAGAGTCTTATAGCTTGAATGATCAATTCCTAAGTAACTACCCAAACTACTCATAGGCTTGACTTTATAATTTGGTCATTTTAATTTTACAATTTTTTCAAAGTTCAATCTACTGATTTCATAAATGAATCAATATTTTGTTTAGATTAGAAAATGAATTATCAGCTTCACCAAAAGGCGAAGATGATACATAAGAGGACCTCCAGCAAGTGAAAGAACCAGGTAGAAAATGGAATGGGAAGTGATGCAGTCGATTTTTGCTCACAACTTTGACCTTGACCTGCAAACTTGCTGACTTGCACAAGGAACACACGTGAGCCACGTACCACCGTTGTGGTGGCCGATGAAACTCTGATGCTAAAGTCAAACAGGGATCTGAGGAAGGCATAATGTTGTAAACATGAAATTTATAGCGTACCTTAGCTTACCAACTTCATGTCTTATTTATAGAGTTAGAGTCCTGGTTCGACCAGGCCATCAGTGGCGTAGTTTAGGGAAGGCGATCTTCGTGGAGATCCTTTTCTAATTAGGAGTTGTGCTCTGAAGGGAGTTTCCCTGTAAATCTTGTGCTCATAGATACGTGGGAAATAGTTACCAATCAGAGAGTAGTCCATAGATGGAAGTTTCCTTGTGTGACATATACTTTGGTATTTGCTTCCTAGTTAAAAGCGAAGAGCTGCTGTAATTGCCTGTCCGAAGTTGATCCTCAAGATACTTGCCTGAACAAGACTTACGTATTGAGGATAGATGTGAGCAAGGAATGTGATTTCTCAAAATATGTCAAAATTTCACCGAATATTTCTTATTTTGAAGTTACCGAAATCTCTTTCGAAATTCAAAATATGTCAAAACAATTCTGAGAAAAGTAATAAATATTTTAATCTTTGTATATTTTAACATGTTATAATGTTATTTTAGTATCAAAAGTTTTTTATTTGATTGATTCTTATGTAATATTCAGTTTGTATGACACTACGAATCGTGTGAGACGTTTTATGTAGTTTTTACGAGATTAAAATGCATAATTTAAATTATTAAATTTGAAATTACGACCTAAATTTTTATGTTTCTCTACACAAAACAAAATATTTCTTTAAATCAGGGGTCCAAAATTAACTCAAAAAATGAAATCACAATCCTTGGCTGTGAGACACGTGGGCTTAGCAGACTGTAATGAGTTGGGTCCGTCTAGTGGACTGCATTGAGCGGGCTTAGAGCCGCTTGGGCGGGATCAATGTTGGGCTGACACTTAGGCTATCAGTCCTCGAGATCAACATGACATGTGTACAACATAAAGGAGGGATTGTTTAGGTGTATCATCAATTACTCCCCCTAGTTAGTGGGCTATCGCATCGGTCCACTAAGTCACTTCTTGAAAAGATACGCCGCCCATGATGATTGAGTATGAATCATTGCTTGATCCACGCACTTCATTAATTGAGTGTGCATCGATTCAGTGGAGAAGAGGCGGGAATCCAATCCCTATTTAGATTTTTTTTTGCGGAGACCGACTTTTCTATTTTTTTGCTCTTAGAGATTTTTCTCTGTTTATCTTCTGATTGAAAGTTTGTTCATCTTCTTCATGGCTCACCAAAACCATCTTGATGACACGACTTTGGGCAAGGGCCTTGAGTTTTTCGAAGATAAGTCGCTTTCTGAATCGGGCCTTGCTGAAATCTGGAAGACGTTAAGGGTCCCTGAGGACTTGCCACTGTATGATCTGAAGGATGATTAGACACCATTGTTTTCGCCGGCAGGGTTTATCTGTTTGCATCGTGGGATACTCCAAACTGGAGTCTGCTTCCCTGTTCTTGACGTGATTTAGGAGTTCTTGGATTTTTCCCAGTTGGTGCCCAATGGGTACATGATTATTTTCCTTATTTTGATCAGGGCGAAAAAGGCTGACATCCGCGTGACTCCGCAGATGTTCCAATTGCTGACTTTTTTACCTCAGCTGAATGATCACGTTGTTTGTAAGATGACGTCGCCGGCTTGCTTTGGGAACTTTCTGAATGACTTCAAGTTCTGGCAGAAGTATTGTTTCTTGGCTCCTGCGGATTCGAAGTACTTTCAGTTCAATGGTAGTTCACTTGAACGAGAGTTCAAGCCACTTTGTAAGTGTAGCTTTATCTTCTGATTCCATTGCACTGATTGTGTGCTAACCATTGCTTGTGTTTCTTCACAGGGAGGTTCCCCACCACTCCTCTTACCCCAAAGAAGCGAAACACTATAAAGAAATTTTGTGACTTGTCGAAAAAGAATGCAAAGGAAATCATATGTTCTACCAACTTTAGTCGTAGTGGATTGTAGGACAACTGACATGAAACCCCACTCTTTATCGATCTTCGCGAGCTAAGTTCGAAGGTGGGACCCTTTCTATAAAAAGGAAAGTTGTCAAAGTTAATGATCATGTTTTGTCTAACCCGGAAGGGCTTTCTGAGACGCTCACCTCCTTTGTAGGTTCAAAGAAGTCACGTGTTAGGACTGGGTCGTCTTCCAAACGGCATGCTCCAGTAAGGGAGGAGCGTGAGCCTGATCAGCCTACCAGAGCGGAGGCCGAAGTGTCTGGCTAGGAGAGGGACCACTTGCGGTAAGATGGGGTTACAGATGCATCGAATCTGAGTACCGTGCAATCCAAAGCTCTGATTGACAAGTTGATGTTGGCCACTGTGGCGGTGTTTACTGGTATTGACCTGTCCGATACCATTTTGATGGAGGGTTCTGATGAGGATTCGCCTAAGGCTCCAGAGTCCAATCATTCCACTGGTGGGTCGTCTAATAGTGGCCATGGTGACACAGCCAAGTTTCTCATAGTTCACATTGTTCCCCATCTCGCTCCAGGCCACGTCTCAGGGTGATGGAGGGTCCATTGGACAACTCGCTTCCTTCTCTTCATTTGGATTACGCTGAGCCATCTTGCAATAAAGGCTAGTTGTAGGTGACAAAGGAAAGGTTGTAGAGGAGGGCTTGGGAGCAGTGGCGACTACGAAGGGTGGTGCTAGTGTAATTCTGTGTCTGGGAGAGCTTCACCCAGATGCATGGATGAGTCTGTTTGCCCTAGACGTGGTGAAGATGAGCAACTAGGCCTGGCACCGGGAGGTTGACGTAGACTACACGTCAAGGAAACACATAAGCAGGCATCACAGTTAGCTTACGGACCACGCTCTAAAACTTGAAGAGGATACGCTAGAATGGTGTATGGATAAGGGCTTAAGGTACCTTATGCTGGGAATGTCTCACTTGAGCTAGGTGGCCATCGCTGGGACAGAAGTTAAGGCGGCTCGTGAGAGGGTGTACACCATGGAACGTATCTTCTCGAACATGCAAAAGCTGTATACTAATGCACTTTTTCAAATTGAGCTGCCGAGGAAGCAGATTAAGGAGAGGAGGCTGGAACATTCAGCCATTGTTGCTGAGACTCAGAGGGTTCGTCTGGAAGCCATTGAGTCTGACTTAGCAGAGGCGATGTCCACAAAGGACAGATTCAAGCAGGAATTAGATCTGATCCGCCGTGATCTGGAGGTTGCACAGGAGGCTACAACAAAATTCCGCTCCGAGTTGTGTTCTTCTACTAAGGAGAACACCTTGAAGGAGGCTGATTGGGTTGCTCA
This sequence comes from Berberis vulgaris, assembly GCA_963556465.1. Taxonomy (NCBI): domain Eukaryota; kingdom Viridiplantae; phylum Streptophyta; class Magnoliopsida; order Ranunculales; family Berberidaceae; genus Berberis; species Berberis vulgaris. The sequence goes on from OY747127.1 coordinate 22,639,641, forward strand.
GGGACAGCAGTTGGAGTCTGATGTGGAATTTAATGCTCGGGTGGCAAGGAAGGTTGAGGACCAGCTTCAATTGAATCAATATGAGCTCAATGTTGTAAAGAGTAGTTTGATTACAGAGTAGTCTCACGTCGACGCGCTAACTGGCAAGCTGGAGCTATTGGAGCGTGAACTTGCTGAAGCAAAGGCGCCTGAGAAATAGCTTATCTGGGAACACGGTAAGTGTGAATTCTACTGGGTTGTACATGATAGATTGGAGTTATTGGTGTTGATGATGGAGAAGCATTCGGAATGGGATCCCGATCACTATAAGAAGATGTCATATGCAGACTTATCAATGGTTTCTGCGTCATCAGATGAAGAGGGTGATCCGGATCATGACGCTCAGATTGCGGCGTGTACGAACGCAACTCATGCTCCCTCCTCCATTAAGCTTAGCTCTTTTGTTTATGTTCCCTTTCCTGGTGAGGAATAGACTTTCTATACTTGTACCGTTTGTGTTTCAATTGTTAATGAAAACAAATTTATCTTGAGTATATTATGTACCTGTATAATGCTCGATTTCCCTACGGTGTGCCTTCTGTTTTGCCTTGTTTTACTTTGGCATAAGCTGGTTGGGTCAATAGGAAGTCGAGTGGTCTGTTTGTTGCTAAGAGTTTGACCATTCGTGTTGTGAGTAATTTTGAAATGTTCTGCTGCGAGGTCTCAGAGTCACTGTTGCTTGGTTACATCAAATAGTGGGTGTTCGGCGGATGGTTTAGTAGTGGGCTATGCTACCCAGGCTGTAGCTCATCCTTAAATAAGTCATTGGGGGCTTGTTTCCCCTATCTTACCATCGGTTGCGGTTGCTGGCATGAGTGGATTGTGATAGCCGAGCACATGAGTTGTCTTTGAGCTAGAGCACTTGTCTCGAGTCAGGTTTCATAAGCTCGGGCTAGCATTCCATGTAGCACTCGTTCGCGTGTTGGTGAGACGATTTATAGATCGGCAAGAGCAGCAATTGCTGATAATAGAATGTCAGCTCGTGTGAGCGTGAGAACGCTGCCTGAGCTGTAATTTTATTTTGTGACCGCTATTTTGAAAGGGAGCGACGGTCGTGTGGCGAGCAGTCTAGGGCTCCCACCTTCCAAACCATCTATGTCCAAGCAGAGTGGACTACAAGTTCGAGGAGTAATGATTCAACAATCATGGTCTGTTGAAGAGCGATGATCCCATTGCGAGCCGTCGATATCAGTTCGGGACTGAATAGGCTCCCACCTTTCAAACCATCTACACTTGCGCGAAGTGGGCTACAAGTTTGAGATGAGGGGGTTCGGCAACCATGGTCTGTAGAAGAGTAGTGGTCATGTGGCAAGCCATCAGAATTAGTTTAAGATTGACTAAGCTCCCACCTTCCAAATCATTTGCACCCGTGCGCATCGAGATACAAATTTGGGAGTTTTCGGCGACCATGGTCAGTAGAAAAGCAGTGGTCCCATGGCAAGTCGTCAAAATTAGTTCAGGATTGACTAGTCTCCCACATTCCAAACCATCTACACCCGTGCAGAGGGGGCTACAAGTCTGGGTTGGTAATTCGATGATCATGGTCTGTAGAAGAGCAAGGGTTTTGTGGCAACCCGTCGGAATCTGTTTGGGACTGACTAGGCTCCTACCTTCTAAACCATCTACACCCAGGTAGAGGGGGCTACAAGTCTGGGTTGGTAATTTGGCGATCATGGTTTGTAAAAGAACAGTGGTCCCGTGGCAAACCATCGACATCAGTCGAAACTAATGAGGCTCCCACCTTCCAATCCATCTACACTCGCGTAGAAGATGCTACAAGTCTAGGGTTGGTAATTCGGCAACCATGGTCTATAGAAAAGTAGTGGTCCCGTGGCGAACTGTCAACATCAGTCGAAAATGACTAGGCTTCCACCTTCCAAACCATTTACACCCGCGCAAAGGGGGCTACAGGTCTGGGCTTTGATCAGAAGTTGTCTTTGTCGGTCCTCACCGACTAGGCTTATCTGATCGGGTTCGGCGATCGGTGTCCGTGAAAGGGGCAGCAGTCCCTGGCAAGTCATTGTCACCAGGCGTGATAGCACTGATTAGACTCACACCTCCTAAACCATCGACATTCGCGCTAGGCAGACTAGGTGTCGGGATGAACAAGAAGTCGTCGTCATCAGCCAAAGCTGACTAAGCTTTCCTGGTTAGGTGAGGGTTATACCTGCTAAGGGCATGCAAGCTTGCATATGCGGGCATAGTGCATTGTGTGAATGAAATTCTCTTTAAAGAGACAGGAGTACCTTAAATCAGCTGGTGATCTGCAGGTGTGATCCGTGTCAAAAGTGACTGAGGTTTCTGATGCTCCTGTCAGGCACGTGGTAGAATATTGTTTGAATAATGGACATAGCTCATGGACCCGTGGAGGAAGAGCTAGGGTTTGTCATAGGATTGAGGCACTACGTGTACCGCGTAAATTGCATGATAACACATGTACAACGTAGATCGCGAGACGGTTGAGTATCGTTACTCCCCCTCTCAATTAATGGGGTTGTGTGCTGCCTCATTAATTGGATGAACGTGGTCCTGTGCAATTTTATTAGGAACCGTTGTCTCCTCGTTTCCCATACGGTATTCAATGCTGACAGTTAATGCTGAAGCGCCTGTTTGGTGAACCACTATGTTTATATAATGGTGTTTCTTCATCGTTGTAGGGATCATCTTCCACAGAGCACATTTCTTTTAACGCTCTTACTTGAAAAACATGATTTGGGTTTTCCAAAGGCTGAAGGGAGATCTCTGACTTTGGAGTCTTCGAATGTTCTGACATTTGCATCGATGAGTCATGTTAAGACTTGTTGTTATGCGTGGTCACCTGCTCTGGGTGAGCACCTAATTGGTTCACTGAGACCTTGTAATTTCTACTCGTATTGCGAAGAAGAAGCACAGACTCCCTCCTAAGGGACGAGTCTGTCGTTTATGCACTGGTGCCCTGTCGCTGCTCTGCGGCGCCTAATTTTAGAGATAACACCAGCAGCCATATTCGGAGCGGTTGCCTCCACCACTTGTTGATTAACCCCGTTGCCTCGCCATGCGCTGGAATTCGGGATCTCGGGCTAGGGAGGAGTTGGACATGGCCTGTTGGAGTAGGCCATTGACTTCTGGATGTCCCTCTCATCCCTTTAGCGGGAGGTTGCACTCGATCTGTTTCAACCTAATATTTGTCCCAAGTTCGTCTGGTCGAGCGGGTCGAGCGTGTGAGTTGGTCATAGCTTTCGACTAGTGTATCGCGGGGCCCCTGAATTGAGGGGGTGCATTTGTAAAGGCGTTGAATTGGGCGTACTATTTCATCATGTTCTCGCTCATGTCGATCCTTCATCCTACTCTCGTTCACGGATAACGTTCGTCGGAGAGCTTGTGGAGCTTACTTTCGGTACCTTAGCTATCGCTTTTAAGTCTTCTTATGTAATATGACTGTTCAAACGAGTCTTTATTGTATGTTGCACCGAATCGGATGCTTGTAGTTTGTAGTCTTTTGTACCCGCCTTTGAGCGATCGTTGTTACATCTTTCCGGTAATCAATAAAGTGTGTTTGCGTAATTCTTTTTTTATTTCTTAAATGATTGCAAATCACATAAGTTGCTAAAAAATAAGATTCTACATTGACTATGGAAAGGAAAATAAACAATTGAAGTAGACTAACTGCCGGCGGAGAGAGGTCGATCCGGCCCTGAAGTGAATTTGCATGGCCCTAGCTGAATCGTTGGTACCTTCAATGAACTGCCACGCTTTGCTGAAGTCACTGAGGTTACTGAAGAGTAAACCTTGCGTGGGAGTTTATTTTTGCACCGACTATTTGTTGGGGGGTCGTACTCCCGTCTACATTGACCTCTCCGTTTTGTTGGGTTGAAGAGCGGATTGATCCTGCGATGTGTGAATGTTCTCTGCGATGGTCCTGCATTTGTTCAACTTGCTCTGTGGGCTCCAGTTGGATCTAGGAACATTCTATCTGCTTTAGTGCAGCGTAGTGGCAGCCTCATGTCGTTGGTTTGTCTCCACTTATTGTCCCTTCCGAGTGGTTAGCAGTGTACTTAACGCACTGGTAAAGGGTGGAAACTACTGCTTCCATCTGGTGGAGCCATGGTCTTCCCAGGATAAGGTTGTAGGTAGACGTCGCGTCAACTACCATGAAGTTCAGAAACAAGACTTTTCTCAGTTGTGACTCTCCTACCACTATTGCTAACCTTATCTTCCCTATTGGGAAGCATTTTTCTCCGCTGAATTCAATTAGTGGATAGTCTGAGGATCTTAGATTCTCCTCCTTGAGGTCCATACTGCAGAACACGTTGTACAACAGGACGTTGAGAGAGCTTCCCATGTCCACCAGAGCCCTCTTCACTTCCCACCTTGCAATGGAGACTGATATGATGGGAACGTCATTGTAAGGTGTGTGGATGCCTTCGAGGTCTTTGTCTATAAAGGTTAAGATGGGAATGGGGCTTTGCACCCTTGAGTAATAAACGCATTTGTCCTCATCTGCGGGCTGTGTCTGCATCTCCAGTAGAGTCTGCTTGCGGGATTGGTTTGACTAGTCTTAATCCGTTCTGACTCCATGAAGGACATAGATTATGTTCGGAGTCTCCTTCTCGTTCTCCTTGGTTGTCTCCTCTGGTCCCTAGGTCATTCTGGTCGCTTCTCAGAACTCAGAAATTCTTTTAGCTTGCCCCTGCGGATCCAATACCCGATCTTACACCTTAGACTTTTGTAGTTTTTGGTGTCATGGCGACCCTCCTTGTGGTATGAGCAGTACTTGTTGTTGTAACGTTTGGAGGGGTCTCCGCGCTATTTCGAGGGTCACTTTAGATTTTCCTAGTTTTTCATGGAATTTAGGACATCCGATAGGATGGAATTAAGAAGGTCAGCGATCTAGATACAACGTAGTTGGAAGCTTTCTCTGGCTTGATCCGACAAGGGTCTGACATGTTGTTAGGAAACTTTCATCCTCTCGTCTTCTCCCCTCCTTCATGTCCTGAGGAAAGGAGGGCTTTTCAACTTATGTTTCCCTCTTCACGGTTCTCATCTCTTCTAAAGCGATGTACCTCGGGGCATCCTTTAGAAGTTCCATCATATCCAAAGGGGGTTCCAAGGTGAGGAAGTCATAAAGCTTTCCCTTTTTTAAGCCCCCGATAAAAGTCGACACGGCGGCCGTCAATAAGCATCAGTTCGTCGTTGAAGCGTGTGACATACTCTCTGAGTGTCTCATTGGATCTCTACTTTAGAGAGAGTATGTAGTGCTGGCCTTTTCAGACACGCTGACTTCAGACAAAGCGTGTCAAAAACTCCTTTGCTAGTGTCTTGAATGAGTCGACGACTTTGGCGGGAGGCTATGGAACCATATTATGCTGACTTCTTTAGGCTAGTAGGGAAAGTTCTGCACATCACCGACTCAGATCCTTCTTTGAGTGTATTACATGCTGGTAGGGAAAGTTTTGCACATCACCGACTCAGATTCTTCTTTGAGTGTAACATGCTGGTAATGGCGTAGGTGATTTAATGGGTCAATGGTCCCATCATAGAAGTCGAGCTTTGGAGGCGTTAACTTATTTGGAAGAGCCTCATTCATGATACAATCCATGAACAGTGGAACAGAGAGACAATATAACACGTCCGAGTTGTGTGCCCCTCTGTGGAGGGGGTTCTGCGGAGCGAGCCTGTCTGCCCTAAAAGTCGGTTCCACATTGGTTGCACCGCCTTCTCTAGTCCAATGAGAACTAGCAAGGGCTTGACTCTCCTGTGCTTGCTCTCTGTTGTCTTTCGGAGATGGAGGTCTCTGCTGCTCCTGATCTCTATTAGTGGGTGGAGGGTTCTGCTGTATGAGAGCCTCCACTACTTTGGCGATTTGTTGTATTTGAGACAACAATAAATCTATTCTGGAGTCCTTCGTTGTTGCTGGTGATGCGGGGGTGTGAGTCTGCTTCCCGTGTGTCACCGGCACCGCTCAGAGTGGTGGTATTGCACCTATCTGAGTGTTTGATGTGTCCCCTTGTTCTCCATTGTTGCATGATCCAGTGGTCACCATCTCTTTGTATTCTGAATAGAGATGATGCTAGTGAAAGGTTAGGAACTTTGTCATCCCCACGGATGACGCCAAACTGATGTAGTCGATTTTCGCTCCTTATTTTGACCTGCAAACCTGCGCATCTGCACAAGGATCGCACCTGAGCTGGGGACCACCGTTGTAGTGGCCGATGGCACTCCGATGCTAAAGTCAGACAGTGACCTGAGGAATGTGTAATGTTGTAAACAGGAAATTTGTAACGTACCTTAGCTTACCAACCTCGTGTCTTATTTATAGTCACTACACCAAAAGGCTTGTTTAGCTACGGGGAGATGGCCACGGCTCTAAACCGTTGGTTAATTTGCCACGGCTAAAAACCGTGGCTATAACAGCCAACGGTTTAAAACCGTGGCTAAAAAAAGGGTTGCCACGGCCAAAAACCGTGGCTAACTGCCAACGGTTTAAAATCGTGGTTATAACGGACAACGGTTTAAAATCGTGGCTAAAAAAAGGGTTGCCACGGCCAAAAACCGTTGCTAACTGCCAACGGTTTAAAACCGTGGCTATAAGCTTTTGCTTTCATGTGAGTTTCGAGCTTTGACGAAATTTTTTTTCGCGTTTTGGAGGGATCTGTTTAGCGCTTTGGCGAAATAAATTGAACAAAAGAAGCTGGCGAGTTGTTTTGTTCAAGTGTTCGTGAGTTTCGCGAGGTTCAAGCTGGCGAGGTGAGTTTCGTGAGTTTCGCGAGGTGTTTTTTGTTCAAGCTGGCGAGGTGAGTTTCGTGAGTGAGTTCGCAAGGAAAGAGTAAGGAGAAGGTTTTGTTCTTCATCAGGTAACAAATAAAGAATTTTTGTTTATTGTTCTGGTTGTTTGATTCGTTTAGTTTGATTGGTAGATGAAGTGTCCGGGGTTTTGAAGCAAGGGGGTGTTTGGATTTGGGTTAGAAATGTTGGGTGTTATTCAATTTCTGATTTATGTGTTTCAAGTTTGAAGGGATGTTAGTCAGATTTGGGGTTTAAGTGATTAGGAAGGTTTGGGTTTTGATGAGTTTATTGATTTTGAATAAATGGGGTTTTAGATTTGTGGTTATTGATGAGTTAGAGATGTTGGGGTTTTATTCAATATGCGGAAAGTTGAGATTTTGAAGGTCAGATTTGGGGATTTCAGTGGTTAGGAAGCTTTGGGTTTTGATGGGTTTAGCGGTTTTGAATTAATGGGGTTTCAGACTCGTGGTTATTGGCGAGTTAGAAATGGTGGGGTTTTGTTCATTCTCCAGAAAGTTGGGATTTTGGAAGGAAGACTATCAGATTTGGGGATTTTGGTGGTTGAGAAGCTTCGGGTTTTGAGGGGTTTGTTCATTTGGGGTTCAGTACATATGGTTGTTGATTTGTTTCAGTGTTTTGAAATGGACTATTTGGTTGCTTGTTGTTTGTGTTTAGCACAATGAGGTGATATGTTTATTTCCTAGTTGGTTTTAGGGGTTTTCAATGTAGAGATTTGGTGTCTTTGAAGGTTGAGGTTTTGAGGATTTTGTTTCAGTTGGGTTTAACAATTGTTTGCTTCTTTACTTGTGTAAATTAGGGTTTTGAATAGTTTGATTTGCGGCTTATCTTAGTTGAGAAATTTAGGGTTTGCATGGTTGAGGGATTTGATTTGGTTTTGGCTATTGTTCAACTTCATGATAAAAAAAAAATATGATTGGATGTTTATGTGAAATTGGGGCTTTTTGTATGTTGTTATTAAAGTTCTAAATGTGTAAAATAAAGTTCTTCACTTGATCATGGTTCATGAGTTTCACCACTGTCAAAATTTTGTTATCTATAACAGTGTAGTAGTTTTTAAGGCAATTGATTTAAGGTGAATTTTTTATTGTTTCAAATTGTAGTGGAGTCATACCAGTTAGTGGTGAAGAATACTCTATACCAACTAGATGAGGTATTATCATTAGCGCAATGGAGAGTCCTGAACAGATTGCATGACAGGAACGAGACACTATATTACAAAGTAAGTTTGCCGGATAAAAACTTAAAACTTCATTAGACTTTTGGAATTTCATCAGCTTAAACTAATCCCTTTACTTGGTTTCTCCAGGTCCTTATTGAAAACATTGAAAATTTTGCTCCAATAATATACAATCCGACTGTGGGGTTGGTATGTCAAAACTACAGAGGCTTGTTTAAACACCCACGTGGGATGTATTTCAATGCAAAGAATAAAGGAAAGATGATGTCCATGACCTATAACTGGCCATCTGAACAGGTTAGTAAGGGGTCAAGAGGATTAGTTGTTCTAGTTTGCTCTTGGAGGTTTGTTCTTTGTACGGATTTCATGTACTGTTCACTTCATGGAAGCTAATTTTGTGACCTGGTTTTTTGTTTCTTAGTACTTGGAATTGGAATCACATTAACATGTAACTTGCTAGGACTGTTTCACTTCTCTTTCATAATAACATCTATTCTTAAAATGTTCTTACATAAAGTGTGAGCTTGTCTCACTTTTAATTCACTCAAGAGTTGAGGAATTTGTGAACTAAAATTCCAAGTTCCCTTGAGCATAGGTTATTGCATCATAAGGTGATTTTATAAGTTTCTTTTTTACGCTCTTAGTCTAGATCTAGATAGTCTTAGGACAAATGTATGAGTAAGACTTTTGTGGAGGGAAAAAAACTTTTACTTCATATAAGATGAAATAAAATAGAAATTTAATAAGGAATGTTATTTCAGTTGACGTTGTTTGATTTCTAACAAAGAAGAAGAAGAAGAAGAAGCACTTCTTTGTTTACTGAAGTGATGTCACTCTCTGAAGAAGTTTCCGCTTCATCAGGAAATGGAAAAAGAAGTATTGGCAATGTTTTGAAAAATGATCAAAGGAAGCTTTTCCTCATTGTGGCAGCAGATCTTGTTCCCACACTGGAATCAAAATGGGGCGTGAAACTCGCAATAAAAAAATTACTGTCTGGTTCAGATCTTGAAAATTGCAGGTCTGACAATTAAAAGTTTCTCTGTTCTTGCTCCTTTCATGGAATTTGTACAGCTGAAATTTCAAGATAAACTAGGAATCTGCATTGTTTTGGATCTCTAACATGCATGCCTCTTCATGGCATCAGATACATTCATCCAATAGATAACAAGGAGTGCCATGTTGTTATTGGAGGAGACTACATTACAACAAAGTCTGGAACTGGATTAGTTCATACAGCCCCTGGTCATGGTCAGGAGGATTATGTGACTGGCCTGAAATACAGTCTTCCCATATTTTCTCCTGTAGATGATGATGGAAAGTTCACTGAAGAGGCTGGAAGATTCAGTGGTTTAGATGTTCTAGGAGATGGTAATGTTGCTGTTGTTAAATACTTGGATGAGAAACTATCAATCATTATGGAAGAACCATATAGTGAGTTTATTCCCTCTTTAAATATTGTTCAAGTAATAATGTAGGCATTCCATTTCATATCTTTAGTGTAGTTTATGAAAATATCCTACTAAGTGTTCTCTTTTGCAGAACATAAGTATCCATATGACTGGAGAACCAAGAAGCCGACAATATTTAGGGCAACTGAGCAGTGGTTTGCTTCTGTGGAAGGGTTCCGCCAGGCTGCTATGGATGCAATTGGTCATGTGACATGGATTCCAGCACAGGTATTGCATATAATCATTTCTTTCATTGCTTGTCTAATGCTTCATATGAGCTCCTACCTCAATGTAGAATTCTTCATCTTGGGTGCATTTCTTGTTTTGCTTCTCCAGGTTTTAATGGCAACCTTAAATTTTGGTTTGCTCACAACTTCTTTGACTTATTTTATTTCATTTTGGGGAAACTAGCTGGAAGATTTAGAAAGAAAGAAAGTAACTTGTTGAGGGAGGCCATTGTCTTGAGATAACTTGTTGAGGAAGGGGGAGCAATGAGGTAAGAGGCCCACATGGGTGTTGGTAGGAAAGAATATCATGTAATATTATGAGGATTTCAACGTTGAGAACCAAATTTAAGATGCATAGAGTGTTTCTTAGGTTTGATGAACCAATAATGAACATTATTGGTATGGTTAGTGTCCTAGCATTGTGGATTGCACCGAGCGTTACTGAACATAATACTTTTTAGCCATTGGCAGCATCTTCTGGAGCATTCTAGTTAATGTTTATGTTTTCATCTCCTAGTTTCTCTATCTCTAATGTCTCATTACTACTACACAGGACCCCGCCCTTCCCTAGTCAGTTAACTGGACTCGAGTACTCTTGTTTCTGCAAAATTGTCTTTGATCAATTGGTGCCCAATTTATATAAAATACTTATATAGTGCAATATCAAGAAGTGGAAAATCATTTCAATTAGTTGGGTCTTGTCAGTGTCGCACAAAACCTGAGCCAACACGAGATAGCTCAAAGATAAATAGGATAGATGAAATGCACAATGGGAATAACAGGAATGATGTTTCATTTGGCTAAGCTTGACGGAGTTGCTTTTATGCCTTTCTAATGCAGGATTATATGGCAAAACTTGAGGTGAGTTTTTCTTCAAACGGATAGTATGATGCAGAAGCATTGCTTCTAATATTATTAGGTCTATTTTATGGATATTTAAGATTTATTTTTTATTTTATTTCTCAGTTATAATAGGATATTTAGGAGTTATTTCAGATTCAAAGTCCAAACTTTTTTATGAGCAGGGGTCGTGCTTAGCCAGTTTTTGTATGTTTTGGGGTCTTTTAGGTCATGTTTTCTCTGAATAAGGAAGAAAAATGTGACTATCAGTTTTGTTATAGTAAAGGATAAAAATCTTCCACACAGGAAGAAGCAAACACAAAGGATCTTTTTGATTAATCAAATCCACCAGAAAATTAACCGTATTTACGAGTAAACATGACCAAATAGCTCCAAAACATGCTAAAACTGTCTAGACATGACCCCTAAGCTATTAATATAATAACTTGAAAAAAATTGTACTCGAAATAAAATCAACCTCTTAACAATTTTGGAATGAATGGAATTTCTATAAATCTATTAATTTTGAAATAAAAAATCAACCTGTAAATATTCTTAGAAAGGACAATAATATCAAATATTAGCAATGCTCCTGCATCATACTCTCCCCATTTAAAGTATATAGTAAAATATATAGTGCTTTGCTAGTAGGATATGATAGTAAAATAAATTAACTATTGCAAACCAAAATATATCAATTTATCTGGGTTTGGTGATTGATGAATTTTCATGATAAAATTAATTCTTAAACCTGCGAACATTAGGAAATATATTATGATAACTGCTGTGGCAATTTTTCATTTATGTCTGACCTCTAGTTGGCAATTTTTCATTTTTCTTTACATTTATCTATTCAATGGCTGTCACTTTCTCTTTGATGATATTACTTGATATCTTGCAGGAACTGGAGGGGAAGATACGCACACAAATTGGGTGGCCTCAAGGTTCTTAATTCTTACTGGATCAACGAGGGTTTTCAAATAATTTCTAAATGCTTTTTTTTTCCTTTTTTTTTTGTTTTTTAATTCCTTGGCAAGTTATGAAGCATGTTATGCCTTTCACAGGACTCGCCCTACAAGTATTATGAGATAATCCTGGCTGATGTTGCCCATAACACAATTAGGAATGATCCTAGAATAAACTGGATCTGCAATCCTGTCCACAAACACAGGGAACTTCGGGGGCTCACATCTGCTGGAAAGAAGTACAGGGGACTGCTGCAAGAATGTGGATCAAAGCTCCAGCGTAGGTACACCATTCAAGCAGTTTCTGATGATAGACATGTTGCAGTGTTGGCAGACCTCACCCTGGAACAGTGCACCGAGCTAGAAGGTACAGCAATACAAAAATATTAATGAAAATTTGAATAAAGATTGCATTATGATGAGCAAAATCAGTTGCTAAATTTTATCTTTGTACACACAGAGATGAGCAGAAAGGTAGTGAACATGGACGATACAGGGTACACCCAGAAAAGTGATGAAGTACGACTGGAAGAAGAAGGTGGGTACGTTCTTGCCAGATAGGCAATCTACTGTAATTAGCTCCATACTCTTTAAGCCACTGGCAGGGGAGTACAATGTTGGGTCAACCACAGCGAGGTCCATGGCCTGGTTCTCTTCCGCAGTTTCATCCGGTGCTCCTCTCATTTTTGTAAACATCCAGACTGAACAAGTTGTTGCAACCTCGGTAAGTACTAATAGTTTCTTCTCTGATGATGTTCTTGACCACTCTCTCAGATTGGCATAAAAGCATAATGGCGTGCCCATCATGGTCGTCTTGTTCTTTTCTTGGGAAACAAAAACACATCTTTCACTTGTTTCAGTTCAGGCCCTGATATTGCTTCCTCTTCATCTAAATATAGAGCTTTCTAAAGTACCTGATACTATTCCTCCAAGAGCACAGGTGAAGATCATTACGAATTACCTAAATGTCGTTTTATGTCATTGCAATGGTACTGCTTCTTATCTTTTCTTCCAATCTCCTGTATTTGCAGGTGCAATGCCCACTTGAGGTTGCAAATCTTCGTCCAAGCAGGGATGTAGCTGTTCTAGATTTCTCTTATAAGTTTGGAACTACATTGGTACTGTGCTCAGCTTGAAATTTATCTGTTCGCTCCTCTCTTAGCTAGGGTCTCCTAGTTCTGTTTTTCATTGTTTATTGCTTCTACACAGGTCAATCCCAAGCTCCGGCTTCCAGCTGTCTTAAATAAATTTATGCAGCATATATCATTAACTGCTGAAGAATTCTTCCCACAATGGAGGTCACTTTCTAGACCACCTTTGAAGCTACAAGAAGTGGTATGATTCTCCTGCTATTATTGTTTTAGGAATAGTAATTCTCTGTTACCTAAAGCTTTCATCTTCATCTTATCTTCTTTATGCTTCACAGGTGCATCTGCAGCATAGAATCTTAGTTATAATTAGGATTATAGTTTTTTTTCCTCCCCCCACTTATTTTTGTTGAGGACCATGTCTCAAAGTTTATATTTGCTGCCTAAGAACAGGAAATCTCACCTCCAAAAGAGCATGAGTTGATTAAGCAATCGTGACTTCCTTGAGCTGCTATGATTTGCCATGCAGACTCATAAGAGTGGTGCAAACACGTCCTACTATTATTTAATTATTTCACTTGATAATGCACAATTTTTTCAAGGTGTATTAAACTACAGCTACTCAATAACTTTATTCTTTTCACTGTGTGTTGGTAACTACTTACATGGATCTAATGTTCTTTGATCATCTGAAATCGTGATTTGATGGTGCCTAAAATATTTGGGCATAAGACCAAATCTCTGTTAATTATGAACTATGATAGTCACCACAGAGATCTATTTTGTTTGACAATATTATTTACTTGTAACCTCAGCTACCATTAAGCTGGCTAGGCGTGATCAAGGTACTTTCTTCATCAATTGCTGGTATGACTAATCACGTGAGTGTTATTCAAGATGCTATTGGGGAGAAGGTATTGTTTATTGCATACTGTTAGCTTTCAAGTGCTCATTATACTTCCTTGTGTTACATTTGTTTTCAACAATTGGGCTTTGATAGCATAACAAGCCTTTAACATGGCGATGAAAACTTTTTTTTTATATGCTTTTACCTGCATCCATTTATATTCAAGTTATGTCATTAACTGAATTATATGCCACTTTTTGTTGACTTAATTATCTTATCTTCGATTCTTATTGTTTTGTTTATTCTTTGAGTTTTCATGTATCTCCAGTTTTTCATGTAATCAAGTTCTTCTCTTACAGAGTGAAAAGCAATCAAGCTGGTGTGGACTTGAAGAGAACAAGGACCCGTGTAGTGATCAATGCTATCTCCGGGTAACTTTTGTCATGTCTAAGTTTAAAATGCATACTTCCATGTTATCACTGTTGAAAATGAAGCTTAAGATCAACAAAATGGTTATGATATACTCTTCAGCATGTTATAACACCTCCAATTCTAGAGGGTACATCACAAGGAAGGCTAACAAGTAATTTAAGTAGTTTTTATGTGTCAGTGAACTCCATTATGGTTATGGTTTCCGCAGTCTTCACAAGCACACACATACACACTAATATGCCTGACATAGTGACAATGGCAAAGATAATTCATACGACTTTCCATGCAGTTTTTTTAAGAGAGTACCGTAAGTTTATTTTATTGTAGCATTTTTGTTAAGTTTTTCTACGAACATTTTGTGTTGTAAATGTTACTTTAAGTTTGATGATATGTTTGTTGCTGTGATATGTTCAGGGTATTGGAAATGGCATTCCGCTTGGTGCTATTGTTACAACCCCTGAGATTGCACAGGTCTTGACGCATCGTAGTTACTTCAACACCTTTGGTGGAAATCCCGTATGTACAGCTGCTGGCCATGCAGTTCTGAAAGTAATTGAGAAAATAAAAGCTCCAGGAGGATGCAATGGACTACACAATGTCGAATTGTAAATGTTGTTGTTTCTGTTGTAATGAATTGTGAATGATCTAAATTTTTGCTGTAATGAATTGTAAATGTTGTTGCTGTAATGAATTGCTTGAAAGCAATTGCTGGAATTTGCTGATCAGAGGTTGTAAATGCTGTTTTTAAATTTAATAAAAAGTCATATTAAATTTTATTTACTTGATGCACTTGCTGAATTATACTTACCTATAAGATGTAATCAAAAGTCATTTGATAGCAAAAAAAAAAATAAAAAAAATTTGCAACGGTTTAGAACCGTGGCTAAATATTGCAACGGCTCAGAACCGTGGCTATGACTTGCCACGGCTTAGAACCGTGGCTAGGACTGGCCATGGCTTAAAACCGTGGCTAAAAACTTTGGAACGGCTTAGAACCGTGGCTAGGACTTGCCACGGTTTTAAGCCGTGGCCATTAAAACCGTGGCTAACATGTTTGCAACGGTTTATAACCGTGGCTAACATGTTTGCAACGGTTTATAGCCGTGGCTAAATCATCAACCGTTCTCGAGCATAAAACCGTTGCTAATATTTTTGCCACAGTTTTTAGCCGTTACTGAGGATTTAGCGACGCCTCTACAGCCCACGGTTCTAAGCCGTGCCAATGGGTTACCCCCACGGTTTAAAACCGTTGCTAATGGGCATTTTTGGTGTAGTGAGTGTTGGAATCCTGGTTCGACCAGGCCATCGGTGGCGTAGTTTAGGAAATGAGATCTTCGTGTGGAGATCCTTATCTAATTAGGAGTTGTGTTATGGAGGGGAGTTTTCCTGTTAGCCTTGTGCTCCTAGATACGCGAAAGATAGTTCTCAATCAGATAATGGTCCGTAGATGGAAGTTTCCATGAGTGACATGTACTTTGGTATTTGCTTCCTAGTTGGAAGCGAATAGCTATTGTAATTGTCTGTCCGAAGCTGATCATCAAGATATTTGCCTTAGCAGGGCTTACAGGTATTGAGCATGGTAGTGAGACACGTGGGCTTAGCAGACTGTAATGAGTTGGGTCCGTCTGGCGGACTGCAATAAGTGGGCTTAAAATCGCTTGGGCCGGATCAGTGTTAAGCTTACTAGGGTCTATCATTCCTTGAGATTATCATGACACATATACGGCGTAGAGGAGAAATCGTTTTGGTGTATCATGAGGAAGTATGAAGGGTTCATTGAGAAGGCATGGAAATGGTTCTTCCTCAACCTCAAACATACAACATACAGATCAAGCTGCCCCAACATTGTTCATTTCCTCGTCTTTTAATGCGCTTGGCTCTTTCCACCAAAATCCTTGAACTACCTGACTAGCACAATTTCATTTCTACCGCTACAATTTTTATTTTTATTTTGAAAAAAAAATATATTTTAATATGATTGTCTGAGCCAGCAGTTTGCCTTGACAGTTTTGGATATTCAAGTTGGCTGGTGCAATCCTGACGACGACTAACTTGATCAGGTAGGGGCCTTTGACCGTGAATACTTTTCTTTCATACAATTATATAAAGGGTCAGGGTCCTGGTTCTGGGCCTTACTTTTTTGCCTTCAATGTTTTCATATTTTTCAAACCATCGGATCCTTTTATATTGACTGATGGTGTGGATAATAATATATTTGAAAGAAAGAATTTGAAGAATCTAGGAGAATATAAACCATTGATCATATAGAAATGTATACAAAGTAGGAAACCCGTCCAATAAAAATCTGCAAAACAATAGGAAACCCAAAATTTGCCATTTTCAGAATGATACTCATCATTCAAACTACTTTCAAATGCTCCACTCTAACAGACTAAATGGTATCTTTTTTAATGGAAACGTTTAAAATTTTCACAATCTCACACTTTCTTGGAAACGTTTAAAAATTTTGATCTTAAATTAGGTTCAATTTGAGCATATACCTAACATCATTTTAGGCAAGGTTCAGGGTTGTTGGCAGAGCTAGGAATTGACTATATATTAAAAGAGGGAATGAAATGATTGAGCCAACTCTTCTCCTTCTGTAGCTGTAACAGCTAAATCTTCTCCTGCAATTGCTAAGGAAGAACAGCACCTCCAGTCATGGAGGGCTTCCACAGTATATCTCACCATGCTGCAATCAAGGTCGCTTTGGTGGTTTTGGCCCTTTGGGCATTATCTTGCCAGTGTACGTTGGCATCTACAACTGCGAACAACAGCAGCACATCTACAACTACGAACAGCAGCAGCTCACATCGATGGGTGTACAGCAAGAGGCATATATATGTGACTAATGACTTATTTGAAGGTACTCCGCTAAATCTCCTTTGTGGAAAGAAGTTAGGCGATGGCGATTATACAGTGCTTCCATACAAACAGACTTTTCAATGGGGTTTTCGCCTCAGCCTTCCAGTAGTCCGCAGTGAATATTGGTGTAAGATGAGTTGGTTGGATGGCAACAAGGAATGGTTTAAGGGAGATTTTTTTATTTACGGCTTCGAAGATGAATTTCCTTGTGTAAATTGTTTTCATATCTACTGGTTAGTTCGCTATGAAGGACTATTTTCTAATCAAGATAATGGTCAGACATATGCATTGCAACATCGATGGACGAGGGTAGGCAGAAAAGAAAAGTAAATAAGATCAAGGAGTTGAAAATGTATATTTATTTACCATTGAGTATATGGATTTCTTTATGATCAGTGGATTATATAGTGATATAATTATAGTTTTATTACAGTTTTCTTTTGTTGCATCATCTAACGTGTGTGTATTATAGTCAAATTAGCAAAGACTTAATAACATGGTAACTCGTGAAGTCTAAATTATGTACAAAAAAACTCTATAGGGAGCCCCAGTTTTGGAACATAAGGCCTTGCCATTTCATGTTTTGGTTGGCAATAAGAATGTTTTAATACACCTTCCTTGTAAGAATTTATAATGGTTCAGATTCCGTTCTCCTTGACCTTGACCTGCACAAAAAACGCACGTGAACCAAAAACCACTGTTGTGGCAGCCGATGACACTCTGATGCTAAAGTCAGATAAGGCTTGAGAAATGAGTAATGCTTAATATTGGGTTCTATCGCATACCTTGTTCTTCAACCTTGTGCCCTATTTATCATGTGAGAGTCTTTGTTCGGCTATGCCTTTGGTAGCATAGTTTAGGGAAAAATATCTTGCTCGAGATCCTTTCCTTGTTGAGAGTTGTCCATGCAGAAGAGTTTTCATGCACAACTTATACTCTAGTATTCGTTTCCTAGTAGAAATCAATGTGTTGTTGGCATGTCTATCTTAAGTTAAACTCCTAGATACTTGCCTTATTAGGTCTTACGAGTACTAGGCTTGACCATATGACTTATGGGCTTAATAGGGCCTTGCTGATTGGGCCCAACCTCTTGGTACCCATCACAATGGGCCTGGAGTAATCTAGGATTTGCCAGATTGGGCGCTCATCCAGGCCAGCTATTGCTTTGTTGACGAGATCATCATGACACGTGTACGATGCAGATTGTTGGACGGTTCGATGTATCTTCAGCTGCTCGCCCCGAGTTAGTGGGCTAGCTTGCCAATCCGCTAACTCACTTCATGAAGGAATTGTACAATCATGATAACTTAGTCTGAAACATTTCCTCGAACAACACACATCATTAATTGAGTACGTGACTGCTCATAAAGGGCGCAAATCCTCGCTTCTATTTAAGTCTCCTTCTCTACAGAGTTTAGTTTCTTTACTTTGCAATTTCTCTGAAACTCTTGTTCTTTTGCTTCCGCATTCTTTCTTATGTTTTCACAAGTGTAGTCGAAAGTTTGTACCTTCATTGATGGCGGACAAGAGTGAACTTAATCCCGACCAGGCATTGTCCCTCTCTTGCTATGAGTTTTTCGAGACAGGTTAGTCAACGAACTTGGTCTAGTTAGTCTCCAGGATCAATACCAATGAGGACCTGAAACTTGCCCCATGGGGTTTAGATCAAACCCTACTAAGGCCTTTGTAGGGATTCATCACCTTGCATAAGGGCATATTTCAATCGGGACTTCGCTTTCTGGTCCCAGAAGACATCTGGCACTTTCTGGCGTATCTTCGCATTTCGCTTGCTCAGATGGTACCGAGCGGATTCAGAACCTTGATCGCCATTTTCATTAGAGCAAAGGACGATGGTATTCAAGTGACTCCGAAGGTGATTCATTTATTGACTTCCCCTCATTTGAATGCTCATGGGGTATGCTAGCTTAGCACTCTAGTTTGCCTGGGTTCACTATCAAACGATTTCAAGTCCTGGTAGAAATATTATTTTTTGGCTTCTTCAAACTCTTTGTATTTTAAGTTGGAAGATCATCCGCTTGTCAGAGGTTTCAGATTGGATAACACTAAACATAATGTTCCTATTTTTTTTTGTCCGATCACTGTGGATGTTGCACTGAATTGTTGCATATTTTGCTAGAGAAATTTTCGGCTCCAGTTCTCTTTGAGGAGTCGATAATGAAAAAGTTCAATGATTTGACTTTTATGCTCATCGAAGAGGTTATGCATCCGAGCAACATTGCCCAGAGTGGGCTAATTGAGAATTTTCATGAGGCCCATTCTGTTCAGAACATCGACCAAAGAGACTGGCGTCGTCTTTCAAGGAAGAGAAAACTGACAATGCTCAGTCCGACAAGGTAGGCTGAAATGGAGGCATCTCTGCCACCTATTACTCTACTCAAGAAGAAGCAAGCTAATTCTAAGACCGTTCCTTCTTCTCATCCGCTGGAGAAAGAGGTAACCATTGTGGAGCCTAGGCAGGCTCAGTCTGCCAAGGAGGTGGTTCTGGAAGAGCAAGGTGTTCCCCGCCCCGTGACTAACTTAGAGGGAAATCTTTCGAGGTTGGCAAGAATTAGTGGTATCGGCCAACCGAGCGTTGGAGATATCGAAGTTCCTCAATCTGTCCAGTCTTTGGATGTTGATCCCGCCACCATGACTGTTGAAGCTCCTCTTCCCCGCTTTGCCAAAACGGTCGCTCCAGGGAGTGGTTCTCCTTGTTCTCTCTCGCCTACAGACCTTGATGCAAGGCATCGGACCAAAGCTCAAGTTAAGAAGACTTTGGCTGGGAAACAAAAATCCTCGAAGGGGGCCCGTAGCATTGTGCTGACGTCCAAGGGTGGAGTTGGCATATTTTCATATCAGAGTGAGCTACAGACTGCTGCCCGAGTCGGCCTCCCTAGCACAGAGTCAAATACACATGGCTGGCACCTGGAAGTTGACGTGCCAACTGTTTCGGAATGGAAGATCCACAAATGGTTTGAGAGGATGAACTATCAGTAGCTAGTGTTTGAGAAGGTGACTATGGAGGAGTGCGCCAACAAGGGCCAGAGGCATTTGATGCTGGAGATGGCTCTGCTGAATTAAGCTGCCATGGTTGGAACCAAAGTGAAGGCAGCATACGTTAGAGTGTATGCCATGGAAAGGATTTTTTCTAACTTGCAGAAGTCGTACTTTGATGCACTTTATCAAATTGAGTCCTTAAATAAGCAGCTGGCGGAGTCTGGTGCTGGCGCGGACTCCTTGTCTTGTTTGCGGGATGATTTTGAAGCTAAGCTTGAAGCCTCAAATGTTGAGCTAGACTTTTCCAAGGCTAGTTTGGTGTCCGTTGAGGCACACTCGGGAAGAGTTGAGGCACATGCAAGAGGTGAAGGATAAGTCACAAGCTTATATGAAAGCTCAAGTTGTTGTAAGAAGGCAAACTGAGTCTGAATAGAATGCCTTACGCCAAAAGCTTGAATCTGAAGTTTCTAAGGGCCTTCATCGTGTCCGCGAAATGGAGGGTCAAGCCGCTTCTGTCCTGGATGAGCTAAACCCACTGAAGCAACAATTGGCAGATTAGCAATCTAAGGTAGTTGTGCTTGTGGACAGGCTAGAGAAAGCGAACAAGTGTCTAGCGAATTTGGAAGCCCGTGAACAGATTATGCGTAAAGGTTAGGCGATTTTGGATTTCGCCCAGGTCGTTAAAGCTAGGTTGAAGCTGCTAGCGCGGATTGAAGACAAACACCCTAATCTCAACTTTTCTTATTACAAAAAAGGTTGCTTATGCGAAGTTTGATGATGCAGAAGCTTCAGATCAAGCGACCTCAACTGTTGATTCGGGACACCGGACGCTGCTAACCCATCCCTAATAATCTCTTCTAATGTAACTAGCCTTTCGGCCACTGGAATCGATCCTCCCCAACAACTGTAATATTTGAATTATGAAAAAAAAATGGTCAGGTTCGGCCACCATTGTCTATGGTCGGACAATGGTTCTTGGCAAGCCATCTTGATCAGGCACCATGATCACTGACTAGACTCCCACTTTCTAAGCCATTTTTTATCTGTTCCTGGCGAACTAGGTCTTATAGCGGACTAGAAGTTGTCGTCATCAGTCTTCACAAGCTGACTAAACTTTGGTCATGTTTGTCTTAAATGGCTTTGGGTTTGTAAGTCTGACTTGGGTGTCCTGACTTATTTAATTCACTTAGTGGTTCGACCTGAAGATCGGGTCTACGGGTCTGATGCTTAAATCATATTGTAATAGATTGATTGGGTGCCCAGCTAGATGAACAACGGTGGAACTTTAGTAAAAGTAAATACCTTTTATTGATAATATTTCTTAAGGTGTTTTACATTCCATGGCCACTTAAGGCTTTCACCGTTCATGCTTTCTAATCAATATGTTCTTGACATGTTCATCTTAGTTACTTTGTAGGGCCTTTTCCAGTTTGGGTTTAGCTTGCCCGCGCCTGGTTCCTTAGTGTTTTGTTGAATTATTCTGAGCACTCAGTCTCCCACTTTTAACTTTGTGGCTTGACTTTCTTATTCTCTGTTGGTAGGTGGCGATCTTGGCAGAAGCCTCATTTCTCCTTTCCTCGAGGAGGTCTAGCCTGACGCGCAAGGCTTCATCATTGTCATCCAGCCTGAACTCCTCCGTTCTGAATGTCGGCATCCCTAGCTCAATATGGATCATTGCTTCTGATCTGTAAGCTAGGGCGAAAGGTGTTTCCCCAGTCGGGGTTCTTTTGGTGATCTGATATGCCCGAAGGATTCCTGGTAACTCCGAAACCCACCGGCTCTTGGCTGCATCAAGTTTTCTTTTGAGCACTTCCAAGATCGTCTTGTTGGTGACTTCCTCCTAGGGTTGGGCCGGTCTAGTTAACTGGGCCGATTTGTCAAAACCGAAGACCGGACCAAACTATAAAAAATTGAATTTTCAGGGATCGGGTGAGACTGGTTAATCGAAATTCGAGTTAACCAAAATTTCAGTATAGGCCAGTCTTTGTCCAAATAACCATTTCAGCCAAAAGAATTTCTCCCTTTGTTTCTCCCTTCCTTCTCACATTCAACCCAAACAGGTGAAGAAACATAGACCGGCGCAACAACTCAACTAAAACTCTGGATAGTATTGGATCTCCAACAAAGTCGCAACAACAACTCTGACAGCTTGGCGTGGTCTAAGAGTTTTAATGGATGTTCAACTACCGAAATCACAAACAGATCATCTCTGTCACACAACATCACTCCAATCTTGGTGCTCATTCTCTCTTCGCTCAACGCTCATCTTCTTGTAAGTCTCTCTTTCATTCATCTTCAATGTATCATCTCCTTGAAAATGGCGAGATCTGTGAAGAGGATACGACGGCGAGGTATGAGATTTGTGGAGAGGTTTCAACGACGAGAGTAGCGTTGGCTTCCTCTTTGACAGTGGCCTGATTTGTCTGATCATATGTCGTGATGGTGGCCTGGATCCGAGGTGGTGATGGAAGCCTAAATAGGAGATGATGATGATGGATTGATTTGGCTCGATCGACGCTTGTAATGGTGGCTTGATTTGTGATTGTTCAGCTTGTTTTTCTTTATCTTGGTCTGGGGATGGAAACGGATAAATAGGTTTTGATAAGCGAATGAGATGAAAAAAGGGTATTTTTGTTTTGAGTGTTTAATGAGAAGAGATAGGTCACTGAAGAAACCGATTTTCAATACTGTAAGAAAGAGAAATATTAAAAAGAAACAGGTCACTGAAGAAACTGATTTCCAACACTATAAGAAAGAGAGAGATTGTGAAGAAGTGTGATTGTGAATAAGTGTTTAATGAGAAGAGACGGGTCACTAAAGAGATTGATTTTCAATATTGTACAAAAAAGAGAGTTTGCGAATAAGTGAAGTTAATGTAATAAACTGGTCGGGTCGGTTAACCAGCGGGTTCTTGGAATTGAATCCTAGGACTGAACCAAAAATATCGGTCTGATCCGGTTTTAGAACTGAACTTAAAAATATTAAAACCTGGCCCGGATCGGTTCGCTCCGGTTATTCGGTCTGAAATGCCCAGCCCTACTTTCTCTTGTCCAGTGGCTTGGGGCTGTCTTCGCAAGGAGAAGTGGAGGCTGATGCTAAAATTTTCATATAGTTTTTCAACCTTTTTGCCTTTGAACTGAGTGCCATTGTCACTAACTAGTGTCCTTGGAATGCCAAATCTGCAGACGATAGACGCCCATATGAAATTCACGATTTGCTTCTGGCTTGTCTTGGACAGTGGCTCCACTTTAACCCATTTGGCGAAGTAATCGACAACTACGATGAGGAACCACTTTTTGGCAGAGATGGGGAGTGGCCCAACAATATCCATTCCCCATTGTGCGAAAGGCCATGGGCTGGTCATTAGAATTAAGGGCTGAGCAGGCATGTCTACGTACGGCGCAAACCTCTGACACTTGTCACATTTTTCAGACTATTTCCTTGGCATCTTGCTACATTTTTGGCAAATAATACCCTAAGGTTAGGGCTTTGTGTGCCAAAAATCTCCGGCTTGGGTGGTTCCCACAGATGCCTTCATGAATTTCTCTAAGAACATAGTTTGCCTCTGAGGGGATCAGGCATCTGAGTAAGGGTCTCATGGTTGACCTTCTATATAACTTTCATTTAGAAGAGTATATCGTGCTGCCCTATTTTACAACTTTTGCCTTCTCTGCAGGGGGACTCCATTTTTTACGTACTCGATGATAGGATTCATCCAATTTGTCTCTACGTCTGTCACGCATGCATTGTTGGGTTCTTCTTCTTCCAGACTCAATTTTTCTTGGAACTTGTTGAGCCTAACTGAGGTCTCAGCTGTAGCTGAGGTATTCTTGGCCAGTGTGTTGGCTCTTTCATTGTCATCTTTGGGACATTGTCGAAGCTCTAGCCTTTTGAATCCGCTCACGGTATTGACAACTTTTTCGCGGTAAGCCGACATTCTGGGATCTTTGCTGCTGAATTCCTCTTTGACCCGGTTAACTACTAGACGGGAGTCGTTGTACGTGGTCAATTCATTTATTCTGATCCCCTTAGAGAAGTTCAGGTCGAATGAGAGGGCCTCATACCCTGCTTGATTGTTTGAGGCAGGGAAGTCGAACTTGACTACTTTTTTCCAGTGTCGTCCTGTCTGGAAGGCAGATAATGACTCTAGCCCACTTTCATTGACTATGGATGACCCGTCGCAACGCAGGATCCATCCTTAGTTATCTGACCTTTGTTCTTGGTTGTCCAATTCTTGTTCCCCACCGCCGATGAATTCGACGATGAAGTCCGCCAAAGCTTGAGCCTTGATGGTAGTCCTTGGGGAGTAGTTGATATCAAATGACCCTAGTTCAACTAACAATTTAGCCATCTTTCCTTATAATTCTGGCTTGTGCAATACTGTGTAGAGTGGATGTTTGGTTAGGACCGTTATAGAGTGGGTTTGGAAGTATGGCCACAGCTTCCTTGAGGAAACGACCAGCGCCAACGCTAACTTCTCAGGATTTGGGTAGTTTTCCTCTGCTTCCACAAAGGTTTTGTTGGTGTAGTATACTGGTCTATGTACTCCTTTATCATTTTGCAACAGGGCTGAACTGACAACATGCTTTGAGACTGATAGATATAAGTAAAGCATCTATCCTAGTGTCATTTTTTAAAGTAACTCCGCACTTCTCATGTATGCTTTCAAGCTTTGGAAGGCTTGGTCGCACTTTTCATCCCATTTGAACCATTTACTTTTTTTAGAATTTTGACAAAAGGAGGCATTTGTCGGGTGATTTGGAAATAAACCTATTGAGTGATGCACCCTCCCAGTCAGCTCTGAACCTCCTTAACGGTGGTCAAAGATTTCATATAAAAAAGAGCCTAAATCTGCTTTGGATTAGCTTCTATCCCTCTTCGGTTTACTATGTAACCCAGGAATTTGCCTGACTCAACCCCAAAAGTGCATTTTTGTGGATTGAGCTTCATTCGATACTTGCAAATCTGATTGAATTCTTCGACGAGGTCAGTGATGTGATCTGGACTGTGGAGGCTTTTGACCAGCATGTCGTCTATATAGACCTCCATGGTCCTGCCAATTTGCTCTTTGAACATCCGATTAACCAGTCGTTGATACGTTGCTCCCGCGTTCGTTAGGCCGAAGGACATCACCTGATAGCAGTATATCCCTCTTTCAGTTATGAAAGAGGTATTTACTTGGTCAAGGGGGTACATCTGTATCTGGTTATATCCGGAATAGGCATCCATAAAGCTCAGAAGGTTGTGTTCGGACGTGGCCTCTACGAATCGATCAGTGCAGGGAAGTGGAAAGTTTTATTTAAGACAAATTTTTTTCAAATTTGTGTAATCCACACAAACTTTCCACTTTCCATTCTTCTTTTTTACCAACGGTATTCACCAGCCAGTCTAGGTACCGTACTTCCTTAATCATGTCAGCGTTGAGTAACCTTTGTACCTCTGTCCTCGTTGAACCTTATCATGGGTGATTGGCAGGCGTCAAGTTTTCCTCCTTTAGCTGCATGTTGTGGAATGCGTTGAGGAATATAACATTCAGGGAGCTCCCAGTGTCTACTAAGGATCTCTTAACTTCCAACTTCGCTATAAGGACCGAGATAACATGGGCGTCGAGAGTGGACGCCCTGGAAATCTTTATCTGTGAATGTCAGCGACAGGATCAGGCTTTGAACATGAGCGTATCGCACTTGTCAGTTTTAGGTGGACTAAATTCGCATCTCGCGGAGCGTCCTCTTTTGGGACCGGTTGAACTACTCACCCTCCGAGCACACCCCGTGTTGGACATATATGATGTTCGCCGCCTTTTTTTCAATTTCTTTGACGGCTTCTTCCATTTCTCTCGCCAAGACCGCCGGTCTTGTCTTTTATCTGAGCCTGGGAATTCTATGAGTTCTCCCCTCTTTATCCAGTATTCAATATCGTTCTTGAGATTCTTGCAGTATCGGTATCATGGTCGTTATCCTAGTGAAAGGAGCAATATTTGCCAATGTCTCACTGGGAGGGATCTCCTAGGAGCTTGGAGGGCTACTTCACTTCTCCCCAACTCTTAATGGCATTGAGGATGTCGAAGAGACTGGAGTTGAGGGGAGTGTAGGATTTGGATCCAACAAAGTTGGAGGCTTTATCTTGCCTCCTCATGCAAAAATCTGGCTTACTGTCATTTAGTTTCCTCTTACTTTTATCATCATCTTCTTGTTTCTTCACCTCCTTTTTATCTTTGGGGTCAAGGGAATATTTTTTGTCAGTTTCCCACTTTTTTGGCAGCCAACATCTTTTCAAGGGTGATGTATTTTTGGGTGCTTTTTAGTAAGTCTGCCATGTTTGTCGGATGCTCCAAGGTGAGGAAGTTATAGAATTGGCCTCCCCTCAGACCCGAGGTGAAGGCGGTGTCTGAAGTGTCCTCATTGTAGCCGTCAATCAGAGTCAGCTCATCGTTGAAGCGAGTGGCGTACTCCATCATTGTTTCATTTGGTTTCTGCTTGAGGTTGAGCAAGTAATGCAGGCCCTTCCTGATCCATTGGCTGCCGACAAAGCGAGTGATAAACATTTTCGCCAACGTTCGAAATGAGTCAATAGACTGCGGAGGGAGACTGTGGAACAAGGTCACAACTATTTTCTTCAAGCTGGTTGGGAATGACCAGCACATTACCGCTTCAGATCATTTTTTTAGCACCATCACATGGTGGTAATGGCATAAGTGGTCAGACAGGTCCGTTGTCCAATCATAAAACTCCAGCTTTGGTGGGTTGAACTTCTTTGGCAATGGCTCGTTCATGATCTGATCCGTGAATGGAGGGACGGTGAAGTTGTACAACACATCCAGATTGGTGGCCCCAAGCCGGGGGAGGTTTGCGAAGTGGGCTTGTCGGCCTTAGACGACGAGTCTCCATAGGCCGCTCAACCGTCCTTGGTCCACTGAGAGCTCACAGGGACATTGTGACTCTCCTAAACACGTTCTTTGTTGCCCTCTGGGGACAGAGTTCTTTTCACCCCCCTGTCACCTTCTGCAGGTTGTGGGTTTCGCTAATCGACCATTTGTACCACTTACACGATTTGTTGCACTTGGGTTGTCAATCAATCCACCCTAGAGTCCGTCATGGCCGCTGTCGGCGCGGGGCCTGAGGTTGTTCTCCCCGCGAGGCTAGTAACACCGGAGCTGGCGGCATCGGGTCGGTTCGAGCATTTGAGGGCTCGACGATTTTTCCATTATTACGAGATCTCATGGTTACCATCTTTCTGGACTGTAATGAAGGGGTGTTATCACTGTTTTCTTAATAACTTTGTTGTTCCCCACAAACGGTGCCAAACTGATAGTTTAGTTTCTGTTCTCCTTGACCTTGACTTGCACAAAGAACACACTGAGCCAAATACCACCGTTGTGGCAGCTGATAGCACTCCGATGCTTAAGTTAGACAAGGCTTGAAAAAGGTGTAATGATTAATACTGGGTTTCGTCGCGTACATTTGTTCCTCAACCTTGTGCCCTATTCATCATGAAAGAGTCCTTGTTCGGCTATGCCTTTGATGGCATAGTTTAGGGAGAGATATCTTACTCGAGATCCTTTCCTTGTTGAGAGTTGTCCATGCAGGAGAATTTTCATGCACAACTTATACTCTAGTATTTGTTTCCTAGAAGGAATCAACATGTTGTTGGCCTGCCTATCTTATGTCAAACTCCTAGATATTTGCCTTATTAGGTCTTATGGGTACTGGGCTTGACCATATGACTTACGGGCTTAATAGGGCCTTGATGTTTGGGTCCAACCTCTTGGTACCCGTCACAATGGACCTGGGGTAATCTGAGTTTTGCCAGATTGAATGCTCATCTAGACCCGCTATTATTTTGTTGATGGGATCATCATGACACATGTACAGTGCAGATTATTGGACGGTTCGGTGTATCGTCATAAAATAATCAGAATGATTTTTCAACAATTTTAGTATTTCATACATCTTCTTCAGGGTACCAAAAGAAACAAAAACACCATGTCATGTGCGATCATCAATTATAATTTTCATCCTTTGTTTCTAGTTTTGTATGTGAGAAAAAGATGAAAACTAACAAACTCGTTGATCCTCTTCGGTTTAGTTTGCTTAATTTTCAAAAGTAAAAAAACTTAGTAGTGAGATCACTCTAGAAAAAGAAGAAAACAAAATATGATGTTTACAAGTGAAGTAAACAAAACAAAGCAATTTGCTTAGTATTCAACCTTTAGAAAGAATATAGCAATAAAGAAATATTTCTTATCATTCAAACAACTTTCTAGTACTCCACTCTAACAAACTATGGTGTTTTGATACTCTCATTTTTTATGGGCAGCGGATACAAAATCATGCAATTCCATTCTTCTAAGGGCTAGTTGGTTTCCACTACTTCTAGTGGAATGAGGATCTTTTTTTGGGTTCCTCGATTTCAAGTGGGACGTATTTCCCTCACCATAAAGGATGATAAAATGAAGGCTCTAAAGATCTCTCAAGTTACCGATCACCGGGGATGCGATAAGCAACCTCTCATGCCCTGCTCAGGAGTCGAATTGAATGACCCCACCTTCTTCTCTGATTGGCGGATGTTCTAGAAACGCATTTCTTAGAAATTATCCTGGCACCTTTAAAGTAATATGAAGCCTTTGATCCCTAGTTGAGTTCCTTGTATCCGAGTCCCAGTCGGTTGGGCGACCAGAAGCGGGATGAGATTCCTATCTCCAAAAATTGCACCTTCTTAAAGGTCCGAACAAAGCAGCAGACTCGAGGGGAAGAGTCTAGCCGGATGTGAGGAGAAGACAGTAGAAAAAGGAAACATGGTTGGTATCTGGTTTGTAAAAAGATTTTAATGGATACTTTGTATCTATTGCAAAAATGATAATTGTTTTCAATCTCACAGATACGTCAAAATCTTTATACAAATATAAAATATATTGATTTTAATATGGGTTTAGTTTGGGCATATACCCAAGTATTCCTATTGTATTTTGGTTTTAATTGAATCATTTAGTAGTTTTTCCATTTCAGGTAAAGCTCAAAGATAATGACACCACATTAGGGTTGTTGAATAAGAGCTAAGAATTGACTATACATTAAGAGAGGGTGATGATACATCAAAATAGATCGATCATCAAGACCGTACACGTGGCATAAAGTTTCATCACGAGAATACAACGCCCGATCCATTGGGCCAGCTCATAAAATCCAAAAGGATTTAGGACAATTATAGAGGCCCAAAATAGGCCCACCTTAAGGAAGCGCAGGCGGGATTCTAGTCCAGGCCCAGACGAATCAAAGCCCAAATACAAGCCCGTCATGCGTTCTCTCATTAAGAAGAAAGACGTTACACCAAGAAAGAGTCGTGGAAGGACCTACGCCTCCACGAACGCATATCCATTAAGGAGGAGACTGTTACAGAAACACTTCCTTCCATTGCGCCTCACATGCTTAAGTCACGTGGAGAGTTAACTACGGCCATTATAAAAGGTAAAGGGAACTTCCAACAAAGGTATGCAACTTTAATCGAGTTTTGTCCAGATTTACTTCCTTCTTCCAACAGAGTTACTAACTTAAGCATCGGAGTGCCTTCGGCCACCAAAAAGTTGGTATTTGGCAGTCTAACAGTGGTTTTGCAGGTCAAACTCACCGGAAGATGATTTTTGGAAGCATCAGTTTGGCGTCATCTGTGGGGAATGACGATTTTCCTCTTTCCAAATACAAAACACACAAGTGACAAAGCTCACCACAACCTAAAAAAAGATCAACGAGACCATCAGAAGGAATGATGCAGTCTATAGATCCACAATCTAGTAATGATCACAACAACTCTCCCGCCGACGCATCACTGACGACTCAAGGAGAAGACACGACCCAAATCACGGACCAATAGCATCCAAGAATGAGATCCACTGCGCGCAATAGTCTTGATAGCCCAGACAACTGTCAATGCTACTACAGATCCCAGAGTAGATTTGCTTCTTATAACTCGGATGGAGCATGTAACAATGATACTAGAGAAGCACATTCAACTAGTTAACCCAATGCAAACACAACCACAGCAAAACTCCGCCAATCGAATTCAAGAAAGTGGCGAAATCCTAGCAGAACCCCAACAAGGAAACTTCGAAAGTAGTGAGCTTCCACGAGGCAAGAATCCATTTTATAAAGGACACTTACCAAAATCCCATTCAAAATAGGGGTCATGGATCCTGACGTATTATATGAATTGGAAAAATTGCCATTTTCCAACGCCTTCATGAAAGCAGCAATGCCGAAAAAGTTCATTCTGCCAAAGTTCAAGGTGTATGATGGTACTTTCGACCCGATCAATCATTTTAGACATTTCCACCACATGATGGCCCTGAATGAGACCACATAATCAATTTTATGCATAACGTTCCCAATCAGCCTCACTTCAACAGCAATGAACTGGTTCAATAGTCTACCACCAAGGTCGATAGATTCCTTTCAAGCCCTAGCCACCGCTTTCATCACTAGATTTATCAGAAGCCAACGGATGAGGAAAGGGCCACACTACCTACTGCATATCAGATAGAAACCCAAAGAACTAATATAGGAATACGTCACCCGCTTTACCAATGAATTGACAATGATCGACAAATGTAGTGATGACACAGCCGCAACAACCATCATGGCCGGATTAAATAAAGGTTTTTTCTTTGACGCACTTAACTTGGAGCCACCAAAAGGCGTGGCAATCCTGCTAAAAGTTGCACAAAAGCATATTTCCCTAGAAGAAATGAAAGCAGCCAGAAAGAAAAATGATCAAGAAAGAGAAAATTTCAAAAAAAAAATGGGAAATAAAGGAAGACAGCGGACAACAGGAAGGCAACAACCCATCGAAGTAGTGGAAGAGCGATTCATGACGACTAGAATTCGGGAAGTCACAACCAACTGCAAGCTCAACACAAACTGGTAACGAGCGTAATGAAAACTGCATACAAACCATACACAACCTTGAAGACAAGTCGAGCAAACATACTAAAACACATAGCGAAGTGGGATAACATTAACTGGCCGCTTCGGATGAGAGGGGATCCAGAAGGAAGAGACAAAAGCAAATACCACTCATTCCATAGGGATCATGGGCACGATACTGAAGAATGTTACAACTTAAAAAGTGAAATCGAACACTGGGCTCAAAAAGGACTAATAGACAAATTCATCAGGATGCCAAAGAAACAGATAGAATGGAAAGATAAAGCAGACAATGTTGCAGGATCAAAAGAACAATCCAGAGAATTGATATACACCACAAGCTGCGTAGCCAGAGGGCAAAGCACGCGAAGGAGCTGGGCAAACCCCATACTCATCTGTATCGGAACAAAGGTACCAACGAAACACTTCATAAAACATGGAAAGGCCTGCATCATCCGATTTGTATAAATAAAAGGACCTCATCAGCAATTCCAAGATACGAAGCAAACAATACTCTGAATCAGTATTACAAAAGCCTTAATGGCCAAAACTGATGAAATGCTCAAGCAAACATCAATAAAGATTACGGATTCAGGAACTCTAAATCTTCACGCAGACAAAAACCAGCCATACAAGGCCGTCAGACAACAAAAGTCGAACACATAAAACTTCTGGTCTGATCAACCACGAAGAAAAGGTTGGAGACCTGAGTCACCTAAACATAAAAAAAAACTTTGAATCGACCGAGGTGTCGAGTTAACGAAGTAAAGGTTGGACACCCGAGTCACCTAAACATAAAAAACTTTGAATCGACCGAGGTGTCGAGTTAACGAAGTAAAGGTTGGACACTCGAGTCACCTAAACATAAAAAACTTCAAATCGACTGAGGTGTCAAGTTAACAAAGTAAAGGTTGGACATCCACCTAAATATAAAAAAACTTTGAATCGACCGAGGTGTCGAGTTAACGAAGTAAAGGTTTAACACCCGAGTCACCTAAACATAGTAAACTTCGAATCGACCGAGGTGTCAAGTTAACAAAATTAAGGTTGGACCCCCAAGTCACCTAAACATAAAAAACTTTTAATCGACTGAGGTGTCAAGTTAATGAAGTAAAGGTTGGGCACCCAAGTCACCTAAACATAAAAAACTTCAAATCGACCGAGATGTCAAGTTAACGAAGTAAAGGTTGGACACCCGAGTCACCTAAACACGAAAAACTTCGAATTGACTAAAATGTTGAACTAACGAAGTAAAGGGTGGACACCTGAGTCACCTAAAATGCAAACAAAAAGTCCGAGCTGAGAGAATGAATCAATTTAGTTTGAAAAGATACAGGCAAAAAGCAATCCTTTACAAATAAATCAGAAAGAACGATAGCGACCAACCGCTAAACAAGAAACACGCACGAAAGCAGTTATAAAAGAGCTCGACACAAAAGCTACGACATTTACAAAAAACAAAATTAATCTTTATTGATAAACACTACTTTGTTACATCCAAAGAAGGTGATAAATAAGCAGAAGAGGAAACAAGAGCAATGGCATGATCAATACAAGTCGAAACCAGAAAAGAAATCATTTCAGGATAAGGAAGCACGAACGACTTCAGAACGCTTAGAAGGGGCAATGACTCCTATGTTGCTGGAGCAGGATGCTCGGCATCATCATCCTCAAACGCTTCACCCACCAAATGACAAAACCTAGACAAGTCTTCCCCGAGCCCTTCGATATAATCAAGAAGCTCAACTCGCCCGTCAACAACTCGTTTCCAATCCTCAGTTTTGACCACAAGAAGCTTATCCTTAGTAGCAACGAGTTCAATTTTGGCTGCAGCAAGACGCTATTCGGTAGTGGAAAGCATATCGAAAGCATCTGCCTTGACATCACGAAGTGCAATAGTTATCAGCTCCACCCGCCTCTCAACAACGTTACACATAACAGATTGCTCCAATCCAGAACAAAAAGCTTCATCAAAAGCCATTTTCTCAACAAATAACTCCTTTTCCACATCGTGAAGATGAAAACAAGCCTCATCTAGTTTAGCTCTCAAGGAATCAAGATCAGCAACAAACTTATCACGCAGATTCTTCGCCTCCGTCAGAAATTCTCAAGCGGCCACAGCAACTTTCTCCAAGTCCGCGCATTGCATCTTCAACACATCAAAATGAGAAAGGACATGAGAAAATACCAGCAATAGCGATGCCAACCTCCTTTCTAAAAGAGCCACTTGATTATGGACAACTTGATAAACTGAGCCCATTACCTATGCGTAAGCGAAATGATTAATCTCGTTCATTATCTACACAAGACCATGGTCAATATGATCAAACGGTTCAAGTACAGACATCGAGGGCCTCTCTACCAACCGCCTGTACCATTCATTTACTTCTACATGCACTGTCCTACACATCAAGCTGGGTAAACCAACAAAACTTGCAGTCATATTCAATACGGATGTCCTTCGGCCCAAGCTCAGTCCAATTAATCCGTGGGTGGAGGACGCGAAGATCTGAAAGCACCGAAGAACCACCTCCGACAGCAGGGAGAACAAATGGAATAGCAGTAACAGTGGAAAAACCATGTTTTCCCTCACATCAAGAAGCATCCATTGCAAAGAAAGGACTGGCGCTAGCAGCAGGAGTGGGAGAAATCTGTCGAATAGAAGAAGAAACTAGAAACCTGGCTGCCTCGCTGACATCAATAGAAGGAAAGGGAGAATGATCCCCAAGATTTCGACCGCCAACATTGCCCTTAGACTGTTCCATAACCAACTAGAGCATTTTCTCATTAATGGCTTGAGGATCGTCATTAGACAACTCGGTGGTATTTGAAGCACCATAGACAGACAAAAAAAAAATTTGCTCACTGGCATCCAATGGACGAGTAGTATCCTTCTCGCTCCTTTTTAATATGAGCCTCAGCTCCTCATCATCCTCAAGAGATTGACGATCTCCCTTTTACAACATCATCATGAGAAGAACTCGGGCGAGAAACAATATCTTGAACAGAACCCTGGTGGGTCACAAGTCGAGCAAAACTACGATTCAAAAGTTGTTTCTTCCTTGGAACTCGAATAGAATCTATGGGCAATTGCCTTGAAGGACTAGTGGACCTTGCCAACTTTCGTTTTCGTGAAACATGAGCGAAAACAATGATGGGAGCATTGAGATTTGTAACATCTCGGACGGAGCTCACTTTCAAACCAATGCTAGCATTACTAACACAAGAACAAGTAATACGGGCAGCATAAGCCTTAGCACGAGCCTCGGTAAACAAAGCTCATTCCATTTCATTCATAGTGTATAGACCACTACGTTCCAGGATGCCATTGGAAAGAAATGCGTCAATAGGATAACAGGCAAACTTCAAGAATTTTTCACTTATCTTATGTTCCTTGGTTGATAAAATAATATTCTTCCACCTGTTGGGAACCCGAAATGATCAGAAGATCAACCGACCTCTTAATCGTGGATGTCATCACTAAGGTTCTCGAAACAATCAGGAGAATGAATGAAATAGATATTCTTGTTCACTAACAGACAAACCACCGAATGCAGAATCCTAGCAATTAAATGAATACCGGCAAGAGTAGCTCTCGCATAGGAAGTGACCATCATCTTCCAACCATTGGGGCCCATCTGGGTAGGAGGAATACCCAAGAGATTCAGATACTCCCAAAACAACTCCAGAACAGGGAACCGAATACCAAAAGAAAACATGCACGAATACAGTGCAAAGTATCCAGCCATTGGGTTACAAAGGTTATCATCCGGTCTAGACAGGATAAGCTTGAGGTCAGGCAGAAGATTATAATCGGAACGAACATTCTCCAGAGTCGACTAAGAAGCTCTATTGGAAAAATAATGAGCCTCACAAAGAATCAACGACTTACCACTTAACTTATCACCAACAGACATTGTTGTGGAAAGAAGATAGGCGTTGGTGATTCAACAATACTTCTATGCAAACAGATTTTTGATTGAGGCTTTTGCTTCAGCCTTCCTGTAGTCCCTTCGATATATTGATGTAAGATGAACTGGTTGGACGGCAACAAGTAATGGCTAGAGGGTGATTTTTTTTTCTTACAGCTTTGAAAGAAGTGTTCCCTGTCCAAACGGTTTCCTAGCCTATTGGCCAATTCAATGGGATGGAATATATTCCAAGGAAAAAAAAAGTGTCACATATATGGCGCTATGGATGGACAAAGCGGCCTGAAATAATAAGATCAATGATCCGTAATAAAATGCTCACTAAACGAATTTTTTTATAAAGTGCATTAATAGGAAGAACCTAGTAAGTGATTTATTTACAGTTTTGTTACACTTATTTTGTTTCGTCATCACATATACTCTATTCTTGTACAAGTATTATAATCAAATAAGCGAGAACTTAGCACGAAACTGATAAAGTGTATATATATAGTAACTTTTATATATGGTAAGGTCATATATGAGGCCTTAACATTTCAAGTTTTAGTAATGTTTGGATTGGCAATTAGGTAGAGATGATATGAACTCTCTCGGTCCCTCAAGTGAGGATTCTCATAAAATTGCAAGCTTCACTATCCACAAAATTAAGGTTAAACGTTGATTAATAATGGGATTCATTACCCACTATATACCTCTTTAATATACATAATTAGTGTACACAAAAAAAAAAAAATTGAACATTTTGGGGACTGAGAGTGGAGTTTAAGAAATTGGCATAAAATCTTTCTTATAAAGGAAAATGCTAGGAAACCGGGTTTTTGCAACTAGGGCGACGCGGCGTGATCTTGAAAGAATGATGAAATCTTCAAAGTGTTTATGTGTATATCAAGGTTGTAAAAAACTCCTCTGATGATGCCACATCATCCTGGCTGCAAAACCTAGTTCCGTAGCTCACTCTTCTTAGAATTACAAAACTTATTCTTTATAGTCTCTAAGTGGTAATTCCTTTGCATCCGGTCCACACCCACAATGGTCTAGCCAAGATCAGGACCATCGGCATTGTAATACCCGCCTAATTAAAAAATAAATAAATAAATAAATAAAATTTCTTTTGTAAACCCTAATGTTGATGGGTTGCTATTAAATTGTATTTGGGCATGGTTTTGGGCTTTCATAAACTAAGGATTAGGGTTTTATTTTGTGAAGATTAAGGGCGGACTGCCTTTAGAATTTTAGTGGGGGCGAATAGCCACCCACCATATAAAAAAAAAAAACAAACAAACAAAACCTTTTTCCTCAAGTTTTCTTTTCTCTTTCCCGTTTCCTTCTTAATGGCGGCTGATATTGGCGAGGGGATGAAGATGGGAAGAAGATGGAAGTCAGTGGAGAAAGAGAGCAGAGAGAATGGAGAAAGCAAAGCAAGAATAGCCCTCTTCTTCTATTTCTATTTTTCTTGTTATAACTCTGCTGCAGGGCGATGTTGTTGTTAGTGGCTGAGATCTGATGCATTGGAGAGAAGAAGAAGAGCTGATGATTTGATGGAGGAGTAGTGGAGAGTTTTTATTGAAGGATTAAAGAGAGTGGTTTTGTGTGGTGTAGTGATAGAGAGAGAGAGAGAGAGGGAAGGAAGGAAGGACAGAAGTTAGGGTTTCGATATGAGTGGCGCCGCTGGAGCAACCAATGGACCACCACCGCTAATGATTTATCAGACTTGGAAAGGAAGCAATATATTTGTTCTTGGAGGGAGGTTTATCTTCGGACCAGATGTGAGATCATTGATGCTGACTATGTTTCTCATTGCTGCGCCAGTTGCAGTTTTCTGCGTGTTTGTTGCCAGAAAGCTAATGAATCATTTCTCTCATCATCTCGGGATATCCATTGTGGTGGTGGAGGAGAGGCCTCCGCCGCCGTGCTCGCTGTTTCCTCATCTGATGGTTTGAGTCCCTTCCTTAGAAATCAAATGAAGAGCCACTGATTCAGAAACTTGAGGAGGAACAGTTGGTTGCAAATCTGTGCTTTGGATTGTAGAGTGGAGACCTTGTAAATGGTGGTTGGAAGGGCATTTAACAGAGTAATGGATACATCAGAGTGGACTGCTATGGTGGCCTCAATCAGATGAGACGTGATTTGTGTGATGGTGTTGGTGTTGGCTGCGTTTGCTGCGAATCCGGCTGTGAATTGGAAGGAGAAGGATTGTGCTATTTACTTGGTTGTGTCCCTTGCAACAAAGAAGTCTGGTGGGAATGCGGTCTCTACTGATCTTGTTGATGTAGAGAGCTTCTTTGGTTCGGTTATTGTCCCGGAGTTGCAAAGTCAGGATGTGAATGGATTTCCTATGCTCAAGGCTGGGTCGTTGAAGTTCTTTACAATGTTTAGGAATCAGCTTCCGAAACATGTTGTAATTGCTTTGATGTCTGATGTTGTTCGGTTGCTTGGTGCTGAGTCGAACGTGGTTCATTCCTATGCAGCAAGTTGTATTGAGAAGCTCTTGTTGGTAAAGGAAGAGGGAGGGTTCTGTTTGGTTGTGGCTGCGCAATCTTTTACGGTTTGCCATTTCATCCAGTGAGTTTTCTTATTCCCTGTATCTTGCAATCCTTGTTTCTTGACTGAATTAGGTATTTTTAGGATTTGATGATGGGGTTTTTATTTTCATGGATGTGAGTCTTCTTTCATTTCTCTTTATGAGTTCATTTTTTTTTTTGAAATACCCATATCTTTGTTTGTTGATTTTGGTGTGTTTGATGGCTTACTGGCGATTTAGTGTGTTTAGGGGTAAGTGTTATCAGTGACACCGTAGGCATCACACCTTTTCACCTGCTGCATGTTTGTTCATTTTTCTGTAAGATATATTGGCAGTAAACTCCAGAAAGCTGGTCACCTGCAGATTTTATAATCATCGAGTCCTCTTCTGATATGTTTTCATGTTATACCTTCTTTGCATAGGTGACCAATGCTTGAATGTTTTCATACTTTTAGCAACTGAGGGAGTCTGTTCATGAGATAGTTGTTCCCTTACCGAATATTGTACTCAAACTTTATTTATTCTTTGTTGCCTAAGCGACAAAGGAATATCATTTTATATTTCTTCACTGAAATTTGGGATGCTACCACAAATGCTCAAACCATATGGACTTGTTGAAGCTTGATTACCTTTTGGTTTTCACCTTTTACATCCCTTCTTTCCCATAGTTGATGTGGGACCTAAACATCATCTTGGGAGTATAATTTTCCACTTGTTTCCTTCGGTAACATGGGATTAAAAACTAGGGTTGGTGACACTTAACACAGAATTTTACCTTGGTTATGGCAGGGTTATACAATACACTATTTCTAACCTTGCCATGGACTTGTGTTTTTAAGTTTAACTAACAATGTGGGAACTGGTGTGGGTGAGATATTTTTGTACCTTATCTACAAAAAAAAAAAAAAAAAAAAAAAAAAAACTTAATGAAGGAATGTGTCCATACGGTTTATTAAAGTTGGTTGTCAAAGTGTTGTGCCACTATCAGAAATATTTTCTCGTTAATTGTCACAGGTTATAGATACATTGCCCATTTGTTTGATGAAATTCCTTAATGAAATAGAAGATGGATTTGGGGAAGTTTTACAAGAATGAAATGAGTCATTTTTGCTTAGTTCTTAATGTATCTCGTTGTCATACGCTCTTTTGATCATGACTTGGAAGATATTATCTTTGGAGTATTTCTTTGGACCTATTTATATAGCTGGCGAGATTGACCCCAATTGCATAACATAAAATAGAAGAAAATTTTCTAGTAATAGATATTGGCTGGTATTTAACTGAGCACTTGTTTTAGCTTTAGTATTTGTATTGTTATGCGAATTGGTGTGCATATTGTTTTCATATGATGCAAAGAAATGAGATATGTGAACTGGCAATGTGTCAAATATTACTTGTTCTCCAAAAGAATGGTGGATACTGTGATTGATTTATTTATGGTTGACAAAGCGTCACCATAAAAGAGTTTTGAGGATTTAATTATTTTTATGCTCTTTTCCACAACTCCGAAAAAAAAAAAAAGAATGTGAAATTTTTGTATACAGACTTGCTTGTATACATGTGATATTATGGGTATGCAGACTTGCTTGCATATCGGTGCACCGTTCCATGTGTGTTCGGTTGTACGTGTAGATTTAGGAAGAATACTTGCCATGGATCGGACTTCGGGTGTGATGACATGTTCCTCGAGGTGGCACCCCACTTGGAACATGTACGCTCCGAGTGGTTTCGAAGGCAAGGGAGGCACACTTGGGTGAGGTGTGTTCGGCACAGGAGGAGAGTGCGATTGTGGAAAAGTAGCGAGATTTCTTTTTGTGTATGTGCGTGATTACCTTAAAGGAAGAAACTAAATGCTCATTCAACCATTGAATGAGAACTACATGTCTTCCTAAAGGTAGAAAAATGTGTTTGTTTAATATTTCAATAATAGTCTAATATGATTATGAATTGTATTGTTGTTGCATTTATGAGGATTGATAAGTTATAAATTTTATTTATTAGTAATAAAGAATGCATATTTATTTATTAGGATGATAACACCATTGCCTCATGGAGGAACTACCTGGTGTGGTTGTTTATTGTTTTGTTTATTTTAATGTTGTCATGTGCGGATTTATTGATTTTGGGATGAAGATTTCTCACACCAGCTTTATTGCTGACCCGAGTGAGCTTTTGCTTCTTGGGTACATTCCTTTTGGAATGTAGCCGAGTAGTCTTTCAGGTTTAGAGATTTTGAGCTGCATTACTGGAGTTTCGCTAGTGAGCTAGCCATGCCAGTCTTCTCCGGGTTAGACTTTTTATTCGTTTTAGTTGTTTAGTTGTTGCTGCTATTTGTTTCTGTTATTATTGAATTCTCACGTCCCGAGTTTTGGGGGAAACGGATAATCCTACGTGGCTTTTTGGGATTTTCGTTTCCTTCGGAAATCGGGGCGTGACAGTTTAGTATCAGAGCATTTGGTTAGCCTAGGCTGGGGCAGAGTCTAGGTGATCCTCGGAATGTGGATATGGGAGAGTAGTAGTGTGACTGTCTAGAGATAAAGTGACAAGGGTGAACCTTGAACTTTTATTATTGTTTCTTTTTCTTCGTGAATCTCGAGATGAGATTTCTGTGACTAACTTATTTTAATGTCAATAGTGGATGACATTATTTCGTGTCGTTTTCTTGTAGTAGTTTGTTATCTGAATATTTAGTTAACCCTTTTCGCGAATCTCGGGACGAGATTCTTTTGAGTTGTATATATTGTAACACCCGTACTTTTTCAATGGCAATAAATTTTTTTTTTATGCAACTAAAATTCAATTGAAATTTTTATTTTTAAAATCTTCTTTCGTTTGACAAGTGGTATTTTTTCGAAATTCGATTAACTTTCTTTCTTCAACCGAATCTCGGGACGAGATTCTTTTGAGTTGTATATATTGTAGCACCCCGTAATTTTTCTACTTACTAAAAATATTTATATTTTTGTGTGATTGTTTTCATTAAGTTATGGGCATATGTATGATCTATTTGTTTGTCCATGTGATGTGTAGTTTGTTTATTTAAGAATTAATTTTCTACTTACCTTCCTCTACCGAATCTCGGGACGAGATTCATTTGAGTTGTATATATTGTAATACCCGCCTAATTAAAAAATAAATAAATAAATAAATAAAATTTCTTTTGTAAACCCTAATGTTGATGGGTTGCTATTAAATTGTATTTGGGCATGGTTTTGGGCTTTCATAAACTAAGGATTAGGGTTTTATTTTGTGAAGATTAAGGGCGGACTGCCTTTAGAATTTTAGTGGGGGCGAATAGCCACCCACCATATAAAAAAAAAAACAAACAAACAAAACCTTTTTCCTCAAGTTTTCTTTTCTCTTTCCCGTTTCCTTCTTAATGGCGGCTGATATTGGCGAGGGGATGAAGATGGGAAGAAGATGGAAGTCAGTGGAGAAAGAGAGCAGAGAGAATGGAGAAAGCAAAGCAAGAATAGCCCTCTTCTTCTATTTCTATTTTTCTTGTTATAACTCTGCTGCAGGGCGATGTTGTTGTTAGTGGCTGAGATCTGATGCATTGGAGAGAAGAAGAAGAGCTGATGATTTGATGGAGGAGTAGTGGAGAGTTTTTATTGAAGGATTAAAGAGAGTGGTTTTGTGTGGTGTAGTGATAGAGAGAGAGAGAGAGAGAGGGAAGGAAGGAAGGACAGAAGTTAGGGTTTCGATATGAGTGGCGCCGCTGGAGCAACCAATGGACCACCACCGCTAATGATTTATCAGACTTGGAAAGGAAGCAATATATTTGTTCTTGGAGGGAGGTTTATCTTCGGACCAGATGTGAGATCATTGATGCTGACTATGTTTCTCATTGCTGCGCCAGTTGCAGTTTTCTGCGTGTTTGTTGCCAGAAAGCTAATGAATCATTTCTCTCATCATCTCGGGATATCCATTGTGGTGGTGGAGGAGAGGCCTCCGCCGCCGTGCTCGCTGTTTCCTCATCT
This sequence comes from Berberis vulgaris, assembly GCA_963556465.1. Lineage (NCBI taxonomy): Eukaryota > Viridiplantae > Streptophyta > Magnoliopsida > Ranunculales > Berberidaceae > Berberis > Berberis vulgaris. The sequence continues at coordinate 22,680,698 of OY747127.1, forward strand.
GATGGTTTGAGTCCCTTCCTTAGAAATCAAATGAAGAGCCACTGATTCAGAAACTTGAGGAGGAACAGTTGGTTGCAAATCTGTGCTTTGGATTGTAGAGTGGAGACCTTGTAAATGGTGGTTGGAAGGGCATTTAACAGAGTAATGGATACATCAGAGTGGACTGCTATGGTGGCCTCAATCAGATGAGACGTGATTTGTGTGATGGTGTTGGTGTTGGCTGCGTTTGCTGCGAATCCGGCTGTGAATTGGAAGGAGAAGGATTGTGCTATTTACTTGGTTGTGTCCCTTGCAACAAAGAAGTCTGGTGGGAATGCGGTCTCTACTGATCTTGTTGATGTAGAGAGCTTCTTTGGTTCGGTTATTGTCCCGGAGTTGCAAAGTCAGGATGTGAATGGATTTCCTATGCTCAAGGCTGGGTCGTTGAAGTTCTTTACAATGTTTAGGAATCAGCTTCCGAAACATGTTGTAATTGCTTTGATGTCTGATGTTGTTCGGTTGCTTGGTGCTGAGTCGAACGTGGTTCATTCCTATGCAGCAAGTTGTATTGAGAAGCTCTTGTTGGTAAAGGAAGAGGGAGGGTTCTGTTTGGTTGTGATTGCGCAATCTTTTACGGTTTGCCATTTCATCCAGTGAGTTTTCTTATTCCCTGTATCTTGCAATCCTTGTTTCTTGACTGAATTAGGTATTTTTAGGATTTGATGATGGGGTTTTTATTTTCATGGATGTGAGTCTTCTTTCATTTCTCTTTATGAGTTCATTTTTTTTTTTGAAATACCCATATCTTTGTTTGTTGATTTTGGTGTGTTTGATGGCTTACTGGCGATTTAGTGTGTTTAGGGGTAAGTGTTATCAGTGACACCGTAGGCATCACACCTTTTCACCTGCTGCATGTTTGTTCATTTTTCTGTAAGATATATTGGCAGTAAACTCCAGAAAGCTGGTCACCTGCAGATTTTATAATCATCGAGTCCTCTTCTGATATGTTTTCATGCTATACCTTCTTTGCATAGGTGACCAATGCTTGAATGTTTTCATACTTTTAGCAACTGAGGGAGTCTGTTCATGAGATAGTTGTTCCCTTACCGAATATTGTACTCAAACTTTATTTATTCTTTGTTGCCTAAGCGACAAAGGAATATCATTTTATATTTCTTCACTGAAATTTGGGATGCTACCACAAATGCTCAAACCATATGGACTTGTTGAAGCTTGATTACCTTTTGGTTTTCACCTTTTACATCCCTTCTTTCCCATAGTTGATGTGGGACCTAAACATCATCTTGGGAGTATAATTTTCCACTTGTTTCCTTCGGTAACATGGGATTAAAAACTAGGGTTGGTGACACTTAACACAGAACTTTACCTTGGTTATGGCAGGGTTATACAATACACTATTTCTAACCTTGCCATGGACTTGTGTTTTTAAGTTTAACTAACAATGTGGGAACTGGTGTGGGTGAGATATTTTTGTACCTTATCTACAAAAAAAAAAAAAAAAAAAAAAAAAAAACTTAATGAAGGAATGTGTCCATACGGTTTATTAAAGTTGGTTGTCAAAGTGTTGTGCCACTATCAGAAATATTTTCTCGTTAATTGTCACAGGTTATAGATACATTGCCCATTTGTTTGATGAAATTCCTTAATGAAATAGAAGATGGATTTGGGGAAGTTTTACAAGAATGAAATGAGTCATTTTTGCTTAGTTCTTAATGTATCTCGTTGTCATACGCTCTTTTGATCATGACTTGGAAGATATTATCTTTGGAGTATTTCTTTGGACCTATTTATATAGCTGGCGAGATTGACCCCAATTGCATAACATAAAATAGAAGAAAATTTTCTAGTAATAGATATTGGCTGGTATTTAACTGAGCACTTGTTTTAGCTTTAGTATTTGTATTGTTATGCGAATTGGTGTGCATATTGTTTTCATATGATGCAAAGAAATGAGATATGTGAACTGGCAATGTGTCAAATATTACTTGTTCTCCAAAAGAATGGTGGATACTGTGATTGATTTATTTATGGTTGACAAAGCGTCACCATAAAAGAGTTTTGAGGATTTAATTATTTTTATGCTCTTTTCCACAACTCCGAAAAAAAAAAAAAGAATGTGAAATTTTTGTATACAGACTTGCTTGTATACATGTGATATTATGGGTATGCAGACTTGCTTGCATATCGGTGCACCGTTCCATGTGTGTTCGGTTGTACGTGTAGATTTAGGAAGAATACTTGCCATGGATCGGACTTCGGGTGTGATGACATGTTCCTCGAGGTGGCACCCCACTTGGAACATGTACGCTCCGAGTGGTTTCGAAGGCAAGGGAGGCACACTTGGGTGAGGTGTGTTCGGCACAGGAGGAGAGTGCGATTGTGGAAAAGTAGCGAGATTTCTTTTTGTGTATGTGCGTGATTACCTTAAAGGAAGAAACTAAATGCTCATTCAACCATTGAATGAGAACTACATGTCTTCCTAAAGGTAGAAAAATGTGTTTGTTTAATATTTCAATAATAGTCTAATATGATTATGAATTGTATTGTTGTTGCATTTATGAGGATTGATAAGTTATAAATTTTATTTATTAGTAATAAAGAATGCATATTTATTTATTAGGATGATAACACCATTGCCTCATGGAGGAACTACCTGGTGTGGTTGTTTATTGTTTTGTTTATTTTAATGTTGTCATGTGCGGATTTATTGATTTTGGGATGAAGATTTCTCACACCAGCTTTATTGCTGACCCGAGTGAGCTTTTGCTTCTTGGGTACATTCCTTTTGGAATGTAGCCGAGTAGTCTTTCAGGTTTAGAGATTTTGAGCTGCATTACTGGAGTTTCGCTAGTGAGCTAGCCATGCCAGTCTTCTCCGGGTTAGACTTTTTATTCGTTTTAGTTGTTTAGTTGTTGCTGCTATTTGTTTCTGTTATTATTGAATTCTCACGTCCCGAGTTTTGGGGGAAACGGATAATCCTACGTGGCTTTTTGGGATTTTCGTTTCCTTCGGAAATCGGGGCGTGACAGTTTAGTATCAGAGCATTTGGTTAGCCTAGGCTGGGGCAGAGTCTAGGTGATCCTCGGAATGTGGATATGGGAGAGTAGTAGTGTGACTGTCTAGAGATAAAGTGACAAGGGTGAACCTTGAACTTTTATTATTGTTTCTTTTTCTTCGTGAATCTCGAGATGAGATTTCTGTGACTAACTTATTTTAATGTCAATAGTGGATGACATTATTTCGTGTCGTTTTCTTGTAGTAGTTTGTTATCTGAATATTTAGTTAACCCTTTTCGCGAATCTCGGGACGAGATTCTTTTGAGTTGTATATATTGTAACACCCGTACTTTTTCAATGGCAATAAATTTTTTTTTTATGCAACTAAAATTCAATTGAAATTTTTATTTTTAAAATCTTCTTTCGTTTGACAAGTGGTATTTTTTCGAAATTCGATTAACTTTCTTTCTTCAACCGAATCTCGGGACGAGATTCTTTTGAGTTGTATATATTGTAGCACCCCGTAATTTTTCTACTTACTAAAAATATTTATATTTTTGTGTGATTGTTTTCATTAAGTTATGGGCATATGTATGATCTATTTGTTTGTCCATGTGATGTGTAGTTTGTTTATTTAAGAATTAATTTTCTACTTACCTTCCTCTACCGAATCTCGGGACGAGATTCATTTGAGTTGTATATATTGTAATACCCGCCTAATTAAAAAATAAATAAATAAATAAATAAAATTTCTTTTGTAAACCCTAATGTTGATGGGTTGCTATTAAATTGTATTTGGGCATGGTTTTGGGCTTTCATAAACTAAGGATTAGGGTTTTATTTTGTGAAGATTAAGGGCGGACTGCCTTTAGAATTTTAGTGGGGGCGAATAGCCACCCACCATATAAAAAAAAAAACAAACAAACAAAACCTTTTTCCTCAAGTTTTCTTTTCTCTTTCCCGTTTCCTTCTTAATGGCGGCTGATATTGGCGAGGGGATGAAGATGGGAAGAAGATGGAAGTCAGTGGAGAAAGAGAGCAGAGAGAATGGAGAAAGCAAAGCAAGAATAGCCCTCTTCTTCTATTTCTATTTTTCTTGTTATAACTCTGCTGCAGGGCGATGTTGTTGTTAGTGGCTGAGATCTGATGCATTGGAGAGAAGAAGAAGAGCTGATGATTTGATGGAGGAGTAGTGGAGAGTTTTTATTGAAGGATTAAAGAGAGTGGTTTTGTGTGGTGTAGTGATAGAGAGAGAGAGAGAGAGAGGGAAGGAAGGAAGGACAGAAGTTAGGGTTTCGATATGAGTGGCGCCGCTGGAGCAACCAATGGACCACCACCGCTAATGATTTATCAGACTTGGAAAGGAAGCAATATATTTGTTCTTGGAGGGAGGTTTATCTTCGGACCAGATGTGAGATCATTGATGCTGACTATGTTTCTCATTGCTGCGCCAGTTGCAGTTTTCTGCGTGTTTGTTGCCAGAAAGCTAATGAATCATTTCTCTCATCATCTCGGGATATCCATTGTGGTGGTGGAGGAGAGGCCTCCGCCGCCGTGCTCGCTGTTTCCTCATCTGATGGTTTGAGTCCCTTCCTTAGAAATCAAATGAAGAGCCACTGATTCAGAAACTTGAGGAGGAACAGTTGGTTGCAAATCTGTGCTTTGGATTGTAGAGTGGAGACCTTGTAAATGGTGGTTGGAAGGGCATTTAACAGAGTAATGGATACATCAGAGTGGACTGCTATGGTGGCCTCAATCAGATGAGACGTGATTTGTGTGATGGTGTTGGTGTTGGCTGCGTTTGCTGCGAATCCGGCTGTGAATTGGAAGGAGAAGGATTGTGCTATTTACTTGGTTGTGTCCCTTGCAACAAAGAAGTCTGGTGGGAATGCGGTCTCTACTGATCTTGTTGATGTAGAGAGCTTCTTTGGTTCGGTTATTGTCCCGGAGTTGCAAAGTCAGGATGTGAATGGATTTCCTATGCTCAAGGCTGGGTCGTTGAAGTTCTTTACAATGTTTAGGAATCAGCTTCCGAAACATGTTGTAATTGCTTTGATGTCTGATGTTGTTCGGTTGCTTGGTGCTGAGTCGAACGTGGTTCATTCCTATGCAGCAAGTTGTATTGAGAAGCTCTTGTTGGTAAAGGAAGAGGGAGGGTTCTGTTTGGTTGTGATTGCGCAATCTTTTACGGTTTGCCATTTCATCCAGTGAGTTTTCTTATTCCCTGTATCTTGCAATCCTTGTTTCTTGACTGAATTAGGTATTTTTAGGATTTGATGATGGGGTTTTTATTTTCATGGATGTGAGTCTTCTTTCATTTCTCTTTATGAGTTCATTTTTTTTTTTGAAATACCCATATCTTTGTTTGTTGATTTTGGTGTGTTTGATGGCTTACTGGCGATTTAGTGTGTTTAGGGGTAAGTGTTATCAGTGACACCGTAGGCATCACACCTTTTCACCTGCTGCATGTTTGTTCATTTTTCTGTAAGATATATTGGCAGTAAACTCCAGAAAGCTGGTCACCTGCAGATTTTATAATCATCGAGTCCTCTTCTGATATGTTTTCATGCTATACCTTCTTTGCATAGGTGACCAATGCTTGAATGTTTTCATACTTTTAGCAACTGAGGGAGTCTGTTCATGAGATAGTTGTTCCCTTACCGAATATTGTACTCAAACTTTATTTATTCTTTGTTGCCTAAGCGACAAAGGAATATCATTTTATATTTCTTCACTGAAATTTGGGATGCTACCACAAATGCTCAAACCATATGGACTTGTTGAAGCTTGATTACCTTTTGGTTTTCACCTTTTACATCCCTTCTTTCCCATAGTTGATGTGGGACCTAAACATCATCTTGGGAGTATAATTTTCCACTTGTTTCCTTCGGTAACATGGGATTAAAAACTAGGGTTGGTGACACTTAACACAGAACTTTACCTTGGTTATGGCAGGGTTATACAATACACTATTTCTAACCTTGCCATGGACTTGTGTTTTTAAGTTTAACTAACAATGTGGGAACTGGTGTGGGTGAGATATTTTTGTACCTTATCTACAAAAAAAAAAAAAAAAAAAAAAAAAAAACTTAATGAAGGAATGTGTCCATACGGTTTATTAAAGTTGGTTGTCAAAGTGTTGTGCCACTATCAGAAATATTTTCTCGTTAATTGTCACAGGTTATAGATACATTGCCCATTTGTTTGATGAAATTCCTTAATGAAATAGAAGATGGATTTGGGGAAGTTTTACAAGAATGAAATGAGTCATTTTTGCTTAGTTCTTAATGTATCTCGTTGTCATACGCTCTTTTGATCATGACTTGGAAGATATTATCTTTGGAGTATTTCTTTGGACCTATTTATATAGCTGGCGAGATTGACCCCAATTGCATAACATAAAATAGAAGAAAATTTTCTAGTAATAGATATTGGCTGGTATTTAACTGAGCACTTGTTTTAGCTTTAGTATTTGTATTGTTATGCGAATTGGTGTGCATATTGTTTTCATATGATGCAAAGAAATGAGATATGTGAACTGGCAATGTGTCAAATATTACTTGTTCTCCAAAAGAATGGTGGATACTGTGATTGATTTATTTATGGTTGACAAAGCGTCACCATAAAAGAGTTTTGAGGATTTAATTATTTTTATGCTCTTTTCCACAACTCCGAAAAAAAAAAAAAGAATGTGAAATTTTTGTATACAGACTTGCTTGTATACATGTGATATTATGGGTATGCAGACTTGCTTGCATATCGGTGCACCGTTCCATGTGTGTTCGGTTGTACGTGTAGATTTAGGAAGAATACTTGCCATGGATCGGACTTCGGGTGTGATGACATGTTCCTCGAGGTGGCACCCCACTTGGAACATGTACGCTCCGAGTGGTTTCGAAGGCAAGGGAGGCACACTTGGGTGAGGTGTGTTCGGCACAGGAGGAGAGTGCGATTGTGGAAAAGTAGCGAGATTTCTTTTTGTGTATGTGCGTGATTACCTTAAAGGAAGAAACTAAATGCTCATTCAACCATTGAATGAGAACTACATGTCTTCCTAAAGGTAGAAAAATGTGTTTGTTTAATATTTCAATAATAGTCTAATATGATTATGAATTGTATTGTTGTTGCATTTATGAGGATTGATAAGCTATAAATTTTATTTATTAGTAATAAAGAATGCATATTTATTTATTAGGATGATAACACCATTGCCTCATGGAGGAACTACCTGGTGTGGTTGTTTATTGTTTTGTTTATTTTAATGTTGTCATGTGCGGATTTATTGATTTTGGGATGAAGATTTCTCACACCAGCTTTATTGCTGACCCGAGTGAGCTTTTGCTTCTTGGGTACATTCCTTTTGGAATGTAGCCGAGTAGTCTTTCAGGTTTAGAGATTTTGAGCTGCATTACTGGAGTTTCGCTAGTGAGCTAGCCATGCCAGTCTTCTCCGGGTTAGACTTTTTATTCGTTTTAGTTGTTTAGTTGTTGCTGCTATTTGTTTCTGTTATTATTGAATTCTCACGTCCCGAGTTTTGGGGGAAACGGATAATCCTACGTGGCTTTTTGGGATTTTCGTTTCCTTCGGAAATCGGGGCGTGACAGGCATCCTATACATAGCTTCATCATGTTGAAGGGACGTTTAACAATGGATCTATGCAATCTTGCTTTATTATTACCTTTTCTTCTAGAAATTGGTTAAGAAAGTTTCATAGAGATTCTTCAAATACCTGGCATGTCATCTCTTATTTAAGGGAGTATTAATGGCATCATTTAGTATTGCCATTTTAGGTTATGCTCAAAGACAAAGACACAATGTTAGAGTTGTTGAGAAAGATGAGCGGGATTATATATTAAGAATGGGGGCTGAGGTGAATCATTGAGCATTAGATTAAGCCAAGCCAAGACAGAATTCACTAGAAGAAACTCTTCTTATCTGCAATCACTAAGGAAGAACACTAGAATGCAACTACATTAACACCTCCAGTCGTGGAGGGATTCAATAATGCATCATCATGCTACAAGCAATCATGTTTTGGTGGTTTTGGCCATTTGGGCCTTATGTGGCATGTGTATTTTGGCACAACAATTCTAGTCAGCCATGTTTGCTAGCCTTTTTGGATTTTTTTTACATTTCTACCCTTTCTATATAGATAGTGTTTGTGGTTGTGTTTTAAAGAGAAGGGGTAAAAGTGTAAAAACACCAAAAAATGCTAACAAACATGGCTGGCTAGACTTACTCACTTTGGCATCTGTAACTACAAACAACAACAACCATTTAAGTCGTTGCGTGTACGGAAAGAGGCATGTTGACTTAATGAACTTTTTGAAGGTACTCTGTTGAATATCTATTGTTCATCGAAGCAAGCCATGGTTGTGACAAGGGCGGACCTAAGGGGGAGGGTCCACTTGCCCCCACTGACTTTTAATTTTTCTCTATAGTTATTTCTAATATGCCTACCTCTGCAATGCCGACGAATCCATCCCACCCCACCCCATTCTCTATGTTCTCTGCAACGCCTACGACCTTACTCCGCATTTTTCCTCTCTTATGTTCCCTCTCTGTTTACTGCAACACCGGCAATTGCCTTATCTCTTACTCTCTTCCTCTTTGCTTGATTTAGTTCTTTTTTTCACCATCGCCATCAGCCACCAGCAACCCCAACCTCTCCTACCTGCTTTGAAGAAAAATATTTTTTAAATGTATTTTTCTCGAGATAAATTCGTATCTCGAGGTCTAGTTTTGTATTTTATTCATAGAATTTTTCTGGAGATACATGAAAATTTTGATCCATTAATTTTTCCTCAAAATACATGTTTGTGTCTCGAGGTTCATCTGTAGATTATTGTTTGAATGGTGTTTTGGTAATCAACATGAGCCTTTTTTACAGTAAATGTGCTTGACTGCTAGTCTTGGAGGGAGACTGCAATAGTGATTAATGATGGAGGAACCTCTAATTAGCTATTTATGATAGGTGGCAAATCACAAATAACTAAATTTTTTTGTCCACGTCTAATTTTAAATTTGAAATTAATTTTTGCCACTTAACTTTATATACCAATTTGATTTGTCCCCCATATATTTATCTTTTGTGCTCCTATAAAGTAGCTGGTTGGATTCATTTTCTTCCCCATAAATTAGATGGAGTTTTTTTTTAGCAATTTGTGTTTTGTATAGTTATTTATGTATTATTTGAATTAAAACAATTGTTAAAAGTCATTAATTTTTATATTATCATTAATTAACTATGACTCATCACTACACCCCCTTCAACAAAAATCATGGCTCTGTCACTGGCAATATGACGATGCTTTCTTACAAACAAAGTTTACAATGGATCTCAATCTCCCTGTAGTCCCTATTATATTGATGTGGGATGAATTGGATGGATGGTAATAATTAAGTGATGACTAGAGGGAGCTTTTTTGTTTACAACTATGCAATAAGTGCTCTTTATCCAAACTGTGGCCTATTTGTTAGTCCGATGGGATGGAATTTATTCTAAGGTTGAAAAAAATGACACATATATATGGCATTATGGATAGAGAAAGTGGCCTGAAAAGTAACTAAGACTACGGCCATTGCGTCATTTCCCCTCCTTCACTCTCTCTTTTTTAGTCTCAAATCTAATTTCCTTTTTTTCCCTTTGTCATCTTTATTATCTGCAAAATCCTAGCCTTTCATTCTTTGTTTCCATTTGTTATACATATCTAGATGGTAGGCATTGTTTAAAACACTTTGCAGGGTATGAAAATTAATTGAAGTGTTTTTAATCAATGCATACCATACAATTGAATGGTATACATATGCTCGATTTTGGCTAGGAGCAAAAGATGCAACCGCACAAGGCCCCTAATTAGAGTGGGGACCCCAAAATTTTATTTATTTATATATATTTTACTAAGGATACACTTTAATTGTTAAAGTTAAGTTGGATGTATGCCATTATTCAAATTATTTTAACAGTCTCGACGCATATTCGATTTTCAAAAATGCAAAAGTCAAGTATATATAGTAGTTTAGACATAAAAATACTTTTTTTAATGTAAAGGGGGTCCTTATTTTCAGTCTTTGCACAAAGCCCCTAAAGTCTCAAAGATGACCTTAGTTATGCATGGTATGCCAATACTTTGTAGGGTATGAAAATCCATTGAAACAATTTTGAATCAATGTCTACCGTACGATTGGATGTTGGAGATTGGTTTAAAACACTTTGCAGAGTATGAAAACCAATTGAAAACTTTTTTGAATCAATATATCCTACGAATGGTTGGTATGCATGGTATGCAAACACTTTGCAGGGTATGAAAACCAATTGAAATAGTTTGAATCAATGTCTACCATACAATGGGGATGGTAGGCACTAGTTTAAAGCTACTATTCACTTAGCAAATTAACATAAAATAAAATTCAGTTTTGTCCCATCTTATGATTATGGATTTAAAGAAGATATAATGTGGATCTTGAAGTGGTGAAGGAAACCATTTTATTTTTTTCCTCCTTCTGATGTTGAAGTCAGAGATGTTATTTTTGTCATTGTTGAGACTAGTAGTCTACTCCACCCATTCCATAGACCCCGACTTTATTATATGTTAACCCCAACTTTATTATATGATGAATCACTAACTTCTCTAAAAAGCTTAAGCTAGTAGAGATAAGATATCTAACATACATCAAGGTCGAGGTCTATGGAATGGGTGGAATGGACTTCTAGTCTCAATAGCGACAAGAATAACATGCTATCAGAGCTTTGGTTAAAAAAAGGTTGGAAGTTCGATTTGAAAATGTATTTGTGAATTATGCCAAAACAATATAAAATATACGATAAATTTATAAATAATATATTGAGTGGTTGGGATTAGGTTTATGTTTTGTAAATATTATTTTAATGATATTCAACTCATGAGGACCGTTATCAAAAGACAAGAAGATTGAAAATAAATTATGAACACAAGTCAAAGCTATGAAAGACCAAGGCAAGTCAAAACTAACTTATGGATAACCAAAATTCAAATGAAGACTCAAAAGCAATTTAGGGGCAAAGATGAGTAAGAACAAAATTTGAATTTCCTCCCCTGTGAGAATGGGTATCATCTCTTTGGACAATCCCATGTGCCAAAAGGAGATGTCCATGTCAACTATAAAGACATGTGACAAAGGAAAAACTTTTGTTTTAAAAAAATTGTTCGAGGCAAAGTCGACTTCACCACTTGATAGATCATTTTAGCAGAGAGCCATTCTAACAGTGGGAAAGCTGTATTGAATCTAGCCATTCTGAAAAGCAAGTTGTGGAGACAGTGAAGTCGACTTCATTATGACAAGACTGACTCTATGAATAGGAACCGCAATCCATCTCTTTGGATCATCTCTCCGAAGCAAAAAAAAATCAGTGAAGTCGTTCTTATATCCCTTCTTTGTATTGGTATATGCCTCTTTCAGAGAATTTTTTAGCCTTCAACCACTTCTCATCCTTGAGAAAAGTTTTTAGCTTCCAATGAATGAGGGAGTGAATGTAAAATAGTTTTTAAGCCTTTCTATTTGACAATCGAGTGTCACTAGAAGAAAGAAACCCCTTGAGTGTTAGTTTTGCCTAAACTCGCATTCACTTCGTGTGGGTTCTTGAACACATGAAATGGAACCCTACGAGTAAGTGTCACGGGAGATCCCAAACAGGTGGTAAAAGTTGGTTGTGTTGCATTCCATGATGGTGTGATACGTGGCCAATCGAGAAGTCTCGTAGAGCACGAACATAAGCCCAAGTGGTATCTTTAGAACCCAAGTATATGTTTGTAAGACTTACTTGTGGTGCATCCCACGTGCCGGCCAAGGTGTAAAGTAAGACTCGTGGAGCAAAACACTTAGTTTGTGTTGGTAAGTCTTATAGGAGCACGATGATTAGACCTTGCGAGGTTGTGAAATGTTGATTAAGCTGGAATTCTCTTTTAATCAAGTTATAAAGATTTGAGGCTTGAGAGCCATTTCCATCGAGGAAGTCACTAGTTGAAGCCAACCAAACTCCAAGTTAGGTGAACCTCGTTATATTGGTGTTATTTGTCTGATTTTCTTTATTCTCGCCATGATTGTTTACTTTTCCTTGCATGTTTAACTAAGTTGTATCTACATTGTTATATTGTTTGTATGTTCACTTGTTTGCATAGGATTTCTTTTGGGGTTTTCACAAAAGTTTTTTTTGGGTGTTTACTTTATAGTGAATAAATTAAACTTGTGAACCTTGTAGTTTTGAGCAATGAATGAGATTTGGCAAAATTTTCATTTTTTGAAATTACGAAAAGAAAAATGGCGAAAAAAATAATTACATTTTTGCGAGGGTATTTTTTTAAAATTTTCAAGGTTTTTTCGAAAATTTTGAGATTTTTTTCATAAATTCCGTAAAAATACAAAAACCAACTACCAAAACTGCATTTTTTTTTCAAGAGATTTTTTTTGAAAATTTTTGGGGTTTTTTCGTAAATTTTGAGGTTTTTTTCTTCTAATTATTTATTAATTTTTTAAACCCCTCCTAATTTTCTAATTATCATTTTTCTACTTATATACTGATTTTTAAAACCACTCCCTAATTTTCTAAATATATATTAATTTCATGTTTGTTTCATTTCTTGGTATTTAAGCTTCATTTAATTTGTTCAATAGATATATCAAATTGCATCTTAATTTTTTCACATATTTCATATACCCTCGAAATTCATTATATGTATTTCATGTATTCTCAAAATTTTACGTTTTTTCTTTATACATCGAAATATTTCTTAAAATCGGGAAACCGAAGTTAACTCAAAAAATGAAATCACAATCCTTGGTTTTGAGTTAACTCACACCATAAGCCTTTAATAAGTTTACGCAAAGAATTTTCAAGTAAAATACTTCCTTTTTTTTAAAACAAATTCGATTCTCGAAAAGTGATGATTCGCCTCCTCTGGTCGAGATTAACACAGTGCCAATGTACTCTTTGTTTTGTATTATAGCATATCTCATCCTTTAAATTGGTATTAGAGCCAAGTTGCTCTAATTAGACCACCCGAGTTGATCTTGTGAGTGTACACTATGGCTAATTTTTTTGGTAAATATGTTTCTTATGTTTATGACACGCTATATGATTTTATTGATCCATTGATATATGATAGAAATGCATGTCATGCTAGAAATGATAATGTTGTTGATAATTTGCCATAGAAATTATATGTCATGCTCTATTAATATTATTGATGATATGCCATACTTTAATAATGATGTACTTCCTGATGATTTACATGCTTTAAATGATTCCCAGGTTTCATTTCGTAAATTCATTTTAAAGATCCTATTAAAACTGTCTTTCCATATACTTGTCATTATTATTATAGTAATGAGCTTCATGTTGCTTATATTGAGTTATTAGATTCTTATGATATGATCTTCTGGAATGAGCTAAAGTTTAGTGGTTGGAATGTGAGAAGTTGTTGGAGAAAAATGTCAAGGTCAAACATGATAGTCAACAAGAGATTGACTCTTTATGTAATACATTAGAAATTCAAAGGACCGTAAATCTTAAGTCAAAAGTTTGTTTGTCTGTAACAGTTTTTGCGTTTGTATCTAAGATTGACTCTAACCAAGCAAGTGTCTCATTCTTTTATTGCAGAGAAGTTGGTCATATTAGATTAGCTTGTAAAAAATGAGCACTTCAGTTATTCAATAACAATCAGATCATTCTTCAAAGATAGCTTGGAAAGCAAACGGTCATTGAAAAAGTTTGGTTATAGCCAACTAAAAGCTAGTAGTTCCTTAACATGATACTTAGATAGTGGTTAACATATGACTAGAAATAAAAGAAATTTTAAGGATTGGATTAATTATTTGAAGATGATGTTGCATTTGGAGATGGAGTCAAAGCTAAAATTGTTGGTGATGATACATCAAACCGTCCTCTAATCAGCATCATACAAGTGTCATGATAATCTCATCAAACAAAACATAGTAGGCCTGATTACACGCTCAATCCAATAGGCCCAGACAGCACTATTGACAGGATCCAGAAGGTCGAACCCAAATTGCATCGCACCGCAAAGCTCACACGTCACACTGTCCAGCCCAATACACGTAAGCCCTGATAAGGCAAGTATCTAGGGGATCGACCCAAGACAGGCAGGCAAACAATACATTGGTTCCGACTAGGAAACAAATACTGAAGTATAAGTCGGGTAATGAAACTCTTGTGCATGGACAACACTCAAAAAGGGAAGCTTCTTCTGCAGATCTAGGAGTACAAGTCGTGTAGGGAAACTTCTCTACATGGACAGATTCCAACAATGAAAGGATCTCCAGCATGATCTATTTCCCTAAACTACGCCACCAAAGGCCGAACAAGGACTCTCACACTATAAAAGGGAGATAAAGTTGATGATCAAAGGTACGCTACAGAAACCCAATTTACAGCTTTAAGCCTTTCCTGAGCCTTATCTAATTTAAGCATCGGAGTGCCATCGGCCACCTCATGGTGGTCTTAGGTTCACGTGCATTCCCTATGCAAGTTTAGGTAAAGGCAAAGTAGGAGCGCAAAAATCGACTACATCAGTTTGGCGCCGTCGATGGGGAACTACAGAGTTCTTCAAAAGAAACAATAGTGTCACCTTTCCCAAAGAACCGGAAAGATGGTGACAACAAGGTCTCACAACAATGGAGATGTCGTGGAATTCTCGAACGCTCAAACGCCCGCTCCAGTGCCACCACCACCGCGAGATGAACCCTCACATACCCCCGCACCGGTGGCAGCCACAGCGAACCCAAGGGTGGATATTTTATCAACCCAAATGCAGCAAATTGCACAAACGATGGAGGCACTCAAACTACAAAATCCTCCACCTGTAGAAAGAGACCATGAGCAGCGAAGAGGCCAGTCCCCAAAAAGTTCTAGGGAACACATTCAAGAGAGTCGCGCTGTCCCAGCAGCTTCTCAATGGACCAGAGGTGGAGGAGCAACCAACATAGACCCAATGTCCATAACCGACAGGCACGTCTCGCACAATCCCATCCAGAAATGGGGCCACGAACCCAGACGTACTGTTCAACCTCAATGTCCCTCCATTCATGGATCATATCATGGACGAACCGCTACCGAAGTACACCCCGCCAAAGCTAAATTTTTACGACGGAATGGAAGACCCGTCTGACCACTTTCAGCACGTAATGGCACTCAAGGAAGGGTTTGATGTGATAATGTGTCAGTCATTCCCATGTTGTACACTTATGGTTCAATATCTATTAAACGAGCAAACTATCCTAACTTAATGGGATCCTAAATTAGCAATGAAACCGATATTGTACACTTGTGGTTCAATGTCTATTAAATAGAGCAAACTATCCAATCAAAACATAAATATAAGGCTTTGCTAAATAACACCACCATTTACGCTGAAGGACGCCACCAACCATTTTTTTCTAATGAAGGACACCAAACTATATACACACAAAAAATGTTTTTTTTTCTTTTCAACCAAATCCAGCTACCAACGTCCTTCCACTTGCACGAACGACTCCTCCTCCCAATCTCGCTGAAAAATGAACGCCCTACCACTGTCTTCATCCTTTATCCTCATCTCTTACTCGCTTTCATCCTCCCTGCCTCTATTTACTGCTTCATTTTCTCTCACACGAGGAAACGTGTTCATCCTCCCTGCTTCATTTTCTACTGTTTGTCTTCCATCCCGAGCTCGCCTGACGACCCCAACATCGACGTCTATCCCTCTCTTTTATGCCTTTGTCTTCGTCTCGCTCTCTCTCTTCATCTTTATTTGTTAGGGTTTTGGTGAAGTTTGTATCGAGAAATGAATGAGTTTAGTGAAAATTATGTTGGTAGGCTTGAAGATGATAATGTTGCAGTTGAGAGTCAGCATTGTGCTCCATTTATAGGAGTGAACGAAGAATATGAACATTTTCAAGATTAAAAACAACTCACTCCACTTGAGATACACTCTCAACAATTTTTAGATGAGCTTGCATGGGTATTTTTTTGTGACTGTCGTAATATCATGTTTAATTTTCTTTTGGTTTATATTTGAAGCAACATTGTTACTTTTAGGGCTAGTTGTCAATGTTTGAACCCAAAAATTTGCTTATTTTTAGGGTTAGTTTGATAGTCATTGTTGTTGTTGTTGTTATTGTTGTCGTTGTTGTTGTTGTTGTTGTTGTTGTTGTTGTTGTTGTTGTTGTTGTTGTTGTTGTTGTTGTTGATGATGATGATTGTTGTTATTTTGTGCATAAAATGCCATTGTCTGTCTAATAGATTTTCAGATACCTTCACATAATCTTGACGATCCGGAGATACTTAAAGCATATTTGGAAGATACCAACCTTCTAGAGGTAACATTTGTCTTAATGATTTTATTCATTACATTTCTTAATATATGATTAGAATAACAAAAAAATTATTTACTTAATGTAGAACGATAATGATGATGTTGACACGAATGATGAACAAACACTATAGGAGGTAGTCGATGATGGAAACTTATTTATTACGAAAGAGGTAAGGTTAATTCTTATAGACATGACATTATCTTCTAATCTTGTTTCACTCATTGATTAACAAGCTTATTAGTGTTCCTAACGTCAATATGCATTATTTTTTTGTAGGTATTCCCATTGAAGTCATCCTTGATAACTTCATGTCAAGTGTTGATAGGGATAATAACATAGTTCTGATTATCAAAAGTCGGAACCCACTGATAGCAAACATAAAGAATGATCCACTTAAGATGTAAGAGGGGTGGGAAGATCAAGAAAACTCAAAGGCAAAAATTCGAGGTTGGTCGATCGACAGTACAAAAAAATGTGAGTGCGCATTCCAGTTGAGAAGGATGACACAAGGTAACGATCATTGGAAGCTATGGCAAGTGACCTGTGGAACCCATAATCATCCACAATCAAAATCTCTTCTTGGCCATTCCTTTGCTGGCAAACTCAACAAAGCAGAGATCTCATATTTGCATAACATGTCAAGATCCGGTGTAGCACATCGCTACATATTTTTTGGATTGAAATAGATGTTTTCCAACAATGTGTCATCTGAAGATTATTTACAATGTCATTCATCAGCTAAAGACACTCCAACTGAAAGGCATAGTAGTTTTGCAAGCCACATGCACTTGTTGCAAGAATGGTTATATTGAGTAACATACAGTCAATGATCATAATAGAGTCACCAATATTTTATGGTCACATCCCAAATCAATTCTACTGGCTAAATGTTTTCCAACGGTGATGCTTATGGACTGCACCTACAAAACCAATCACTATAAGATGTCGTTATTTGAGGTTGTGGGTGTCATGTTGATCGAAAAGACTTTGAATGTTGGTTGTTGTTTTATGTCATCTAAAAATGAACAGTCGTACACTTGGGCATTGGAAAAACTACTTGGAACGTTTGAGCCAGACAACTTGCCAAAGGTATTTGTGAATGACAGAAAGCTTGCATTGATCAAAGTCATTGAGTGAGTATTTTCATAGCAATGAGGTTGTTGTGCAGGTGGCACATAAATACAAATGTGGAAAAAGAATTGCAAAAAAGACTTTGAGGATAATGAGGGATGGAACAAGTTTATTGAATCTTTTTCAGATTTGTATAGATCAACTACAGAGCAAGAATGGAACATGAGCATTGTTGAGTTCAAGAAAAGATGGGCATCACATCCCAAGTGTTTGGACTATATGGACCGACACTTTCATGCATTTGGGCCAACGGACAACTGGTCGCGTTCAAGGCGCGCGCTCCATAAAAAAAATCTTGGAGAATTCCCAACGCACATTTTATAATGTATGGACAAAAATGCATGACATGATCAAAGTCCAACTTGAAGAGATTGAAGCATTCTTCAGAAGAAAAAAAAAAGTCAAGAAATAGCATATTCTTTCCTTATTTGGAAAACTTCATGGGTCTGTGTCGCATAAGGCTCTTGACTTGATGTTATCTGAAATTAATAGATCTGAAGGTGAATTTGTGGGCATCGACCCAGTCAATTGTCGATGTGTGATGAAAACCACTAATGAGTTGCCTTATGCTTATGAAATGACACAATATTTCACTCTTACATGACAAGTTTCATTGTCAATCTTACACAAGCATTGGATGCAACGTGGCAAAACACATCTTCGTGCAATTGCATACTGCAGATCTGATTATAGATCCAGTGGTCGATGTCGTTAAGCAAAAAAATTTGAATCCACTCCTGATCAGCAGTTGGTGTTGACGAGGAAACTATTAGATTTGAATTGCTCTTATTCATGTTCATGATTGAACCAACTGAACATTTAAAGGGCAAAGGGAGACTTAAAAATAAAAAATTGTCTAAGCATGTCCACGAAAATGGACCCCTCTGGTCATGAGTACACAAAAATACAATAGGAACTTAGAAGTCAAGAAAGTGTTTCTAAGCCAAAAGAGAAGGCGTCGAAGTGAAAACTACGTTTATGAAGCAAAATCCTCTGTGGATCCGTGTTTATGTTGAGGACATTCAGAATGTATTCGCCGACGGCCATTGTGGATTCAGATGCATAGCCAACTTCTAGATTATGACGAGAATAGTCGTTGGATGCAAGTGAGACATGAGCTACTAATGGAGCTAGAAGGTAACCATGACTTGTGGGTTCGAATGTGAAATGAGGGAGGTGTGAACATTGTGAAAGATGCTCTGACAATTTTCGAAGGCTCTATACGCTTTACATAGTGACACTGGTTGATTCAACCAGATATGTTAGAGTTGGCGGTGAACCATTATGTTTGTGTGTTTGTGTGTTTGTGTGTTTGTGTGTTTGTGTGTTATGGGAACCAGAGCATTACATGTTTTCTATATGTTCTGTCATCGTCCAACTTGACTTACGTATGGATATGTTTCATGGCACACCTTGCCCATAGTTCCCACTTCATCTTGTTTTTATGACACCAAGACCACCATTGCCTCGGACAGTACCGATTTGACCTTCTAGCATGTTTCCAGAAGCAACATCATAGAAGACTTCGTTTGATTGCTAACTGCAGATAGGTGACGTGATGGTTAAGAAGTACAATGCATCCAAAGCAAATAAGAAGCCGGTAGAAGTAGTTCACATTGATGATTGAATGACATTTGTAAATTTTTGCACATTATGTAAATGACATGTATACATACGATGATCTAATTGTAATAGAAGTCAACATTATTGTACTCTTGCCTTCTACTTTTTATCACTAAATATCAACAAATTACATTTTACATTTCATGAAGATTTGTATTGGGTTTTTATTTTATGGATGACGCGTTGTATGGATGCTTTATATAATGGTAATGGCTAAAAAGTTAATTGATAATCAATTAAACATGATAAATTTTTTTGACAACAAAAATTTCAGACTGCAAAACTGAACACACAACTTCAAATTTTGTTGATAGCAAAAATTTTAGACTACAAACGCACAAGACGTTGCGAGTGTGATATATACATTCGCAGAAGCCGTTGCGATTCCAATAACAACAATCGCAAACCTTTTGTGTATGATAACTAAAAACCAAATGCAACGGAAAGTGCGAACAAAAAATTTTAAAACGCAGTGGATCATGCGAGTGGGACAATTATTTTCGCAGGATCCACTGCGACATTTCAAATTTAATACTCTGTCCACTTTTGTGATTTTTTTGTATTTGAATTTTATTTTGTTTTTTTTTCAATTCCTATGGCTTAGATATTGTCTTGGCATATTTAATTTATTGTAAAACCCCAATTTTAACCACTCCAACTTGAGAATGTCAAAATTGGGGTTTTGCAACAAATCAAATATAGCAATAGTATTATCAAAGCCATTGGAATTAAAATATATATATATATACAAAATTAAATACAAAAACAAAATTGACATAGTGTGAAATATGCCCAATCGTAGTGGATCCTGTTAGTAGGAGGATCCATTACGATATATCAAAAAATACACTCTGTCCATTTTTTTATTTGATTTTTTTCAATTCCTATGGATTAAATACAATATTGACATATTTGATTTATCGCAAAATACCAATTTTGACATTCTAAAGTTTGGGTGGTCAAAATTGGGGTTTTGTAATAAATCAAATATGTCAAGGCAATATCTAAGCCATAGGAATTGAAAAAAAATTGATCCAAAAAATAAACAATGTGAAATTTATCCCATCACAACAGATCTCGCGAGTAGGACAATCCTATTCGAAGGATCCGCTGCAATGGGACAGATTTCACACTCTGTCCATTTTTGTATTTGAATTTTTTTTTTTTTTCAATTCCTATGGATTAGATACACTGTTGATATATTTGATTTATTGCAAAACCTCATCTTTTACCGTCTCAAGTAGGGGTGGTCAAAATTGAGGTTTTGCAATAAATCAAATATGCCAAGACAGTATCTAAGACATAGGAATTGAAAAAATCAAAAAAAACAAATTCAACAATCCCACTCGCAGGATCCACTGCGATGGGACAAATTTCACTCTTTTTATTTTTGTAATTTTTTGTATTTGAATTTTTTTTGTTTTTTTCAATTCCTATGGATTAGATACACTATTGACATATTTGATTTATTGCAAAACCCAAATTTTGACATTTTCAAGTTGGGGTGGTTAAAATTAGAATTTTCCAATAAATCAAATATGCCAAGACAATATCTAAGCCATAGGAATTGAAAATAATTAAAAAAATTCAAATACAAATAAATTCAAAAAATGGACATAGTGCAAAATATGTCCCATCGCAGTTGATCCTGCGAGTGGGACAATCCTATTCGGAGGATCCATTGCGACAAGACAGATTTCACACTCTGTCCATTTTTGTGATTTTTTTGTTTTTTATTTTTTTAATTCCTATGGATTACATTCACTATTGACATATTTGATTTATTGCAAAACCTCAATTTTGACATTCTTAAGTTGGGGTGTCAAAATTTGGTTTTGTGAAATCAAATATGTCAAGACAGTATCTAAGCCATGAGATTGAAAAAAAAAAATTTCAAATACAAAAAATAACAAAAATGGACAACGTGTGATTTTTTATCCCATCGCACTGGATCTTGCGAATAGGATTCTTTAACTCGCATGATCCGTTGCGATTAGACAGATTTCACACTCTGTCCGTTTTTGTGATCTTTTGTATTTGATTCTTTTTTTGTTTTTTTCAATTCCAATGACTTTGATACACTATTGACATATTTGATTTATTGCAAAACCCCATGTTTGACCTTCGCATGATCCTCAGCGATTTAAAATTTTGGTTCGCACTATCCGTTGCGTTAGGTTTTCAAGTATCTTACACAGACAGGTTTGCAATTGTTGTTATTGGATTCACAACGGCTTCTGCAAGTGTATATATCACACTCACAGCGGCTCGTGCATTTGCAGTTAGAACCTTTTGTTTTGACAGAAAGGTGACTTTGTCTCAAATTTTCAAGTTAATTGATAAAATTTCTTACTTTTACTTGAATTACACTTAACTTTGTAACCATTACTGTAATATACATAAATGCTGATGAGAATCATAATTGTGAAATCATAATTCATTGCATAAATGTATAATCATTACATTTTCATTAAGTATAAAGATTACAACAACCAAATTGTATACCAAAATTGTATACATCGAGTACTCTTAGTTTTTTTTTCCGACATTCAGTTGAGTGATATTCTTTTTATGCTTCTTTGTTCTGCCCTCACATCCTCCACCAACAAGCACTTCTTCGGTGTCATCAGCACCTCCACCACCCCTTCCCATACCTCTACCATCAGGACCACCAGCACTACCCCCATCGTCACCCCTTCCTCTACCTCCAGCACCACCACTATCAGACCTTCCTCTACCACCTGAAGCACTAGCACCACCAATGTCATCACCCCTTCCCCTACCACTACTTGCAGCACCACCACCATCACCAATTGGACTAGTCTGTTGTTCTTCCACATTATCACTTAAGGTGACATGCGTAGACATTTGTCTTAGCAGGCCATCTACTTCTTTTGCCTCGTGAGCAACACAACCTTATCCACATTCCCGCATTCTTCAATAGAGGCGTCCACCAACTGAAGAGCCTCATCCACCAACTTGTTCAAAAACATTGATCTTAGTATTAAAAATTAATAAATTTTGTATTTCAAGTGTTTACAAATTTGTTAAAATATAGATCAATTACCCAATTGTGAGATATGAACAATTGATTTCTTAAGGGATGTGTCCTCCTAGTCGTCGGTGGTTGGATGAACGGATGGCTAATGTCATGAAACCACTCCAAGTAGTCCTTACTGCAATCTCAAGGAAGCTTCACTGATGCACATTTTTTTAATTGACACGAGATGATTCTGCCAAGTTGCAGCGAACGAAGACAGTATTTCATGTTTCACCGAGTAGTTATGGCCAGATCGACCTCTATTCTTCATTTTGGCTTGAATGGGAGGATTTGGAATGACATGTACCCTTCCCGTTTGTCTCATCACTCGATCCAGGTAATAGGGTTCTTCAACATCAGGGCATAACGAGTAGCCTTGAAACTATGTAATGCTATGAAATGGAGTTTTTCACTTGGATTCTGCATAAGGGTCCCAAATGACTTGACAATACAAACATGAACTTATTAAATTATGGATGAAAAATGAAAATAATTACCTGAGATGAAACATGAACTTAAATGACTAACTTTTACCTCTTCAAGAGACATGTCATCAAGATGCTCCCTATGAGTCAAGATTTCTTTAGTCACGACCCCGCTAAGTTGGGGGCAATCCCACTTAGCCATAATAGGGAAACGATCAGTCCATGAGGCTCGGGCCATACCCCAAAGCCTAAAGTTGTATATCCAATACTAAAAAAAATTAAAACATATCAACGTATTAGTTCAATATTTGAAATACTGAAAAGATAATTAACTGAACAATTAACCCAAAAATTATACCTCCATAAGCGACAGAATTGCACACCAATAGAACGCAAATCGCAAGCACCCAAAGTCCGATACAAATCGCACCCAAAACCTCCAACCTTTGTATCGCACAGTGACGGTAAAAGGAAATAGCAGAGAGTGGAGCAAAAGAATAGAGGAGAATGAGGGCGGAAAGAGGGTGAAAATATTCAAATTTTGGGAGAGAGAGAAATCGTTTCGTTTGGGAGAGAAAGGAATTTTTTTTTGAGAGGTTAATATATTGGTGGTATATTTCAGTAAGTAGTGGTGTCCTTCAGAAAGTAAGTGGTTGCGGAAATGGTGGTGTTATTTAGTCACTGCCTAAACATAAAATGCAGTACGAATTGTAAACCCAATTAAGACTTAAGAGCAACATGATACAATCCCTATTGATTCATATTTCAATCAACAGTTCGTGCATGATGAGTTATATTATTTATCTAAACTTTATAATGAAAGTTGGGCTTATGAACATTGGTTTTGTGTGTCTTCAATCTGATTTTTGGATTTTCCAAAATGCCCTTCTAATTCTATCACATTTATAAGAAAAATCAATAGGTAGGTGAATAGTGGCCAGGGTAATTTTTGTCATTTTAAATGAAAAATTATTACACATATGTACCATTTTACCCTCCCAAATTCATATTACTTACGATAAATTGCCCCACTCAATATTATTAACTATACCTAAGCCCCTACATAATTTATTTGAAGCCCTTAATTATTTATAAACTATACATAGGCCCTTAAATATTTAGAATTTCAATAATAATTTTTTTTGCCTTCCAAAACTCATGCTATTTACATTGAAATCCAACCCTATAAACATTTGTTAATTACACCCAAGGCCCTAATATAATTATTTAAAGCCCTCCAATTATATAATTATTATTTTTAAATTTGGGTCTTGACCCTTTTTTTTTATTTAGTAATCCATGCCCGAAGGCTACATAACTAACCCTATTAAGTGTATCAAACCAGGCCCGAAGACTACAATATTGTTGTCACTTAGGTTCCGCTTGGTATGTGGTAAAAGAATGCATAATGCAAAAGTTTACAGCGATTACATAAACTTGAGTGTTTGGTTGACTTTAAGGAAAACAGTTATTGGAATTGGAATTTAAGACCTTCACATTTCTTAGTTATAAAATTTTGCAAAAAACTTTCATCATTTCCTCGAGTACTCCCAACTTTTTCATAAACACCCCAACCACCACCTTCACAGTTACCATTGTCACCAGTACCACGACCACCATATCGTAACCATCACAACCACCACCACCACTATCATAGTACAATAACCACAACCAACACCACCTGACTATTACCACCATAATCGTTGTTGTCGCGCGCCACCACCACAGCCACCCTAACATAACAACTGCTACATCCACATCCACCACCACCACCACTATCATTGCATAATCACCACAACGAATATCATCTCACTATTACCACCATAAACGTTGTCGTGGCGTGCCACCACCACGGCCACCATAACATAACAACCACCACCACTACCATTGTCAGTACTACAACCACCATAGCCACCACCACTACTACAGAGTTACTTATATAAAATATGCAAGTTACTTATATACATTTTTTAATATGCAAGTTACTTATATACCCTAGTTTATTTAATACATAAAAGGCGAAAACCTGAACTAACGCCTAATGGTGTGAGTTGCAGGCTTGAAATGTAAACATACATTTTTATTTGTCAACGTGGCCAAATCCACACATAAAATATCAATGGATGTCAGAGTTGCACCAAGCAAAAACAGAGTACCAAACCAAACCTCTCTTAGCTCTCATCACTTCTCATTTCTTTCTTCTTCGTCTCTTACAACCAATACTCTCAACTCTGCTTCAATCCACTCTCTAAAGCTTAAATCTACTCAGACCCAATTCGGGAAAGATGCAACTTCAAAGACAAAGACCATCGTCTTCCCTTCCAACTTCATCCAACCAATTCCCTCCTCCACCTATCTTTCCTTGCCGAGTTACACTGACCCCAAAATATGGAATCAATAATAAGACCAAGAAGAAGATGATTTCTGCCAGTTTTTTCCCATTCTTCAATTTCGCAGCCACTGCCCCACCTAAGAAATTGACCCCTTTGAAGCGGAGAGGTGGAGGAGGAGGTGAAGATGGTGAATTGGGTTCAAATTCATCAAATGTGTTGGTTGGCAAGTCGTCTGCAATGGAGCTACTCGATATTGAGCGAGGTGTTTGCATACCCTTTCGAAAGTACTCGCCGGAGATGGTAAGAGAGAGCTAAATTTTGTTTCAAGATCATTTCTTTGGGTTCAATCAACTCTTGTTTATCAGTTTTAAATATATTTTAAATTCCCAATTACTAGTTTTGAACTAAAATGTGTCTATTAGAATTAAAACCTGCTTATAATCCTATTAGAGTAAAACTCAAATCCCAATTTGAAGCAAAACCAAAGTGATTTGTTAACGTTAGGACACATATGTTGCTGCTACTCAATAATTCAATATAAATGAAGATTCTCCTTGGTTTTAAACAGAGTCGAAACCTTGTCCTGGGTGATGACCAGAACAAAAGCTCCCCGTACACGGCAAAGACCCTCATTTTCCAGGTTCTGCTTGGGACTCGTGGAAAAGGCCATCTGTTATACATGCTTGAGTCGAAGCCTTCTCATGTTTGGAAATCATTAATTGACAATGCTACTTTTCCATTCTTCTAGCTTTAGCATGTGCCAGAGTGAAAGCCTTTATCTGTGCAAAAAATGAGTTACTTGGACCTTAGGTGAAGCTAACACCTAGAAAAGCACATTTCCTCAGTAAGATTCATGGACTAGAGGCAAGGGTTATCTTGAACGAACTGTATTAAATACTTCACATTGTGAAGATCGCTACTTGTGTATTGAATGTAGAGTGTGGTAGAACTCTGTGATCCTAATGGTTATGGCCTTAGCTCTCTGCTCCTTTTCCCTTTGAGATGCTAGTTTAAACATTGTGTGCATGCTCTTTTTACATACTTTCTCGTTAATTTGATTAGGTACGGATAAAGGTTCTGGAGTCGAGAGGTGCTATATTGTCTTTAATCGGTCGTGGGGTGGAGATAGTTTGGAGTTTGGGTCTGTATTGGTCTACCCTTGCGTACGATTTTTTGGTAGGACGGGATGAAGAAGTTGTTCCATATCGTGCAAGGCAGCTTCGCAATCTCTTATGTGATCTGGGACCATCCTTCATCAAAGCTGGACAGGTTCGATTGTCATTTCTACAAAATTTTAATTTATTTAACTTGTTCTCATTGTGGCGTATAGCAATACACACCTTCTTATCTCTTTTCTGGTAATCAGTTATATATATCATTTTGTGAGTTAGTGGTACCATATAAAAAGGTTGCTGAGAAATTCATCTATTGCCTCATTGAGGAGTTGCTGCCTTATTTTGAAAACAGGTTTTGGCAAACAGACCCGACATTATTAGGGAAGACTATATGAATGAACTCTGCATTCTGCAAGATGATGTCCCTCCATGCCCTAATCAGGTATAGATGCTATGTATATTTACCCACCTACATAGCATATTGAGAAACTAACACAGGTTTTTAGAGAAAGGGCTCTGAGACTATTTTTCTTTTTAGTTCTTTTCATTTATTTGTCAACTCTGGGTAGGTTGCCTTCACCATTATTGAAGAGGAATTGGGCAAACCCCTTGAAGCAGTTTTCAGCAAAATTTCTGCACAGACAATAGCAGCTGCAAGTTTGGGTCAAGTTTATCGTGCTACCTTACGTGACACCGGAGAAGATGTTGCTATTAAGGTTGTGTGAGATATGTAGAAACAGTGGTACTTTCTTTTATTTCTGTTCCTTCTCTTCACTGTAAAGTTGGTACTATTTATCTATCCAAGGTGAATTAGTTTACGAACCAAATGTGCATGTTAATAGATATCCAAGGTGAAGCTTATATTTTGAGTACCATACAACTATATATTTCCAGTTCAATTTTAGTCTAGGAGTCATTTTTCTGTGCATCCGAGTTAAATTCTAAAAGTTGGTCAATCCTTTTATTTACTTACAGGTGCAGAGGCCTGGGATTGAGCCTATTATATATCGGGATCTTTTCCTTTTTCGCACTCTTGCTTCGTTCTTGAATGGTATTAGTCTACAAAAACTGGGTTGCAATGCAGAGCTTATCGTAGATGAGTTTGGTGAAAAGCTGCTGGAGGAGCTAGATTACACCCTGGTAAGTTTGGATATTTCAGGATATATAAAAAATATTACATTGCACACATATTCATCTGGTCTATTTGTTTTGACATTTAGATTTGGTTTCTAAGATTCATGCATTTTTTATATTTATACATTAAGGATACTCAACTTCCAAGCCAGCAAAGACATATGAATGAGACCCAACGGTCAAACATTCAAGGGCACGTGTGGAATACAAGCTAACTTACAATGAATATAGAAAATTTTCAAAGTAAATTTGTATTATACCTACTTTACTCTAGGTAGTTAACTCAGATTAATTGGCCGATTCACCTTAACAAGATTTTTCCCTTCCCCCTCTACGAACGTGTCACTGATTAGAATAAAATAATAATACTAATGATCTACATATTTACTTTTCTGTTACAACCTATCAAGATGTCAACAAATGAATGTAAATAATAAAGCTTGTCTATAACACAGAGACAAAGATAGTCTATAAACATCAAAGATATCAACAAATATTGAAAAGGGAAAAGAGGGGAATTGAAAATAAATTATATATATACAAGCGGTAGAACTGCTGCTCTTTTGGAGTGGAGGTGGACTACCCCTAAAAAGGTAAATAATGTCAAATGGAACGAAAGTGGAGCAGCAATTCTGTTGTTCTTTCGCAATGCCAATGAAGAAGGAGAAGAGGGAAAAGAAGGATATTTGAAAAATTATATCGAGCAACACCCTTTCTCTTCTTTTGTGTTGAAGAATAAAAATTGAGTTTTACCTAATATTGAGCAGTTGCTATGATTCCTTATCATTTTCATTGTGCTTCCTCCTTCTTTGATGTTCATGATCATCTCACCCTCTAGTAGCAAGCATCCTTTCATAGCAAGATTTCGGAATGCAAGAAGAAAAATGGTCTTTTACCCCCTTTAGCCAGTTAAACCAGCAGAAAAATAATTTGATTAAGTTGGTGAGTCAATAGATAATAAACTCAGTTAAGTCCACTGAGTAGAGCATTAATAGGTTATGCGGACTGGTGGATTGGCGAGTTCTAGGGAGTATTCACCAGTTTGATAGCATAACTTTATATATGGTTGAACACAAGCATTAGTTCATACTAATCTCTCGTAAGTCGTAAGTTATATCGAGTTATGGTATACATAATTGTGTTATTCTCCTTTATCTGTCAACACACAAGAATTTATCCTGATCTATTTGAATTACTATATTGTAATATATGTGTACAGATACAAATTCTCGGTTTTTTCAAGGTTCCCGAACTGCAACACTGGAAAGGTTTTTTTTTAGGGAGAATGGGGCTTGGATACGGCATGTACAACTCAGCCTACCCCAAAAAATCATATCAGTGGACTTGATATTATGTTTATTTTGATTTAGAAAAGGTGATTATCTCATAAAATAAATTTAAATTTTGATGTGATTTTCAACATAAACACACTGACATACAGATAATGATAATTTACATTTTTCAGTGAATAAAATTTTATTATGAATAGGAAGAAATATGAAATAGAAAATAGAAAATAGAAAAAACCAAAAGGGAAAAGAAAAAAAGAATTGTCGCACAGGAAAACATGCATACGTACACTGCAAGTGGATGCTATCTTTGTAAGAGTCCATGCAACAGTGTCAAATACTTTGTATAACACAGATTTTGATGTCCTTGTTACCTGATTATACATCTATGTTCTCAACTTGACAAACAATATGATATTAATATATTTTTGTCGAACATATGATATATAATGCTATTTGTTTCTATTGTTATTCAGGAGGCACGTAACATTGAAGATTTTCTCGAGAACTTCAAAAATGATCCAACTGTTAAAATACCTCGAGTTTACAAACAGCTTTCAGGCTCGCGAGTTTTAGTAATGGAGTGGATTGATGGCATTAGGTGCACTAACCCACAGGTCAGAATATTACAATAGATGATACCATGTATATTGTTGTTCTCTTTTTGTTTGATTTGGCAAAGCTCAAAGTTCAGTTTTGCTTTGCTATTGCTTTAATTCCACTTCATTGGAGCAGTGGAGCTTAATGATTGTGAATTTCTAATTTAGGATAAGATTTGGTCTTTGTCCTTGAGACTTATTCCTTCTGTTTTAGGGCAATTTAAGATACTTATTCTTAGGCGTGGAGTTTTAAACTTGTACCTTCTGTTTTAGGATAACTAAAAATATTTTTGGTGTGTTCTTCAGGCTATTAAAGAAGGTGGCATTGATGTAGAAGGGTTTTTGACAGTTGGAGTGAGTGCTGCATTGAGACAATTACTAGAGTTTGGGTTGTTCCATGGAGATCCACATCCTGGAAATATCTTTGCTATGTGTGATGGACGTATTGCATATGTTGACTTTGGCAATGTTGCTGTTCTCAGTCAGGTATGATTATTATTTAGACAATGGAGATAATAAAAACATCTTACAGTATACAGGCCACAAAACCCTTGTACTGTTTAAACACAGGTGAGCTTGAGATAAGGAATCACTTCTTAGGCACACATCTCAGTTTGTATTCCTAGGTCTATTACATGTGTTTTCTCTATGACAGAAAGATCTGTAAACAGTGTATTTATGTGACATGCATTGATAATTGGAACTGATATGGTAATGGTGCCTGGATGACAAAAATGTCGATCTTGTAATAAAAAAAAAAATGCTGACTTGTCCAAGTAACCAATATGATTGTGGTTCTAGAAAAAAAAAATTATTGTACAAACAAAGTAAAGTCATCAGCTTGACCTGGTTATGTTGCTTATCCTTGTTAGTACTAGAGGCTTACGTTTGTTTGGAGTTGTATTTGTGAAAACTTGGCGTGCTACATAAGCAAAACACACAAACACAATACTGTTGCTTATCCTTGTCAATTTTGTGTCCACGCAAAGCACAATGGTGCTCACTGTTGCTCATCAGCTTGATTCCTAATTTTTCCTTGTCAAATTTGTGTTCCTACAAAACAGAATGGTTATATGGTATATCTTTGGATGTTCTTATATCTACTGTTTGTTAGATCTTAGAAGCTGTGCTGTGGCCATATGGTAAGCATACACACACAAACTGGTTGCCTTCTGGTCTATTTGCAACATGGTGCTCACTCTCTTTATCCTTCTGTTTTTGCAGCAAAACAAACAGATTTTGATTGATGCTGTTGTCCATGCTGTAAATGAGGACTATGCTGAGATGGCAAATGACTTCACCAGACTAGGTTTCCTTGCTAGTGGAACGGATGTAGCTCCCATTATTCCGGCTTTAGAAGCTATCTGGCAGAATTCATCTGGAAAAGGACTAGCAGATTTTAATTTCCGCAGTGTTACTGGTAGTGTTAATTATCCCTCTTGCCTCCTTCCCTAGGACGAGTGTACTCTTTCTGCAGTTCCATTTTGAAAACATTCTTTCTAGTCATAGATTCTTTTAGTCGAGATATGTTCTCTAAAGCGTATTTTGACTAATACATTGACATGCTAGCTTGGCGTATTGACTTGTCTTCTTGACATTGACATTACACAAAATTAACATCAATCTCTCTCTTGTCTTGTTTAGTTATTTATTTATCTTTATATTTCACAACTCAATTGTACTATCAATTTTTTACTTTTTAGAGAAAATGAATGTATTTGTAGTGTGATTGATAATGTATATGATATATGTACTGCAGGAAAATTTAATCAACTGGTTTACCAGTACCCAATTCGTATACCAGAGAGGTTTTCTCTTGTTATTCGGTCTCTATTGACCCAAGAAGGCATATGTTTCACACTAAAACCAGACTTCAAATTTCTTGAGGTAAGGAGGAATCTTTATGTTGCTTACTTTTTCAAATGAATCCGAGAGAACTGCATTGTTCTATTGAAGTATTGCATCAGTTAGTATCATGAAAACTTTGCTTATTCAAATGAACTGTTTGAGGAATAGAGCCAACCATTCAATATTTTTCTCTATAGATTCACATGTGCAGCAGGGCAATGAATTTAGATGAACAAGTTTTTGTGATGCTTTATGAAAGTTTATAGAAGTTGCATCTCCTAAATACAATTTTTTTTCTAAATAAAATTAAATTGAAAACAATAACTATTGAGTGCCTACTTCATATAAATATGTCAAAGAAATGGTATTTCCTTATTGTAAGACTTACTGGATATAATCAAGTATTCACTACCGTCCAGCATGCAGACCCTTTTGATTTTATTAATCTAGTTTCTAATTGATTGTATGCAGGTTGCCTATCCTTATGTGGCTAAGCGTCTCCTGACAGACCCTAACCCTGCTCTACGTGAACGTCTCATACAGGTCTGTTCCAACTCCATCTTGATTTCAATTTTATATATTTTGTGCTTGCTTCATACATTCCTTCTTTTCTTCTTTTTTTTACGGGAACTTTTTTTTAATAAAAAAATTTATAAGACGATCCTAAGACCAAAGATTATATTAGAAAAATGTCACAACCTGCTTCAATAGATCGTAACAAGAAGAATCTGAACAGGGAAAATGGAAACTAATTGATTTCAAACAGAAACAAACACACTTCTCAAGTTCAATCAGAACTGAGCCTCAACTCTGCTTTACAAATTCAGATTCCCTTTCTCTCTGTTTCTCCCCTTTTTAAAGCAAAACAACTCTAACAACCTTTCAAATGGAGCCAATGAAAACTCAACACGTGTTCGACCTTACACATTTGCTCAACTATTTACAGAAAATTACACAGACCATTTATTTGAATTCAAACAAAAACTTCTTTCCGCGCCAGTGAATCCTCCTTCCCGCCTTAATTCTTTTGAACCTTTTTGTTTGATCCATTCATGACAATACCTTTCCCTTCAAAGTATCCTTGTCCTCAAGGATTGAAGTCAGGAAATTGATTGTGGAAGTGAGGTCAGTCTTCCCATGTGGCCTCTTCTGCTGAAGAATTGGACCAATGCACTAGCACCTGAGTCAGGGCTTGGTTGGGGAACCATACGGCGAGCCAAGATGGCTACTGGCTGAACAACAAAAGCACCTTTATTGTCAACCATAGGCAGTACTGGAGAGCTAGGAGTAGTAGAACCCAACTGTTTTTTTGAGCTGAGAAACGTGGAAGACAGGGTGAATCCTGGACCTGCTGGCAGCTGAAGCTTGTAGGCAACCTTACCAATACGTTCTAGTACTTAGAATGGTCCATAGAACTTGGCTGACAGCTTTAAGTTCCTGCGTATTTTGGACAGTAGTTTGTCCGTAAGGTTGAAGCTTAAGATAAACCCAGTCTCCCACTTGGAATTATCTCTCAGTCCTGTGTCTATCAGCATATAGTTTCATTCTTTCTTGAGCCTTATGTAAGTTGTCTTTTAAGATTTGGAGCATATGTTCTCTTTCACTTAACTGTTGTTGGACTGATTGGATAGTAATGGATGACAGAGGTGGTAAGGCTAACAGTGGAGGAGCATACCCATATAGAGCTTGGAATAGGGTGGCTTGTAGGCTAGTATGGAAGGAAGTGTTGTACCAGTGTTCAGCCAAGTAGAGCCAGGAAGACCATTTGTTAGGAGAGTGTCCAGTCATGCATCTCAGATAATTTTACAAGCAAGCGTTGAGTCTCTCTGTCTGGCCATCAGACTGTGGGTGGTAGGCAGTACTCATGGCTAAGGAAGTGCCTAAGGCTGAGAACAAATCTCTCCAGAAGACACTCGAGAAGACCTTGTCCCTATCTGACACTATAGAAGATGGTAATCCATGAAGCTTGTAGATGGACTCAAGGAACACATCAGCAACTATGTTGGCAATGTATGGATGGGAGAGAGCCATGAAATGGCCATATTTTGTTAACCTGTCAACTACCACAAATATCACAGTCTTACCACTTGAAGAAGGGAGGCCCTCTATAAAATCCATGCTCACATGCTGCCAAGCTTGATCTGGGATGGGCAGTGGCTGTAATAAGCCCCCATATGTAGTCTGATCAGACTTGTTTCTCTAACAGATATCACATGAAGTGATGAAGACAGTGAGTTGTTGTTTCATGCCAGGCCAATAAAAATAGGGCTTTAACCTTAGGTATGAAGCTTGAAGTCCTGAATGTCCACCGAGTGCAGAAGCATGTATGGCTGTGAAAATATTGGTTCTTAGGGTGCCAGAAGAACCGATGTACAACCTGGTCTTGTGCCTTAGCAGACCATTGTGTAAAGAGAAGGAAGGAACAACTTGTTATCTATCAGTAGCTTGGTAAGAAGTGATTTAGTTGCCTCATCTTCACTGTAACTGAGCAATACCTCCTTTAACGACCCGATCCGCACAGTAAGATATTGTCCGCTTTGGGCCCAACCGGCCCACACAGCTTTAAAATGCTTCTTACTATGGGGATCCAACCTCGCACATATATAGCACATCCCCCTTCCGCACCCAGGCGATGTGGGACTATCTCCCCCCTTTGTAGCTTGTCAACCCTCTTGGCCCTGGGCCTATTGGGCTCCAACCCTCACCCTCCTCCTTCAGGTCCGCCCACACAAGGGTCTCCACAGTCCACCCCCCTTAGGGCCCAACGTCCTCTTTGGCCACACAGGCCCAACGTCCATGTCGACACACTTCCGGCTGGGTCGGGCTCTGATACCACTGTTGAAAGAGCCATGTATTGTCCTACATCTGCTGTGGACAGTGTCAATGCAAAGTTTGTGCTTGAGTTTCTCCATGACAGTGCATCAGTTGTCCTATTTTCTGCCCCACTTTTGTATGCAATTTCATAGTCATAGTCCATCAACTTTGTAAGCCACCTTTGTTGTAATAAAGTAGTCACTTTTTGAGCTAGAAAGTACTTTATACTTTGATGATCTGTCATTATAAAAAATTTGGACCCTTGAAGGTACGACCTCCATTTATGGATGGACATGACAATTGCCAACAACTCATTTTCATAGGTGGATAGGCCAAGGTTCCTTGGGCTTAGAGATTTGCTAAAGTAAGCAATAGGGTGACATTTTTGCATTATGACGGCTCCCACTCCCCTAGAGCTAGCATCAGTTTCAAGGAATAAGGGAATTGTAAAGTTAGGCAAGGCTAATACAGGAGTAGAGGACATGGCTTGTTTGAGTTCTTGAAAAGCATCATCAGCTGAAGGTGACCAATTGAAAACATTCTTTTTAAGCAAATCAGTCAAGGGTTTGGCAATATGTCCATAATTTCTTACAAACTTCCTATAGTGTCCTGTAAGGCCCAAAAACCCTCTTAGTTGTTTCAATGTCTTGGGAGTCAGCCAGGTTAACATTGCCTCTATCTTTGAAGGGTCAGCAGCTACTCCTTCAATGGATATAATGTGCCCTAGATATTCAAGTTGTTGTTGACCAAAGGTACATTTAGAAAATTTGGCAAAAAGGTTATTGTTTCTTAAAATAGAGAAGGTGAGCTTTAAGTGATGTAGGTGTTGGTCAAATGAACGGATTAAAAAATACCAAGATGAATTTCCTAAGGTAAGGTTGGAAAATTTGATTCATAAGAGCTTGGAAGTGGCGAGAGCATTTGTTAACCCAAAAGGCATAACTCGAAATGCCCATGATGGGTTTTAAAGGTTGTCTTATGGATGTCCGGGGGTGTACTAATATTTGATGGTACCCTGACTTTAAGTCAATTTTAGAAAAAATGGTTGCCCCATGTAGTTCATCTAACAACTCATCAATTAAAGGCATTGGGAATTTGTCCTTTAATTGGGAATTTGTCCTTGATTGTGATGTCATTCAGTCTCCTATAGTCTATACAAAATCTCTAAGAGGAATCTTTCTTTTTGACAAGGAGGATTGGGGCTGCAAAAGGACTATGAGAATGTTGGATCAACCCTGATTCTAACATCTCAGTGCTCTACTATGGTTTTTTGCATAGATGGTACTCTATACAGATTTTGAGAAGGAGTAGTATTAGGCTTTAGGGGTATCTTATGGTCAAGTGACCTATGAGGTGGAAGAGATGTAGGAGTTTGAAATAGGTCTTTGAACTGATCTAAGAGGAGGGTAATTTCTGCAGGACAACTAATGGTGAGTGTAGATTCAATTATGGAAAAGAGTTGACGAAAAAACATAGGGGTGTGCTTCTTCAAAAACTTGGTAATCCCCTTGGGCTCTATATAGTAAAATGAGGCCATATCTTGTACTCCTTGTAGGGTGATTTTAGTATTCTTCCAATGAAGGGTGAGTTGTAATTTCTGAAGGTTAATAACAATGTCCCCAAAAGGTTTCAACCAATCTCCACCTAAGACCATGTCATACCCCGTAGAGGCAAAACTCTTACTATCCCCATGAATGAATACCCCTGCATTGTTCATTTAAGGTTAGGACAAATAGCATTACTGATTATTTGTTGTCCATTGGCTACTTTGACTAGCATTTGTGGGGTAAGTCTAGTTGGCCATTGGGTTTCCTTGATAACTGAAGGGTCTATGAAAGAATGTGTACTTCCTATATCAGTGAGGATAGATATAGGCCTCTTCTTAAGGTATCCCTTGATAAGGATGGTGTTGGAAGATGGATTGTCATGAAGTGCATGGAGGGATACTTCCATTTTTGTAGGTATCTCGACTACCAAATTTTCAGGGCTAGGTTCTTCTTCATGAACCAATAGGAATAACTGTTGTTGTTTACACTGATGTCCAGGCCTGAATTGTTCATCACAGTTATAACAAAGGCCTTTGTCCCTCCTTACTTTCATTTGGGCTGGAGTTAACCTTGTGATGGGAGGCATGGATGAGTGGTATCTCTGACTTTGTGGAGCATGTGGAGTGAATCGTGGTGGCATGTTAGGATTTCTTGATGGCAGGGACTGATGAGTAGTCTGGTTGTTGGTAGGTTGTGGTCTATACCCTGATGTGTAGTAGAAGTAGGATTGATGTCCCAAATTCTTTTGAATGGTAGAGATGTGAGAAGTTGGTTTAGGACTGAGTGTACTCTGGACAGCATTAAACTCTTGCATTCTAGCTAATTGGAATGCTTGTGATAGAGTGGTGGGCTTGAACATCTGAACCACTAGTTTCAGGGATGGTTTCAGACCACTAAGGAAGCTAAGAATGAAATATGTCTCACTTAGTTGAGGATTGTGAACTAGCATGACAGATTTAAGTTCTTCAAACCTATCGTAGTATTCCTCAACTGATGATTCTTGTGAGAGTTTATTAAATGCATCTACATGGTTGTCCAATTTAGGGTCCTCAAATCTAGACAAATATTAATACAGTCATCCCAACTGATCATGTTCTTGTCCAATTGGTAATCTAAGAACCATGAATCAGCTTTACCTTCAAAGTGTATTGACGCAATTGGAACTCTACTATCAGCAATCACACTATGTAAGGTAAAAAACCTCTCAGCCTTCTTAATCCATGACCTAGGGTTGGAGCCATCAAAATAGGGAAAATCAATCTTAGGATATCGAAATCCATTACCTGATGATTCTCCAGTCAGCATGTAGCTTCGAGTGGTGGTGTTGTGCTCCATGTCTGACGAGCTAGCTCCTCTGTTTCCTGGTGTCAGGTTGGCCGCACCCCGTCCTCCATTGAATCTGGTATTCTGAATCATCATCGCCAGCTGATCGAATTTGGAATCAAACTTTTTTTCTTGTTCTTTACCAAACTGTGCGATTCTCTGGAGTTCCAGCTTTAGCGTCTCCAATTGACCTGTTACTTCAGCCTGACTCCTCTTCGTCTCCTTCATGAACCCTTCAATTTCCTTTGCCCTCGTCTCCATTGTCGAATCACCACATGTTAGGTTCGATCTGCTCTGATACCAAATGTCACAACCTGCTTCAATAGATCGTAACAAGAAGAATCTGAACAGGGAAAATGGAAACTAATTGATTTCAAAGAGAATCAAACACACTTCTCAAGTTCAATCAGAACTGAGCCTCAACTCTGCTT
The DNA here is from genome assembly GCA_963556465.1 of Berberis vulgaris. Classification (NCBI taxonomy): domain Eukaryota; kingdom Viridiplantae; phylum Streptophyta; class Magnoliopsida; order Ranunculales; family Berberidaceae; genus Berberis; species Berberis vulgaris. The sequence continues at coordinate 22,717,696 of OY747127.1, forward strand.
TACAAATTCAGATTCCCTTTCTCTCTGTTTCTCCCCTCTTTTTAAAGCAAAACAACTCTAACAACCTTTCAAATGGAGCCAATGAAAACTCAACACGTGTTCGATCTTATACATTTGCTCAACTATTTACAGAAAATTACACAGAGACCATTTATTTGAATTCAAACAAAAACTTCTTTCCGCACCAGTGAATCCTCCTTCCCGCCTTAATTCTTTTGAACTTTTTTGTTTGATCCATTCATGACAAAAAATGAGAAAGCACAGGCAATTTTAGAGAGTGCCTCACTAAAGCAAGATACAATACAAAACAAGTTATACATGAAGTAGTTGATCTTCAAATTTCTTTACATCCTGGCTTGAAGAACCCAAACCCATATCAGGGTTTTGGTCTGGAAGATAAGTTGTTACACTGTTCTTGATTTCCTTTAAAATCCATGATTCTCTCTCCTTCCATTTGACCCAACATATGGCGTGGGGAACTCTATTCCAAAGCTACACCCCTGATGAATGGAGGGCACCTTGGCCGAATTGTTAACCCATTGAACCAACCCTCCAATTGATGGCTTCTTTGTTACATTATAGAATGCAGGTGAGGTAATATAACAGATATTTCCATCGTTACCCACTCACTCTCCAAAATATGCAGAAAACGAAATACGAGAGAAAGGAAATGTAAACAGTAGTGTTGCTTTTGTCCCCTAGTTTAAGGAAGTCTATGATTGATCTGAATTTTCTTATCATTTCAGTGGGTGAATTTCACGATGGGTTAATATTTTAGTGTAGTGGCTGTTAGACAGTTAAGACCTCAATCAGTTATAGCTCCAACTGCTTCCATTCTTGGTGAATGGTTTTTTCCATTCTTAGTGAATGGTTTTATCCAACCATCTTGTATAGGGTAGGAAATTTGAGAAAGGCATGGGGACTTGGCAAGTTGAGGAGAACTGCTGATTAAGAAGTTTATGTGGTATTGCATGCATATCTGATTGAAGATGGGCTGGATGCTCTGCTTAATACCAGTATTGCACCTCTAGGCTTTGAACATTGGATTTGCATTACATTTGTCGTCATTAGTGTGAACAATCCTTGACAGTATTCCCCTAGGGAACTCTTAATATTTCAAACAGTATCCTCTAAGTGAACTGATCTTACAAAGGTTCAATGTTGAGGTGGTGTTCCATCATTTTAGTGAAAAAGATCACTGGTTCTGGCACCTTGTCTGTCCCCAAGTATTATTTGTAGCTTGTTATTCATGTAGAGAGAATTGATAAAGATTCCTTATTACTTTTGTATATTTGATTGTGCACACCTAGTCATAGGAGAAACAAATTTTTGTTGGTATATTTCTTGGCTATGTTTCTTATCAATTTGACCAGTTCTTTTGTGTCCTCCTATGATGTGAATACAACTCCTTTGTCTTTACTGATGAAAATTCGCTGGTCTAAGGTTCTTTTCAAGGATGGAGTTTTCCAGTGGAAGCGGCTTGAAAATCTCATAGTTTTAGCCAAGGAAAATGTGACTAAGATGAGCAGCAACCCTGCGTTGCAAGTGAATAACACGTCAGTCTCATGATCAACTTGCTCAAAAAATTCAAATGTGGCATATGTTTTATATGAGATTTCTAACTGGTCACCTTATGCTTTTCCTTCCACCAGGCAAACCAAAAGAGATTGGCAGTTTGAGAGAAAATTAGACCTCACTGACACAATTAAGGATGGAGCTCGCCTTTTCCTTCTTGATGCAGGAATACGCAGACAACTTCTTCTGGCTTTAACTGAAGACTCCAGACTTCACATTCAAGAGGTTTGTTATATTTCAGGGAAAAAAATTCATCAAGTGCTTGATAAAAAATAAAAAAGACTTTTTGGCCTTTTATGAAGTGATTTTAATCAAAAGGTTATGAGTTTTAGTGATAAATTTAAACACGTGAAAATTTTTATTTTATTAATTATTTTTATTTCTTTTAATGGAGTGGGTGAATGCAAAAGGATTATTTAAGGGTTATTTTTATTAATTATTTTATTTTATTTCTTTTTAAAGGGTTATTTAAGTGGGGAAGTGCTCTGTAGTATTCTTGCCATATGAAAAAGGTGTTTCATACACGCAGATACAAGTATAGAACATTGTGAAATATTTAATAGGTAATAATAAATGAAATAAGAAGTTTAACATTGTTCTTAAAATACCAAATCTCAGAGTATTGCTTGAACAACAATTAAAAACTATGCAGATTGTTGAACTGAGACTAGTCAAGATGATAAATTGAAGACTGATTTATTTCTTACTGTTCCATTCAATAGCTTCTGGATGTGTATCGACTGCTTGAAGGTGATATAGATGTATCATCGGTGGCTCTGGAGGTGGTGAGAGGTAACATTTTTGAACAGTTTCAAGTTGATTATACAAAATGAAAGTTACAATCAGTTCTGAATTCTGTATGGTCATGGTTGCAGAGTTACCAGCTGTCACACGGGATTTCATGCTTTCTTGGAGTGATTCCATCCTAGCAGATCGGGGATTTGAGTTTTGAAGTCACGAGCCACCAAAGCATAATTTTTGGAGTCATGACCATGTTGCCCAAGAAAGAAAAATGTAACATTGACCACACCTCGTTGTGTTTTGTATACATGTTATACGTGTAATATAAAAGGAAAGAAAAAAGTAAAAGAAAACAAAATTCTCTTTTTTTGGCGCCTGCTAAATAATACGAATTTTCTTCATTTCCGTCATAGGCATGATGGCAGATGATGGGAGAAAAGAGCAAAAAATATTCCTCGTTTTGTAAGGGCGTGATTCCAGTAGAAGAGTGAGATAGTCCCAAAAATAAAAGATGCAACCTTCCAACTGACTCTACCCCTTAACTGCACCCAAAATCAGTTATAATTTGTGGTGACTTCGATGTTGGATTTGAATTATTTCAGTTAAGCTCAACTTTTGCTGGTAAGTTTTGATTCTTGAGTGAACTCCCATAGGATTCAATGCCCCAGTGTGAATGTAATGTGAACATGAATGATAATGCCTTTCTGAAGGAAGAATTTAGACCACTTCAAAGAGAAAGGGAGGAAATCATTTTAGATGCCAACAGTGTAGCTTAGCTGGTAGATTTGTGGCAGCTTTGAACTGAAATCCAATAAAAATCCTACTCGCCTTTCCAAAAAATAAAATTCCTAGATGGAAATCTTTAGAAGAATTATGAGCGAAAGAGCTTCAAACTCCTTGCATTCTCGCGCAAATCTTGGACATGCACTAGCGGCAAATTTCTAGAGTTCCGTTCATTAAATGCATCGCTACTGTGATTTGGGTGAAATCATGTCGCCAGCTTCTCTTGAACATCTACCACTACCACTAGCTAGAGCTTTGCTAGGAAGCGAGGGATGGGTGTAACCACCCATCCTCCTCGAGATGAGTTCATCTCCCTAGAGATGCGCGTTGTCGCTCATCTCGAGGAGGATGGGTGGTTACACCCATCCCTCGCTCCCTCCCTCGACCCCTAGAATTTTCGCACTAGCTAACATTTTTTTTCTACCATGCTTATCTTGTATCTAAAAAAAAAATTATATTTTATCTGACATCCGTTGTACACATGTTACTCCTATGATTATCAAAGAAAGCACCACACATGCCTATTAGATGTTTTGTGGATATGGAAAGGGACCAGTTTTTAGTTTTCACTAGGGGTGGGCATCCCATCCCGATCCCGTCCCCTCCCGTCCCGACTTTTTCGGGTCTTAATGGGATTGAATAATTTCATCCCGATCCCGTCCCGTCCCGATCTAGAATGGGATGGAATGAAGATTTTCAATCTCGCCAATCCCGTCCCGAACTAATTTTTCAATATTTATTATTAATATTTTTATGTATTAGTTGGAGTGAGTCAATTTCCGTTATTCTCGAGTTTTATCCTATCACTATTGCATTTTGTTCTCTTTATTTTTGAAAACTGCCGCTACCTGTTATTGCATTTTTTCTTTACCTTATATAGACAAAGTGATTGCCTTCTAATTTTTCCATGGGTTTATAAGCTTGATACAAGCAAAACACAGTCCTGAGTCCTGATTCAAAATGGTGTAGAGATTTGGTCATTGAAAAAGAAAGAGTTGCCTCAGTTTTTTTTATACTGAAATGACATGGATGGGTTGAAGTTCCTTTTGAAACAGGGAGCTTATGTTATGTGTTGTGGTGTAAACAATCTCAGTACTTAATCAATTTGGACTTTAGGGTAGAATTGTTGTTGCATTGCCTCAATCATCTTATTTATATAGCCAACTTCCCAAGTAAATGGTTGGATTGCCGGACCCTTGTCGATGATAATCTTTGCAGCAGTCACAGACAGCACGTTGATCTCGTCCCATCCCGAACCCGTTTGAGATGGGACGAGGTCGGGATGGGGTTTTTTTCATCCCGTCCCGATCCTGATCCCGTATGAACGGGATGGGTCTATCTCGTCCCATCCCGTCCCGTGCCCACCCCTAGTTTTCACAGACCACTTAAAATCTCATATACCGCTATGGTGAAAACAAAAGAAAACCAATAAATATTCAAATTATATACTTAGGACCAAGGATTATGATTCCATTTTTCGAGTTTATTTCAATTCCTAATTTTAAGAAATATTTCTTGTAGCATAAAAACAAATGTAAAATTTTCGGTTATAATTTCGAATTTAACAATATAAGTTTATACATTTTAAATTGTTAAATACTACATAAAATTTTTCACGACTCAGTGTGACATACACACTACATATTACATACATATTTTGAAAAATCACATTCCTTCCGACAATATGTATTTTTAACATATGCCTCTTAAGTATGCATTTTATGATCATTTGAGTCATCTGATTCTACAGAGCTTTCATGAGTCTATCTTTCAATCTATTTGTATTGTTTGTAAAGCATCTGCTATTATAGGTCACTGTAACCCGACAGATAATTGTAAACATAAATAAAACTGCCAACGTAACCTTCAGTTGCATTTGCATGTAAACTTAAGCAGTGATGATGCTAATTCTGTTAAAGTAAAGACTGATTAAAAAGCCATGTGGCTTTTACATTTCTTTGGAACTATCTTGTTTCTCTCTTTTATGATAAAGAAATGAGCCGAAAACACTAACAAATAAAATTATTAGAAGAAACAATGCTTTTAGCCCTTTCTGAGTCGAGGAAATAGGTCTTGAAGATCAAGTATATCAGCAAGTACTCCAGCAGCAGTAGTGTCATTGCCAGCTCCAGCGCCTTGAATCACCAAAGGCAGCTCATTATAGCACCTGCTGTATACCTCCAACTGCATGTACAAGTAGATATTAGTTACTCATTTGAAGGGTCACAGTATATATATATTGCATCAAGGCTTTTTGAGGGGGGTCCTATAAAAATAGTGTTTAAATCAGACCATCGCATTGGTCCATTTCAACCAAACTGTTCACCTCTTCTCTTCTATGATACTTCTAAACTTGCAACGATATTCTTCATCGATACTGTTCAAACTTGCAGGGATATTCTCCGATTCATCTGTTATTGAATTTGTTGCAGACCCAATGTTATTAACTCAATGTCATCCTCTCTTTCAATAGGAAATGGGGGGGGGGGGGGGGGGGGGGCTGTATTTGAACATCCAAATTTTTTCTTGATCTGTCATCCTACCGTTCCCCTGAAGCAGATGAAGAGGAAAGACCCAATCTGCAAATCCCCCCATTGCTTTCTCTTGCGTTCTCACCTCTCCTAAATTTGAAATACATCAAACCCTCTCCAACGATGGTCCAAACAATGATTGATTAGAGTTTTTGTGAAGTCCAAATTAACAACATTTCCTAATGCGAATTGTATAAAAAGCGTTACAAAAATGAAATGCACTGAAAAAACAACAGGATGCAAAAAGAAAAAACTTGGAAATTGAAGAAAAAGTACAAATCTGACAATATATATATCATAATGATAATAAATTAAGTAATGTCTGTATACTAGAGTATGCTCCGTGCCGTTGGCACTCTACATAATTTTATTTTTGTTGAATATTTTGTACTTAACACCTCCATCACTATCCTCATTTTCGTTCTCAATCAGTATTGAAGTGTAAGCCTATTCTAAGGTAAAAATATAAATTTTAGGGTTAGACTCCGTTAAATTTGAATTAGCTTGGGGAAAATTTTAAACACGGAGAATGAGTTCTCCCCCAATCTTTGAATTCGACAAAATCTGAAGTTTAGAGATTTTGTTTAAATGTGCATTAAAATTCCCAACTCATTTTTCTTGTATGATCAGTCTGTCTCATTGCTTTGAAAAATATTAAAGACGTGAAATACATTATACGTTTTTAATTATAAAAAATATATTTTTAAAATTTGGCACTTGTATTGATCATTGATTTTGTTGAAAAGATCTCCCAAAATGTATTTCAACGGTACTAAGTTTACCAAAATCCGACGACGATGTAGATAGTTATGATAATTTTCAATTTGCTAAAAGAAAAACACAATATTTTCTCTCTCCGCAACATGTATATTCCATCAACTTTTTTCAAAAGTTTTTCATTATTTTTACCCTTCTACATGTTTTATATTTACAAATATGTCATCATAGGAAATGAATCTCAACCCTCAAATTCAATACATTTTCCAACTTTCAATCCTAACCATCTTTTATCTCTAATCTTTTCTATTTGACTTTGTCCCAGTTAACAATGAATAGTAAAACATCGTTTTGAATTGTAATATAGATAAATAAATAAGGTGGATCACAATGCCTAAAATTACAATACTTCCCCAGTAGAACATGATATCCATATTCAAACCCCTAGTCACATTGGTTGCATCTCCCCACAATCTATATCATCTCCTATATCAGAAGTCTAAATTTAAGATAGGTGTATCGTAAAGTATCGTGTATAGCAAGATACGATCATCATCATCAAAGCCCATTCTCGAGATTTTCGGGGTCGGCTACATGAATTTTGGTTCTCCAAGCAATGCGATCTTCCCACATTTCCTCACCTAATCCAAGCTCAATGATATCTTCATTCACTGTCTTCATCCAAGTTTTCAACGGTCGTCCCCTCCGTCTACACCCTCCATTAACTTGCCAATCTAAACATTTTCTAATTGGCGCCGTGTTTGGTCTCCTTCGCACATGACCAAACCAAGTTAAACGTCTTTCTCTAATTTTTTCCTCTATGGGCGCTACACCTAAGTATCTCCTAATTCTTTCATTTCTAATTTTATCCTTACGAGTTTTACCACACATCCACCTTAACATACGCATTTCTGCTACTGCCATCCTATGCGTATGTTGTCCCGTAGTAGCCCAACATTCTGAACCGTATAGCATGGCTGGTCGAACAATTGTCTTATAGCATTTCCCTTTTAGCCTTGCAGGCATCCTTCTATCGCACAATACTCCTGACGTCATTCGCCATTTCAACCAACCAGCTTTAATCCTGTGGTCTACATCTGCTCCAATAGCCCCATTCTTTTGAATTATAGACCCTAGGTATCAAAAAGCCTCACACTCCGGGACCTCGACACCTTCGATCTCAATTGCATTACTTCTCCCTCTTAGTTCACACCCAAAGTTGCACACTAGATACTCCGTCTTCGAACGACTAATTCTAAAACCTTTACTCTCTAAAGCCTCCTGCCACTTAACTAATTTCTGACCTAAACCTGCACTAGTCTCATCCATCAAGACAATATCATCTGCAAATAACATGCATCAAGGTACATCTTCTTGCAGATGTCTCGTCAACTCATCCATGACCAAAGCAAATAGATATGGACTTAACGCCGACCCTTGATGTAGTCCTACTGTCACTGGAAATTCACTAGACATCCCACCTACTGAGCGAACACTTGTTACAACCCCTTCATACATATCCTTAATGATATCGACATAACATTGAGACACTTTCTTCCTTTCAAGCACCCACCAAATTAACTCCCTGGGGACCCTATCATATGCTTTCTCCAGATCAATAAAAACCATATGCAAACTCTTACGTGCCTCTCGATATTTTTCTATAGTTTGCCTAAGCAGGAAGATGGCCTCCGTAGTAGACCTACCTGGCATAAATCCAAATTGATTCTCCGAAATCGTGGTTAAACTCCTAAGTCTTTGTTCTATAACCCTCTCCCAAAGTTTCATCGTATGACTCATAAGCTTTATCCCTCTATAGTTCGAGCAATTCTGGATATCCCCTTTGTTCTTATAAATTGGTACCACAATGCTATGCCTCCATGAATCTGGCATTTTTCTAGTTTCCAGAATCCTATTAAAGAGCTTAGTTAGCCATTGAATCCCAACTTCTCCCAGACATTTCCATGCTTCAATTGGTATATCATCCGGTCCAACGGCCTTCCCTGTCTTCATTCTTTTTAAAGCTTCTCTCACTTCTGTGACACTAACTCTGCGATGGAACACGCGATCTCTCCCTTCCTGTGAAGCATACCCCTCCAAGTTTAACTCCCCTACATGTGTTCCATTGAGTAGGTTCCAAAAGTAATCCTTCCATCTATCTAAAATAGCTTTATCCTGCATTAAGACTCTTCCATCCTCATGCTTAACACACTTAACATGACTCAAGTCCCTAGTTTTTCGTTCTCTAGCCTTCGCTATCTTGAAAATATTCTTCTCCCCTTCCTTCGTACCTAGCCTATTATAAAGAGCATCATACGCTTTCTTCTTAGCTTCCCCTACTGCTCTACTACTCAACTTCTTAGCCTGCTTATAAAGCTCATAAGACTCTAGGCACCTATCTTTTTGCCACGCCTTAAAGCATCTTTTCTTTTCCGCAATGGTTTGTTGCACATCCGCGTTCCACCACCATGTTTCCTTATAATTCATGCATTCATCCACGTCACTATATTTTGTACTGATGAGGCTTAGGTACGATACGTCATATATCGTATTGTGCATATTGGATGATATTGATAACTATGCTCAAAATATTTCGCTCCCATGTTTTCTGTTTGTCTTCAAATATTCTGCTTTCCACGGACACAGCATACAATTGCACGAGGGAGCTTCTCCAAAATCCATTTTCCAAGCATGGTTAAATTCCTCGTATTCTACTTCTCAGACTACCTTCCACTGCTTCACTGCAGTTGAACCAACAAGGAAGCTTACCCAAATTCTTTTGGAAAATAGCAATTAGCAAATAAGTGATCGGTTGTCTCTTCCTGTGATTAGCAAAGAACGCACAGAAGTGTTTGGGCAACTATTTAGAGACTCTGGATGGATCTGCCAACCAGGGACAGAGTTACATCAATGGAACGGAAGAAACCTTCCTACAAAAGAAAAATGAATATGGGAAAGGCTTCTTTTCATGGTTCCATGGATGATTTGGAAAGAAGAAACAACTGCATTTTCTCGGGAAAGAAATTGAAAGTTACTCCAATAAGTAACATGATCATCAAAATGATGGTTCATCCAGTGGGCTAAAGTTTGGCTGATGACTGATGCAACAACCACTTCTGACCATCATTGGAAGAACATTCTTCTAGGAAATTAGTTTTGCTTGCTCTATTATACCGCTTCTTAGTTATGGTTTGTCTTTCATTTTTTGAGCTTCTCGCTCACTTGTATTGTTCCTTCGCCAGTTTTCTTTGAAGAGTGTTTTATCAAATAAAATAAAATAAAAAAATTTAACATTTTATTTCAGCTTGTTTCTTTTCTTCCTTCCAGTTCCTCTCTTCCCCTTTATCTAAAATTCAGCTAATTGGGTGAATTTATGACATTCACACTATGAAGTATGGCAGGTTATTTGATAACCTAATCCGAAGTTGCATATTATTTGAGGAGAGCTTAGTGCCAATCTAGTTGCGATGTCAAGTTCTACAATGCATTCCCTTCATGTTACCTTCTCTTTGAGGTGTGTTCTTTTATTCATTTTTTTTACCTTTTGGATGCTTTTAGGGGGTTAGGCTGAATGCTCTTGCTAAAGTAATAACATAACTGAGCTGCCACGTTACCCACCCCATTCTTCTAAAAAAATTAAAATATAAACATGCCTCCCATTTATTACCTCCCCCAAACCTCCACTATGGTTCTTGTAAATGTAGGAATAATGTGGTATGATCACACACGTTTATAAAAAGGGGTTGTGACTTCTCATCAACGACATAGTTGTCTAATTGATTCTCTCTCTCCAATTGATCATCCTTCCTCCTTCATTCTTGAAGAGTTGTCATGTGGGTGATTCCAGGCCTTAACATGCAACATACTGTATATCATCTTTCATCAATCAGAAGTTTCCATACGATCTAAATTTTTTTTGGGTGATCTCCTTAATATATAAACCAAATCCACCAAAAAACACTCAATTTCGAAAATTCTAGCACAATCAGATTATATGTTTTAAGGTTGAGGAAAGTTAAGAAATTGGAGGGTGCATTGATCAAATGATCCCTCTCCAATTACTGGTCCATGTTGGAGTATAACTCAATCAACTATAAAATTGGGTTTTATAATATCGTCCCCCACAATTATATCTCCTGCACTAGTAATAAACCACAGAAAAATGCATCTTCAGCTTTTTAATCCATTGATAGTAGTAGGAACATTATTGACCAACAGATTTTACATACAGTATGTGACAAATAAATTTTTTTTTTCAAGTGAATGTGACATCCATGAAATTTACCCCTATGGAACACCCTGTAGGTCATTTGAATGACGTCACAATTAAACAATAACGAGTCAGTTTTCCAACTTCTTCATCTGCAGTAGGTCCTCGTTCAGGAGAGCTTTTGTTTAAATTTAATTTATTCAGCATTCGACTAAATTGGAAGTCCCACTCTTTTGCCTATACAATGGGAGACTACCTTTCCTCAATGTCAGATTGGAGACGACACGTGCAATTGCTAGGATGCTTGCCCTTCTTCAAAAAACTTGAAGAGTTCAAGCTGCACAATGATTCAGATTTTAGAGTAGACAGGAATTATGTTTCGTCATTGACAACTACGGTCAATCATCAAGGGGGCTGGACCTAAACCTGAATTTTGTTCCCAGGGTATTTATTGATTTCACAATTTCAGTAATAATGATAACTGTAGCGGGGTTAAAAAAGAATTGATATGACCTTCATTGTTTATGCATTATGCAGAAAAATTAGCTGGTTTTTGTTATTAACAATAAAATAATATAAAAAATGATCATAAATGAAATACACAGTAAATACATGAGACATACCACATTATCGCTTCCTCTTAGTCTTCCTAAAGGAGAACTTTTCGGAACTTCTCTTATGCCAACTAAACACCTGTAAAAAGGATTAAATAAATAAATGTACTATTGTAGAAGCTGCTTCTATAAAAAGTAAACTCTCATTGGAATATTGAGCTCCAGCACATAGTTTAAAAAAGTTTAAAGACAATAACATATAGATACGAATAAATGAGTTGCAGAAGAAGACACCAGTTCAATATGCAACTGTTTTTATAAAGTCCAACCGCTGGTCTTTGATAGTTATGGGACAAGATTACGGACAGACAAATATACTTAGGAATTTATATGCCAAGTCAAACCAAGAGACCTGGGAGTTGAACTCTGAATCACACCAATGGATTTTTTAACTTTGCTCCCCATTTCATATTGGATTAAGGTTCACTCCTGAAAATAATGGAAATCCGACTACCCCTAAATTCATAAGACTAAAAATCTATTCATCTAAGTCAAGGCATGTGTTTCACCGCGTGCCTATTTCCGAACCAAAATGCCCCTATCAAGAGTCTTAAACAAATGTTTTTCGGACCTCGAGATTCGGATCATAATATGGCCAAGATTTTATCTCCCAAGACCCATTCTTCCCTTGTTCACAAACACCACCACGAACTCAACTACCCTTCCAATTGAAACAATGGCTCCAATACCAGCACCACCACCACCAATTCTCACACAATCTGAGATCCCAACCACAAAAGAACCCGATCCTCAAACAGAATGCAACAAAGCTTTCAATTGATTTTTGTTCTGCTTTCTGGAATCCCAGTAGAGCAGTAAATGGATAGCCAAAAATCCATCTGCAATTCAAATTCTTATCAGAAAACTATATTATTTGAAAGCTTTGGATATTGTATTCCTATCATCAACACGTTCTTTATCTTGAACTTTTCCGAATGAAGAGACAAATCTTGATGATCGTATAAATATCTGACTAAATAATGCAACAAACGACCAAATAATAAACCACTATATTTCTGAATTTGTAAACACCTTATTAGTTTTTTTTTTCTTTTTTTATAATCATTTAAATATATCAAACTCTATGTAATAAAGACACGGATACGGGTATCTACATTCGACATGGATACAAAGTGTTGGAAACGTTGGCCAGGAACTTACTATACAATTACAAGATATGAGAGGGAACACACTTGTACATTTTAGTATTATTTACTTTTCAGCAACAAGTTTTAAACTATTAATCATATTCATTTACTTGTAAGTAAATATTGTTACTCATGTACTACTAACTTGTCATAATATGCTTGGAAGATTATTATATAGTTGAAACTTTTAGAAAAATAAGCATGGAGTGTCTGATGGGATTATATGCGAGTGTCAACACGATACATGTCGACATACCTTTTTTATAGAAATAGAGTGCCATTACATAGGTCAAAACAAATAATAAAATTAATCTTGATACTACATTTTTATTTAGTTATTCAATTTTTGAGTTATTAGGTTGGATTGATAATGTTCAAGTAGTGGGTGATAATGAGTTTGATTTTTTGAAGTGATGATGATAAATCCATATTTCCATGAGATACAAAATTAATTTTCAGATGGATTAGGAATCTGATCCAATAAGTATTTGTTGCCACGCCCAAGGATTACTTCAAGGGCCACATCAAATCCCTAGCCCTTGGATGCATTTATTTGGATTATGGACCTCAAACGTGCAATGCACATGCCGTTCAAGGTTAGGGTATTTTGGTTTGCTTCGCAAAATAACCAGACACATTGACATAGTGCATTGATGTCACAAATCTGTTAAGGGAGTTAGACTTTAAATGGGGGCTAAACTCAAATGGCCATAAACCAATGGGGGACAAATTCAAAAAAAAAAAATTCGGGATATTTTCACAATTTGTTGATAAAAATATATTTAAATCCATGCAGGGCTAGTTGCCATAATCCTCGACGTGACATGAGCTTAAAAGAGGTCAAGAATCGGCTTTCTTTCTATAAGGGCTAAAAATCATTTATTTTGAATTTTTGACCCCATATCATATGGTGGATCTCAAAAGATATGAAAGATGCAATCATAAAGGCATTGAGGCTACGTCTTGTGGCATGCCTAAGTCATGTGAGTGAGGTATATGATTTTGGCTTTTTTTTTACTTTGTAACCCTAGAAGCGAAAATCCCCAATTGTCGAGTGGCTTGAAAATGGTGTAGATAAATATGAAGAAAAGTGGTGATAGGCAAGATAATTCTTCTGATGACCCTACTAGTAGTAAAGATGATGGTCATAGAGAAGATGGATATGAATAGCCAGTGCCTATGAATGTTTTAACTTTAATGGGTATTCCAAAAGTTATTAAAAACAACAACAGTGATAACGATAATGATAAACAAAGAGAAAAAAAGGCAAACTTGAAGAAAATCCATTACTAAGAAAATTTTGTATTTTTTTATGAGTTCATGTTTTGATCGGGCATTGACTAACTTCATGTTGTAGAAAGGTATTGTAGAACTTACTATCGTTTGATTGGTTGGTCTAATGGTTTGTTTTGTAGGTGGGTAGGCCCATTAACAAATTTTGCATCGTCGACCTACCCATGATTCTAATGAATTGCCAAACTTTGTAAAAGCTCAAATTTGTAGAGAAGCCGAATCTAATCACATATCAAACAGAAATCGAAGCGGAAGCGTGATACTATGTAGCAGTGGGTACCAATGTTTAAAATTAGATAAAATGAAATCATCATGTGTTTTCAAAGAAGAAATGCTCATTCGATATTTGAAATATGAACTACACATCTTCTGCAAATCACATTTGTGGTGTTAAATCCGAGTATCCATTATGCAATTGATATATTTTAATGACCTAAGCACACATTTTTCTTTAAGGGCATGTTTGGTTGTATGGAATCTAACTTCATGGAAAGTGGGGGAATGGAAAGGCAAAGAGAGAGTGGAGTTATAGATGACATTTTGATTCCCATTTGAACCTTCTACATCATATCTCATACTCAAGTAGTCGAATAAACAGTCAAAGAGTGTCATGATTTCCTCCTAATATCCACCAAATCACCATAGTAATGTTCAACATTATGATGCCTACCTTGATTTTGAGGAAATTGTTCGACATTTTCCTCATAACCCAAAGGAGAACCTTTCCATGCTGCCCAAAACCCCTTTCCTTCTTTGAAAAGTATGTTTAATTTCGCCCTCCATGTTTTCCACGGCCTTGATATGGTTTTCCATGTTGTCCCAAAGGTTTTCGCCAAGTTGCAACTTGAATGGGTGCGCTTTGTGAATGGTTAAGAGGTTTGCAGCCTTTAATGGGTTCTTGGGGAACCATTTGGACTTGTTCGTTAAGGTCATGTAATAAATACTTCATGTAGGTTTGCATTTAGTCCACCATTTTGTGTCAAATGGTGGAAGCTAGACTAGTTGTGGTGGTAGGCACTCAAGGAGGGTTAGAACATCAATGAAGGGTACGTTGGGGGTGGGGGCAAATTAGTAGAAATTGTGGAATAACATGGGGGAAGGTGGTCGCCGAAGGCATGGGCCAGAGTTGTGGAGTGATTCCCCTTGGCATATTTAATATTGCTTTCATTCTTGTCATGGACTCCCTATATGATTCCAATCATTGTCCTTTAATCTCCTCCAGCGCCTTTTCTAACATATTCAGCTTTGCCTTTGTCCATCCTAGATACCACTTGCCAAGTTGATGTGACATAATGGCAAAATCATCAATTACACTTTTTTCATTCAAAAGTTTCAATAATTTCCCAAACTCTGATATTGACTTTATTAAACGAGAACTAATCAAGCACAGTGTAGTTAAGGCGTTGAGGCGGACGAGCTCGAAATCGCCTCAGAGGCGAGGCGGTCTTTAACATTTTTTAAAGATTTTTTATTATAATAAATTGAAACACATTTAGATAAGTAATATTCATCATCATTTTGATAACTTGCATATGCCAATATGTACAAAAAGTCATACAACTATTTAGAATTGAAATGGAAACATAATAAAGTTGCATAGCATAGCAAAAAGATGTACTACATAAGTGTACTTAACTTGCCTATCCACTAAATCACTAAAAAAGAAACAAACGAGAAAAACATCAAAGCATAATGTAAACTAGTTCATCAACTTCTCATTGGTTTAACTGTGGAAATTTGAAACAGTGTTTGGAAAATTAATGGTTGAATTTGAAACAGTGTTTGGAAAATTTCAATTTGGTGAGGCATCGCCCAACAGATCTCATTGGTTTAACTTTGGAAATTTGCACCAAATTTCGATCCATATGCTAAAATATTACGATCCATACATTGAAATATTACTTATTATTGTTTATTGTGAAGAAAAAAACGCAGCAGAACAGATCATATAAAAAAAAAGGAGCAGAACAGATCATATAAAAAAAAAAACAGATCATTAAAAAAAGGAATAGAACAGATGATATAAAAAAGGAATAGAACAAATCATATAAAAAAAAGGCAGTAAAACAGATCATATAAAAAAAAACACAGCAGAAGCTGCAGAACAAATCATATAAAAAAAACACAGGAAGGAGGAAGAAGAAGAAAGGAAACATCTTGATATGAAAGAGGCAACACCTAATTTGAAGGAGAGGAACCTGATTAGAAGGAGAAGAACACACACACAACAATAACAATAGCCCCCAAGGAGTCGTTCTCTTGTCTAAAACTCTAAATACCCCCATCTTAACCTTAAAAGACAAGTGGGTTGCAATAGGCTTTTGGTTTTTAAGCTGTAAATGGGTTGAGGCGGTCCGAGGCGGCCGCCTCACTTCACCGCTCCGCCTTGCATCATTTTGAGGCGTCTCTTTGCCAAAACGCCTCAAGGCGCGCCTAGGCGTCCGCCTTAACAACACTGATCAAGCAGAAGAAGAATAGGTGTTTCCCTTTTATACAGAAGAAAAAATCTCTCTTTTATTGTTGCCTGGAGAATTTTCTTCACTTTAGTTTCAACTTCTAAAATAAACTATGTTCCTCTGTAATAAATTCCAAAACTAAAGTTGTTGCTGGAAATAAAATGCTTAAGTAATCATGTGGTCCCCCATAACGACATGCACGTCCTATCACATCAATAACTTTCTATTTCTTAGGACAAATATCATCTATCATTTGGTTTGGGGTCTATAAACACAAGTCGTATATTTATAGTTTCACAAACAAATGGGAGCATTTATAATGATACTGTGAAAATCGCAAAATTGCAACGGGGTGCCATAAGGATTTTATGTGAAGAAAAATTTCACAGCTGTTCTATGTATATATTTTTGCATGCAAGAGAAGTTGAGAAGTACCTTGATCCTTCAATCATACAGACATAACGAAGCACATTCCCATTTGAAGAAGCCGTCTTAATTCTCCCATCGATATCATTATCCAGCAACGGAAGCCCACTGGCCAAAAAGTCTTCTACAGACATGCTATCAGGACCCATGTGACTGGGAAACAAACTCTCAACCTGAAATTTCAGAAATTACATGGATACAGTATATCTTGTTACTGTCAAGCAGCACATCTGAATTGTGAATGGAAGGTCATCGACTCATCAAACATAAATACATTTTATAAACAGAAAAGGCTGAGACAGCCGGAAAAGACTAGAAAAAAATGCAGCTACCTGGATATCATCTAAATTAATCCGACAACCAAGAAGCCGAGCAAGGATCAAAGCCTGTTTAAGGAACCAAAAAAACCAGTTAGAATGAAGAAAAGGAAAGCAGCTTATTTTTTATGGTATCATCTTCAGAAATCAGACTTAGCTGCTGCTGATGGCAACATCACATCTTAGAGTTTCATCATTGCCATGCCCATCTAGCCATAAGTGAACATGAGCAACTAAACTTTATCAACCATCTCTTTAAGTTAGGAAGAAAACAAATTTGTTTTAACGCAGAAAATTAACTTAAACAGATTGATATGCTTAGTTAAGGTGTACTTGTGTATACAGAACAAGGGTTGAACTTATTATTAGAATGCTATAATTAAGGTCTAGTAGTCATTTTTCATTCCTTTCGTGGTATGAAATGAGTGCCTACAATATCCAAGTGGCTTCATTTCTCTTTAAAAAATGGGAGATTGAGCAGATTAATGCTGTCTGACCATCAGTATTTCTTCTAGCGTCATTTGCACCCAACGACACAGAACATATAGCAGCGGTTTTGAAGTTCTTCTTGGAAGGGTGAGACATGAATATTATTGAGCATACCTTCTTGTCAAGAAATCCATTGCTTATTTGAGGGTGGAAAGTGGATTTTCATAAGGAAAAAACAAAGTATCTTGATAAGCGAATTTCACATGGCAAAATCCAGAAGATTTACCTACGAAATCAAGTAAACATTGGAATTTTTAAATGAAGATTCAGCAATACCACCAAATATGACCTAAATGTTTTCCCTCATTTCCACTATGAAGTTTCACAAAGTTAGGGGCATCCTCTAACTTTTGTTAGAGAACCTTGAAGTTTTTGTAGTTGGCCACGTGACATGACCAAGTTAATGGTTGATTTGATTGGTTGGTCAACTAACGGAGAGGGACCATGACCAAATTAAAATAAAAATAAATAAAAAATAAGGAACCAAAGCTAATTAGGGCATTATATGGAACCAAAGTCAAATTTATCCTTGTAAGGGTGAAAGATATTCCAATTAGACACTAATCTATGTTTTCCTCATTTACTACAAGAATATGCCATATCAAGTTCAAAAAATGTGTGCTCATGAAATAATTACACGTTCAAATTTTGGAGCTTACAAAATGGTTTGTAAAGAACCTGCCAGTAGCACATATTTTGGCTTGATGTATTGATAACTCATACTCATGCTTTATCCTAGAAACTTTAAATTTTAACCACTCATCGTATATATGCAAAAATGCAAAAAAAAATAAATAAAAGGGGTTTAAAGCAATTAGGCAAAGGAGAAAGCCGTGAAAGGATTTTTATGTGCTAAAGTTAATAGAAAATAAACCTTTCTAGCAACATCCATCCCGCTAAGGTCATCACGTGGATCTGTGAACAATAAAACAAAGTCATTAACTGCAAGTCTTTAGCAAAAATTCTCCATAGGATGACTAATGATTTTTTCTTTTTTTTCCTTCCTTTTTTTAATTATGATTGTTGATTTTTTCTTTCTGGATTGATTCTTAAACTTTAGTAATGGTTGGTAGATATGGATATGCATGCTTCAACTTCAAATGTTTGGTTAGACATGTGTTTAAATTACATTTCTATTTACACGCACATATGACATATAGGTTAGTGGGCATATTAGTATGACTCACGTGAAATAATCACAGGTTATGTTTATGTACCAACACAAAAGTACCCTGCTGAGTATCATGCAATAAGACTAAAGCACGAAATGAAAAATCAATATGTCACCTGGTTCAGTGAATCCAAGGCTTTTAGCTGCTTTGACAACGTCACTGAATGGCCTCCCATCTTCTATTTCACTCATCACATATCCTAATGTTCCTGTTATACATGAATAAAGAAAATCAGATAGATGGCTTCAAGCAAAATACAAGATAGAACCCAATCTAAAGATGACTATTCAGCAATTTGATACCACTCAAACTTCCAATGATACGGTGGATGTGATCTCCAGATGCAAGTATTCGATTAAGGGAAGTTACCACAGGAAGGCCAGCACCAACCTATCAAGGGATACAAATTACTAAGTAGCATAGAGTAACATTGAAAGTTGAAACGTAAATGATTTTGGGAAATTAAATGATCAAATGCTCGACCATCTAATTATGATGAAGTATTAATAAATTTACAAGACATGTAGAATAAGTTTGTCTCTTTAGCATTCGATTGAATAGATGAACTTACATCTCACTCATTAATATGTAAACATGGACGAGAGAGAAGCTTGTCTAATATTTCATGTCATGATTACTTACAGTTGATGCTTTAAAAAATGTTGACTAGAGTGATTCATCTACTGACTGGAGGTCCAAATCCAGTATTCTATCTTTATTGGGGTAATTTGGTGATTTAGAATCTGAGGTAGTTTGTGGTTACAACGGGAAAACATGTAGCAAAAGTATAACTATATGGCTCAAGATGTGCATGAGGAGTTGTGATTATTTACTATATGGATTTAGTTTAATTTTTCCTAAACCCATGTAGCTTCATTGGAATAACACAGTTGCAATCAGCATTTCCCATGAGCTGGTCTAGCATGCTCGGACCAAGAATCTTGAGGCTGAAAGCAATTTAATGCAATCTTCGAACAGCTAATAGGGGCTCATACCACTTTTAAATGCACCAAGTAAGGATATTCCAAAGGCCAAATTGCTTGTCTTCGTCCGAGTTGGGCGCAGTAGCTATCTATGCAATTGTGTTATTAATCTTTCCCATAAATACATCAAACATTATGTAGGTGGTGTGCAGTATTAGAAACATAACAAAAATATAGTAGCCCTGTTACCCTAAAAAAAGAAGGTTTCTTGCGTCCTGGGCTACAAATCCTCAAGCCAAAAAAAAATTTATTTTCGCGTGGGATAAGGTGTGCTTTGGGATAATATAAAAAAATAAAGAAATAAAAATAAAAGAATAATAATTATAATGAATAAATAAATAAATAAAAATAAAAAGAATGTTGAATACAGCCTTAATGGTCGATGCTTTCAAAGCAACGTGTTCAATGGTCTGGATTCCAATATGCTGAGGAAGCCAGAAGCAGCTGAGTTCTTGGTGAGGAACTTTATTTAGGTAACAGCTGGTTGCCTTGTGTGCCTTATTTGGTAAGTCATAATCTAGTTCAATGGTAAGGATAATGTGATCGACATATGATAGCAGCAGAAGTACAACCATGTTTAATGTATAAAATCTGACAATCTATACAATAAAAACTAAATAATAATAATAATAATAATAATAAATCTAGAGATAAATTTGAAGATTATTTTATATACAACTTTGGAGATAAATTTTTCTTAAATGAATAATATTTAATTTTAAACTTGATTATGGAACATTTGATTACTAGCAAGAAATATCTGATTTTGGTCTCCAGGAGTCTATGAAAACGTATTTGAGGCGCTATATACTGCCTCTGACCAGTCTGCTTACTACAGATGTGGCTTTCCTAGCTACCAGAGTACCATGCATCTAGCTATTAGTAGATAGTTCTTCAAAGATTGCATCATCCATGGAACAAACTTCTTTATTTTCTGAAATGCAGCCACTGTGTCCGAGAGTTATACAATTTGCGTTGATCAACCCCTCCCCATGAAGGTGAATGTTCACAGCTACCAAGGGAGATTCAGGCCACAAGATACCTCTGGATTTGTCTTTTTACGGTGCAGTATCAGATGATACCCGGATGCCGAACAAACAACCAGTAACAACTACTCGGGCACACCACTTGGTCTCTACTCTATGACTTCTTCTCAGTTTTTTTTAATCCTTATCATCTCTTTTCCTTTTTTTTTAGTCTAATTTAGCATAAGTTGGAAGAACTAAAAACTCAAAATTAATTAAATGAGGCCTACCTCAATAATAAAGCCTTGAACCAGCAGTAAAAATTTTGTAAGTTATCCATAGCAGATATCTACCATGCATGTTAGATGGATCTAATAACATACCAGGACATCAATAAAACAAAACTATGACCTTGAAATGTCACTTCAGGGTTTTGAGTTCTGACGAGCTGATAATACATGAAATTGTAGTTGTCTGACCCAGAGGATGGAGGAGTTCAAGGAAGAGTTGGAAAATTGAAAAGAGCTTAAAGTTTATTAAATCAGGAATATGCCATGGAAGAGCTCTTACATTGATAACCTTCATAAGTTGGTTAACAGATGTTGCTAACATTGCAATCAACACTATGAGACAATTGATCACCTCTTAATCTCATGCAAGTTTTAACATTGTGCAGTAAATATGGGATAGCTTCTTGGGAAATTTTGGGGAATGAAAGGTATCACGAGGCACTTGCTAACTGGAACAAGCCTAGAGACTTTAAGTGCCATAGGTGCATGGATTTTGGAACACATCACACTTCATATGCTAGTTCATCCAGAAAGAACGTAATAACCGCATATTAATGGGGGAGTCTCAACTGAAGCTAGATTCATGCCAAAAAATTAAAGTGCAATTTGGTATTGGAGACTAGCTCACTGAGTAATTGGGCACATTCCCTTTGACATCTTCATGGTTGGGTGGAGTTATTGTAATACCACAGCTTCTCACCACATGTTATTCCTTCGGGGACAGTGAAATTCTTTCTCACTGCTCCATTAATCTTAAAATTCTCATTGTTGTACTGATAAAAAAATTTTAAAAACAACGGCTTGCACAATTCTTTTTGGGCTCAACATAGAACTGTCTATGGTGTGATGTTGTGGAGAAGGGCACATGTCGTATTATTGGGGAGTGTCACTTGTTATTGGGAAGATTATGAAAGTATGATAGATGCATGCCGCATAATAAAGAACCAATAGTGTGGCTGCCTGGAGCCTAACTAGTTCCGCATGCATGGATTCCTGACCAATAGCCCACCTCTTGGTGGAGCTTTGCTTTTTGGGAAAAAGCTAAGCCAAAAGGTTAATGGAAACGAGAACCTTCTTATGATTCTTTGGAACATAAGTTAGAGGGGAAGCAAGGATGTTTGCACCACAAGAAGAGAGGTCACATCCTAGAAATTTTTATCTAGAATTTAATGTTTCAATGAGTAATAAATATTGGACCTTTGAGGATGTCCTTTTCACCAAAAAGTTATCCGATAAGGTCATTAAATGACTCACAAAGGTAGGGAGTACTTGGTGACTTGGGTGAAGGATATTCCCTTTGGCTTTTGCCCCTTCAAACCATTTTTTTCCTCTCACTTTATATATTGTTTCTCAGTTTTTTGCTCATTTTTTCAGTATAAGCTTTTTTTATCACTAAGAAAAAGTTTTGAAAAAAAAAAAAACACAATTTCGAAAGGGCTTTTCTTGTTGTTGATGATGGATAAGTAGCATCCAAAAGTTGATCGCGCTCATTTCCCCTTCATAAATTTAATCTAAAAAGTTTCCAGTTATGACAACAACAACCAGGACAAAGGACAAACAAACTTACAGTTGATTCATGTCGAATGCGACGTGGGGAGGAAACCAATCTTTCATAGTCCTCCTGCAAATCGAAATGAGGTAAAAAAAAATTTATCACTGATTCTTGAGGTTGATGGGAAATAAAGAATAATTGAGAAAGGGACTAGGGCGGTAAGCATCGTTACATTATATCAAATGATCCAGATATTGGTAAAGGCAATACCGAGTGATTCATGCTTCAATGCAGTTTTAAAATATCTACCTATGAAGGTGAAGAACGCCAAAAGGGGATTGAGCAGTAGGAGGGAAATATTTGTTATATTCTTTAAAATACAAGAAATAACTTTGTGGGAGCCCCAATTATCTTTTGCACTTGTTCTTGATCTTGTTGGGTAATGGTCCATGACCTCTAGCCAACCCCAAAAGAGATAGATAATGGCTATAAGAAGATGATAAATACAGGTCTTTCATAAAAATTAGAGGAGAAAATATAGACAACAAAGAAATTAAAGAGTACTAGTTTCATCTGATGACCAATTTTAGCTACCCAATCAGAGTACAAGGAAGTTACCATGCTAGAGGTAAGCGGCTTCTTGTTTGCCAACACAACACAACAACCCAAATCTAAAACTTGTTTTAGAACTTCAACGGTCTCTGAACTAGCTGAACAATCAACAAACGCCAGACCTATAGGGAAAAGAATTTGTTAGGCACTGCATCAACTGAGCAAAAGGCATTGTTTAAATTTTTCATAGTTTTAAGTAAGTGGTTATTCTCAAACAACTAAATATGAGCAAGCAAGTCGCACATAATAAAAAGTGAAAATTTCAAATAACAAGCTGCAACATGCTACTAACCAGATGATCTACCCAGCAGGGCTGCAATATCCAGAATATTTCTTGTTGATTCAGAGTTTGCGAATATCTGGCATGCGCCTGATTGGGAACCAAAAAGACACAGGCACAATGAGACAATAAAACTGGCTGAATGGAATTAACCTTTGGTTAGTGCTAAGTGACAATGTTAACTGTACCAGACTGACCAGCAAGTAAAATAGGAACACAGTTCCAAGTATGAATGAGGAATACAGAAGAAATTTTTATTGATATTGAAAATGTTCAAAGTCCTCTAGAGTTAAAAACACATGGAAGATTGGTTGATCATGTTTGCAATGCAAGGCACGTGTTTGTATCGGTAGCCTCCTCCGCATGCATACAAGGCATTGTAGTACTTAAAACAGTTTTTCATTTATACAAGGCATTGTACATATGGAAAGATAGAGAATATTTTACCATTGTCACTGAGCGTCGAAAGAGAAGAAGCCGCCGATTTGACACGGCAAATTTCCATCAATAATTCATCGTTCAAGTCGTTGGTTACGACATCGGAAGCAACGAGCGCGGATTTGCTGTCGCATACACCGACCACTCTCAACAACACCCCCTGTATGTGTATATGTATCCGTACAAAGTAATGAATGTTGCAAATGTGATTAAAACCCTAAACAAGTTGAATGGAAAACCCTAATAAGTGAAGTGAAGTGAGTGAATACCTGTTTCGAGTGAAGAGATCTGCAGTTAACGATGTGTTGAAGGAGTTGTCTTCCGACGCCTCCGCATCCCATCAAAACCACAGGAATCTTCTTCATCATCGATCGAATGCCCGAATGATTCACTGCCCTCGTTCCCTCTCTACCAAAACTTTATGGCGCCAACTTCACTTGGGGCCAATGGACGTGTCTTTGTGACTGTACTTAGGTGGTCAGGTGGAAGGAATGTGATTTCTCTCAAAATTTCAACAAATATTTCCTATTTTAAAGTTACCAAAATTTCTATGAAATTTTAAAATATATCAAAAACATTTATAAGAAATAAATAAATATTTTAATCCACGTATTTTAACATGCAATAATGTTATTTTAGTATCAAAAGTTTGTCATGCGAGATATTATTATGTAATATGTAGTGTGTATAACACTACAAGTTGTTTGAAGACTTTTTTTTAGTATTTAAGAGTTTAAAGTGCATAATTTATATTGTCGAATTCAAAATTACAACCGAAAGTTTTATATTTTTCTAAACAAACGAAATATTTCTTAAAATCGAGGGACCGAAATCGACTCGAAAAACGAAATCACAATCCTTGGTCAGGTCAAGCATGTGTTTGGCTTTAGGGCTATTTAATCTTTGCCATAAGCCTCCAACTATGTCCAGAGCTTAGGGATACGGATACCGTTTAAAGGTGAAACCTCATTGCATCTCTCAAATTTTCAAGAGAATATCCATTAAAGACTTTAAACATCGGGTCCAACATTAAAATAGATTTTGTTTAATTATTAAAATACACCACATTTAATAAATTCAAATATCAAAATTATTCATTGATTAACATTACCCCATTAGAAAAACATTGTACGCATAATCAAAACTTAAAACACACTCACGGAATGCTTCAAAGCAAGAGAAGATACTCTTGATATGTCGTTGAATAAGATGTTTAATAAACTAAACACCATAACAATCCATGAAATGAGGAAGAAGGTGAACAAAAACCTTATTCATCTTCGTCCTCTTGGGTCATCTTTAATGGTAGATGATGGATAGAGATTAGATTTTTCATCCCCATTCGTATCCATTCAAATGACCTAACGTCATTGTGCAAAAAATGGATAGATTTCACATACGGCTTGTAAAATGCCGCATGGAAATATTTCCATAAATTTCATCTAGTTTGATGGCAAAAACAATTGCATTTAAGGATGGGATATTAAGAGATACCTCCCCAATTTTTTAAAAAACTTAGGGGTACGCCCCAAGACTAACAGTCAATGATAGTTTTATGATTTTTACTATCCACTGGAGCATGCCCCTTACATGTGTCCATCCCCAAGCTTCATTATACCCAAACAACTCTCGCATACCCCATTCACATGCCTGTTCCCAGGGTTCATGATGGAGATTTTATTAAACTAAATTAATAAGTTAATAAACCCTACTTGTAATACTGCAAATGCACGACTGTCTAACTGGTAGACAGTGGCAAATACAGGTCGATCCCACAATGATTGACAAGACAATCGAACTCTAAGACTTATTTAAACTAATTTAGAGTTGGGGGTTGCAGCAGATGAAAATTACAAAATTACGAGAACTAGATTGAACAACTAAAATTAAACTGGTAAGATGATAAGAGAATAGACCGAGACGCCGAATCCACCACAGGTTCTTCGAGATTTCTGTAATCTAAATTATTGTTTTCAAGAATCAACACGATTAATCTAAAGATTAATCTAAGTTCGCAATTGATTTAAGCAAAGGCATAAACCCCTAGCATTGCATGTCTTTCTACGGCACACACAATCACAGGTTTATTTTAACTAATTCTAAACCCCTAGCATTGCACGTCTTTTTACGGCACACACAATCATAGATTCAAATTAATTGATTAAAGCAGTCTTCAAATATCAACAAAAGGAACTTCTAACTACCAATTAGTCTAGATAATTATTCCGGATATAATCGGTGAAAGCAAATTATTGAAATTCAGAAATCAACTGTGTTTAACATTCAAGCATATAGAAACAATAAATTTAGATACGAAAAACTCTAGGAAACCCTATGGTTTCATCTTCGCCTCGGCGTGGGGTCCAGAAGATCATGGTGCTGGTGGTCACAACACTGGAGTAGGTGAAATCCATCTCAACGCGAACAACTCGACTGTGGTGGCTCAGAACAACTAGTGGATGCGAGTAGCGGGTGCAAGGGTGGATAGATGCACTATGGTGGTACTGAGTAAGTGACCGGAGTGCAAATAACCAACTGTTTAAAAAAAAACAATTGATTCCCGCCCAACTTTCTTTGGTTATTTGTTTCCAACGAGCTCGCCTGTTTTGCTCATCCGTTGTTGTTTGCTCTGTCTACGTCCTCTTCGTTGATGTTAGTCCTGCAATAGCGTAAGAGAGATCAGGGAGAAATGAGATAGAGATAAAGACAATAATGGGGGAAGAAATAGGGACGGTGGCGGGCGTGGTTGTTCACTGGACGGTGGTGTTGGTCCATGGTTGATCAGAGGAGAGGGATTAGGGAAAGATGGAAAAGGAAGGGACGAGAAACTGCAAAATGAGAAATAGTGAGAGAGAGGGATTGGGTTTGTGAGGGAGAGAGAGAGAAGCAAGGACTGGGAGTCCTCCCTGTTTCATCTCTTGTCTGTGACAGGAACGGGAGAGAGCTCCGGCTATCGGTGGTGGTTGTTTGTGACGGTGGTTGCGAGCGAGAGGTGTTGTTGTGTTGGCTGGTGTGTGGACGGTGGTGTTGTGAGGGAGATGATGAGGTAGTTGCACTGTGTCGGAACATGGATAGAGGAGATGGTGATGGTGGTTATGCGTTGGCTGTTGGTTGAAGAAGAAGGGAAGAAGCTATGGTGGAAACGGTGTTTGCGAGGAGGTTGCACTGCTGGTCTTCCTATTGAGCGAGGATCACCGACATGATGGATTGGTTCGGTGGCTTGGAAAAAGATAGAAGGGGCAGAGGAACGTGGGAAAATAGAGATTTCGAGGAGAAGGGAAAGAGGAAACCTAAATAGGGTTCTCCCTTTCTCTAGGTCAGCTTTTGGGCTTGGGCTTAGGTTAAATTAGGTGGACTTAGGTTTATTTAGGTTAGGTTTAGATATGTGACGCGCTATTTTGTACCACATTAGAGTCAACCAATTGATCATTCCTCAAATTGTCACCTTAATGGGATTTCATCGTTCACGCTCAAATTCCTATAAAAACATGAAAACAAAATAATTAAAATAAAATATAATAATCGAAACACTAACATATATAAATTAAGGGATATATTGTGTAATAATTATGTGAATATCAAATACCCCCAAACCTATATTTTGCTAGTCCTCGAGCAAAACAATAAAAATAAAATTCTAACTCACTTTCACAGGAATCATCGATTGCACTTACCTTTAACGTGCAACATGACTTTAAACCTCTAGATTACCTCTAGTGAACGAGTTATAGTCTTGTGAGGGTTTTCAGGAATGTTACCCACAAACATTATGACTCAATAAATTTCCAAAATATGGTAACTTGATAACTCTATCTATTATCCTCATAGTAATCATCTGATTGCCAAAAATTCTAGAAAACAACTAACATTGTGAGAATAATATATCAAAGAGTCTAACAATGATTTAATAGTATCCAAAGGTTAAATAAATTTCATCAATTATTCTCAACTCGAAGTGTGTGTGTGCATAGCCTTATCAACATAACTTTCTTTTTCTCAGTAAAGATACGACTAGATAACATTTGGATAGTACGCTTCGACTACAAATCTCTCTTGTCACTCATAAATGAATCACTTAGATATTGGTTAATTATCACTCAGTTTATATATGAGAAAGAGAATAAATTATGGAAACACAAACATCTCACATATAATAATCATGAAATACAGACTTTTAAAAGAATGAAATGAATATGATCTCATGGACCGGAATATCAATTACTTTGATAATGTTGAACCACACACCATAGTTCTTGTCTATTTAATCTCCACATCTATGAACCAGACATTTATGTAAGATCAATTAGGTCTTTATTAAGTTGTAATGAGGCTAAGATTTTGGCTAACAAGAATGGAAAAGGATACGAGAAAACTCTCTGAGAATGGATACACCCTTTAATAAACACGTGGGCACTGAAGAATAACCCAATGTTGTACACCATTACTTTTTTTTTCCTTCGAATTTTTTTTCTTTTCAAATGACATGTTTTCCCCTTCTGCACCATGAAACATTTTAGTCCCGATGATTCATGGAATATATAGTTTCAACTCTTTTTTTATTCGTCCATTCCAAAAATACATCAACCATACACATTATCAGAGACATTGGGTAAGGATAAATTTAATATGGGATATTACTCCATAACAGGAGTAGGTAATAGAGATGGGGTTAGCAAAGAAAAGTCTATTTAAAGGCTCAAAGGGCTGCAAACGGATATTTATCATTAGGTAGGCTAAAAGGCTAAAGAACGGTTCAAAGAAAAAAAATGTCTATATCACTTCTTAAGCTCTGGTCGGTATAATGACATCTCAACTAAATAAATCAAGAATTTTTAGTGTAATAATTCAATTTTAATATCATTCTCAAAGCAATCAATAAAAAAACAAGAATAATGAAATCATCAACGAAATAATGCAGATTCAAGAAAAGTCAGAGTTTATTTAATAACCCTCAAGAAAAATATAATGTCTCGACACTCACAAGGAGTTAAGTCTCCACTATTATTCTAAGATTTTCTAATTAATATCTTACTGATTAACTTCAAATTATGCTAACTCAACTTATAGTGCAAGAGTGGTCGGGTCGAAAAATTTCATGAAATATATTTAACTTAAAGATCATATCAAACCTTATGTTTTTCTATTGATATATAAAAGTGACAAGTGAAAAGCATGTTTTTCTCAAATTTAACGGCATACTTGAAAGCACATCATCTTCATGGGAAAGGAACTTAGATTTTGAATGCATTTTCAAATCGAAAGATTTTCACACAATCATAATTAACTATGTATTCAATGGAGATTGAGTAGAATGCAATAGTCAATTGTGAAATACATTACAGTTCAAAATTTTTGAAGAATGCATAAAAACTCATAAACCTCACCCCAAACCTAAACCAAACATTGTCCTCAATGTATAAAAAAAAATCATGACAAATGAAGGAAAAGATAAAGATGAGAGTTAGAGGAATATTACCATGAGAAAGTTTTTACCAATTTTGACGAATCATCCACCATGAATGCTAAAAAAGATAAGAACTGTGGACTCATCATGATAAATTGATAAAAATAATACAGGACTAAAAAAAATGTTAAATGAAAAAATTACATGCATCAGTAGCAAGTCAAAATTGTTACAGAGCTAACGAGTATGAGTGGAATGCAACTAGAAATAACTCGAAAATCAATCCAGACTAGCCATAATGACACAACCGAAGCTGGGCTGCCTCCCAGGAGCGTTTGGTTTAACGTCGTCAGCCCGACAAAACACATAGAGTACCCATAAGGCCATGGGTAGCAGAGAAATAGTTCCTCAATCTGAGTACACATGATCCTCTAATAACAACACATCAACCTCGACTTCTGATGTAGGCATCTCTAAGAATGGTTTAAGACACTGACCATTGACTTTAAAAGCACGACCATCCTTGGGATCAACAATCTCAACAGCTCCATGTGGAAACACTGTTTTCATAGTGTAAGGTCCAGACCATCGAGATCTCAATTTGCCAGGAAACAGGCGCAATCGAGAGTTAAATAACAAAACCTTTTGGAAAGGTTCAAAGGACTTGCGAAGAATGGATTTATCATGAAACACCTTCGTTTGTTCTTTGTAGATTTTAGCACTTTGATAAGCATCATTCCTAGTATCTTCTAACTCATTAAGTTGGAGCTTACGATGTGATCCAGCCTCACCTATATCAAAATTAAAGGTTGTGATAGCCCAATAAGCACGATGTTCTAATTCCACAAGCAAATGACATGCCTTACCAAAAACAAGTCTATATGGAGACATTTCAAGCGGGGTCTTAAACGTTGTCCTATAAGCCCAAATAACGTCATTAAGACGTTGTGATCAATCCTTACAGTCTGGTCGAACAGTTTTCTCTAAAATGTGTTTAATTTCCCGATTGGATATTTCAACTTGCCCACTTGTTTGTGGATGATATGGAGTACCTACTTTATGAGTGATGAAGTATTTATTAACTAGTAGTTCAAATGGTCTATTACAAAAATGAAAACCACCACCACTTATAACTAAGGGGTGGGCACGGGACGGGATGGGACGAGATAGACCCATCCCTATCCCATCCCGTTCATACGGGATGGGACGAGATAGACCCATCCCTATCCCATCTCGTTCATACGGGATCGGGACGGGATCAGCGTGCTCTCATTTTTTGACAAATTACTGCTTACTCAAGACCCAATTTGCTTAGTTGAAAAGAGGCAAAGGCAATTCGTAGAACTACACATAAATGATAGCCTTAGATTGAGTATGCAACATCATAATAAACTACCATAAATGATAGCTAAAATTCACCCTGTAATTAAGATTTCTGCAGAGTTTTGAATGGCTAAGAGGTGGACAGTATAATGGCAATGGTGGACCTGCTCTACTGTTTTGAACAGTGAACAAAATGATGAGTAGATTTGGGGTGCTAAGAAGAATGTTTCATTATTGCTTTAAAAAAAAACAGTCATTAAATTCATTGTCTTGACACGAAATAAAACTCTCCAATGTAGTTAGCAATCCCATTTTGAGTTTTAAAGAGTTTGCAATTAAATAATTCATTTAGAATTTTAGAAATAAACCAATATCAAGTAGTTGCAGATATAGACTGATATCAATTACACTGATTTCAACTAAATTCATTTTTCTTCAATTACACTAATATTGCAATCCTAAAATAAATAAATAAATAATAAATATTGAAAAAATTAGCTCGGGACGGGACGAAATTGAAAATCTTCATCCCATCCCATCCCATTCTAGATCGGGACGGGACGGGATCGGGATGAAATTATTCAATCCCATTAAGACCCAAAAAAATCGGGTCGGGACGGGAACGGGATCGCGGGATGGGATGCCCACCCCAGTTATAACAGCACGCGGAGTACCAAAACGAGAGAAGATGTTATCTTTCAGAAATTTGACCACAACCTCGTGGTCATTCGTTTTACAAATTACCGCCTCTACCCACTTGGAAACATAATCAACAACTACAAGAATGTAAAGATAGCCAAATGATGGAGGGAAAGGTCCCATGAAGTCAATACCCCAAACATAAAAATTTCCACAATGAGAATGTTAGTAAGAGACATCATATTCCTACGAGAAATGGAACCCATTCGTTGGCATCTATCACATGTAGCACAAAATGCATGGGTGTCACAAAAAATAGTTGGCCAATAAAAGCCACACTGCAGAACCTTTGCAGTTGTCCTTTTAGAACTAAAGTGACATCCACACGCCTGATCATGACAAAATGACGCCGGGCAGAATAGAGATTATCCTGCAGGCTATTTCTAACAAATAATCCATAGGAAAGAACACAAGAGAATTGCCCAAAACACAGAGAAATACTCTAATGTTCAATTAAAATTATCAAAATCAAAGGTCTACTACAATATTGAGGAAAAACTCTATTTATAGTTCTCAAATAACTTGAATAATAAGCAGCCTATTCCTAAAAGAAAAAGTAGAATCAAATATTAAAATAACAAGCAGTCTATTCCTAAAAGAAAGAGTAAAGCCTAATCTTAAAAGGAAACTGCATATTCCTAAAAGAAAAAGTATAATCAAATACTAAAATAACAAGCAGTCTATTCCTAAAAGAAAAAGTAAAGCCTAATCTTAAAAGGAAACTAAAAAGATTCCTAATTAAATTGAAAGATTACGAATAAGTTATTTAGTAAATAACTTTGAGAGCGAATTAGGAACCCTAGAAACCCTCCTGCATTAGTCGCCCCGGGTTGGAAAGAACTCGTCCTCGAGTTCACAACAGCTTCATCGGAATCCTCTGGCGGCAGCCCAGGAGGAAGGTTCTCTGCTATCAGGTCAGAAAACTGTCTGCAACACTATTCCCACAAGGCAGCAGAGCATAGACTACGTCTCCACGTTCAATCTCACCCAAAAACCTGGACATAGAAAACATATTAGTATTATTGGCTACCGGGGTACGAATGGTCATTTCCCGACGAGGTGTCAACACAATCTTCTTCCCTTTGATGCTAAGGGAATATGTATTTTTCCGCCCATCATGAATAACACTGCGATCATACCGCCAAGGCCTGCCTAACAATACATGACAAGCATCCATAGACACAACATCACACCAAGCATTATCAAAATATTTTCTGCCGATCGAAAAAGACAATAGGCATCGCCTTTCTACTGTTACCTCACTGCTTTTATTCAGCCACGATAACTTGTACGGCTTGGGATGACGATCTGTCTTCAACTGCAATTTCTGGACAACCTTTTCAGACACTTCGTTCTCACAACTTCCATTGTCAATGATCGTCTTGCAGACTTTATCTGCAACTGTGCAGGTCGTGTGGAAAATATTGGTTCTCAACCAATCGTCCCCTTAATCGCCCTTGGGGGTCAATAGACTCTTACGAACGACTAGAGTTTCATGGCCATCTCCATACAGCACATCTCCATCTTCATCAGTATCATACACGGGCTTTCCAAGCTCCTCAATTTCGTCTACCACGTCTTCCTCAATCAGGAGATTGTTACCCTTCTGAATAGCAGACTTCCTGCACTCAGTCGCTCTATGTCCATGTTCACCACATCTGAAACATCTAATATTTGAGTTAGAATTACCCTGCGGTGGCTGCTGGGTAGGACGGGATTCTTGAGGGCGAACTAGCCGACTACTTTGATCACTGGTCACCTGTTCTGTTATTTTTCCACAGCAAGTGCACGCTAGTATGCTTCAGAAATGGTCCACAGCGAGTGAATGCTGAGGACATCCTGCAGGGGCTGTTGTAATCCCCCCAAATATTGTGCCACCATCTGCTCCTCCATCTCAAATAAGTCATTATGGGCCATCAATTGATAAAATTCCTCCGTGTAATCATCTACCGATCATGTGCCTTGCCTCAATGAGTGAAGTTGCTGAAACAAAGTTTGAGTGTAGCCGAAAGAAAGGAAGTGACCCTTATATTCAAAAATACACTCTGGGACTTCCTTATATTAAAAAATACACTCTACTTCATTCAACCAATCAACGAATCCTTCGGTCTGTAACGTACCAGAAAACTCGGGCAGATCCACTCTGAAACCGAGGTCTCCATGACGATCCTCCTGACCACGGCGCTCCCAGAGTTGAGCACGATTGTGATACAAGTTTTCGAAACTGGAATCAGAATCATGATATTCCACCTCACGATTACCGAAATCCTACGCCGTTAGACACCGGGTTAACTCTGTAACTTGCCTATGTAAATCCTCAATCATCACATCCTGAATGCTACGATCACGGTGAGGGGCTTCCTCGTTCGAAACATGCCCGCGACGAACACGACCACCAGCCATAGAAACTGATGAAATCTCACGCCGGACAGAATAGCGATTATCCTGCAAGCTAGTTCTAACAGATAATCCACAGGAAAGAACACGAGAAAATTGCCCAAAAACACAGAGAAATACTCTAATGTTCAATTAAAATTATCAAAATCAAAGGTCTACTACAATATTGAAGAATAACTCTATTTATAGTGCTCACATAACTTGAATAATAAGCAACCTATTCCTAAAAGAAAAAGTAGAATCAAATAATAAAATAACAAGCAGTCTATTCCTAAAAGAAAAAGTAAAGCCTAATCCTAAAAGGAAACTACCTATTCCTAAAAGAAAAAGTAGAATCAAATACTAAAATAACAAGCAGTCTATTCCTAAAAGAAAAGGTAAAGCCTAATCTTAAAAGGAAACTAATTAAATTGAAAGATTACGAATAAGTTATTTAGTAAATAACTTTGAGAGCAAATTATGAACCCTAGAAACCCTCCTGCATCACAAAAGGAAATGATACTATGAAATTCACTATCTGTAACACATCTCCTAATGACCTGATCGGGACAATACTTAAATAAATAAGGATCATCCTAGAAGAAATGTCTAACCTCAGCAAGAAATTTAGTTTTATCTTGTTTTGACCTATTAAAAGGGAGTTGACTTGTAACAAGGTAATTCACAATATCTGCATACCAAGGTAACTGGGAGATAACAAGTAATTGCTCATTGGGAAAGATTCATTCAAGGGCACATCTGCAGTAGATGATTTTACAAGAAGTCTAGACAAATGGTCAGCTACAACATTTTCGGAACCCTTCTTGTCCCGAATATCAATATCAAACTCTTTTAGCAATAGGATCCAACGAATCAAGCGTGGCTTAGCTTCCTTTTTAGAAAAAAGGTACTTCAGCGCTGCATGATCAATAAAAATGATAACTTTGGATCCTATAAGGTATGACCTAAATTTGCCCAATGTAAAGACAATAGCGAGTAACTCCTTCTCTGTGGTGGAGTAATTAAGTTGCGCATCTTGTAGAGTTCTATTGGCATAATAAATAACATGGGGGTTTTTGTCCACCCGTTGTCCTAAGATAGTTCCAACCTCAAAATCAGAAGCATCACACATAAGCTCAAAAGGTAAATTCCAATTAGGAGGTTGGATGATTGGAGCTGAAGTCAACAATTGTTTAAGCTTTTCAAAGCCTTTCAAACAGTCTTCATCAAAGACGAAGGCATAGTCCTTAGCAAGTAAATTGCATAGAGGACGAGTAGCCTTGCTAAAATTCTTAATGAACTTACGGTAAAAACCAGCATGGCCTAGAAAAGATCTAATGTTTTTCACCGTCTTCGGTGGTGGAAGACTCAAGATTAAATCAATTTTTGCTTTGTCAACTTCAATGCCCTTGTTAGAAATTATGTGCCCAAGAACTATACCTTGCCTAACCATAAAATGACATTTCTCCCAATTCAAGACAAGATTTTTCTCTTCACACCTATTTAACACTAGGGTTAAATGATGCAAACACTCATCAAACGAATCCCCAAACACTGAGAAGTCATCCATGAACACCTCAAGAAACCATTCTACCATATCCGAGAAAATACTAAGCATACACCTCTGAAAGGTGGCGACTGCATTACACAACCCAAAAGGCATTCTCCGATAAGCAAAAGTCCCAAAAGGGCAAGTGAATGTGGTTTTCTCTTGATCCTCGGGTGCAATGGGGATTTGGTTATAACCAGAATACCCATCAAGAAAATAATAGTAATCATGTCTGGCTAACATCTCAAGCATCTGATCGATAAAGGGGAGAGGAAAATGATATTTCCTCATGCCTGAGTTCAACTTACGGTAGTCAATACAAACTCGCCATCCAATGGTCATACAGGTAGGCACTAACTCATTCTTATCATTTGTGACTACAATCACCCCCGATTTCTTGGGAACAACATGAACTGGACTGACCCAAGAGCTATCTGAAATGGGGTAAATAATACCAACATCCAACAATTTGATCATTTCGGCTCGGACAACCTCCTTAAGATTAGGATTAAGTCTACGTTGCATTTTACGTGAAGTTTTGGCATTATCTTCCATATGAATACGATGCATGCAAACAGTTGGACTTATTCCTTTAATATCCGCTATAGTTCACCCAAGTGATGCCTTATGTTCTTTCATAATGTTTAGCAACTTTTCTTTTTTTGAAAGGCAAGCGTGGGGGTTTTTATATGGGCTCCACTGAAATAGAAAAAGGAAAAAAAAATTGATTACATTCGTGCATATTTTCTACCTCTAGCATCATCAAATACAATCTTCTTAATATCTTCCGCAAAGGAGTTTGGGATGATCTCAACAAACTCATGAGTTGGTAAGAGCTTTGCTAATTTATCCGAGGCCTGGTTTGTCTCCCGTATTGCGTGCATGAGTCTGCATCCTTCGAATTGTGTTAGAGTCGCCTTGATTCTTCTAGTTATATGCACTGCTTCCCATGGGGGTGTCAGGTAAAGTATCATCAGAACCTAAAAACTTACTTTCCTATTCAACAGTCAATGTCGATGAAATAATAACAGGTAAAGTATCATCAAAACCTAAAAACTTATACTTGAGGGTGTCAGGTAATGGTTTAAGGTCAAGCTTGGGTGGCTTCTCAACCGAAGGGACGGGTTTTGACTCACTGAGTGGAAGGGGTTTCACTTTAGACTTCCATGAAGAACCAGGAACCATACTAGGGATGCATCAAGCAAAGCATTCATTTCCCTAATGAAATTATTAATATCAAAGTCTAAACCAGAATGAGTCAAACAAGCCGTTAAGGGATCATCTAAGGCGGACTGCGGAAAGGAATTTTCGACCAAACTCTCAATCATGTCAACCTCATGGATATCCTCGGACTCGGGAGGTTGTTGACTAACATTAAAAACGTTGAGTTCGATGGTCAGGTTGCCAAATGACAATTTCGTAATTCCATTCCTGTAGTTAATAATGGCATTGGATGTGGCAAAAATGGTTGACCCAAAATGACTGGAATGTGACTAGAGGGATTGTGAACAGGTTGTGTATCAAGAACTATAAAGTCCACAGGGTAATAGAATTTTTCAACCTTGATAATCACATTCTCTATAACACCACGGGGGACTCCGACAGACCTATCTGCCAATTGCAGTGTTACTCTAGTTGGTTTTAACCCACCGAGACCTAATTGCTCGTAAATAGAATATGGCAATAAATTAACACTCACCCCTAAATCCAATAATGCCTTATCTATCATATGATCATCGATAATACAAGAAATAGTCGGGCAACCAGGATCCATATACTTAGGCGGGGTTCTGTGTTGAATAATTGAGCTCACTTGCTCGGTGAGGAAGGCTCTC
Source organism: Berberis vulgaris (assembly GCA_963556465.1). Lineage (NCBI taxonomy): Eukaryota > Viridiplantae > Streptophyta > Magnoliopsida > Ranunculales > Berberidaceae > Berberis > Berberis vulgaris. Next base: position 22,754,414 of record OY747127.1, read on the forward strand.
TTTTGCACGCGTAGCTTCCGCTTCTGTGTGCAAAGATCCTTAAAAAACTGGGCATAGCTAGGAACTTGCTTGATAGCATCGAGTAATGGGATATTTATGTGAACTTGTTTAAAAATTTCCATTACGTCGTTTACATTTGTTTTTTTCTTTGCCGGAGCTAATTGTGACGGAAACAGGGCTCTAGGCAAATAAGATGCCTGAGTGGGGTCAGAGTCAACAGGAGCATCTGTAGAAGGAGAGGCTTTATCAGCCCCCTTTCCAGATGGAGATGCAACATGCTTTGACTTAGACGGGGATGCAACGACACTCAAATTGGGCACTTGTACCTGATTGTCAACCTGTTTTCCGCTCCTAAGGGTAGTAATAGATTTGACATCTTCATTGCAGGACTCAGATGTACTACCAACTGCGAATTGACCCTTTAGGTTTGGAACAGGTTGACTAGGAAATCTCTCTGGCTCTCTCTCAAAAGAAGACTGAGTAATCTTACTCACAGCTATCTCAAGTCTATTGAGAGCTTGAGATTGGTGTTGAGTCGTGGCTTTCAACTCAGATATGTCCTTAGAATTTTGCTCAATTATACTTTCTGAGCGCTGCAAAAACCGATTAATTGTTTCCTCTAAACTTGATGTGTTGGATGGAAGAACTTGGTTAAGGTGGGGCCTAACAGGGCTAGGGGCTTGAGGAGCCTGGGAGACAACAACATGCCCCCTTGGTGTGGGCCATGGGCCATGGGCCAAGGAGAGACTTGGATGTTTGGCGAACCCTGAATTATAATAGTTAGGTTGTGGATTATTGCGAGGTCGCCGCGTCGCATTAAAAGAGTTGACTTGCTCAACATAGTATGCAGGATAATCATTTTGCAAGTCACAATTAGCTATTGAATGACCAGGACTTGAACATGCAGCACAGACTTCAGATGAAGCATTTGCGGGAAGTGCAGGTTGAGTCAAATTCAAAAGGGCATCTATATTTTGAGTCATGGTCATAACAACCGTCTCTAACTTCGAGGCAGAAGGGGGTGAACAGATGTATCTCTAACTTCATATATACCGCCCTTACGCCTATCAGACTCTTTTATCGAATAATCCCATTGCTGAGAATTTTCGAAAAACGTCTTAAAGAATTCCCATATTTCACTGATGTTCATTTTCATTAGTGACCCACCACCAGTGGCATCAATCATACGACGGTTTTGAAGAGTTAAACCGTCTTGGAAGTATTGAACTAGTCGCCACTTCTCAAATCTGTGATGGGGACACTTGATAATGAGTTCATTGAACCTTTCCCAGCATTCATAGAAATATTCGCCCTTTTTTTGCTGAAAATTAGATAAATCTCGTCAGAGGGCATTCGTTTTATGAATGGGGAAGTACTTTGTCAAGAACTTTCTTGACAATGCATCCCATGATGTGATGGATCCTGTCTCTAATGCATTTAACCAAGATTTCGCCTTATCTTTCAAAGAAAAGGGAAACGACCTAAGATAGACTGAATCGACAGAAAAGTTCTGGTACTTCAGGGTGGCACAGATGTCTAGAAACTCTTTGACATGAAGATAAGGGTATTCTTTCTCAAAACCATAAAAGAAGGCAGCTGATGAATAATAGATGGTTTGAGTTCGAAATTGTTTGCATTTGTCTTAGGAAAGACAATGCAAGACGGAACACTACTAGGAAAAGAGGCGAAGTAATCCTTAAAGGCCTTCCCCTCAGCCATCTTAGTGGATAAGGATGATGAATCTAAATAGGTAATGGGGACTTCAAAGAACTCCTTGAATTCTTGTCGGGCAAGTCTACTTTTAGAATCACGCACCCAAGTATGCATAAACTACTGGATAACGAAGGTTCAAAGTCAACATTCCTAAACAAGCTTCAATTTTTTTTAATATTCTTTTTAAATATTTTTTTTAAATGCAAGCCTAACCGCTATATGAAGATGACCTAACTCTAAAAAATAAAAACAACGGAACCCTAAATGATGCACAAACAAAATGAATGGCAGACGGCCCTAGAGTTTTTCTTTATTAATGCAGGGCTGAAATTCAATTAAATTTACCTAACCGTGGGAGAGGCACGGTAATTTCCTATCAATCCGCCACTACAGAGTTGCTCCTACCTCTTTTTTCACTCTCTAGCTCAAAGTGAAATGCCAGTTCAAGAACTGTTTCCAGATATGATATGTTCCTTCACTCGACCACTTTAAGCTATCAAACGTCCAAAGAGGGTCCCTATGAGCCTCACACATGTCCTAGATAATTATCTTGCTACAAATTTTAAATAGTGAAGGCCTAAGTTCCTAACCCTAAAATAGATGGTGATTAACCTATCCGCGGGAAAAGGCATGGAAGTTTCAACTCAATCCTGTCACAATTTAAATTTGCATGCAATACTACCTAGAACAAGCTAAACATAAGTGATCACACAGAAACCGCGTATAGATGTGGTGGGTAGAAGTTACTTCCGGTGTGAACCTCTTTCGGGTTACTTGTTACGCCGGGTAGAAGTCGCTTTCTGAGAGGTTCCTCGCGAATCGCAATAATCCACTTCGTTCCCACTTGAGTTCCTATGTGTGTGACCGCATGCAAAATAAATGCAAAAATAATTCAAACTCAAGCAAATAAAACAAATAAGAAAGTGACTCGTAACACTGTTCCTAAAAAGAAAATTAAACCTAATTTATAAACTAGCAAAAAATAACCCTAGATTTTGATTATACCGTTACAATCCCCGACAACGGCGGCAAAAACTTGAAAGAGATTTTATTAACCTAAATTAATAAGTTAATAAACCCTACTTGTAATACCGCAAATGCACGGTTGTCTAACTGGTAGACAGTAGCAAATACGGGTCGATCCCACAAGGATTGACGAGACAGTCGAATTCTAAGACTTATTTAAACTAATTTAGAGTTGGGGGTTGCAGCAGATGGAAATTACAAAATTAAGAGAACTAGATTGAACAACTAAAATTAAACTGGTAAGATGATAAGAGAATAGACCGAGACGTCGAATCCACCACAGGTTCTTCGAGATTTATGTAATCCAAATTATTTTTTCAAGAATCAACACGATTAATCTAAGTTGGCAATTGATTTCAGCAAAGGCATAAACCCCTAGCATTGCATGTCTTTCTACGGCACACACAATCACATGTTTATTTTAACTAATTCTAAACCCCTAGCATTGCATGTCTTTTTACGGCACACACAATCACAGATTCAAATTAATTGATTAAAGCAGGATTCGAATACCAACAAAAGGAATTTCTAACTACCGATTAGTCTAGATAATTATTCCGGATATAATCGATGAAAGCAAATTATTGAAATTCAGAAATCAACTGTGTTTAACATTCAAGCATATAGAAAACAATAAATTTAGATACGACAAACTCTAGGAAACCCTGTGGTTTCATCTTCGCCTCGGCGTGGGGTCTAGAAGATCATGGTGTTGGTGGTCACAACACTGGCGTAGGTGAAATCCATCTTAGCATGAACAACTGGACTGTGGTGGCTCAGAACAACAAGTGGATGTGAATAGCAGGTGCAAGGGTGGAGAGATGCACTGTGGTGGTACAGAGTAAGTGTCCGGAGTGCAAATAACCAACTATTTAAAGAATAGTTGGTTTCTGCCCAGCTTTCTTTGGTTCTTCGTTTCCAACGAGCTCGCCTGTTCTGCTCATTCGCTACTGCTTGCTCCATCTACGTCTTCTACGTTGCTGCTAGTCATGCAAAAGCGAAAGAGAGATCAGGGAGAAATGAAAGAGAAAGACGAGAACGGGGGAGAGAAATAGGGTCGGTGGCGAGCGTGGTCTGTGGTTGTTCGTTGGACGGTGGTGTCGGTCCGTGGTTTATCAGAGGAGAGGGATTAGGGATAGATGGAAAAGGAAGGGACGAGAGACTACAAAAGGAGAAAGAGTGAGAGAGAAGGACTGGGTTCGTGAGGGAAAGAGAAGCAGGGACTAGGAGTCCTCCCTGTTTTGTCTCTTGTTTGTGACGGGAACGGGAGAGAGCTTGGGTTATTTGTGGTGGTTGTTTGTGTCGGTGGTTGCGAGCGAGAGGTGTTGTTGTGTTGGTTGGTGTGTGGATGGTGGTGTTGTGAGGGAGATGATGAAGTGGTTGCACTATGTTGGAACAGGGATAGAGGAGATGGTGATGGTGGTGATGCGTTGGCTGTTGTATGAAGACGAAGGGAAAAAGCTATGGTGGAGATGGTGTTTGCGAGGAGGTTGCACTGCCAGTCTTCCTATCAAGCGAGGATCACCGACAGGATGGATTGGTTCGGTGGCTGGAAAAATAAGAGAATGGGTAGATGAACGTGGGAAAAGAGAGATTTCGTGGAGAAGGGAAAGAGGAAACCTAAATAGGGTTTTCCCTTTCTCTAGGTCAGCTTTTGGGCTTGGGCTTGGGCTTAGGTTAAATTAGGTGGACTTAGGTTTGTTTAGGTTAGGTTTAGATATGTGACCCGCTACTTTGTACCACCATTAGAGTCAATCAATTGATAATTCCTCAAATTGTCGCATTAATGCGATTTCATCGTTCACGCTCAAATTCCTATAAAAACATGAAAACAAAATAGCTATAATAAAATATAATAATTGAAACACTAACATATATAAATTAAGGGATATATTGTGTAATAATTACGTGAATATCAGTTCATAAAACCCTTTATCTGGTTTTTGAATGGATTAAGATTTTACTGTTGACATTGAGTAACAATGATTGGGACCATTGATTTAAAATTAAGTGGGATGGGTTGTGAGGATATTAGCATGTCAGAAAAAATGCAATCACATTCCCACCAACATTTGTGTTACCTTCGTTCACAAGCAAAAGAAGATAGAAAGAGGGTCTCTAGCTGAGAATAGGGAAAAGGGAAGGAGGATAAGAAGGTTTTTAGGGTTTTAGTTGAATCTGGGTTCATTCGTCAAACTGAAGGTGTTGGATGAAAAGATTTGGTGGTTATGTGCGCTAATGGGGATAAAACTTGGCTCGTGATGGAGGATCTAAGAAAAGTTAAGCTTTAGGGTGTCGAATCTTATCCACTGACTAAAATTTTCATGTTATTTTATGTTTGTGTCCTTTGGTTGTTGGATTTTGAGCAAACGGTGTTATTATAGTTTGTTAGAGGTGTATGTTGTGGTAGATTTGTTTATATAAAATGTGGATTAAAGTTTATTTCCATGTTTGAGTACATACATTGGTAGACTATCACTTTCCTTTTACTGAAAATGAAGTTTCTAGTGTTTATCTCTTTGATTAGGGTTTACTTGTGGTGTAACATTTGGGAATTTTTTGCTAAGTGTGTGTTTTGATGTTTGTTTCATACGTAAGTTCTATTTATGACCAAACAGAGAAATTTTTATGCATGTATCGTGGGATTGTTAGTCATGAGGTAGATTATTTTTAAAAAAAAGAGTAAGTTTTTGTGTTCATTTTTAGAATATATATGGTAAGTTTTTGTATGTATGTTTCTTGCATCTATGTTATGAATTGATTTGCCATGTTTTGCTTTATGGTTGTAGTTTTGCATGAACTTGGTTCACCCTAACTTGATTGTTTGTATTTTTGTTCGTTTTCATCTAATCTAGCATATCTATCCATGATAGTAACACAATAATAGTATTTTAGTCATGTTAATGATACTTGGAAATTTCCACATAAGAAGTTTTGTTACTAAAGTCCAGTATTCTCGAGTTTGCCCTAATTTATTAAGTTCATTTCATGTGAGCATTACAGATATGTAATACAAACATTTGTCTAAAATACTAAAAGTTACCCAAGACTACAAACTTGTGGCAAAGGTTATCAAAGATAATCTATAGTTTATATGAAGTGTTTGAGATAGAGCAACAGTAACAACAATTCCTAATCCTTTATAAAAAAATTAGCCTAGATACATGATGATTGAAAGCATACAATTTTATTAAAATAAATTGAAATATAGAATACTGAAATTGAAACACTTACAGAATTCTTGGAAATTAAACTTGAAATACAAACTTGAAAATTACAGCAGCTTTGCATAGGGATTACAAGAGGATTGGGGATCAGAAAGGCTATATGATTGCTGAAAGGTTATTTCGAAGGATGTGATTCCAAGGGAATGCCTTGAACTCGTGAGTCTTCTTGTTTTTATATCCTTGGTAGAGCATTGGATTTCTTGATTATTGATGGACACCATGATTGTAACTTTTGAATAAGTGCGGTAGGTGTTGATTGAAATTGGAGGTAAGTGGGGTTGCTTTTGAATAATTGGGTTCACTTTCGGTGGATGTATTGGGGCATTTGATCATAGAGGGTGAGAATTTGACTTGTGGGTTATATGAAAATGACACACTTTGGATGGTTGTGAAATAACTGAGTTTTTTGGTCCGGTGAATTGAATCATTTTTGGGATATAAATTGGATGGTGGGTCCTATACTAAGGACACATGGCTAGAAATTTTTGGTGGATTTGGTGAATTATTGGTATGATTGTAATGGGTTGTCATTTTTTGAAATGTTTGGTGATAAGGATGATGAAGACTTGTTTTGGTAAAAATGAATTTTGAAATTGTTTGAAAGATTGTTTTTCTTTGATGGATTCGGATGACTTGTAATTGAGATTGACTGTTGCTTGGAATTTTGATCATTATTGATGCTGAGACCAAAAGAGGCCAAACCAATCATCTTCATTGTTATTTGCTTGAGAGGCTATATCATCATTGTTATTGTCATCGCCATCTGATGAGCAAATGTGTGACATTGTTTCATAAAATTGATTTGTTGATGTGGTTGCCAGAACTTGTGCTGAGTCTTGCTAACTTTGAATAATCATCCGTGTTTAATTTGGTTGATTTGTTGATCTTGAAATACTTTTACATTGCTTGCTTTGTAATCCCTGAAAATTCAAAGCTCGTCCATTATTTGACTTTTAACCTTTGGCACGGTGACGGAGGAACTTGAGCATATAGACTTGGACCTGACATTGGAAAAGTAACATAATCCCAACAGAAAATCCATGCTAGGGAAAATTTTGAGAAAAACCATAAAAGTGAATTTTGTAAAGATTGGGGCAGTGGTGGTTTGAAATTTGTTTTGAAAACTTTAAATCTTTCTTGGACTTGAGGTGGAAGGATTTCATGAACTGGACCATACTAATTCCACCATCGGTGAGAAAACTAGTAAGGAAAAGTTTGAAATTTGAATTTTGAACAAAACATAAAAAATCATGAGTGTAAGCCATTTGGAGTTGAAAACAGAAATGCCCTAAACCATGCCTTTTGATAATCAAAATAATTGTAAAATTGAGGTTCGAAAGTTCTGCTGAATCGCTTGAGTGTGAAAAGACTTTAATTCCATTCTTCTGGCAAAAGAATTTTGAAAATTTGACACTTTGAGTGAGTGATCCTAGATGGATCATTCTTATCTTGGTTATGAGTAACTAAAATTGATTATGTATCTACGAGGATAAACTCATAGAATAGTCGAACTTTGTCAGGGTCATCAGAGATGAATGAAGATTTTTTTAGGGAGGAGATTATTGGCTATCTTGATAAGATTTTCATTTGGATTACCATAGTAACCTTCTAAGGAACATATTGGTTCAATTGTAGGGTTGGGACGTAATGAGAGCTTTGGCTTTTTTGAGGAGTTTGGTTTTGTTTGACAGCTTGGTTAGTTTGGGAAGTTGGTTTATGCATAAGAATCTCTGATTGAATTAATTGATGATGATGGAGGAAGTTTTATAAAATCATCGTTATCAATCATGTCTGACTATCTGAGCTTTTGCTTTGAAGATGAAGCCATGGGATGATTTATTGTATTGTGATTGCCTATAACAAAGTAAAAAACTTTATAAGGCGGTTTGAGTGAATTTTTTCACTTGAAGGAAAATGGTCAAAATGATGAGTTTCAGAGGGCTGAGGCTCTTGTTTTCCCAGAAGAAATTCTCTGGTGAGGAAGTCTGGGAGGGAGTTTGAGCTGCCTTTTATAAACTCAATTTGGAAATAAAAAACAGACAAAAGTGTTTGCCATCGGCCAAAAATATGTTTTGACATAGGGTTATGCACATCAATTTTCAAAATTGCTTTGGCTGATTGACACTCAATTCTTAATAAAAATGGTTGATTGTAAAGATCATCTTAAAATTTCATGATGTAGAAAACAATTGATAAAATCTTTTTTTATAGTTGAATAATTTGATTGAGTTTTGTTCCAAAAACAAAAATGGAATCAGACCAATTGTTATTTGTCATTAATGGATACCACCGTATCTCATATTTGATGCATTTGTTTCAACAATTTTGAAGGCTGTTGGATTGGGTATACCTAAATAGGGTAAACTTTTGACAATCGTTTTTACTTGATGAACAATATTTGTATGAAGATCTAACCATGGTGGGGAATTTTACGAAGTCTGGCATATAGAGGTTTAACTAAAGCTCTGAGATTTTTGTAAAAATCAGCCACATAATTTAGACTTCCTGAAAATCTTTGTAATTGATTTTTATCTTTGATTTTATCTGAAAATTTGTCTGCAAAAGTTATTGATCGATCAATTGAGATAATTGTACCATTATTGATTATATGACCAAGGAACCTAATGTTTTTTTGGAATTAGTGTATTTTTGTTGGTGCACTAATCCAGTATTTTTAACAATTTGGAAGAATTTGCCTAAATGTTTCCAATGTTCTACAATTATTTTTTACAAGATAAAAATGTCATCTATGTAGACACTTGAAAACTTTGTGTAAAGATTGAAAATATCATTAATTATGTTCTAAATTTCTGATGGGGCATTTTTTTAGACCAAATGACATTATATTCCATTCGTAATGACCAAAATGTACATTGAAAGCTGTTTTGTATTGGTTTTCTGGAGTTACTTGAATTTGCTAAAAACCTGATTTAAAATCAAACTTTGAAAATACTGTAGTTTGAGCTAATCGGTTGATTAAATCTTTTTTTTTTGAAATTTGGTCTTTGATCCACCTAAGTGTGTCATTGAAGGGTTTGTAATTAATGACTAATCTTGAGACTCCACGTTCGATCTTAGCTGCCTTTTAAACGTAGAAAGCTGAGAAACTCTATGAAAATTTACTTTTTTCTGATTAGTTTTTTATTAATTAAAAGATTGATTTATTCTTTGCAGTATTTAATTAATTTTGCACTCATTTAGATTTGTCATGCTTTTATTGGAATTTTATTTTTCATTGAAGCTATATTCATAGGGAAGACTGACCATATGTTGTTTTCTATTCCAAAATGCATTTGGCAAGTCATAACAGACTTATGTTTCTAATTTTGTTAGAAATTGTCTAATTTGAGTTTGCATTTTTGAATATTTTAATTGTTCTTCAGTTCGCTTGTAATTGAGTTCTTCTTTTAAATAATTGATTTGTGTGAATTTTTTGTTTATTAAATTCGCAATTTGAACTTCTTTTTTTTATTTCATTGAGATTTGCAAATTTGGGTTTTGTCATAACAGGAAAAAGAACATTTTCTCCTAATATCTCTTTAATTATTCCTTCTTGACTTACTTTGAAGGGGTAAATTGATGTTAGGAAGGGTGTTCCTAAAATGATCTTTTGACTTATATTTTTTACAAAAATAAATTCTTGATTGATACAATATTTTTATGGCAGATATTAGAATTTGATAATTTGTAATTAACTTGCAATTGTTCTTCATTTGCTGCATATAATTTTTCTTTTGTTTTTTCAAAATATTTGGAATGTATTAATCCTTTTGAAACACATTTTAGATCAACACCTGAATCTAAAAGTGCAGTTGTAGTAATTTTGTATTCTTTGTTTATTATTAGTGTGATATTGACATACCATATTTGTAGTTTTATTTTTAAGATTGTATTAGGAAAGTATAATTTGATATCTTCAAGATTGATATTTTTAATATGATGAATTTATTTTTTGAGAATATTGATTTCTCTTTGGACATCTTGCAAGTGATTTGTTGATTTTTTTTTTTTTTTTTTGGTATTGATTTTCTTATGATTTTACATTTGTTGGATTCTTTAATTTGGTTAGACTTAAAATTTTCTTGACTAGATTGAGTTTTATCTTGTGCATTAATTGATTTTGACATGGATTGCAATATCTTTGATTGTGAGCTAAGCAATTTGTATTTTTTCTCCCACTTGTTATTAGGGTTGAAAACCGAATTGACGGTTCGATTTTTCACATAAACTGTGAAACAAACTGACTTTGGTCGGTTTAAAAAATTTCAAACCAAAACCGACTAAAATTGAACTAAAACCAATATAAAACCCAACCGACCAACTATTTTAAACATATTATATTATTTTTATGTAAAATATATATTATTTATTATATATATTCGGTCGATTCGGTTTTATCAATTAAAATCACATAGAAACCGAAAACCGAACCGACCTTCGGTTTTGAATTTTTTAAAACTGAAATCGAAACCGAACCAATCGGTTCGGTTTTGATCGGTTTTTTGTTCAACCTCACTTGTTATGATTCATTTTGATGTGACCCAGTTGTCCACATTTTAAGCTAAGTCTTTCTGTTCAATTACTTTCTTTATTTTTTGTTTTGTGATGTGATGTTTTAATTTTTGTTTATAATGTTTTTATTGTTTGATTGGCGGAGAATTATTTAGGTTGTCATTGTCTTGGTCGGAAATAATATAAATATTTAACTTGTGATAAGATTTTGGCTAAATAATTTGAGTTTGAAATGATTTTGGATTGTAGGGCCGAACAAAAAATCGATCAAACCGTATAAATCGACTGAACCGATCGGTTCGGTTTGATTTTAAAAAATTCAAAACCAAAATGGTTGGTTCGATTTTTGATTTCTATGTGATTTTAACCGATAAAACCGAACAGGTGGAATATATATAATAAATAATATATATTTTATGTAAAAACATTATAATATGTTTAAAATTGTTAATCGGTTCGATTTTATTCCGGTTTAAGTCGGTTTTGTTTGGTTATGTTTTGCATAAATTAGCATTGGTTTGGTTTTGTTAATGGTCGGTTCGGTTTTAAAATTTTGAAACCGACCAAAGTCGGTTCAGTTCACGGTTTAGGTGAAAAATCGAGCCATTGGTTCGGTTTTCAACCCTGGTGGATTGTGATTGAAAGTGATATGACTAGGCTTAGGTTTGAAGTTTGTTTCTTTTGGTTCTTGGCTAGATAAGCATGATGTGGCTTTATCTTTATCCTTTGAATAATTATTTTCGTACCATTAAAAGAATGGTTTATTGATTTGAAATTGTTCACAAAAATCATAAAATATTTGACCCATTTTATCTCTTTCTTGCTCATTGTGTTTTGAGTAAAATTATTTTCTTATTTGAATATTATAATTTGCCATGAATTCTAGTTTTATAAATTTTTTATCTAATTTAAAATTGATATTCCTATTTTGACTTTGAAATAGATTATCAAGATTAACTTTTGTATAAAAGTCTTAACTAAAATTATTTTGTTTAAATTGGAATTCTTGATTAATTTTTTTATTATAAGATTCTTGATAAAGATTTTTGGGATAAGAAGTTCCTGGATTTGGGGTTGAAGATTGTGATTTTAGGATGGATTTTAATTTAGTTAGTCTTTGTTAATTTGTTATTTTAAGTATGAAGTTTTTGTATTTGTTGAGTTGTTTAGGGATTTTGAGTGATTGTCTAACCATTGGAAAAGTGGAATATTAACCTTGTATAGTTTACAAAATTTATAAAACATTTTCCCTAATTGATCTCTTTGGGTCTCATTGGTAGTTGAGTAAAATTGTGGTTTTTTTGTAGAATTAAAAATTTGCATAAATTCTTTTTTAATATAAGCTTTGTTTATCTTAAATTTCTTTCCTACTTGTGTAGATTTATCTTGTAGTGCATTTGACTTAATTGGTTCTTGAAAACGTGTTAGCTGTTTAATCATTTTATCTAAATGATCTTTGAAAGAAAACATGATTTGAAACCTAAGACTTTGAAAACTAAGGGATTTGGCTATTGTTGCTACTCTTTTTCTACTTCAAATACTTAACATATAAAATATAAATTACATCTGATGTTCTCTGCCTTAAGGATGAAGTACGGGTTATCCTAGACTCTAAAGACACTTGGACAACATATTTTCATAAAAGAGTAATGAGTTTACCTCAAACGGGACCATCATATGCGGGACTATCAAATGAGACCACTGAGCAGGACCACCTACACCCAACAACGCCTACCACGGCAACAAGGGTATCCACGGCTGACCAACGCTAGCTACAAGGCTGTGATACCTGCCAACGCTTGACTGTAAGGGTTTTCCCCAAAAACTCTGTGAAAGGACTTCGTCTACCAATGTATAAACTGCAAGGGTTTCCCCTGAGACTTTCGTCTACCAACGTTAATCTTGGCTAACCATTATTCCCCCCGAAAAATGTTGGACACGTGGCTCTGATAAACTATATATTATCTTTGATAACCTTTCCCACAAGTTTGTAGTCCTGTCAGAGCCAGGTGTCCAGCATTTTTTCGGGGGAAATAGTGGTTAGCCAAGAGTAACGTTGGTAGACGAAAGTCTTTGGGGGAAACCCTTGCAATCGATACGTTGGTAGACGAATTTATTTGACAGAGTCTCTGGGGGAAACCCTTGTAGTCAAACGTTGGTAGGTGTCACAACCTTATAGCTAGTGTTGATCAGCGGTGGATACCCTTGTTGTTGTGGTAGGCGTTGTTGGGTGTAGGTAGTCTCGCTCAGTGGTCTCGTTTGAGATAAACCCATTACTCTCTTTTAAAAATATGATGTCTAAGTGTGTTTAGAGTCTATGATAACCCGTACTTCATCCCTCAGGTATAGAACATTAAATATAATTTATAATTTATATGTTAAGTATTTGAAATAGAATAAGAGTAACAACAATAGCCAGATCCTTTAGCTTTTCAAAATATGTCTCTTTTATCTAAGTTTACTCGTTCTTCATCTTCTAGAAGCAAGGCAAAAGAACCAATTAATAGTTTAAAATGTCAAGTTTCAGAAATAGAAAATAAATTACAACAATGGTCAATTCTTGAAATTTCAGAAGACGATGTTTACTAGAAACCATCAATTTTTAATAAAAAATCAATATTTAATCAACAAATCTTCAAAGTCATAGAAGATACTTTAACTTTATGTCCAACTCAAGAACCAATCTATTTGTTCACTCTAGAAAAACTAAAAGAACACATACAAAAACAATTCAATTATATCCATATCGGATTAATTCAAGTAGAAATCAAGCCTCTTACCATAATAGGTTTAGATGCTTCTGTTCTGATTTGCCTCAGAGACTACAGACACAACAAATTTCAAGACTCTCTCATAGGAATAGCAGGACCAATTTATTTCAATTGTTATCTCAATTTTACTTGCATCGCTTCATGAACTAAATATTTTAGAAACTTTAACCCTCAATGTCCAAACCTCTGGATATGATATGCTACCTAGTTCAATACCATTAACATTATTATATCGTATCACATACAAAACTATGAAAACCCAAATCAGTCATCAAGCAAAAGAAACATTCACAAAAGGATACAAAATCATTTTCCAATCAAACAAATATAAAACAAATGTTATTGTCCCAAAGACTATTAGATGAGATCAAGTCATACTATCAAGTTCATGGCAAGTCTAAATCGAACCAAAGCCTCATCCACCAAGTGAATTGTCTCAAATAGTCTATCATGATTATAGAATTGTTGAATTATAGTTTACATCCACTAGAAGAACCAAACTAGCAATAGATGATCTTCGATCACCAATAACTTATACTTCTTCATATAGGACAACACCTCAAACATTAAGAAGTCAATCTGTCGCAGATATAGATTTAACAAAATTAAGACAAAATTCACAATATCCTCAAATCCCTCAACCAATCTATACAAATGATCAACAATCTGAAATAGAACATCAAGTAAATAAAAAATCACCAACTCCATCAGAATTGTCAGACTCACCCCGAATTTACATGTTAACAAGAGAATTCAAATTAGACAAATAATACATCAGGCAAGAATATGAACAACCTTACAATGAAAACAAAAGAAATTGATTTTTTCAAAAACATCAAACTCATTAAGAAAGAGTACAATTAGGAGAACTTTTTTTTTTACCAATTTTGTGGAAAACTCCAAGTCAATTATCACTTCTTTGACTGGTATGAAAACAATTATTCAAAAGGATTAAATATCATAACAAATACAAACACCTGAAAACTCAAAAACAATACAATCACAAAATCCAAAATACCTCATTTAGAACAAATATATTATAAAACCCAAGGTGCAGAAGTTGTAGCCTCCCCAATCAAACATGCCAACTAAATCGCTTCAAATCAAGTGCATTATGGAATAGAAAAAATCATTGAACAATGCAATTATACAAATATACTTTTACACACAGTAGGTCAACATTTAGTCAATGATAAACCTACTAATACCCAAGAATCCATATAACCTTCGAAACCAATTTCATATTTTAAACTAGCAACAATTAACAAATGAACAATTTCATCTCAAGCCAAACTTATTGACCAAATAAATAAATAAAAATGGCACAATTAACACTCAATGGTATAGAACCTGCAAAATCATCCTCAAGCTCAAATAATATTAATGTTTTATCACAATTATCAGATACTGAAAAAGAGTCTGATTCACAACCCCAAATGATTTCAAAATTAAATAGATCAATCCCTTCAACATCAAAATCCACACCATTACCCTCTACAAGAAATTATTATCCAAGACCGTCTTTCCCAGACCTCCAATTTGAAGAAAAATGGCAAACAGTCGCATCTCACTATTCCACTGGATCAATTTATGAGTAGAATATAGACGGCCAAAGTGAACAAAATATTATAGACACAACTATCAAAATAATAATGCTAGCCTCAGCCCATGGAACTGAAGGCAAGGATGACAATTAAATAGTAAAAATTATCATTGCCAATTTTACTAACCAGTTAAAAGGATGGTGGGATAACTATCTAAACCAACAAGAAAAATACAATAATGTCAATGCTGTCAAAATATATCATTTAGGCCAACAAATCAAAACATAACTCAGAGAAACCATCTATGATTCCGTCTCAACTCTTATTTTTGCTATACTCAGACACTTTATAGGAGATCTAACTCACTTCCAAGAAAAATCAAAAGAAATCCTTCTAAACCTAAGGTGCCCAACACTTCAAGATTTCAGATGGTACAAAGACATGTTCTTATCAAAGATCATGCTTAGACCAGATGTCAATAGTCCATTTTGGAAAGAGAAATTCTTTGTTGTACTTCCTTTAACTTTCACTGAAACAATTAGGCACAATCTTAGGCTTCAATTCACTTGAACAATCCCATATGACAATCTCACTCATGGTGATTTGATTGCAAAAATCAACGAAGTTACTTTAATAATTTGCAATGATTTCAAACTTAGAGCTCAATTAAAACATCAAAATATAACAAAAAAAGAAAGAATTATGTGACTTCTGTCAATAATATGAATTCGAACCCATCAAAGCACCATCATCAAAATTAAAAACATCGTTACAAATATACAAACAAAAAAAATCCACACACTCAAAACAACCTGCATACTCAAAGACATCTTCTAAACCCAATCCTTACAAGAAACCATAAACAAAACAACCATAAACAAATCAACCAACTTGTTTCAAATGTGGCAAAACATGACGTTTTGCAAGAGACTGTAAATTAGAAAAAAAAAATCAAAGAATTACAAATACCAAACGAGCTAAAAAAATATGCTTCAAAAGATACTCAACGAATCTGAATCTAATTTAGACCCTGATGACCCTCAACTTTACAATATCTAAACATCAGAATCTGATTCTAATTCATCTTCAAATGATTAAGTTAATACATGTAACTGTAACGAGGTTTCGTGCATCAATGTAATCTCAAAATATAAAGAAGCAAGTATTTTATTAAACTTTATTGAGAAAATAAACAATCATCAACTAAAACATGACTACTTAGTCAAAATCAAAAATTTAATAGGCAAACAAGAACCAATAATCACAGACAAATTATACTACAATCTTCAAGAAATCATTGATAGATTAAAAACTCCAAACAAACAACCATTAACCTTACAAGATCTCCAAAAGGAAATTAATAATCTCAAAATGGAAATGTCACAATTAAAACATGAGAATCTGCAAATAAGAGAATTAATATTTTACAATCTTCACGAACAAAAGAAACCTGAAACATCTAACAAAAGAAAAGAAATACATTAAGAAGAAGTAAAAAAAGATTAAAAAAAATTTCTAAAAAAATTTTCACAAATCAAATTTTGCAAATGGTATATCAATATCACCTTGATCATTCACAAAGAATTTAAAGTCAACACCACTGCATTAGTTGATTCTGGTGTAGATTTAAATTGTATTTCTCCAAGATTAATCCCCTCAAGATATTTTGATCAAACAAATGAAAAACTTTATAATGCAAATAATCAACAATTAAAAATCAATTACAAATTAACAAATGTTCAAATTTACCATCAACCATTTTACATTAACCAAGAATTCACTGTCATAAAAAATCTAGGACAAGAAATTATCCTAGGAACTCCTTTTTTGTCAACAATCTACCCATTTCAAACAAGCGATAAAAGAATATCTGCAAAGATTTTAAGAGAAGAAGTCTTATTCCCATTCCTTATACAACAAACATCCGATAATTTTACAATTTTACAAGAACAATTAATCACCAAAGAATCTCTAACAAAGTCCTTATCAAATTCTGATTTAAAATCTTCAATCCGACCTTGCCAGGACAAACCAATTCATGTTACATGAATCAATATTTTCAAAACAATTTTCAATATTCAAAAAGTTTTCAAAATTGCATCATTTAACAATTTTCAAAATTGATAGTCTTGTAGCTCAATGGAACGCTCTCAATTGTTCAACACAAACTATACTCTCAACAAATCGAAGAAAGATCTTGTTGATGATGTATGGACAACCTTCAAATCCAACAACGAAACCCAAATGAAAGCCTCATTAAAAAGACTATGCAAAACATTATCAATAGCCAAAGAAAAAATGCCTGTCAAATATGACAAATCCAAGGCTCGGTCTATTATGACCAGTAATGCATTAGTCAGCTCATCTCAGAGCAAAACTCATGCTCAGGCAATTTTGCCTAGTCTAATAACAATGACAATTCAAAAGCCAAATGGACAATATCAATTTGATTAGTCAAATGTTCAGCCCAACAACATGTCACTAAGTGATGTAAATTACAACTTAGTTGATAATGTTGAATCAACCAAGATGATGTCTCATGAATGGACCAAGAATAATTGGTTACATTTTAATAAGCTTATCAATTGTAAAACATTGGAGGAATCCAATTTAAAATTTTTTACTAACTTTTATTGCAAAAATGTTTTATCTCTCAATGTTAATGCAGATCCAAAGGCAAAAACATATTTCTATGAAATGAGGTTCGTTGGCAGAATCCTATCAAAATCTCCAGAAGACCTTCACTAGTGTCCTCCAATTCTCAATAACACTGTTAGGAATCTTGCACACATGGTGTATCAAAACACTGATGAAATTGAAATCGGGATGATTGCTACTCCACCTGAATGGATCAAAGAAAATAATAAAATCTTGTTCTCTCCATGATACAAGATTTAACTCTAAAGAATTTCAAAACACAAATTTCAAAATTTCCTCATCAATATGAAACTCTTTCTGGGTTAGAAGATCAAAAGCCAAATCAATCATGGACCTCAATATTCAAGTCAATAATGACAGAGGTATTCAAGTTCTTGCTGACGGATATATGACTTTAATCTGCAGTACCCGAAACAATCCTTAAGTGGTAGAAAATACTTTTTTCTGCCAACATTTGATCAAAAACAAGAATTGAGATTTGGCTTTCCAAACTACCAAGTATCTCGAGAAATTGGAACAACAATGATCTATTCAAGATCACCATCAACATCTTATCCAAAGAAATCTTCAATACGGATGGTTTCACCAAACCCACCAATTCTAAATTCAATAATGGACAAGTCTATTCACAAGTCAATTTCCACCAAAATGTCATTATCACAAACATGATTATAATATCCCACCAACCGATCCCTTTCAACACTATTTAAAACCATTATTTGCCATGTGTCCCCAATCCCGACCCACATATCAACATCCAACCATCAATAATACTATAACCATCCAAATGCACAAAAAATGCACTCTACTCAACCTCAATTATTCTACATCTTGCCAAAACCATCTCAATTAATACCTAACACGCTTATCCAAGCTTCAATAATGGTGTCTCTAAAAGAATCCAATGTTCTTCTATGGCTATAAAAGCAAGCAATCTCAAGAGTTCAAGACATCCATTGGAATCACATATTTTGAAATAGCCTTTCAACAATCATGTAGCCTCTCTGATCTCCAATCCTCTTGTAATCCCTGTGCAAAGCTGCTGTAATTTTCAAGTTTTTATTTCAAGTTTCATTTCCAATAATTTTGTAAGTGTTTCAAGTTTATTTCAGTATTATGTATTTCAATTTTCTTTAATAAAATTGCATGTTTTCAATCATCATGTATCAAGGTTAAATTTTCTACAATGGATTAGACATTGTTGTTACCGTTGTTTTATCTCAAACACTTACATATAAACTATAGATTATTTTTTATAACATTTGCCACAAGTCGTTAGTCCTGGGTAATTTCTGAAATTTTTATGCATGTATCATGGGATTGTTAGTGATGTGGTAGATTATTTTTTTTAAAAAAATTAAGTTTTTGTGTTCATTTTTAGAATATATATGGTAAGTTTTTTAATGTATGTTTCTTGCATCCATGTTATGATATGGTTTGCCATGTTTTGCTTTATGGTTGTAGTTTTGCATGAACTTGGTTCTCCCTAACTTGATTGTTTGTACTTTTGTTTGTTATCATCTAATCTAGCATTTCTATCCATGATAGTAACACAATAATAGTACTTTAGTCATGTTAATGATACTTGGAAAGTTCCACATAAGAAGTTTTGTTACTAAAGTCCAGTATTCTCAAGTTTTCCCTAATTTATTAAGTTCATTTCATGTGAGCATTACAGATATGTAATACAAACCTTTGTCTAAAGTTGAACATTTGTCAATATAAGTTCAAAAGAATTTTCGAAGTGGTCATATTAGTGATATTTGCAAATATGAAGTTATTTTGGAAACTAACATGAGCAATGAGGAAGTTCATGAATTTGCTACTTGGTTTGTCGGTTTGTGCATTATTACTTGTCACTTATGTGGTTGATTAGGGTGCAAGTAGTTATTTTGTTTGCATTGGTACTATGACAGTGGCAGTGTGGATGTGGTTTGGTTAGTTTGGTGTGGATGTGGTATGGTTGTTGCAGGGCCAAAATGCTATCACTGTTGCATGATGACAATTTTTTTTTTTTATTTGTATATTGCAGGGAGGTGAGCATGTAGGTTAATGAGGTGGCTGGTTGTTTGCCATGTATGGTTTCTTATAGGGTTAGATTGGTTTTTATGTCAGAATATTGAACATTTCAAATTATAGTTCTCAGTAGTTGGTATTAGGTGTTATAAGATGCTATTAGGTGTTATCAAGTATTATGCAAGGTGTTATTTTATGTCAAAGTCATGCAATGTGCCATTAGGTGCTATGCTTTCATTAGGCGCAATCCTTTTTGTTATCATTGTAGGTGGGCATGTTTTGTATGTCTATTGCAAGGATAATTACCATGTAGTTGTAGTGGAAGTACTAAACTTGCTAATGTAGTGGAAGTACTAAACTTGTAGTGGAAGTACTAAACTTGCTATATTACTTGTGCATGAATGGTAGTTGCCATGTAGTTGCTATAGGTGTTATACTGGTAACTTGCCTATGAACACAACAAAATATAAGCAATATTCATTAATGGACAATATATTGATTACATATGGTACACATTGCATAAATGAAATACATGAAACTTGACATTATTATTTGATAACAGACTTCCCAATTGTATTACAAAGGTTTCAAATAGTTTGATCTCAAAGGTCAGCTTCTTCTCTTCTTCATGTTCAATCCATTGAAAACCTTTGTCACATTTGTTTCATATCAAATATTAATTTCTTCCCTTTTAGTGTTTGCTTCATGGGAAAGTTAAAATATTTATTATCCCATCACACCCTATAATTGACATGGAGTTCCTACCCTTGGACAATCATTCATCCAGTGGTTGGGGCCATTGCACTTGAAACACACACCCCTTGAGCTTTAACCTCCATTTGAGCTTAAAACTTGACAAGGACTTTTGAAGAGGTTGTTGTAGCGCTTTGATGTAGCAACATCAAGCCACACAAAACCCTTTGCAGCTTAAATTCATGCATCTAAAACATGTTGTCCCCTTGTTATTCTCAGTGTTGGCAACTCAAATCTTATGAATGTAACCATAATTAGGTATTTGATATTTGGTGTACATCCAAGGACATTTCGCTGTTGTGTGGGTGTCATCACAGATTTGGCACAAAACATGACAACAACACTGAAACAAATACATAATCAATGAAAAAATGTTAATTATAAATTAGTGGTACCCCCTATTGTAAATATACATGAACCCTAATTGTCAATATATAAATTGGTGATAACCCCCCCCCCCCCCCCCCCCCCCCCCCCCATTTCATACAATGCATGGAAATCGACTAACAAAGGGCTAAGAAACCTTAAAGAGTGTTTTTTTTTTTGGAAAGCTAGCTGGGTTTTTAAATGATCCCATAACCTATCAACAAGGTGCGACCTACAGGTCAACACCATAAGAAAGTAACCATGCCGTCGGTGGGTCTTGAACCTAGGACGTGGGGGATAAACCCACACAGCCCTAACCACTCGACCATAATACCATTGGCACCTTACCCAACTAAAAAAAGTAAGGTAGGAACATTAGCTTTGAACAAATGTTTGATTTCTCTCCTCCGCCCATCTTCAACAATCTAGGATTTTCAATTTTGTTGAATGAACACAATGTGAATGAGAAGAGAAGAGAAGAGATGGGGGTTTAAATAAGGAGTTTGTCACTACATTGGAAGTGATGAGCAACGATCATAAGTAGTCATTGAGGTCAATTTGTGATTTGTTTGGTCAAGGGTTTCCAAACCCATAAATGTGGGTAGGTCAAATTTGCACATAAATGGGTGTTATGAATCCAGGGAACATCCACCTAAATGGGGCGTGCGAGGGTTTTTTTTTTTTTTGAAAGGCAAGCGTGCCGCAGGCGATGATTGTGATTTCGTTTTTCCAGTTAATTTTGGTTTCCTGATTTTAAGAAATATTTCGGTGTAGAGAAAAAAACGTAAATTTTTTTAGGATAAATGAAATATATAATGAATTTCGAGGGTATATTAAATATATGAAAAAATATTATGCAAGTAAATAAATGTATTAAATACATTAAATGAAACTAAAATATCTATAATTAGAAAATCAAGGGATAGTTTAAAAATTCAATAAATAAGTAGAAGAAGTGATAATTAGGAAATTAGGGGGCGGTTTCAAAAATCAATAAACAATTATAAAAAAAGCCTCAAAATTTACAAAAAAAATCCCAAAATTTTAGAAAAAAATCTTCGAAAAAATGTAAATTTTAGTAGTTGGTTTTTATATTTTTACAAAAAAACCCTAAAAAATTTACTTTTTTCTTTTCGTAATAATTTTGCGAAATCACAATCCTTGACCGCAGGTGGGTATAGAACCCAAGACGTGAGGGTTGTTTGGGTATAATGAAGTTTGGGGATGGAAACATGCAAAGGACGAACTCCAAGAAATAGAAGACCATCGTTGACTATCAATCTTGGGTGGGGGGGGGGGGGGGGGGGGGGGGGGGGGGGGTACTTTGAGTTTCGCTTTATGAAGTGGCAGCATATTTCAGTGTCCCTTTAAAAATGCATAGAGAAATAGGTCATAAATTCAACCCCATCGAGTGATTGTTTTTTTTCTTTTACCTATTTTTTACATTTCTTTACATAATGTTAATTTTTGTTTTTATTTTTGTAAATTGAAATTAATTAATCAAAATACTATAGTTTGGGTTAACTAATATATTGATTACTTACTCAAAATTCATTAGTTGTATGTTAATTAGTTAATATATTATTAAATTGAGTTAATTAATGAAAAATCTCTAAATTTTAAGTTATACATAGTTTAAAATTTTTGTAAACAAATGATACAATATTTGTCGCAAATTGGATTTGAACCCACCCTAAACCTTAGCCGACATACAACTTAACTATGAGTGATATACACCAAACTAACATTTTTTTTATAACAATGATCCATGGGACTTTTGAGAAGCCACACGCGCTTATTGCTATTCATAGATAGCAAAATGAATAGATTTATACATTTTGGTAGGATGAATAGGCTTTATCCATAAGATTAGGTGACCAAAAAGGATAGCTTTATCCATTTTGGCCTCTTATCCATCTCCAATGGAGTTGGGCTTAGATGGTCAAACTACCAAACATACAAGGCCATTAGGCTCAGCCTGCATTTCCATAGGAAGGCCTGAGTCGACTCTTAAAAAACCTCTAGCCTCGAGCGTATGCCTTGTTTTTTTTTTTTTTTTTTCCTTTTTAATGGGTTCCACTTTTACTATAATTTTGTATACATATCTTGTAGTTTAAAACACACACACCTATGTACCTCTTAAAAAGCAGTTCTGCACACTTTTCGTATTTCGTGATTTTCTAATTAAGTTCAATGCCATTGGGTTTGCTAGTACACAAATCACCTCGGGCCTCAAAGCTAGAGGTACATTAGTGAAAAAATCATGTTTCATGGCTTACTATGTGTGGTTTTTCATACCCAGAGATGCTCGGGGTCTCACACTAATTTCACCTATTGAAAAAGGTTGTCATTGCCATACTATCCTGGTCAATCAAAATTTTACTCTTTCTCCAAAGCACAAGGTTGCATGGCCACCATTTATCAATCATCATTCTGTACAAGTTTGGCACCCAAAGTGAGAGTCAAAGTTTTATTCAAATATATTCGTAAAAAAAAATTGCATCAAACCCAACCATAGACATCGATGCAGCAATTTTGGAGAAAATAAGGATGATGCAAATATACATTTCTCTAGAGTGCCCAGTCCAACCAGAGGCATCTTGGTACCATTTGGTGCAGCTCTTGCACAAGGCCGTGTCTATGTTTATAATATGCTGAGTTTTTATAGGCTGCCATTTAAATGGTTCATGCTATTTTTTTTTTGAAAGTGAGCTGAGTTTTTATAGGATCCCATAACCTATCAACAAGGTGCGACCTACAGGTCAACACTATAAGAAAGTAACCATGCTGCCGGCGGGTCTCGAACCTAGGACGTGCGGGATAAACCCACACAGCCCTAACCACTCGACCATAACACCATTGGCGGTTCATCGTAGTTAGGATAAACTTTTAAGGGACAATAGTTCACTTTAGCTTCAAGAAGCACATCTGCTTTAAATTTAACCTGAAGGTCACATTAACAATCACAGTGCTTTATACCGAAAAGACGAAAACATGGCAGGAGCGGAATGCTCCAACAAACAAACAATATTTCACAATGAGTCAGAGATATAAACATATCTAGGGATACATTCATGCAATCTTCTATTGGACGTCAAACTACCATACACGCAGAACACCAAATAATTTCTACAACCGTTTTATTTCACAAAGAATACAAATAAGAACAAAAATCAAAATCCCAGCTTTCTATAAACCTAAAAACAACAAATAAATTAAAATATTAAAAAAAAAAAAAAAAAAAAGGGTGGCAATCAGCTTTTACCACCAAAAGGGGGTGATTCATGCGTCTGCCTCTAATGATGTACCTATGCAAAAGGATTCCCACCTAGAGATGTAACGGGACTTTGTGAAGGGATGTTCCTGCAAACATAACACCATGATTTCAAGATTAAAATGGCAACCAAAAAATGAGCCAAGGCTGTGCCTGGACAAGACAGACAAAAGGTCAAATCAATTTTTGTTCTTTTAAGACCTTTTTAGTGTCAGATCTTGTTATATTTACTGGGTTGATTATTTTGTGTTTTATTCTTTTCTTTTTGTGTGTGTGTCCTTATTCTCCAATATAGATGATTGTATTATGTAGCTTGGGAACTAAAACTTTTGTTTCTTTTGGTCACAGCAATTGTTTTTTCCATCCTAAACGAAAACTCAAAACCCTTACTTGCCGCTTGCCCTCGTGAAGAAGTTGACAATTTTGGTGCAACCAGAGAAGTTTTTAAACTCGGTCTTCTCCGTTTCACGGCACAGTGGAGACAAAATTTCACACGTTGCCTTCTGACAAACATAAGAATGAAGTCGAAGCAACAAGACCGAGCTTAAAAATTTCTCAAGTCTTTCCCCATCTAGTTAGTAAATAGGAAATAAGGACAGCAGGAAAATGACTAACAAAGATTTACCTTTTCGAGGGGTATTTTAAAGTTTAAAGCTTCAATGAGCAAGGAGTAACAAAATAACACCAGAAATGATAACAAATTTCCAATAAGAATAATCTGAAATAAAATGGAAACTTTTGACTTGGATACTGAGTACGAGTTTGACACATTATCCTTGAGACAAATTCACTCCTGCAACCGGTTCTAGTAGGCGATGTCTCCTAGAATACCACCACCGATGTTACAAAGATGCAGTTATCAAGCCTGTGAACGAAAACTGTGTTTGTGGTTCAACGTGCCCAACTCAAAAAGACTTGAGAAATCAGAATGAACAAGAAACTTTGTTTACAAATCATTTTTACTAATCTATCTATTCCTTTAACGACTTTTCCAATGATGAACAGTAACAATGTTGTCCATCATTGCATCCAGGGCATTTTTACCGCTTTGCCCCTCTCAAATGGTAGCTAATTACACTAATTTCTCTCGCTCAAACAACCTATGCCATTGAAAGATCCCTAATTTCCCTTGCTCAAGCGAAACCTACACTTCACATCCTCTCCATTTCATCCCTATTGTCTTATAGATTGTTAACTTCATCAATCCTCACCCAATCTCCAATTCCCGATTCTACGTATTCCTCATCGACCAAAACTTTTCACAGTGTGCATCAATACTTCCAATCCCACTAGGAATATGAAAATCTAGATCATAATAAATGGAAAAATATAATAGAGAAAGTGAAGATGGAAAATAGACTGAGGAAAAAAATAGACTACAATGTAGTTTTTCCCCACGGACACATTATTCTTAAGAAACCTAAGGGGAAGCTTTCGAGTTGATATGCATTCCTTGAAGCAGTATTACCAGGTGTAGAAGGTGGTAATATTGGGTCTATTCTGACCCGATATACTGTTTTGAGCCTCTGTAGCTTTATTTTGAACTTATCAATTGTTTATATGATTAGATGGTTAGGTATAAGTATCAAGAAATGGACCATCATTTCATTTCTAATGAAATCACCAAGAATTAATGAGCTTCTACCAATAGATTACGCAATTCCGGCTCAAGTAGTTACACCAAAAAGATAAAGGGGTTCTAGCTTTTAATTTTTTTTAATTAATTTTCAATCAAAAAAACAAACAAATAAATGTATTATATTTTAAAATAAAGCATATATGGCGCGTGTATGAAGACTAGTATCTATAAATACTAAGATAAAGTGAGGGGGCATATAGTTAGCATTTCGCGAAAACTCCATAAATGTGACTTCCCATAAACTAGTGTTATCCCCCATAACAAAAGTATCAGCCATAGACAACATGTACCCTTGGGAACCAAAGAGCGCTTCTAGGACAAGAAAACTGTATGAAATAATAAAACACACGCACAATGCAACTAAAAAAACTCATCAATTTTCACTCCTAAAAAATTATTAGATTATCTCAATAATTACAAAGGACTCAGAACTCAGAAATAATTAATCACTAGAACAAACAATCATAAAAGGTAAGGTATCCCATTCACTGCAAGTGCTAATTTACCATGTAAAACAAGAATGATTCATAAAAATTAACTTACGGCAATTGAGGAGCTGTTGCTTCCCCCACCATGAAAGGCAAGCCTCCTGAGGAATTTCACACCAAAATCATGTAGATTCAGTTGTTAGCAAATATCTAGGATCAGAAAACAATCAGTAAATTATAAAAAATAAGCTTTTATTGCTTTAACCAACCCCAAAACTTACCTTGTGGTGTAGTTTGGATATATGGTGTTGTTGTGTTTGGAGGAAACCATGATTGAGTTAGGCCACCCACATAAGCAGGTGGCAACTGTGAATCTGGCAGTGCTGCTTGCAAAGAATTCATGTTGGAAAACTGCAATAGAAGAGGAAAGATATCAACAAACAAATAAAACAGGAAACTTCTAGCCTGCATGGAACCCGAATAAAGCAAGTAGCCACTTCTAATTATCGTACAAGAGTCTCTTCTCAGGAAAATTGAAAAATAGTTTCAAAGAATGTGAACTTCAAACTGTAGCATACATCAATGTCTCACAGTTCCTTTTGCTATATATTGAGAATAGAAGTCCACTGTACCCATCCATGGACCCCTACACTTGCAAATGAAGCAATCTAACCCTAAATGCTATGGCAGTCCGAACCTCTACATATTCTAATATGGGCTTACTTAGGCCATACCCAACAACTAAACTAAATTATATATATATTAAAAAGCATCAAGATCTCAATATTTACTTTTGCAAAACCTTATGTATCTACTTAATATTCCAGCGAGAAAACTACAAATGCAACAAAACTTCAGTTTTCCTGCCAATATGAGACTTTGCACAAAAACACTAAATGGTGGCTTCAAAGGCATAGCACATACGCCGGACTATGGTTCAACTAAGTATTTGGGTTGTTTGAACTCATTGGTAAATCATGAATTGAATATGTGAAAACTGATTGCAAGAGTATTGAGACCAATCATCATTACCAAACCTCTTTGAAAACTGAATTCATGTCTAAAGTCATGGATGCTTGTAAATGAATTTCAGTAAGAATAAATCATCGACACATTTAAGAAATAGGTATCGTTTCACAAGTCACAACACAGATTATACAAAGAAAGATAAATGATAACACCAAAAGAACTAAACAAAGTCCGGCAGGATATAAAATTAAAATGCAAAGAATTAGTGGTCATCTGCCATCTTGAAATACTGGTTACAAAAGTTGGCTTTTCCAAATTAACCCTTTGTCAGATTATCCTTTTTTCATTTGTCGAAACGTTTATACATTTATAATTTCTCCATGGTTTTCCTAAATCACCACAACCTTTAAAAAGTTCAAAATTTGACGAAGTTTTCCCAAATATGAACCATGCGACTAGAACTAAATCAGAATTTCTTTAGCAAGACAGAAATTGCAGCTTACCCCAGCATCAGGTTCCAATACAGAATCAAATGGAAGATCAAATGGATTTGTGGATTTCCAATCATTAGCATGCAATGACATTCCTCCCTGTGAAAAAGGAGAAGTGGTTAGGAAATATATAGCTAAAATTAATAAATACACAAATAAATGAAGATCAACTAAAAGCGTGGATGAATGCACATGTACAAGGATGGAAGTTAAAAAAAATAGATGCAAGAACATACCTCTGGAACTTTAGAGCTCAAATAACCAGTTGAAGGAGGTTTATCAAACGCATTTGAAGGATGATTGTATTCAACAACTTGTGGGTTGCTCGTATATGGCAAGTTCTGATAAGAAGGTTGAGGAATGTTGGCAGAAGCATTCCATGACTGCACATTAATTATATAAAACAAAGATATTAGGTTGACAAAGATCAATGAAGACCTCTACATATAAAATCTAGATATGAAATATATAATCTGCTGCAAACATTTCAAAAACAGGTAATGACTATTATTGTGTTTGAAAAGGTGCTTACTTTGCCCGTTGAACCACTGGAAGCTTGAAATTCGTGTGAATTCTCATGCCACTGATTATCCACAGACAAAAAAAGGCTATGAGATGTGTAACTGACTGATGGCCACTGCATACTTGAATTTGCCGAAGAATGTACATCACCATGAGGCATACTAGCAAGTGGTACATTCATCATTTGAGAAATAGATGCTTCATTAGACTGGTAACTGACTGATGGTGACTGCATGCTTGAATTTGCTGAAAAATTTACACCTCCAGAAGGCATAGTAGGTGGGGGTGCAGTTTTCACTTGAGGGATAGATGCCTCATGCTGAGGTATGTCAAACGTTGCCCATCCTCCATTTTCTGGCAAAGATACTTTGGAGGGATTTTGCTCTGAAGAGGCCACAGTTAAAGGCAGATGGGTGAAGTCCGAAAATAAATCTATAGATGGACTAGATGGAATTTCTGGTGTCTTAAACAAATCTACAGATTGAATCGAAGAGGTTGCAGGTTGTTGTACAATCTGAAAACTAAACGGGTCCGAGACAACACCATTAGTAGAAACAGGTGATTCTGATAGAAAGGGAACAGGAGCAATTCCATCAGGCCGGGCACCAGTAGATTGATTGGAATCTGAGACAATATCAAGTAAACTACCAGAAGTAACTGAGCTCAGAGAAACAGAGTTGCTGTCTAAGGATCGAACGCTGCCTAAAGATGCATTCCTCTGGGGAAAAATCAACTTTTCACTTATCAGTAAAATGTTACACTAAACACCATCCATATAAGTGGTGTAACTAATGGTTGAAATAAAGTAGCATAAATATTCATAAAGTTATGTGTGCCATACATGACATGCGATGATCACATAACGGACCTATTTTTTGCAAGATTTTCTGTTTGTGCCTGTAATATAAATAGAGTATCTTCTCTGTAAAAGATAGTTCAGGTCTCTCTCTCTCTCCCCCCCCCGGGCGGAAGAATCAACCATTGAAAAGTTGTTTTTCAATCTCGTTTGAAAACCCAAGTGAACAATAAAAATTTAACTTCGTATGTAGCTTTCACATTAGGTGTTCCGATTTGTTTGCTTCCAAACATCAAAGTGGTGTAGAGTCGTAAGTTTGTAGAGAACTGAGATGTTCACCAAACAGAAGTCGATCATGACGAATCAACGGGAGTGGTGAATAGTGTAGAGGGTCGAGTGACCCCTCCACATCAATCTCAACATGCAACTCTAAAGGACCCAGATGTCCCCTTGCAACCAAGAATCAGTCTTTTTGGCCAAGTCACCTATCTGTCTTTCATGCAGAAGGTGATAGTGACCAGACCTGATCAGATGCTGGCTTAGGTTTGATGATACATTTTGAGTTTAGGTGACTTATTAATCCCTCCTCTTCGACCGCCTGATGATTGGTCAACTCTGCTTATTTGGAGTGGAAGCCATATACTTAAAGACTTATCTTTAAAGCATATATCTTATGATCATGCATTTTACATTTTTACTATTCACTGAAATGCAAAAAAAAGCAAGGGGTTTAACCAACAATCACATCCAAATTTAAATCTAATACAACCCAAGGTATGGATATCAATTTCACCTGTGTATGTGCAATACCAGCAGAATCCCTCTTGGCACTTCTCTCTGCAGAGGCACTAACTGTTTGGCGTCGTGTGTCTTCAACTAAGATATCCCTTACAGGATATGCAGGAGGA
The DNA here is from genome assembly GCA_963556465.1 of Berberis vulgaris. NCBI lineage: Eukaryota > Viridiplantae > Streptophyta > Magnoliopsida > Ranunculales > Berberidaceae > Berberis > Berberis vulgaris. The sequence goes on from OY747127.1 coordinate 22,784,027, forward strand.
CTGCTAACTTTATCCTGAAAATTGGGCGACTGGGTGCCAGATCTGAATGGATCCCCTGAGCTAGAGACAGAATAGTCTGAAACTCTGGAACCAGAACCCTCATTGGCAAACCTATCCTCGTACATTTGCTCTCCTAATCGTCCTGGACTGTAAACAAAGCTAGAAATTTTCCCTTCATAGTTACCTCGATCTGAACCAGGCTTTCTACTAAGCATGCCACCATGTTTTCCGTATCTCCGGTCTTCATATTGATATTCATATGGTGGACTCTGAGAAAATGAATGATATGAGCTGGCACGTCTGGTTTCATCTTCATTGTTTTTCAAGCTCTGTCAAAATAGACACCTTATGTAAGTGTATATTCTTGCTCTGGTTAAGCAATTAAGACAATAACGAACAGAAAGAATGTTAGATAGGGAAAGAAAGGAGGGGAAAGTCACAAAAATCCACAAAACCACAATATGTCAGTTCAAGATGAATTGCCTGTGTATCTCTTGGAGGCTTGTCAGCTATCTTTCCTCCAGCATATCGCCTATCGACATAGACATGTTTAATGAACTCGCGAATTCTATCTACGTTGCTGAAAAAAAAACGAAAAATGGATGAATACATCATGAAGCACATAGAATTCTAGAAATACAAATAAGTTGAGAAACACGGGGCAAACTCACCTACTATCAGGTAATCTCTGCCGTTGAATGTCCCAATCTTTCAAAAGTGTTTCCCTTGCACGCTGATAGTTGTTGAGTATTAGTAATAACAAACAATAAATGGATCTTCTAGCAACAAAAACAGCTAATTTCAGTAACTGTCTTACCTGATTGCCACCTCTTTGAAGAGCATCAACCTCTTGAGAAGTGAACTTAGCCATTGATACAGACTTGACTCGATGAGTAAATTCACGACTGTGTAGGACAAACATGTATAAGAAATTGAGTATATAGAAAGGAAAAACTAAGGGTTACTTGCACTATGGCACCCATTAATATGTGGTAAATCACTTTGGGTGCCAAAGTTTACGCTAATTCAGTCTAACCCCCATTTTGGATGGAAACCAACAAGTCAACCACATGGAATGGTCAATAGCTCTGAGGATGAGAATACCCTTCACTTTTAGGACCAAAATACCCTTCACTTATTATCAAGTGACAAGTATTTTATTCCTTAAGGACTTCTTGACCAGTCAACAATTTTCGTCCAAGATGGGGGTTAGATTGCTATTAGCCTAAATTTTGGCACCCAAAGTGAATTACACATAACTCATGGGGGCCAAAGTGCAAGTAAACCAAAACAAAATAGTTGAACTACTAATGATTTAAAATTTATGTCTTTAATATCAACTACAACAATAAATAAATATTATTTTAATGTAGCATCCTCTCCGTATTGGTATCCTAGATTCTCTGAAATTTGTGGTATTGTTGTGTCCGACATGACATCCGACCTTCCTTCACTAGGAGTCTGTTATTTTTCATTTTTTTTAGCAGTTATCAGGCTCTAGTTCCTTAAATGTTTCTATCCTTCCACCACTAAAGTAAAAAAGGGTCGAACTAAGCTGGTAGAGTGTAAAGATAATGCTATATCTTTACTGAACTAAATGTGCTCATCTGTAGCGGCATAACCATGCTATAAGGACCTCTAGCTAGAAGAAGTTCCCATGGATGGATAGGGCTTCGTCAAGGTTGATTTAAGGAAGATCGCTTCTTAGGTGGAAGACTCTGCAAGATCGTCCTTCGGACAATATGTTTGGAAAAATGGTTCAAAAGAAACAAGAGGCAAATAAAGGAGAAGAAGAGGGGAATGAATCTGTACATATATGCCTATTATAATATAAAATATTGTTGGATGAGGAACTCAAGGAAGTTAAGAGGGATTTCACTTACAATATATTTTGTGAATTATGATTACATCTTTTGCTTCATGTAGAGAGAATTGAGGTGTGGACAACTTTTCTTTCCCGGAGGCTCCTTTATTTGCATTAAAGTAGGTTCCTACAAGGCCACAACCATTTTTCTTAATGGTAATAACCTCATATCCTTTACAAATCGCAATGAAGGAAAATGACCATAGAGCATCCTTTTCAAATTAGGACCCTGCAGGTCTGTGACAAATAAAAAGGACACACCTTTTTTACTTTCTTATCACTGCAGATCATTTAAGAGTTAGAAGCTAAATAGGACTTGATTTGAGACCTAAAAGACCGGCTTACTCTAACTTTTCTCTCATCTAATAGACGACTAAAACAGTTCTTCCCACAATTCATGTGCCAAACAGATTGTTTATCTTACTCAAGTGTCTCGGATGTTTCTTCTGTTACTAGTTATTACAGTGGAACCATATATATGTTGTTCATCTCACAAAACACATTGTTGAGCATGTGCCTTCTCCCCAATTGTCTTCCTGATTGTTCCAAACCAATTCTCCAACTCAAGTTCTGAGCTCCTGTTTAATGATGAACTAGATGCAGCAACTAGAGATTCCGAACTGCCCCACCTACAGCCAGGAGCGATTCAGAACTACCCCGTCCTTGTCAACACTATTTCAAAGATGAGTATGGACAAAAATAGCAGGTGGTCATTACCATTCAAACTATCCTTTGATGGAGGAATCACACTTTCAATTTTTTTTGTTTTGAAGTAGGAAGATATGACATTTTCCAATGCCTTGCTCCTCCCTTCCCTAAGAGATACCCAACATCACAATGCACAATGGTCAGCCTGCAAAGTTCTAGAGTATCTTTTGTGTTCATGTCATATTCTCTACTTCACCCCACATCCTTCAAAGAAGAAATCCACCCATCCTGTGTCTTTTGATTCTATCACTCTTCTATGTTGTCAAGGGCACTGCTGAGCGCAAAAGGTGCTAAGTTTTAAGAAAGGCAGACCTTTTTTCACTTTTAATGCTTTCAAACACTGCAGCACTCTGCCTTAGCCAAGGCTGTACAAATAATAAATAACTAAAAATTAATAAAAGCTCCTAACTTATATGACTAATTGTCCATGTTAGAAAGAAGAAAAACTGCATGTTTCTCTGATAGTGCTGTGATATATCATGTCTCTTCTCCACGTCCCAGTCTTGATTTTTCCACTGTAAATTCTTCGACCCTCTTGAAAAAAAAGATATTTTTATTCGGATGGTACACAAGTTTTTGTTGAAAGGGTTTTATTTTATGTTTTGACCTCTTGTTCCTAATCAGTATTTCATTTTTACATACACAATAATATCCCTAGCTGGACCTACTAAACATCAAACAAGAAAGAGGTGTAGATATTTTTCACCACACAACTATACTAACCCAATAAAGACCCAAAATCACATCTTTATCTACTCTTTTGTCTTCACTCTCCTACTTTCAAACACTTTGACTCTCCCCCCAAAATCACATCTTTATCTACTCTTTCTTTCCCTTGGATGTACTGAGTGGCTAGACAATCCCTTAACCTAATGAATCCACTTGTATGATAAAAATAAAAAATAAAACTTCACGTGACTAAAAGTATTCATCCCTTCCTCCAGGTAACTAACCTCCATTTATGAAATTGTGAAGAGTATAGTCGTGATAGGAGCAACATATCTATCTTCATATTAGGATACATTTGTCAAACATTTTTTACAAGCGTGAACACTCAATTATAAAGAAACAAGTTACTTCTTCTCTTATAGCCAACAACCAAACTTTAGTAAAAAAAATGGTGGACTATTAGGAACAGCCATTAGAATACACGAAAATTAAAATGATTTACTACCATTTCAGGTAGGTCTTATTATCTGGTTATGGTTATAAAGGGCAGACTACTAGCTAAATTTATAGCAGCATCATTGGGGCACTAACTCTTGACAAAGAAAGGTTTGATTTATTCTCCTATCACTCTCTACTCTTTTTCTTTGTTTGTGTTCTTCATATTCTTCAGCTCTCACAATTCTTATACTCAGTGTTCTAAAAAGCAATAGGCGGTGGGCGGACGGCGAGCAGGTGCCTAGCGCCCAGGGGCCTAGGCGGTCTTAAGTTTTGTATTATAACTTTAATAATTTACAAAAGTTAAGCATAATACCTTATCAATTGCATCCAATTTAATGCCAAGATACATATGCAAAATTTAAAAACATGAAAAATTAACAATCATGAACAAAATATATTAAAACTCAAATGACTGAAGTTGGTCATGATGGGTGCTTTATACAAAGTTGAATTTTTGAACAAATATCCAAACCTACTCTTTTATTTTTCTTCAAATTACATGAATAACCTTAGTCATGTTTGATAAAATCTACATTACTAAAATTGGTACCGACAGATCCTTTGAGAATTCCATTAAGTAATCATCATTTGCTACATTTAGATATGTACTGAATAAAAAAACAATTAAATTGTTTATTTCTAAAAAAGAGGAAAGCCAAATAAAATAAGAACACAATCAACCTTATTTAAAAAAAAAAAAACTCGCCTAGACCCTGCCCAGACACCCCAAAACCCGCCCAACCATTAATCTGGGCGTTTTTCTACCTTCTAGCACCTAGGCGCCGCCTAGGCCGATTTTTAGAACACTGCTCATACCCCAAGTACGGTACAACCATGAACAAAGGAATGAACAAATTTGAATCTTTTACTTCGCTGACAAAAATTGCAACCACCAAATTTTCGTGCAGTATTTCCCTTCCTTCATTGTTAGTTTGTTACTTTTGTCAATGATGTAATTAGGTTTCTTTTAGGAATTGTATTTCTTCGTTTATATTGTAATTGCATCTATTTAGTAACAGTCCAAATAGGACATTGTTTCTTATTAGGCTTACGGTTTGCCTTTTATAAATAAGTGTAAGTAGTTCATTGTAATCATTTGATTGGTGTTGGGCTTGTGACAGCCAACCGTAAAAACCCGTCACATCCCTTTTCATGGAATTGGTTCAAAAAGATAATGCAGAAAGATAGGGCGACCCCCGCTATAAGTGGCGCGCTGCACCTACACTCGGGTGTAGTGACAAATGAGCAAGGCGCATTGCAGCGGCGCCCGACTGTAGTGTTAAATAGGCAAGGGTTCTCGCACCATTCTGAACATGGGTGGGTAAAGAAGCTAGTCCAGGTTAGAGCTGGAGATAGAATGATTAGATTAGCCTCTTGGAACATAGGAACCTTGACGGGTAAGTCAATAAAATTAGTAAATGCCCTACATAGGAGGAAGGTAAATATAGTTTGTCTCCAAGAGACAAAGTGGAAAGAGAACAAGGCTAAAGATTTAGGAGAAGGGTTCAAACTCTTCTATTCTGGTAAAGATGGAACTAGGAACAGGGTGGGGTGGAAATAGTGTTAGATAAAGTTTTTAAGGATGCAGTAGTCGATGTTAGGAGGTTTGGGGATAGAATCATAAGTATTGAATTAGCTTTAGACCTAGAGATAATGCATGTTATTAGTGCGTATGCACCTCAAGTGGGTTTAGACGAGAAAACTAAGAAGGGTTTTTGGGACTCTTTAGAGGAGTTAGTTATTGGGATTCCCTCTTCTGATAGGGTTTTCCTAGAGGGGGATTTGAATGGCCATGTCGGTAAGGATAGAGTTGGGTATGAGAGGGTACATGGAGGTCAATTTTTATAAGAGGGAAGATCACTTGTTGACCTTTGCGAGTGGGCGCAATATAAGTCAAATTGATTATTTTCTTATTAGGAGGCACGATTTAGGTAGATGTAAAAATTGTAAGATTATACCAGGGGAGTGTCTGACAAACCAACATAGGCTGTTAATCCTCGATTTTTGTCTTAAGAGTAGGGATCGTATAGCTAAAGAACGTGTTAGACCGAGAATTAAGTGGTGAACGTTACATGAAGATGTGTGCCAAAATTTAGAAAGAAGATTTTGGGTGGTCAGTCAGTTTCAGAGGGTTGGGAGAATCTAGAACCAAAGGATATGACTAGTAGTGCGGATCTTTTTAAACATTTGGCAACCGAATAAGAAGATGTGCAAAGGAAGAGTTAGGAGAGGCCAAAAGTGAAGGTGTATATGATAAGGAGATATGGTGATGGAACGCTGATGTACAACAAACCATTGCGGATAAGAAATGATGTTTTAAGGAGTGGCAAAAAGATAGATGCATAGAGTCTTATGAGTTTTATAAGCAAGCTAAGAAATTGAGTAGTACAGTAGTAGGGAAAGCTATGAAGAGAATATATGATGATCTGTATAATAGGCTAGGTACAAAGGAAGGGGATGAAAATATTTTCAAGATAGCTAAAGCTAGGGAACAAAAAACTAGGGACTTTAGTCATGTTAAGTGTGTTAAGCATGAAGATGGAAGAGTTTTAATGCGAGATAAAACTATTTTAGATAGATGGAATGATTACTTTTGGAACCTACTTAATGGAACACATGTAGGGGAGTTAAACTTGGATGGATATGTTTCACAGGAAGGGAGACACCGCGTGTTCCATCGCAGGGTTAGTGCCACAGAAGTGAGAAAAACTTTAAAAAGAATGAAGACAAGGAAGGCAGTTGGACCAGATGATATACCAATTGAAGCGTGGAAATGTCTGGGAGAAGTTGGGATTCAATGGCTAACTAAGCTCTTTAATAGGATTTTACAAACTAGAAAATGTCAGATTCGTGGAGGCGTAGCACTGTGGTACCAATTTATAAAAACAAAAGGGATATTCAGAACTGTTCGAATTATAGAGGGATAAAGCTTATGAGTCATACGATGAAACTTTGGGAGATGGTTATAGAATGAAGATTTAGGAGTTTAACCAGGGTTTCGGAGAATCAATTTAGATTTATGCCGGGTAGGTCTACTACGGAGACCATTTTCCTGCTTAGGCAAATTATAGAAAAATATCGAGAGGAACTTAAGAGTTTGCATATGATTTTTATTGATATGGAGAAAGCTTATGATAAGGTCCCCAGAGAGTTAATTTGGAGGGTGCTTGAAAGAAAGAAAGTGTCTTCATGTTATGTCGATATCATTAAGGATATCTATGAAGGGACTGTAACAAGTGTTCGCTCAGTGGGTGGGATGTCCAGTGTCAGTAGGACTACATCAAGGGTCGGCCTTAAGTCCATATCTCTTTGCTTTGGTCATAGATGAGTTGACGAGACATCTGCAAGAAGATGTACCTTAGTGCATGTTATTTGCAGATGATATTGTCTTAATTGATGAGACTAGTGAAAGTTTATGTTAGAAATTAGATAGGTGGTGGGAGGCTTTAGAGAGTAAGGGTTTTAGAATTAGTCGTTCGAAGACGGGGTATCTAGTGTGCAACTTTGGTTGTGAATCATGAGGGAGGAGTAATGCAATTGAGATTGAAGGTGTAGAAGTCCCAGAGTGAGACTTTTCGATATCTAGGATCTATAATTCAAAAGAATGGGGCTATTAGAGAAGATGTATACCATAGGATTAAAGTTGGTTGGCTGAAATGGAGGATGACATGGAGTATTATGCGATAGAAGGATGTCTGCAAGGCTAAAAGGGAAATGTTATAAACAATTGTTAGACCAGCCATGTTATACGGTTCAGAATATTGGGCTACTACGGGACAACATACACATAGAATTGCAGTAGCAAAATGCGTATGTTAAGGTGAATGTGTGGTAAAACACGTAAGGATAAAATTAGGAATGAAAGAATTATGAGACACTTAGGTGTAGCGCCCATAAAGAACAAAATTAGAGAAAAACGTTTAACTTGGTTTGGTCACGTGCAGAAAAGACCAAGCACGGCGCCAATTAGAAAATGTCTAGATTGGCAAGTTAATGAAAGGTGTAGACGGAAGGGACGACCGTTGAAAACTTGAATGAGGACAATGACTGAAGACATCATTGAGCTTGAATTAGGCGAGGATATGTTGAAAGACCGCATTGCTTGGAGAACCAAAATTCATGTAGCCGACCTCGAAAATATCGGGAATGGGCTTTGATCATGATTTTCAACATTATCTTTCAATTTTCATTATTCCAAAAAATTTATTCTACCAATTGATATCATATCAGAGCCAAACGATTTTTATTGTTTTGATTGATTTGAAAAAAATTTCAAAAAAATAAAGAAGATTGAAGATTCAAACATAATAGAAACAAAAAAATAGAAACTAAACCCACCACCTTTGTCGCTCGCCAACAGTATAGTCAAGGCAACCGCCTAGGCGCGCCTCAAGGCGTTTTTACATAATGCCGCCTCAAAATGAGGCAATGCGGTGCAGTGAAACGAGGCGTTCGCCTCAGACCCCCTCGCCCTGCCTCAGCTAAAAAATGGTTGTAGCCAACCCAATTGCAGCAAAAAGAGGTTAGAATCCACTATATAATAGGGTTTTATGTTTCTTGGTGTAATATTTGATAAATTTGATAAAAACATAAAACGTTTTTAAGTTTGAATAAATTTGTCACACTTTATTTTTTGGAGAAAACATATCATGTTTTGATCAGTCTGTGATCAACATCAACTTTGATTTTTATAGCATAGTTTAGTGATTTTTATTCTTTTGGAATACCAATAGTGATCATACATGTGAATTTTACCAACCATTCCAACAATTTTTTTAACAATTACTCAATATTTTCAAGTTTCTGCTCTTTTAAGATTATTGATATTTAATAATTTAGTGGATGTTTGCAAGTTACTTGACACATGTGTAGTGCATCTTTTTGCTATGCTATACAACTTTATTATATTTCCATTTCGATTCTAGGTAGTGTTACTTTTTGTACATATTTGCTAATGATACTTATCAAAATAATGATGTATATGTACTATGCTGATATCAAAATGATGATGTATATGTATATGTACTATGCTGATATGTTTCAATTTATTATAAATAAATAAATAAAAACTTTAAAAAATGTTAAGACGTCCGCCTCACCTCAAGCCTCAAGCGTTTTCAGGCCTGTCTGCCTCATCGTCTTAACTACAATGTCTCCAACATTGCAATCCGTCTGTCGCAAATAGTTCATCACAACCAGGCCGATCGCCCCCTCGCTAGGTCGATCAACTGCAGATCGACAACCCTCACCATCTGATCACAATCAAGACAGTTGTCACCATATGATCCACCGACCCCGGCCAGCACACCGTCACCAGTAGCTTGTTGCAAGCAACCCTGAACAACAGTTGCAACCACTTCAACCACTACCATCGCCTCAATCCAGCTCACGCCGACTGGATTAGACTTGTCATCTCTGATTCTGATCTGCGTCGAAGCCAAAACAACCCCCTACCAGCCAACACAGCTTCCGTCGTCCTCCGATCAATCCTCCGTCGTTGCCCTTACGAGCACCCCCTGCAAGCCAAAACAACCCTCCCTGTTTCAGTTCTTGGGGGAAGAAGAAACAAAATTTCATCCATAGCCCATATCTTTAATTTTTTACTTCAGTCCCGGGACCCCACTCCAATATTTACACCCTAGTTCCTCTAAGAGCACCCACCTATGATAATTAAAAAAATAAAATGAGTGGCCCATATTATAATTCTTATCCATACTCCTATCATAACTACCCATTCCCCGTCCCCATACCAATACCAATATAATCCAAGTCCAGTCTATTCCTCACGGTGTCTTATAGCGAATCTCTTCCAATTTATTATTTTCTATCACGAATCACTTATATCCCCTCTTACACCCAACCTAAATTTGTTTCTTCTATACCAACACCGCCTCTAGTGACCAATGATATAAAATCAATACAACCTAAACCACTTTGCCCTACATCCCCTTTGCCCTACATCCCAACCCCATCTGCTAGTGATATACACCACACTACCCCTCCATTGTGATACAAGTTAAGACAAAATGAGAGAAGCTTTTGCAACATTTCGCAAAGCGAGAAGAATCAAGGGAGGAGAAGCACCAATGGAAGATTCGAGAGTGACAGGCACAATTGGATGCAGATAAACTTGCCCAGAAATGCCGCAGAGACTTCAAAGAATGGCTAGAACGAGTGCATCAGAAAATTGACAATGAGATTAGCGTGTTTTGCACCTGCAAAATATAGAAGGAAGCTTAACTTGCACATAGGCACACAGAGACGGGTGAGCCATACTGTTTGTCAAAGTCAATCCCACTTTTTGAGAAAGTTAAGGGCACCGTCACACGTATTTGATTTCCGACTTGTGAGCACCTTGACTTATGCGACTTCTTTCCCATCTTTGAGTAACCCGAGGATGTTCCTACAGCGGCAGACATAGTGAGTGATGAGGATTATGTTGATATGTATTGGGACAATTTTTTGACACGAGCTTATGCGCGAGCCTCTTCTCAAGTTTCTTGCAGTTTTTAGTTCTTTGAGTTACATTGGTTTCTTTATAAGTTGTTCCTCGGTTTTTTTTTTGTTTGTATCGCGGCAAGTTTCAGTATACACCACTTCAAGTGTACTTCGTCTAATGTTCACTAACTGGTTGTTTACTAACTGGTTGCCAACGGTGTTATGGCCTAGTGGTTAGGGTTGTGTGGGTTTGTCCCCCACGTCCTAGCTTCGAATCCCACCTGCGGCATGGTTACTTTCTAATGGGTGTTGACCTATAGGTCACCCAGTTGATAGGTTATGGGATCCTTAAAAACCCAGCTCGCCTTTAAAAAAAAAAGGCTCGATGACGAGCTTCTTCAACCAAGGAGGTTGATGTAATTAGGTTTCTTTCTAGAAATATTTTTTAGTTATATTGTAGGACCTATTTAGTATGGACATTTCCTATTAGCTTAGGTAGTTCATGTAATCAGTTCATTGATGAAAATAAGTTTACTTTATTTATTTATCATTGATTTACTTTATCGTTTAATTTATTTTATTTGATTAGTTTCCGTTATTTCGCAAGTTCTATTCTATCACAGAAACTAGGGTTTAGTTGTGAAATCTTGAGCGAGTATCACAGGAATGGAAAACCCCCAATTGATATGCACTATTCATCTAATGGTGCAATCGCACCGCTCTTTTATACTTAATCCCATGATTGAAGTAAGTCTAATTACTCAAAAAAGCTAAAGTTTGCAACTTTTGCATCAAAAAGCAGTAAAAAACAAAAAAAAAGAGCAAACACTTACGATTCACAAGTTGAAAAATCTAGTCAATAGTGCTCAGAGGGTAAGAAGAAGAAGTAAAAACGAAGCCACTTACTGTATCCCACTGCAAGTGATACACACAAATGTCCAGAAATTCGTGCAAACATACTGAGGACCCTGCACACATAGAGAGACTATTCAACACAACAACTCAAACTCAAACTGAAAACCATCAGAAACCCCAAAAAAAAAAAAAAAAATAGAAAGTTGAAATCCCCAAATAAAATGAAATTACCAAGCTGTTGCAGTTGATGCATCTTCGATTGGGAGGAAGCTTCATGAGACCACGAATGATCTTCTCGTTCCGCTCTTCTTCCTTTCTACTAATCATCTTCAGTAGAGACGATGAATGGATTTCTGAACCCTAGACCAGTAGAGAACGATTTCTCCCCTCTCAACTAAACTAAGATCTGATTGAACCAAATAACAGTAGAGATCGAGAGAGCTTGCCAAGTTGAAGCTTCGATCGAGACGAGTAGGAGCAGGGGAGAAATCGAGCGAGTGTCGATTCCAACACACAACTCTGAGACAGCTCGATCGCTCTGTCTCTTCTCTCTAAACAAGTCTTAACGGGTGGTTTTCGAAAGTAGAGGAGGTTACTTTGAGGAGGGGGTTTTTGTTTTCGGTCTTTCTACCGGTAACGGACACGAAGAGTTACGGGTTATTGCCGGTGTTTTTTACTGGATTAGATTAGATAGAGTCAGTCAATTTTTGAAAGCAAATGGAGGAGGAGGAGGAGGAGGAGGATTTTAAATAAAAATAAAAATAAAATAAAAAGGAGTCCACACTCCACGGACACCTCTTGAGTTTGACTTTGTTGACCTTGGTTGTGACTTGTGTGATGGTAATGAACTTTGCTAGAGAGTCAGACTCATAGTGTCAGGCCGGCCCATCACCATCGATCATCCTAGAAATGAAGCCATTTTCAGCATTTCTATGATGATGGATGGTGATGGGCCGATTTGGCGTTGTGGGTTTGGCTCTCTAGAATTACACCGTTTTCATTGCTTTTTAGGTCAACAAGTGTTTTGCAAATGCATAATTTTAGGCTGCCTTGTTTAGGTGATTTTTTTGTGTTTTGTTTGGAATTTCTCACACTTTTACCCGATGGTATTTGTGGTTGTATTTTAAAAAGAATAGCTAAAAGGTGTAAAAAAAAAACCCTCAAACAATGTACAAAAAGAGGTAGCCTAGACTTACTCGTTGCAAATTGCAATTCAGCTATTATTATGGATGGTTAGATTTGGGTCACTCTTGTTAACCAACTTTGGTAACCTTTTTATGGGTTATTTATATTTTAGGTAAGCATTATTTAAATAAATAAAAAAGATAAGCATTATTTAGCCATAATTTATATTGGGTATAAAAAATTATCATAATGACAAGTTAGATACATAATTACAAAATTGGGTCTTGACCGTCTGTTCACGACGTTGACCATGGTCAGACGTGCCAAACTTTGAATTGACGCAAGTGCCCTTTATTATGTGTGCACGTCATTTTCACATATTGCACCTAGCCATTTAGAAATACGTTTAGAAATACAACACGTATCTCAGAATAAGAGATTTAATTGAAAAAGAAAAAACGAAAAATGACTTTTAGAGCCTACGTTTTTATCAATTTTGACCACAAATGATCCATAATTACATTATTGGCTAATTAAACCTATTTTTCACAAATAATGACCATTAGGGCCTCTGGTTTAACCAACTAATTGAAATGACAACTTTAGTCTTCCCAAAAACTTAACATGCCCCCATCAAACACACAAATTGAAACCCAAAAAAATCATCTCACATTTCCTTTGTCTACATTTTTTACTCATCTCATGCCTAAAATAAACTCCATAGCTTGCCTCTAGTTCTTCGGGCCGAAACTAACTTCATTTTCTATCACCATTTCCAATCCATCACCACCACCAAATTCACAAATTTTAGTTGCCTACTATTATGTACCATTTTTTTCGAGACACATCACCACTGAACTTAGTTGCTAATCCCCCACTCCAATTTTTAAAGTAATTAACAAAACAAATTGTGTAAAAAAACCTTTTCTAGCATTATGTTAGAAAACAACATATTATGGTTTGTGTATTTTCACATGAAAGTGTTTGCAAGATATGGGTATCCACATCAACATAAGGACAAAAACAGAGGAAATGGTGTAAATAAAAGCTTTGTCCACAAATGAGTGAACCTATTGAAATCCCCAAATTATTCATAAAGTCCAATAGAACATTCAATAATAGCTAGTTAATTGGATTTTCAGAACCCAACCCCAATTCAAATTTGAACTTGTATCTCAAGTCGTACTTCTCTAATTAATGACTTGGAACACCATCTAACTAGGCAAAGTGATATCATTCCACTTTTTAATATTATACTTCCCAAGTAATGAAGCTTTACATCTTTAATTATTTTTATATCTAACTGATCTTTACTATCCCGCCTTGATGGATCGAGCAAAAAATTAACGTGTTAATGGGTTCTGAAAATCCAATTAACTAGCTATTGTTGAATGTTCTATTGGACTTTATGAGTAATTTGGGGATTTCAATAGGTTCACTCATTTGTGGACAAAGCTTTTATTTACACCATTTTATTTGTTTTTGTCTTTATGTTGATGTGGATACCCATATCTTGCAAACACTTTCATGTGAAAATACACAAACCATAATATGTTATTTTCTAACATAATGCTAGAAAATGTTTATTTTTACACAATTTGTTTTGTTAATTACTTTAAAAATTGGAGTGGGGGATTAACAACTAAGTTCAGTGGTGATGGATTGGAGATGGTGATAGAAAATGAAGTTAGTTTCGGTCCGAAAAACTGGAGGCAAGCTATGGAGTCTATTTTAGGCATGAGATGAGTAAAAAAATGCAGACAAAGGAAATGTGAGATGATTTTTTTGGGTTTCGATTTGTGTGTTTGATGGTGGTATGTTAAGTTTTTGGGAAGGCTAAAGTTGTCATTTCAATTAGTTGGTTAACCAAGGTTAAACACCATAGGCCCTAATGGTCATTATTTGTAAAAAAAAATAGGTTTAATTAGCCAATAGTGTAATTATGGATCCTTTATGGTCGAGATTGATAAAAAGTAGGCTCTAAAAGTCATTTTCCGTTTTAATATTATACTTCCCAAGTAATGAAGCTTTACATCTTTAATCATTTTTATATCTAACAAATCTTTACTATCCCGCCTTGATGGATCGAACAAACAATTAACGTGTTAATGGGTTTTCCTGCCTCGAGTGAAAGTTTTTTTGGGAGGATAAGAGGGCAAACATGTGGTTTCAAAAAGAGGGACGCAACACATTTTGTGAATGATGAAGTAGTTTAGATGTAGAGGGAAAAAGAGAAAGTAGAAATGAGTTAGAATCTCAATGCTCATTTGATGATGATAGTTGTTTAGGAAGGAAAAAGTAGTTTTTCAATTTGTTGGTTAGCCAAGGTATTTAAGAGACTTTAATGGTTACTTATTGTGAACAAGTAGATGGTGGGTCTCAATAGTACCGAGACAGAGGAGCTATACATTTCGAGTGGGTTGGGTTAACATTGAAGAATATCCACAATGGTGATTTACATTGAGATCCGAGTGAAATTATAAAAGGTTAAGATTGTTCTTTTATTTTGTTGGTTAACTATGGTAAAGAAATTAGTCCTTTTTTTTAAAGGCAAGCAGGGTTTTTATAGGATCCCAGAACTCATAAAGATGCCGCAAGCTGGGTTTGAACCCATGACCTAGTGGTACCATCCGCCAAACTCCAACCGTTGAGCTGTCATGCCATTGGCAAGAAATTAGTCCTTAATGGTCACAAAAGCATAAAAGGAGGTCTTCTAAGCCAATAATCTAACTATGGTATCTAAATAGTCTACTTTATATAAAAGTAGGCCTCCAAAGTCATTTTCCGAAGAAAAAAATCATTTATTGTGAAACCCTATGGATGTCCACCTCATGCTTTTGAGGTGGCATCATGGAACTAAGTGTCACGAGGTCATAATGGGGCATCAACACTTCATGCATCCACCTCATGCTTTTACATGCCCATAAACAAGGATTGCGATTTCATTTTTCGAGGTAATTTTAGTAAGTTGATTTTAATAATATTTCATATGTATATAAAAACAAAAAAAATTGGTTGTAATTTTGAAGTTATCAATATAATTTAAGTATTTTAAACTCTTACATATTACATAAAAAGTATTACAAGATTTATAATGTCATACAAACTACATATTACATAAGAATCACTTATATAAGAAAATTTAAATACTAAACTAAGGTTATAACGGGTTAAAATGTACAAAAATTGAGAATGTCTAAATGAAAAAAATATTCAAATTTCGAAATAAATTTTATGGTAACTCAAAAAAGAGAATTTCATGAAATTTCGACATTTTTTGAGAAATCACATTCCTTGCCTATAAAT
This sequence comes from Berberis vulgaris, assembly GCA_963556465.1. Lineage (NCBI taxonomy): Eukaryota > Viridiplantae > Streptophyta > Magnoliopsida > Ranunculales > Berberidaceae > Berberis > Berberis vulgaris. The sequence goes on from OY747127.1 coordinate 22,799,490, forward strand.
AGGCTTTACCACATGTATTCAAACATACATAAAAGTGTACATGAAAGAAATAGTATGAGGAAATTGTTATTAATGAAATTAAGTTATTCTTCGCTTTCAACCTTTAACATATTATCAACACGAGTACTTTGACCAACTGAGCGATCATATTTTCTTTATTTTTTATTCGACGAGTTTGGATCACGAGCAATTCTAACTAATAGGCGTCGTTATTTGTTCTAGTTTTCTTTTCGATCATAAAGCGTTTGATTTAAGTAGTCTCTAACTCATTTTAATTTCGAGTTATATCATATTCGTTATATTGTTGCAAACGATTTGATTACTCGTTAGCTCATGAATAATACTATAATTACATAATTCATTATGTGTGTATGAATTCCTTAAGGTTGTGCCACAAGCTCACCATTGTCTAAGTTTTCGACAACAACTTCGACGACAACAATAGCTACAGGGTTAAGACTTAGGAGCTTCTTCACTAATGACAGTAGAGACTTTTGTAGGCTCCGGGTTCAACTGGTTGGCACTTTCTTCCAGGTTGGCTTGATACGCTGCTTTCTGAGTGCCTCATCGGCCGTCCTAACATCATCACGAGCAGTTTCTTTTGATTTAGTGTCTAAGGAGAGTTGAAGGCGACGGTAGTAGAAGTGCTTCTACCTTTTCAGTCCCTCGCAACAAGTCTTCAGAATATTGCACTTCCACTGCCACATTAGCACGACCCTGTTCACCTTCTGCTGATAGCCTTTTCCGATTCAAACTTGGCTAGTTTGACCTTGGACTTCTCAGTTCCTTCTTCAGTTCAGCTTTGGCCTTATCGGTTTAACTTTTCAGCTCGAACTCATTTTTCTGACTTCTTAGCAAAAGTCTAGAAGTGTTTTAACTACGCACGAAAGTCAGCTAGGGCTTGCTCACGATCTTGCAAGTAACGATCGATGAGGGGAAGTGGGCAATTTAGCTGAGAAGCAAATAAGAAAAAAAATAATGGGATGATGAAAGTAAAATAGTGCAGCTATAGCGATGGATGACACTGAAGGTGCCCGCCAAGAGAGTCCACATGTATCTTGTCACGGATGAGCTGAGTGGATTACGTCATAACGAATGCGACATCGTAATCATGAATGGCATTGTCGTCCTGAGCATTGATAGTGGAGCCATCTCGACAAACATATATTGCCAGAAATACTGTAGGATCATCAGTGACAAGATCTGAAAAAAAAAAAGGGAGGTTGCTTAGATGATCAAGATAGATCGAGAGTGAGCTAGGAAAATGATGCAAGGGAAGAGGTTGGGGGGCCTAGGGGCGAGGACTGGGAGCACGTGCAGGAGCGGTCTCAACTCGACCTTTCCTTAGCCGAGAAAAACAGGAGGGTTGATGACCAGTTGTTTTGAAGAGTTAGCAGGTTCCTTCCTCCGCTTCTTGGTAGGAGAAACTGGGACACTTTATCGTCAATGAAACAAGAGGTTCGTCGGGGTTAGTAGGGTCAACATCTTTTGGGTCCTATCAGTGGTCGAGAATCACTAAAGGATTTAGGAGCCAAGACTTGTCAGTATTGGTTAGCTTTGGGGTAAGAGGCGTGTGGTATTCACTACGCCTTCAGAGATAGTAATACATGGACCCATTTCTGGCCATGGATCCGAATAGAGAGTACTAAGCCAATATCTTCGAAAGAGATGGTATTGGCTCCAAGGACCGAATTTACACGCTCTTAAGCATGTAGCAGTCTTCAAAAGTTGGCGATGGCTTTATCAGGAGTAATGTTGTAAAAAGAAAGAGCTCGGACGGCTAGAGAAGTGTGAGGCATGGGCATGACGACTTCCAGGTAATTGAGTGTGACGCAGATGGAGTCTGGTTTGACAACATGGTTTGCATATTTTAACTCTCCAGGGGACCCAACTCATAGAGACGATGGGATCTATACCTAGAAAAGCTCTATTGGCCTCAAGATTGGGGGCGATTAGAGTTTCCAAAGCACCGAGATCTATGATGCTTGGACTTGTATTGACCCATTTATAGAACTTGGGGAAGAAGGAGAGGAGAATAGCATGAGAAAAGACGAGAGTTACTTATTACAAGCAAAGGAAAAACAATAAGGAAGAAGAATAACAACATAAATGCGATTCGCCAAGCAACAACTTCTGGAGCTTTGACTTTGGAACTTAGAGGAACTGAGGAAAATGGGAATCATAATTTAAGTGGGGTGATATCTTTATGTATTGCTTCCAAGTAGAAAATGTAACTATAGTTTGGTATACAAAGAGGTAGGGACGTAGCCATCCAATATTCCTTGGTAGTAAAGTTTTAGTTCACCTCTAAGGGGGTATTGTGTGTTCCAAATCATGTATGCATGAGTGCTACCACACACCAAAAGATGGGTTGAGAATTCAGCCCATGTAAAAGAAGGAAGAAGATCCAGACACTTGGTGGAATGAAGAATTCGACCCATGGGCTTGGGCAAAGAAAATGTGCAATAAGGAAACTCAAGATATTTACGATGGATCTTATCATAACTAGGATACTGTGGAGTAAATAAAGTCTCTTTCAGGATATTTAATATGTAAGAACTTGTTTCCCATAAGATATCTAAGTAAATATCTAGGAATGAGATAACTTAGTAGTGAAGGTTATTGAGAGACTGTAAACCCAGTGGAAGCGAAATAATTGTGAGTCTTGAATATCATCACAGTTTCACTCCACGTTACTTACTTTAAATAATTTTACAAAAAATTTCTAGCAACACTTATTTGTTACCCTCACCATAGTGATGCCAATTTTTTCTTTTTTCTAAACCAAAAATAAAACTAGAAGAGAAGTGATTTTTGGTATTTTATCTCTCGAAATTGTTTTTATTATTGTTGTAAGAAAGGATAAGGTACACTATACCTGACAATTTGGCTTGAACACCATAACACGACCCGCAACTGGACTAATTGAAACAAATTCGGGTTTTCTCTCATCTCGAGTCAACTCGTTAACCTGTTCGCCTTAACAGGTCAGGTTTGGGCTCAACCCGTCAGACTTATTTTTTTGTTTTGGCCATGTCTTTTTTCTGCACCAACTCCTAATAAAGGCCTATGTGCACCCACCATTTCCACCCCACTTTTTATGAAACATCACTATTAAAAACCCCGAAACCACCATTTTTGTTTGATCTCGAACGAGATGAATGTGGATTCTTCAACCTTACTTGACCAACAACACTTCTTCCAGCCTCTTGCGACTTTTCTCTCAGTTAGTTCAACCTTCCTCGACTTTTTTCTTTCATCTCTCCTTCCCTAAGCATTTTCTTTCTCCATTTTTAAATTCTTTGGGCATCAGGGCTTTGGTGTTAGAAGATATAGAGGTGATTTGGAAATGGATGAGATCATGAAGAGGAAACATAAACACAAACAAACTAAAGAAAAAAAAATGAAGAATTAAAAAAATGAATTGTCGAAACAACGAATCTTGCGAGATTAAGAGTTAACCTCGTAAAAAAATTTGCTAAGTAGTACTTCTTAGAAGTCTTTCCCTATTTATAGTTTTTCTTTCACTCATACCATTTCAATGTTCATAGACCTTATTTTCAATGTTCATAGACCTTATTTTCAACCCCAAAACCATGACCCAAAGACATGATGAAACCACAAAACTAGTGCCGTTGCCCAGAAATACTTTCATCTCCCTCTCAGAAAAAATTCTTGCAAAAATCAAACATAGAACAAACAAAATATTCTCTATCTCCAACAACAACCTACAATTTTTATTTTTATTTTTATTTCTGAATTCATCATTTTCGTTCAATTTTTGTTTGTTTGTTTTTCTTTCATTGTGATTTGTTCGCTTTGTTTTGGATTGTTTGTGTTTTGGGGAAGGAAAGGTGAGAGAAAAAGATTCAAGGGAGGTCGAACAAATTGAGAGAGAGGTCGGAAGAAGTGCTTCCGATCAAGAGGGGTCGGAGAATCTACCTCCTTTTTTGGCTTGAAATTAAGCAAAAATAGGGATTTGGGGTATTTAATGGTGGTGTCACTTAGAATTAATGGATTGTGGTGCTCAAATTGGTATTGGTGGGTGCACATAGTAACGGAGGAAGCCCTGTGAAAAGAAGGGGAAGGGAAAGATCTCTTGTTCTCCTTCATCTCCTCTCTATCAGTGAAGTGAATAAAACAAATGGTTTCTCTGCTAAAAACTCCTCTTCCTTCACTGGGCACCAAATCCTTAGATACCCAAACAAAAATTTCAAGTGTGGGTTCGTGTCACACGAAAAGTCGCCTAAAACAATCCTGCTTAACTCTTTCCAACAGCAAGATATCATTTTGGGTCCAAAATTGACAACTTTTGCTGCTTCTGGTGGAGAAACTACAGAGACTATTACAGAGGTTGAGGAGGAGATTGAAAAAATCCTGGTAAGGGTTCTTTCCTTTTTTGCTTAACATTTCAATTTTGTGGTCTACTGATTGCATTTTTTGACATCTTAGCATTTGTACTCGAGGGATAAGCAATTTCTTGTAATTTAAGCTGAGGGTAAGTGAATATGAATGATGGAACAATCTGTTCATTTTCGTATTTTCGATTCACGGTCACCTTCATTATAGTCTGCACAAATCTTTCCGAAACATGTTTGGATTTCAAACTTTGTGCCCAAGGATGTGGGGAAAGAGATGGGGTGGCTGGGGAAATTGGAAAATTGTAACTGATAAAGTGATTAGTAAAAAAGTAATGGCTTCACTTGAATGTTCTAGCTACTCTTTCGTCATGTCTTATATACTTTAGATATTTTGATTTCATTTACTGCAAACGTTGACTGGCTACGAGTTTGTGCACGGCCAACGGTTAATGATAGTGTATTGTATAAATGTAACAATTCTCCCCTACTACACAGATACACGGGAGGAACCACATTGCTCTCTATCTTGGAAGCATGGACACTCCATTTGGGTTGCTGTGTCTGTGTTGGATACATGTCGACTAGGCCCCTCACGCGTCATGGGGTTGGCATGTCTTGGACACTTTCCAAAACTTTTTTTATATCCAATAATAGTCTAGACACCAATTGCATAATTATTTGCGCTCATTAATGTAGGGATGAACATGTGTATGTTTCTTTTGACCATTCAACATAATTAGTGAATATAATTGAAAGTTGAAACCTTAAAGGAATGAAGATTACCTCTTAGCATAATACAAGTTATGACTTGTTTAGTTGAAATATATATATATATACTGATAATTTTTTTTTGAAAGTAAGGCAGGAGAATTATTTGTGTTAGAAATTTCAAATATTAACCTACATGAATAAATTTGCCCACAGGAAGAAACAATCACTAAAGTGGGTGTCATCGATGTCTTTTAGTATCCCCAAGTGGAAGCCCATAACCATAATGACTTGTTATACATCTTTGATTTTGGTCCTGAAAATTCTCTCATTTCGCTCCCTCCATATCACCACAAGTATAACAACCAATTGCCTATCCCATAGCCTGTTCCTTTTGGCAGTGAAGCACCTAGTGTTGTGTGCATACCATGTGGTTGAAGAGTTTACTGGAGGAATGCAGGATAATGTGCTTTTTACCAAAGAAACTCTTCCAGTGTTGGATGTATCTCCTTTTAAATACCGTCAGTCAACACTTGGTCGTGGTCTTCGGTTTTTGTATCTGTAACCCAGTGGAAGTCCCAAAATTGTGAAGGTAGTGCACCTGTTGGTAGTTCAGAACACTAGCAAGCTCTGTTCTAACAAGCTCATCAGAGTAACGAATGTCAACTATTGGTATGGTACAAACTTGGAAAAATTTACCTTGAGACCGGAACATCTCTATAGGCTTTGAGGTTTGAAGAATCCTCTTGGTGTACCATTTAACATTTACTGAGGACAATGCCATTTGTAACATGGTATGCAATGATAGATTCATCTACTAGCTGTCTACTTTCAATTGCTACAACATGATTTGGGCAGCAAAAACTCAAATTAATCAGCTAACACCTTCGAGATGATCTGCACAATTGTGGAGATTACATTAAGAATTTTATTTGCCATTCATTTTGGATAAGTGTAATGACAGTGGAGTTAGCCTCCACTGTAGGAAACCATTAGTGCTGAAATCTGCTGCCACCTTTGGAAGAAAAAATAGAAGATGATGCGTCCAAATTTGTCCTTGCTGATCTCGAACCTGTAAAATGAACATCGGCGAGCCAGGGACCACCGTTGTCGTTGCCGAAGACACTTCGATGCTTAAGTTAAACGATGGTTCAAGGAAGAATATAGACTAGATGCTTAAGTTAGCAATGTGTATGCATCCATTTCTTCTATTTTCTCATCTCATGTAGCGAGTGTTCCCTACTCAACAGTCCCTACTTTCGACTACATGATGGAGGGAGGAGATCTCGCCCAAGATCATATCCGTGCATGACTGAGTCTCTTCAGCACTTAGATTTGCTTAGGTCTCAACTGTGTTCGGGCTTTATTGTCCTGGGCCAAGATCCAAGATCCGTGCCACTTGGACTGGCGTGATTTGGGCTTGGGTGCCTAACTTACAGGCTAATCAGTTGTTTAGATTGGGTTCGCTTGGGACGGTGTTAAGGCCTTTTCCGTATTAGGTTTGACCTTCGCCACATGTACGGCTGTGATCGCATGGTTGATTGATGTCTCATCAGTTTCTCCCCCTAGTTATTGGGGTTGTGTATTAGGCCACTAATTGACTGCATGTAGGGGTCTACGTGATGTCATGATAGTGTATTTCGGCGCCTTTTCGGCTTCTACGCTGCGGCTAATGCTTATGCAGTGGTTTGACGATTGCTTCCTCTACAAGTCAAGCCTATATAGATCTTTTTCGGGGGAGTTTGAATTTTCTCCCTTTCAGAGTTTCCGTTTGTTCTCCATTTTGCCAAGAACTTTTTCCGGTCAGGTTAAGTGCAAACCTCCGTTTAATCATGTCTACACAATATCCGCCTGACCAACATGCGGCTCGTGTTGAGTTTTTTGAGACACCTTTTGATGTAGGAGAGGGATCTTGCCGACATTCATAGCCGATATCGAATCCCTGAGGATCTAAGGTTGACGCTTCTGGACGAAGGTGAGTCTCCGATAATCCCAAGGGAGGGGCACATCGTTCTGTATAAGGCCATGTTTAGAGTTGGCCTGCGTTTTCCTATTCCTGGAGCCGTTTGGTGATTCCTATCATACAATGGCATTGCTTCGGCTCAAATGACACCAGATGGGTGGAGGATTTAGATTGCCACCCTGGCTAGGCAAAGGGTGTTGGGCTCCACCTGTTGCCTAGGTTGATTCATTCGATGGCCCCTATCAGAATGAACAATCACGGTTCGCGCTGGCTGGTGAATTTATCTTGTTTTAGCGAGCTTCCAGACGACACGAATAACTAGCAGCGGTACTGCTTTTTTGCTTATTTGGGCTCTGGATATTTCAACTATGGCGATCAGGCGATCAACTGATCTATTGCAACTTCAGGAACCTCAGTAAGTTCTCTGACTTCTTTCTCTTGATGTTTTTAGTGTAATGCTTATCGTTGTCTGACGTGCAACCCGTTTTTTCAATCAGGGGCATAACTCTATTGTTTTTTCTCTTGAGGAGGAGAGAACTAGAGTCAACTTTCTCACTCTGCCACTCATGCCCATTTCATACGCTATCAAATCTGAATTCATCGAGTAGAGTGGGTTGTTAAGGAATTATCTTTGCCTGAACGGGCTAGATTCTTTTATTTTTCTGGCTTCAATTTTGAAGAAGACTTGAGTTGGATAGAAGTCATATTTGCCCGTTTGGGATAGACTTCCATAACAAACGCCAATCCTAAACAGAAGTTGGGTTGTGGAGGAATCATCTTTGCCCGAATGGGCTAGATTCATGTATTCTTTTGGCTCAATTATGAAGAAGACTTGAGCTGGAAAGAAGTTTTTTATGCCCGTCTGGGCTAGACTTCAATAGCAAACCCCAATACTAAACAGGAGTTGGGTTGTGGAGAAATCATCTTTGCCCGAACGGGCTAGATTCTTGTATTCTGACTCAATTTTGAAGAAGACATGAGCTGAACAGAAGTCATCTCTGTCGTCTGGGCTAAACTTCCATAGCAGGAACTATATTTGCCCGAACGGGCTAGATTCCTGTTAAGCGGACTAGGTCACCTGTGGGGCAAGTTGTTGATATCCTGATTAGGATTAGACACGGCCGCTATGTGCCATTTTGGTCCCTTAGATTAGATCATCCCGGTGCGGTGAATCCTCAACAGACTGGATTAGGTCATCCTCGCGGTACCATGGTTCCCTAGGCGGACTAGGTCACTTATGCGACAAGATGTCGTCGTTCTTAACAAGACTAGGCTCGGTTGTTGTGCACCATTTTGGTCCCCGCAATCGAATCAAACTTCTTTTGAGCAGTGAGCTGCCCGTGAACTGGGTTCGGCCTGCCATGCAGTACCTCAGTTTCTTAGGCGAACTAGGTCATTTATGCGGCGGGTTGTTGTTGCTCTTAATAGGACTAGGGCCAGCCGCCGTGTGCCATTTTGGTCTCCTAACATGACTGGGTTTTAAGTGCGGTGAGCTGTCCTAGGAGTGTTAATTGGTCCATGTAAACTGACCGAATTAACTGAATCGAGCCGAAAAAACCCGAAATCAAACGAAAACCGAAACCAAATTGACAAAACCGAACCGAATCGAGTTACTTCGGTTTGGTTTCGGTTTGAGTTTTTTCAGCCTTGAATAAACTGAACCGTATCAATTTTTTTAACTCCCAGCCCCATCACAAACATCTCAATTCCCAACCCCACCCACCTCTATTTAATTCCCAAATCCCAACCCCACCAACTCAATTCCCACTCCACCCACCCCCATTTAGTTTTCACCTACCCCATTTAGTTCAGCTAAGGTGAATATATAAAGATTAGATCCAACTAGAGAAATAGAGAGGTCCTCCATGGATATCATTGATATAGGTGAGTCTGGTGTGCTAAGATCCATTATTGATAATCTTGTATGTGAGCTTTGTTTCGAGACTTTCTTCGGTTCTGTTGTTGAAAGGAGTTTATGTTGCTTTATAACAACTGGATACAAATGATCTCCATGTGATCTTGGTCATCTTGTTGTAGAGTTGTATATATATGTCAAAAACCTCCCAACATCGCCAGAGTTCCTCTTCGCCAAGAAATCACTACGCATCGCCGCACATTGTCGGAAAACATTGCTACTACAAAGGCAGCGAGTACCTCTCCGCCGCCATTCTCGGTGCCGCCAAGGGTTCCGTAGAGGGATCAAATCAACCGAGAAAATGTGACTTTTTGAAGCTCATGCCAAATCGGGTCTTGAATTTCGACAGTCAGGCTGGGCGAAGGTTCGGGAACTCGTTGGGCACCATGTGTCTGAGCCAATTTTTTTTGTTTGACTAATTTTCTTTACATTAGCGCTATTGGGGGGTTTGTCGAATTGTATGGTCATTCGAGCTTGTTTAATCAGAATGCAATAATAATAATCTCTTTTATCATAATGGAAAAACTGGTATAATCTAGTTTTTTGTTTTGGATAATATAATCTTGTTGAGGTTCAAATTTTATTTGAAATCTGTATGTGTGAAAAAGTTTTATCTGTGTTTAGGTCTAGTTGTATGGTAATGGCAATGCAGAATTGTTTTTGTAAGAAGAATAAAGAGGATGGAAAAAAATAGAAAATAAAATGGACAAACCGAATTGGTCGGTTCGGTTATGTGTTTCTGTTTGAAAAATCAGAAAACCAAACTGAAAACCAAATCCCAAGTTCGGTTCTGTTCGATTTGATTTTGATCTAATTTCAAACCGATTGAACAGATTAACACCCCTAAGTTGTCCGTGGACTAGGCTCGATCCACTTGCGGTGAACGGTCCGTGGTAGGGATGGCAGTGGGGCAGATTTTCACATATATTCGCCCCACCCAATCCGTATGGGGCGGATTTGGATATGGCTAAACGCGTTTCGGGGCGGATACGGATATCCAAACAACATCCGTCGAATATTTGGGGCGAATACGGATTTGGCCATATTCGTCCCACGGATATCCGTTTAAGTATGAAAATTTACATAAATACCCCTGGCCCTTTAAAAGGAAAAAAAAACCTACCCATTCGATCTCTCATATCTCACATCTCTCGACTCTCAGACTCTCACTTTCGAAGAAGAGAAAGGAAAAAAGGAAAGAAGAGATCTCGAAGAAGAGAAAGGAAAAAGGAAAGAAGAGACTCTCACCCATCAGACTCTCTCATACCCTTGGCCATTTTGATTTTGAGATCTCTCTGAAAAAGGAAAAAATACCCATATGACAGATTTCGAAGAAGAGATCTTTCTTTTTTCATAATTTTTTCTTCTCGAAGAATGGGGAGAAGAGATTGGGTGTTGAAGTTGGAGGATCGACGGATCAAGTCATGGACTTCGTCTTGGCCTGTTATGCCGGTGATCAGGGCGACTTTGTGTGGTGGGGTTGTGGTGGATCCGTCGTTGGATGATGGGGTGGATCCAGATCTCGGGGTGGTGGCTTTGGTGGTCGCCGTTGATGTTGGGATTTGCTTTGCTCTGTTTTTTTTTTTTTTTTTCTGTGTTTTTGGTGTCTGATATAGAAATGGAGAGTGGAAAGAGAGAGGAGATCTTATGTAGGTGGGTGGGGTGGATTTTGAGATTGGGGTTCCATTCTTCTTCTTCTTCTTCTTCTTTCTCAGATCTCAGATCTGTTTTTTTTTTTTTTTTTTGGTTAAATGGGCAGGGCGGATATCTGCCTATCCGTCCGGGGCGGGGATGGTTTAAAAAAAATGATAAACGGATATGCAGGGCGGTTTCGGAGACCCGAAATCCCCAGCGGGGATGGGTTTGCTCAAATTCGCCCCGTTGCCATCCCTAGTCCGTGGACTGAGTTCTGTCCGCAAGTGTCTTGCCGTGGTTCTTGAGGCAGATTAGGTCACTTGTGCGGTAAACTATCGTTGCCCTTAATAGGACTAAACTCGGCCGCTACGCGCCATTTCGGTCCCCGTGATCGGACTAGGCCTCTTTGAGCGATGAGTTGTCTGTGGACTAAGCTCGGCCCGCTGTGCAGTACTTTGGTTCCTTAGGAGGACTGGGTCACTTATGCGGCAAGTTGTTGTTGCCCTTAATAGGACTAGGCTCGGCTGCTGTGCTCCATTTCGGTCCCCGTAATTAGACCATGCCTTTTCATGGTGGTGAGCTATTCGTGGACTGGGCTCGATCCGCCACGCGTCACCTCGGTTCCTTAGGCGGACTAGGTCACTTTTGGTTATGTGGAATACGGATAAAGCCTTGGTGTTCCTGAATTCAGCATTTGCCATTTACTTTGAACAACATGGGGTATACAGTGCAATTACCTGGGTAAGGAAGGTTCTTCTTGCTTATGGTGCATGTTTTGAACTCGTGGTTGAGTTCTTCCGTGGTTGGGGAGTATGATATAGTCTAAACAATAAGGAGAGGGCATACACGATCACCTCTTCCCATCTTTATCTTATGTGTAATTCTTCTCGTTCTTTATTTAGGTTTAAATTTTTTTAGCTTGGGTTTGTTTAAGGCTATTTATGGTATTTTATCATCATTATGAATGTCCTCAAGTAGGTAGTTCATCATGATTGTTTACACTTCCACATCTTTGTTTTCACCTTATTCAACTTTTAAAGGCTGACCACATCTTTTGAATCCTATACCATCTATCGTAGATGTAGACAAGTATCTCAAGCAAAGCCGCTTTAAATCGAAAGCCACTAATGTACATTTATAGTTTCTTGTTAAGCTAGTATATGGTACTAGATTATTGTTGATCTCGTCTTTTCTTTCTTAAGTTGCCCCTCAATTAATTTTCTAATGACAATCTTTGGTTTGTTTTCAAAAGCTACATGAGGCTATCATGCGCGAGGATTCATCAGAATTTGAAAAGAGTATAATACTTCAAGAATTCCGAAAGGGATTCAAAATTAGTGACGGGCTTTTGCGTCCATCAATGGTAAAGGTATATGCTGGTCCTGGCCCTGCCCAAAGAAGACGAGCCATCAGAAGATACAGGGTGAAAGTGAAACCATAGAGGAAAAGACTACAGAAGGAGATTCCACTTGGTTGTTCCCGACATGTTCAATCCCACACCTGCGTACATTTTTTTGTAAGAAACATCTGGATTGAACAAGGTCTGTAGTAAACATGTTTTTGTTGAGAGTTGTGATTGCCACATGAAATTTTACTCAGTTGATGTCATTGAAACCAATTTGAGGAAATGTAACATTAAGCTTAGAGGTTGCAGGCTCTTACATTTTGAGTTAGGTGTTATTATTCAATTTCTAGGAAACTAGTTTCTAAACTATGGATCCTAGTTACGGTGTTTGATTGGTTTGAACATTGTAATTGAAAGGCTTGCATACGGAACAATCTATCTATGGAGAAGCTCAGAATGAACATTTTCTGGATCATATCCAGGTTCTTGGAAATACCGGACATTCTGGTTTAATTGATATCTGTTATAGGTTGATTCATTTGGGAAACTTAGAATTGCAGTTAGTGATTTAGACAACACTTGCCACTTGTATTTAATTGGTTATAGGATCCAGTAAGTGGAGGAGGAGCTCCTAGGATAAGATAAGAGGGAGGTCACAACTGGCTGTCCACTAGGATATTTGATCCACATGAATAAAACAGCTTCAGCATGTACATGTATAGAAGAAATACAGGACTAGTAGTTGTTGGATGACGAAGAGCCATAAAAGAGACTATGTCTATGTTATTTCTTATCCTGCTTACCATCTTATTTTTCTTAAAGACACAATTTTCAAATGATAGGAGCCAAAAAAAAGTGATGGTACGGACAATAGTTAGATGATAAGGGTGGGTCAATGAGGCTGCGAAGGTGCCTATCTGCGGCGATGGAGGACTTCATGAAGGAGTTTTAAAGAGAAAGCAATAGGGTGGCCGGTGAACTTAAAAGAATCTCACTAATAGCTAGTGGGAGCCAAAGTCGAAATAACCCCCTTTTTTTTTTTTTAAAGTCGATCTAGCCGTTCATTTCGGTATTCATGTGTTTTTACTTTAGCCTTTATTGGTTTATAACTTTTTCATGCCTCACACATGGTTGACTGTGTGGTTTCCCTTATATTAAGATGAAGCCACACTTACCCTAGAATGCGACAACCAAATTGATTCACTCAATAACCCAATTAAAAGAAGTTAACCGATCCTATAAAGTTGTTGTGTTCCTTGGTTTGGTCTGTATCCACGTAGCTTATCAGTTGAGAATAATAAAAGCAAGTTTTCACGTCCTCAGTATACAATTACACAAGCAACAGAAGGTCAATATCTTGATGACAAGTAAGTAATTGTATAGTGGCACTTGGAACTGAACTGGCACCACTATATAAAATTGGAAAGAAAGTAAAAGAGAAATGAGAGAATAGCACGATGTGAACTGATGAAGAATATAAGAAAATAATATGGGTTCACAGTTCCTTCCTGGTATGAAAGAGATCACATTCAAGTACATATGGCCCATTACTCCCTTCTCCAAACAGATCTATTTCAACATAATGGTTAATGATAAAGTTTGGTTCCGCGAGTTGGTTTTTCGAAAGCAATTGCACTACGTTTTCTCCTTAGACAGGCCGGTGACCCGTCATTAGGTGTGTGTTAAAACGTTTTATTTTAGAAGAGCCATCATTTTTCATTATAATGAAGCATGCATGTAAGATGCCCATAATAGTATTGTAATGATGGTGTGTTAATTAGGTAAAGTTTTAAAACTTGTGGGAGTCAATAATGAAAGAAATGTATAAGATAGGTTGTTGGATGAATATTGAGCACCAATCCAATGCCTGCCCATTCCTTCCCTCTTTAAATGGCCTTTTCAGCCTCTGCCCAAATGTGACGATTTGCACATTTATCACTCTCCATCATTAGCTTTTCCTCAGACAGACAGAAAGGGTGCCCTGCCTCTTCTCATTACCAGCTCTCCTTCTTCTTCTTCTTCTTGCTGCTGCTCTTCTTCTTTGGTCAAGTGATAAAACAGTGGAGGAAATAACACAGACACGTCGTCAGCTTGCTAGCTATTTTATTTTTACACCCAAGTAAGTTGTTTTTCAACTCCCTTTATCATGCTTACTTAATAAATCGTATTGGCTTTGGCTTGGGCATAGCCTCAGAGGAGAACATTGTATCTCCGGTCGGGTCCGGTTGATCACATTATTTTCAGATCTTTCTTAACTCAATTCTTTCTTTCATTGTGACCTTGTGAGTGAGTTCCATTAATGCCGTTTATTACTTGACATTTACATTCTCAATGGATCCTATTTTATTGCTACATCACTCTCATTTAACTGTTTCATTTGCAAAATTCATATTGTTATATGGGAAAGTCAAATCTATTGCACAATCTTTGCATGGTTTCAATTATTTTGGTTTTCGCAAGCTCTATTTATATCCAAAGTGGGTTTTTTTTTTCAAGACATGAAAATTACAATCTGGAAAAGCACAAATGATATCCCAATAGTCCTATCTGTTACAGAAAGTAGTCACGCTTTATGGACTATTTTTCTGTGGGGTTTTCTGCTTCTCTTCTTTTCCATTAGAGCAGCTCTCTAGTTAGGGCGGAGCCAGGATTTCAGACAAAGAGAGGCAAACAGTACACAACTATTCAACTACACCAATTTCAGCCATGGATCCTGATTTCGCAAAATTATATGAAAATTTGCTGAATTTTTTGAAATTACGAAAAGAAAAAATTTCGAAAATTTTCAAGGTTTCTTCGTAAATTTCAGGGTTTTTATTCTTAAAAATACAAAAATAGCTACTAAATTTTAAATTTTTTCAAGGATTTTTTTTTGGGATTTTCCATAAATTTCGATTTTTTTCTTCTAATTATCTTTTATTCTAATTATTTAATAATTTTTTAAACCACTCCATAATTTTTTAATTATCACTTCTTTTACTTATATATTAATTTTTTAAATTACCCATTGATTTTCTAATTATAGGTATTTTGGTTTCATTTAATGTATTTAATACATTTATTTACTTGCACCGATTGTTGTCACGAGCAAGCGAAATGAGCGAGACTTTCGTATCGGACCTGTCATCGAGCGATCTAGTGTAGAACGAGGCAATTTTCTCCCATATTAGGTACAAAATTGGTTCATTCGCAGCAATAGGTGAGAGTCCTAAATATCTGTCGGAGACACAAAGGTACAAAATTGGACGCGATGGAGACACGAAGGAGCCAAGAGACATCCACGCCACGGTGAAATTTCTTGAACGCGACCGCGGGGAATTATATAAACAAGATTCAAAATGCATCATTGTGCCCATCAAAAGTTCAGAAATTCAATGAATAAAAGTTTTTTTTGAACTTGATGGAGGCAAGCTACAAATTTAAAGGGGGCAGTATGAAAAATACAAATATCTTAGTGAATTTTTTTAAAAAGATAAGGGGGGCAATTGACTTCCTTAACCAAAGGTAGATCCGCCTCTGTCTCTGGTACGCCTCCAAATTTTCTTGCTCACTCATGTCTCTCGGATGTACTATTATTTGATTAATAAGTACCGCAAGAAAACTGTTACATAACATGTGGTGTCTGACCGTAGATGAGGCGTCATAACATAAGTTCACATAAATCTACTAAACCTTTTATACCATCCCAAACTAAGTTAAGTTTGTAATTTGTAGTAGAGGAGGTGCCATCAATAGAAGTTGAAGCATCACCCGTATAAATAGTAATGTAAGTAATGTTTTGAAATGAGGTTCTGTGAATAAGATAAAGATAATACTAATTTAGAACAATAACTTACTTAAAAGAGTTACTAAAGTAAATGTATATTAACATCATCTTATGGCAACACTTAGTGACGGAGTCAGAATTTTTGTTGAGGGGGACAAAGTGATGTCATAATTAATTAAATATAATATAAAAATTTGTTACTTTAACATGAATTTTTTTTTAAATATAGCAAAAATGGAAGTACAACAATTACAGTCATTGAAGATGATTACTACTATATTCATTGAAGATTATTACTACTTTTAGAAACACAACACAAGAGAAGAGTTTAAATCATTGATTACTACTACATGAAGACAGGGAGGAGATTGGGTTGCTTACGATTTTTTTGTGGAGATGACCAACACAGTGATTAATGAAGACACCTGGTACCTAGAAGAAGAAGAATAAGGTGGTTTGGACCTGCCGGATCTTGTGAAGATGGACTCAAAAAATAACTCAATAGTTAAAGATCTTTGAAGATGATGAAATATGGGGTTTCCCCCATCTTATCCAATCGATGGAGTGTGAAGAAGAAACTGTGGATTTTGGTTTCTTGGATGGATTTAACCTCTATCTCTAACTCTAAAAGTAGAGTTTGGATTTGATATGTACATGATTTGAAAGATGAAGTCCTAGCTCAACTTAAAAATGAGAATAGAGGGACAAATAAAAAAAACTAATTGGGGAAAGAAAAAACAAAAACAAAATAATCTCAAAAGTCAAGGGGGCACTTACCCCACGTGAATCCGAGCCCAGCGACACTTAACTTATATGCACAAGAATGAACAAACTAAGCTTATTAATATTATATCATAGAAAACGTAGAAGAGAGTGTTACACGATGAGGGAGGGAACTAATAATTTATGAATTACGAAAGGTAAGCAAGATAGTGATAGTTATTACATTACTAAAATCGTATGTTCTAAATTCTTAAGTTTTGAAAGCAAGTAATATGGTGTTGAGTATTGCACCGACCGTATCTTCTGTATTATGTTTTATAATTTAAATGGTATTTGATGATTCCCTTTAAGCCTCCTCAAAGCCAACCGATGAACTCCATCTGCGTTAGTTTAGTGTCTTTTTGCAATCTCATTTACATCCAGTGTTTGTACGTAATTATCCTGAACCACAATAATTGCCCATTAGGAATCATACCATATATAGCTAACAGTAGTATCAGCATCAGCAGCTTTAATGAAACTCGGAGAGATATAGGTAATTCATGAAATCTTTATTTAAAGTGAACCATTAATAGCTTCTGTATGTCCACTGCTCACATTATCTTTTCGATTTCATAATTCCACTGAAGGTATTTGATGTCTTCATTTTTTACACACGCCAATTTGTTATCTGTTAATGAAACTTTCAATTTACAAATAATAAATATATATATATATATATATATATATATATATATATATATATATATATATATATATATATATATATATATATAAAGCCACATGAGCCTTTCAGTACATAAACTGACCATGAATCCATGTGCATTTGGTACTTGGATTCTAAACATTTACAGTAATTATTGCTGTAATTTTGTTGTTGTTATTCTTCTTATTATACTTAATCAACAACCTCACAAGTCAGCTAATAAACTTGTGGCTGATGACTTCACAAAGTCAAGGGTTTGAACCCTGCCAAAGGCTTTAAATAAATATATAAAAAAAATCTAAATTTCTTATTGTTCCTTGACAGGTTGCAAATATAATCAGTTGAACAAATGGAGAAGATTAACCATTTAAAAGCGAAACTCCTAGGTACCAATGGAGAAAAACAAGAGGAAAATGAAGTGAATTTGTTGAACAAAACATGGAATGAGTCGAAAAAACTATGGATTGTTGCCGGACCTGCTATTTTCACAAGATTTTCGACGTTTGGGGTGACTGTCATTACCCAAGCTTTTGTTGGACACATAGGTCCTACTGAGCTTGCTGCCTATGCTCTCGTCTCTACCGTGTTTTTGAGGTTTGCCAATGGCATACTGGTATGCTAATAGTCCTTTACCAACATCATCTGCTGAATAAGCTAAGTTTGTCATTAATTATGAACTCTGAATTGTGCAGTTGGGGATGGCTAGTGCACTGGAAACTCTATGTGGTCAAGCTTATGGTGCAAATCAATACCATATGCTGGGAGTCTACCTGCAAAGATCCTGGATAATTCTATTCTTTTCTACAATTTTTCTTCTTCCAGTTTTCATCTTTACTACACCGATTCTATTATTACTAGGCCAGGATAAGCACATTGCTGAAGTTGCGGGGGTTGTGGCCTTGTGGCTTATCCCAGTTTTATTCTCATACATTGTGTGTTTTACATGCCAAATGTATCTCCAAGCTCAGAGCAGGAACATGATCATTGTCTACATGGCTACGGTAACCCTCATCATTCATGGGTTCTTGTCCTGGCTTCTAACCGTGAAGTTCCAATTGGGTCTCACTGGTGCCATGGTATCCACTATCCTTGCATTCTGGTTACCAAATATTGGACAACTTATATTCATCTTTTATGGAGGGTGCCCCGATACATGGAAAGGTTTTTCGATGCTAGCGTTCAAGGATCTTTTGCCCATCATCAAGCTTTCTTTATCTTCTGGCGTGATGGTTTGGTATTTTATCTATTTATTAATTATTGTTATTTTTCGAATTATCATAGTAACTAAAAACTTTCTTGTGAATATATATATATTTTTTTAACAGTCTCGAACTCTGGTATAACTCGGTACTGGTCCTCTTAACGGGAAACTTAATAAACGCAGAGGTTGCTATAGATGCTCTTTCCGTCTGGTAATTCTAATCTACTATGCCAATTTTTTTATTACAGTTCAATGCCATAAGCTGATGTTTATTCACTTCAACAATAAACATCTAAATGAATACACGTTTATGCACTGATTTTATTATATGGTAATATGAAGAGTATTTTTTTCTCAGTTGTTTTCAGCAACTTTTGTCAATTTCTACATGATTTGAACAATAACTGACTTCTTGTCATGTGATACAGCCTCAATATCAATGGGTGGGAGATGATGATATCAGTTGGTTTCATGGCTGCAATAGGGTATTCCTTACGACCCTTTTCTCATTACTACTTTGACATTGCCTTATAACTTCTTCAAGAATGGGAGTCTTCTTGTAAAGCAGCCATTGCCATAACCATCTCCTACAAATGTAATTTTTTTCAGTGTGCGAGTGGGGAATGAGCTAGGAAGAGGAAGCTCAAAAGCGGCCAAGTTCTCGATTGCTGTAACAGTTCTGACATCGTTGGCTATAGGAATTGTGTTATTTGTACTCTTCATAACATTAAGGGGAAGACTAGCTTACATATTTACAGATAGCAGAGAAGTGGCGAAAGCAGTTGCTCAGCTCTCACCTCTACTGGCCTCCTCCATACTACTTAACAGTGTTCAACCAGTGCTTTCAGGTGACTTTCTTCCTAGCTGTCTCATAGTTTTATGATCAGAAGGGTGATTGTCTGGCTAAAAGTATAATCTTGATCCGTGCCATTGAAACAAACTAGTGATATTTTGCTAATCCGTACCTTTATTTTTTTGAAAGGGGTTGCGATTGGTGCTGGGTGGCAAAGTGTTGTAGCTTATGTGAACGTGGCCTGTTATTACTTGATAGGGATTCCTCTTGGGATTGTGCTTGGTTACGTAGCAAATTACCATGTCTCCGTGAGTTATCTCGCACCTTTCCTTCGTTTGTGCATGAAACAATGTTGTTTAATTGTCTGTGGATTTGACTTCGATTTAAAAGGAAAAAAGAGAAAAAAGATTATGAGAGCAGAAGCAGTAAGTTGTTTCTTGATCAAACAACATGTATGTATATTTTTTTTCAGGGGATTTGGGTTGGTATGTTGATAGGCACAGCTGTTCAGACTATTGTGCTTGTGATCATTACTTGGAGAACTGACTGGGATAAACAGGTAAAGCCTTGTATTTTCCATCATTGAACACAGAAGGAGAAATATCATAGATTTCTTTTGAAGTAGAACTTGACACACCAATTCCTCGTTCTGGTTCTATTGGATGTTGCAGGTATCTCTAGCACATGAACGTGTGAACAAATGGTTTGTGCCTGAATCTGGAGAGTCTAACTCTGACGGTGCATAGGGGTGGACAATTTTTCATTTTTTTTAGTTTCTTTTTAAGAAATTTTGTGGGTATGGACATTTGTTATGATGTTTTTATATAATTTATTTAGTTGTGCAATCATAATAAGGTATCATGCATGGAAAGAAACTATGTCAAAACCACATCAAACCACTGGTACTCAATCACACTGCCTTTTAACTTTAGATTATATCCAGAAACACAATGACACTCTAGTGCCCACAAAAATGTGCTGAACGATCCCATGCCTTAACTTGAAAGAAACAATTCAGTTTCGGGAAGCAGAAGGCAACATATTGAAGAAGAGGACAATCTATGTCAAAACCACATCAAACCACTGGCACTCAATCACACTTCCTTTTAACTTTAGATTATATCCAGAAACACAATGACACACTAGTGCCCAAAACCATGTGCTGAACAATCCCATGGGACTTACCATGAAAGATACAATTATATGATTTACAGGCCAGTTTGGGGAAGGGGAAGGCAACATATTGAAGAAGAGGACAATATGTCAGCCACTTCCTATTGAAGTCTACGAAAAGCTAATCCAATGTGGATATTCTTTGCCAAATGAGTCTCCGTGTTTGTTAGCTCAACACACTTGAGTTACTTTTTAAGTTATTATGATGTAAATCGAGATTCATCTGAAAACTGACTCATTTGGTCACAGATTCTCTGGTTTGTATGGTTTTTTTTCAGCTATTCTTTGGGAGATAAATCTGGATTGTCTTTGATGATGCATAAAAACGGTCACATCCTTTAGCCATACATGTGTCATGATAATCTTGAGGAAATACGGGCCCAGCGTCAGTCCAACATTGATCCGGCCTAAGCGGTTCCAAGCCCTCCTAATTCAGTCCGCTAGATGAACCCGAACTCTTACAACATGTTAGGTCCACAGGTCTCACAACTATCCTCAATACCCGTAAGTCCTACTAAGGCAAGTATCTCGATGATTAGCTTCGGACGGACAATTACAACGACTCTTTGCTTCCAACTAGGAAGCAAATACCAGAGTATATTCCACACAGGGAAACTCTCTTCTATGGATTGCTCTTGGATTGTGAATTATCTCACGCGTATCTAGGAGCACAAGACTAATAAGAAACTTTCCTCCTACAACACGACTCCTAATTAGAGAATGATCTCCACGAAGATCTCCTTCCTAAACTATGCCTTCGATGGCCTGGTAGAACCAGAACTCCTGCACTATAAATAAGACATGAGGTTGGTAAGCTAAGGTATCCTACAAATTCTCTATTTACAACATTACGGCTTCCTCAAATCCTTGTCTGACTTTAGTATCGAAGTGTCATCGGCCACCACAATGGTGGTCCGTGGCTCACGTGCGTTACTTGTGCAGGTCAAAGCAGGGAGCGAAAAATGAATGCATCAGTTTGGCGCCATCCGTGGGGATGACAAAGTTCTTAACTTTTCATTAGCGTCGTCTCCCTTCAAAACCCAGAGAGATGGTGACCACTAGGTCACGCAACAACGAAGAACAAGGGGACATGTCAAACGCTCAGGCTGGCGTCATACCGCGCTTTCAGCAATTCCAGTCATGCACGGGCAACAGACTCACGCCCCCGCGCCAACAACAACAACGATGGACCCCAGAATTGATATGTTGTCATCTTAAATACAACAGATCGCCAAGGCAGTGGAGGCTCTCACGCGACAAAATTCACCACCTACTAATGGAGACCGGGAGCAACACAAGCCTCCGTCTTCGAAGGATGGTAGAAAGCAAACACAGGAAAGTCAAGCCCCCGTTAGTTCTCATTGGACTAGGGGAGGTTGCGCGGCTAACACTGAGCCTGCTGCTAGGGCAGAGAGGCTCGACCCTCAGAACCCCTTTCCGCAGAGGGTCTCATGACCCAGACGTGTTGTACCGTCTCTCTGTCCCACCATTTGTGGACTGAACATGAATGAGGCCCTCCCGAGGAAGTTCACTCCCCCGAAGCTCGACTTCTACGACGGAACCACCGATCCATTCGAACACCTGCGCCATTACCAGCATGTAATGGCCCTCAAGGAAGGAGCTGAGTCGGTAATGTGCAAAAAATTTCTTACCAGCCTGAAGAAGTCAGCACTGAGGTGGTTCCACAGCCTTCTGCTGAGGTCGATCGACTCCTTCAAGACACTGGCAAAGGAGTTCCTGACAATTTCGTTGGGAGCCAGTGTTTTTGAAAAGGCCCACACTACATATTCTCTCTCTCAAGCAGAGGTCCCACGAGACACTCAGAGAGTATGTTACGCGCTTCAACAATGAGTTGACCCTCATTGACGGATGCAGTGATGATACAGCCGTGACTGCCTTCACGGCGGCCTCAAGGAGGGAAAGCTTTATGGAGATCTCACCTTGGAGCCCCCTCTAGACATGATAGAGCTTTTCAAGAGAGCCCAAAAACACATTACCTTGGAGGAGCTGAGGACCGTGAATAGGGAAACCGAATGCGAGAAAAAGCCCTCCGCTTCTAAGGACAAGAATGAGGGAAAAAGACGCGAAGACGACGAAATGAGCAAAAGAAAGCGCAGAAACAACAGGTCAGATCCTAGTCGGTCCAGGCCAGCGAAAGCATCCAACTACGTTGGATCCAGAACTGTGACGCCCTTCAATTCCAGTTGGTCGGACGTACTAAACTCCATAAAAAATTAGGAAGATCTGAAATGTCCCCTAAAGGAACATGGAGACCCCATCAAACGTGACAATGACAAGTAATGCGCATACCAAAAGGAGGGTGGCAACGATACCAATAATTGCAAGAGTTCGAGGTATGAGGTTGAGTACTGGATCCGCAGGGGCAAACTAAAAGAATTTCTAAATTCTGAGAAGCGGCCAGAATGAACCAAGGACCAGGGGGAGTCAATTAAAGAAATAGAGAAGGAGACTCCAGGGATAATCTATGTCCTTCATGGAGTCGGATCGAATGAAGACCAATCATACAGGTCTCGCAAACGAATCTTACTGGAGATGCAGACACAACCCGCGGATGAGGACATACGTGTTTGCTACTCAAGGGTCCAGAGCTCCATCCCCACTTTGACCTTTACGGACAAAGACCTCAAAGGAGTCTGAGCGCCGCACAACGACGCCCTAGTCATCTCGATCTCCATTGTAAGGTGGAAGATAAAGAGAGTTCTGGTGGACACAAGAAACTCGCTCAACGTCCTGTTCTTCAACGCGTTCAGCAGTATGGATCTCAATGAGGAAAACCTGACATCTGCAGATTACCCGCTGATTGGGTTCAGCGGGGAGAAATGCTTCCCCATCGGCAAGATAAGGTTGGCGATAGTGGTCGGAGAGCCGCAGCTAAGAAAGGTCTTGTTTCTGGACATCATGGTGGTAGACGCACCATCGACTTACAACCTTGTATTGGGAAGATCATGGCTCCACCAGATGGAATCAATAATCTCCACCCTTCACTAGTGCATTAAGTACACAATTAACCACTCAAAAGGGACAATACGTGGAGACCAACCTACGACACGAAGCTGCCATTACACCGCACTTAAACAAATAGAATGCTCCCAGATCCAATTACAAGTGCGAGGCCAAACAACATCAAAGACATCACATTCAAGCGGTACAGGAGCAATATGTTCTTCCGCCTAACAAAACAGAGAGGCCATGGCAAGTGGGAACACATTCCCCGGACATTCCGTCGGTGCGGAGATTAACCCCTCCACAAGGTTTACTCTTCAGTAACCTCTATAACGCCTTGACAATCCACTGAACGATCCACAAGAGCAACCCGAATTCACTTCAAGGCCATGATCAATTTCCCTTTGTCAACAGTTTGTCTACTTTCAGTCGTTTATTTCCTTTTCCATAGTCAATGTAGAGTTTTAGTTCTTAAAGACTAATGTGATTCACAATCATTTAAGAAATAAAGGAAGAATTATGAAAACAAACTCTATTGATTATTGGAAAGATGTAACAACAAGCGCCTTGAGGCGGATACAAAAGACTACATACTACAAGCATCTGAATACAGTGCGACATGAAGTAAATACTCGTTTAGACAATTCAACTACGAGAGGCATCCGAAGAAGACTCCACTCCTCAACCTCTCCGTGAAGACTGGAATGAGCAATAATAAGATGAAAACATCATGTTCAACGCCTCCGCAGAGATATCCCTCAAAATCGGCAACCAGAAGCACCGCAAAAACTTACGGCCAACTCACACGCTCGATCCGATCAACCAGATGAACTTGGGACAAGTATTAGGTGGACTTGGAACGCATACACCCTCCCGCGAAAGGAATACATGAGTATTTGGGAATCAATGGCCCACTCTGGCAGGCCATTTCCAACTCCACCCCAACCCGGATGCTGACTTTCAGCGCAAGGCAAGGCAACAGAGCTAATCGAGAAGTGGTGGAGGCAGACACTCGGACAATGGCTGCTGGTGTTATCTTTGGAATTAAACATTTGAGAACAGTGATAAGGCATCAACACATAAACGACAAATTCTTCCCTTGGGGAGAGAATCCGTACTACTTCTCTGTAATACGAGAAGTATTACGGGATCTCAGTAGATCAACTATGTGCCCACCCAGAACATGTGACCAAACATAACAAAAACTATCGTCGTGCCTAATCAATGACTCCAGAGATGGAAATCCACCTTCAGCATTTGGAAAATCTAAAGCATTTTCTTCAAGCAAGAACATTACAGGAGATAAGCTCTACGAAAGATAGTACCTACAACGATTGAAGGACACCATTATATAGGCATGATGGTTTACCAAATGGGCGCTCCAACATTAACTGTCAAGCATTGAATACCGTATGGTAAACGAGGAGACAACGACTCTTGAGGAAACTGCACAAACCACGTTCGTTCAATTAATGGTGTTGCACGCAACCCCATCAATTGAGGGAGAGTAATCGATACTCAACTGTCACGCGACCTACGTCATACACGTGTCATCGCGCGATTTATGTCGTTCACATAGCGCAACCATGCAGGAAACCCTTGTTATTCCTCTATGGGCCCATGGGCTCGGCCTACCATTCAAGCAATATTCTACCACATGCCTGGCAGGAGCACTGGAAATCCTAGTCAATTCCGACATACGGATCGTACCTATGAATCACTAGGTGATTTAAGGTAACTTTGTCCACACAATGCACCATGTTTTCCATCCACACAACGCACCATCTTGGTGGACATAAGTTCGTACGCCCTTTAGCAGGCGGAACCCTTCTCCAACCGGGCAAGCTTAGTTAGCCAAGGTTGATGACTAAGGCTACTGGTTCACCCCGATACCTAGTCCATCTAGTGCGGACCCTGATGATTTAGGAAGCGAGAGTCTAATTAGCGTTATCACGCCTGGTGACGACCTTGATGATTTAGGAACGCATACACCCTTCGCGGTCAATGATCGCCGAACCCGTTTAGGTAAGCCTAGCTGGTGACGACTGAAAACGAAAACTTATGATCAAAGCCCATACCTGTAGCCCTCACTGTCCGAGCGTAGATGGTTTGGAAGGTGGGTGCATAGTCAGTCTTGAACTGATTCTGACGGCTCGCCACGAGACCACTGTTTTCAACGTGGCTGCCAAATTACCAATCCTGAACTTGTAGCTCCTATTGCGTGGGTGTAGATAGTTTAGAAGGTGGGAGCCTAGTCACTCCCGAACTGATCCCGACGGCTCGCCACAGGACCACTGCTTTTCAGCGTGGCCGCCGAATCACCAACCCTGGACTTGTAGCCCCTACTGTACGGGTGTAGATAGTCTAGAAGGTGGGAACCTAGTAAGTCGCGAACTAATTTCGACGGTTCACTACGGGACCACTATTTTTCAGCGTGGCTATCGAAACTCCTAAATTTGTAGCTTGATGCACACAGGAGTAGATGATTTTGACAGTGGGAGCCTAGTCAATCCCGAACTGATTCCGACGGCTTGCCATGGGACCACAACTTTTAAGCCTGGTCGCCGAACCCCTTTACCTCGGACTTGTAGCCCTTACCACGCAGGTGTAGATGGTTCGAAAGGTGGGAGACTAGTCAGCCCTTGACTGATGTTAACAACTCGCCACGAGACTACTTCTCTTCAGCGTAGTCGCCAAATCTTTACTCCCCGAACCTGTAGTCCATATTGCTCGGACATAGATGGTTCGAAAGATGGGAGCCCCAAGCAGCTCGCCACACGACCACCCCTCTCATTTGAAACAACGGCCGCAAAGATGAATCTATTCGAGTTAGCGTCTTCACGCTCAAACGGATTGCTCATTCTAATATCAAGCCACTCACGCTGATACATAGATCATCCGGCCAGTGCCCGGGTAAATGCTACATAGAATAATGCTCTGACACATACACTCGCCCATAGCAGCAGCTGCAACCGACCAATCAAACAAGCAAGGCAAGCCTTAGATAGCTTACCTTGGGGACAAGACACAGCTCAGGCAACCCAACCCCCTGCTAAATTGTCTGCAACATGCCCACTATCGGACATGACTACACAACAATGATCCTGAGTCATTTGCAATATAAAGCGGTCAAGCTCTCTACTACAGACAGACCACTCAGCGTCCTATTGATTTAACCTGCCTATGTCAAAGCAAGACAACAAGGCGAAATGAAAAACATGCAATCAAGACAACAAGCGCAGAACTAATAAAACTATTTTCATTAACGGTCATAACGGAAAGGGTACAAGTATACAAAGTTTATTCTTTATCAGGAAAAGGTACAAAAACATAAGAGCTAAGCCTATTGGAGGAAGGAACATGAGCTACGTCCGCACACACCATGGCCTGGGCATCAAAGCCTGAACTGTCCGCCTCGTCCAATGACGCAAAGACAATAGACAAGTCTACATACAATATCTTCTTGTAACGGCCGAGGTCCCATTCTGGATGCCCCTCCTTCATCAACGCCAGCAGTTCCAGCCTACTGTGTACAACCCAACGAAACTCGCATCTTCGAGTCAGCAAAGTCATGCTCCAACAGCTTCAACTTGCAAGTCAGCACGTCAACCTGAGACTGCTCCATGGCCAGACCGCTCTTCACAGCACTGAGCTCATGCCATTCCAGTTCGAGCTGGTTCTCGACCTTCCTTGCCTCTCGAGCATTGAACTCCATATAGGATTCCAGTTGTTGCTTCTAAGTAGAACAATTGGCATCCTTCAAAGTATTTTCTTATGCAAGAGATCGCAGTTCAGAACATGCCTTAGCCGCAACTTCCTGTGCAACCTCTACGTCTCAGCGGATCCGACTCAACTTTTGATTGAGTTCGTCTCTTTCAGACACCGCCTTTGCCAGATCACGCTCAAGGGCCTCCAGACGATCCCTCTGAATCTCAGCGGCCACGATTGACTAATCCAGTCTCTTCTCCTCATCCTGCTTCTGCAGCTGCTCAATTGCATAGAGCGCATCAGAATACAGCGCCTGCATGTGCGAGAAGACATGTTCCATGGTGTATACCCTCTCACGAGCCACCTCGACTTCTGTCCCAACAACGACCACCTGGCTCAAGTGAGACATACCCAGCATAAGGTACTTTAAACCTTTATCTATACACCCTTCCAGTGTATCCTCCTCGGATTTTGGAGCGCAATCCATCAGCCAATTGTGATGCCTGCTTATATGCTTCCTCGAAGCATACTCCACATCAACCTCTTGGTGCTAGACCTGAGAGCTCATCCTTACCGAGTCTGGTGAAAACAAGCTTATCCGCTTATCCGGATGAAGCCTTCTCAGATCAGGAATCACCCTGGCACCACTCTTCGCAGTTGCCACTATTCTCAAGCTCTCTTCCGCGACCTTTCCCTTGTCATGAACACCTGAACCTTTAGTGCGAGTTGGCTCGACAGGGTCTGGAGGAAGAGGAAGACGCGAATCATGGCCTAGAACGATACGGTGAACAACGCGAACTACAAGAAACTTGGCATGTGCCACGACCACTTTTAGACGGGGCCTCATGGGACAATCAGATTCTACAACCTCAGGCAGATCTTCACAGAAGCCTTCTACTGGAACAGTCCCGCGCGAATCAACACTGACAAAAGCCGCCATTGCAACCCGCACTAGACGCTCATTCAAAGCTTCGACCTCCATCACTGAGATTCAACTTGTCTTCAACCCCTACAAACCGCAGGTAATCCTTCTCCTAGCCGGACATCAGTCTCTGCTCTGACATGCCAATCAGACTCACACACTTCTCCCACTGGAGCGGGTCGTGCTGAAGGCAACCCAGTTCTGACATGGGACCACTTCGAACTCACGAATGAGGCAAGCGTTTCAGATGGCTCCTCCACGTCAAAAAAAATGGGAGCCCTGGCCCCAACAACCTTTCTCTTCCTAGAACTGGCCCCATCTTCCCATTTAACTCACAACGCTCGGTAATAGTGGGGGCCATGTGCCAGTTGTCCCACAACCCACTGCGGATGAAGTTGGGAACGCCTATGACGTCCACCACGTTCTTCATCGACAAGCCGGTAAACGTTTCCATAATGTTTTGCTCTTCTAGGGTAAGAAGAGTAGTGGGAAACCTTCCTGCAAAGAAATGCGAGCAACGATTAGCTAGCCTAAAATCAAGCATACTGAAGTCAAAAGAAAAAACTGAACTTACGAAACGGCCTGAACTCTCGTTCGAGCGGAAGACCCTTGCACCATAAATACTTCGAATCCATAGGGGCTAAGAAGTAGTACTACTGTCAGAACTTGAAATCATCGGACAGATTCACGAAACAGATCGGTGACATCATCTTATAGACGTTGTTACCCTTCAGATGAGGGGAAGTCAACAATTGGATTACTTGCGGAGTTACGCTGACGCCAACCTCCTTATCCCTAATCAGGATGATCATATATCCATTAGGCCCCAATTGGGCCGAAAGAATCCCCAGAAGATCCAAGAATTCCCAGATCACGTCCAGAACGGGAAAACACACTCTAATTTGAAGCATCCCATGATGCAAACAGATGAACCCCGCCTGTGGCGACATTGGCGTTTTGTTACCCTTCAAAACATACAACGACAAGTCTTCAGGGACCTCAAATTTCGTACGAATTTCAGCAAGGCCAGGTTAAGAAAGCAACATGTTTTCAAAAAACTCCAAGCTCTTGACAAATGTTGCATTATCAAGAAGATTTTATTGAACTATGAAGAAGATGAACAATATTTTCTAATCAAAAGACGAACAAAGCAGTAGCTTCAAAAGCAAGGAAATAAAAGAGTCGGACTCTGCACTACGGATGACCTAAATAGGGATTAGGTTCCCTCATATTTTCTGCTAAACCGATGCACATTCATTAATGCAGCGCGCGACTTAAACAATGATTCAGACTCAATTATCATCATGAGCGGCGTATCTTTTCAAGAGATGATTTAGCGAACCGATGTGACGGACCACTAACTCGTGGGGAGTGGCTGATGATGCATAAAATTGTCACATCCCTAACCCATACACGTGTCATGATGATCTCGAGGAAATACGGGGCCAGCGCCTGCCCAACATTAATCCAGCCCAAGCGTAGTCCATCAGACAAACCCAAACTCTTACAACATGCTAGCCCACACGTCTCACGACTATCCTCAATACTCGTAAATCCTATTAAGGCAAGTATCTCGAGGATCAGCTTCGGATGGGCAACTACAACGACTCTTTACTTTCAACTAAGAAGCAAATACCAGAGTACATTCCACACAGGGAAACTCCCTTCTATAGATTGCTCTTAGATTGGGAACTATATCCCACGTAACTAGGAGCACAGGGCTAACCGGGAACTTCCCTTCTACATGACGACTCCTAATTAGATAAGGACTTCCACGAAGATTTCCTTCCTAAACTACGCCTTCGATGGCCTGGTAGAACCAGGACTCTTGTACTATAAATAAGACATGAGGTTGGTAAGCTAAGGTACGCTACAAATTCCCTGTTTACAACATTACGCCTTCTTCAGATCGTTGTCCGACTTTAGCATCAGAGTGCCATCGATCACAACAACAGTGGTCCATGGCTCACATGCGTTACTTATGCAGGTCAACAGATCAGAGGGACTAGGTCAAAGCAGGGAGCGAAAATGACTACATCAATCGTATTTACACACGCACACACAACTTGAGGTGGAAGAGTTCTTATGTCACAATTTTCCATGGAATATCTTTCCCTTGCAACCAAACAAAGCCTAAATAAATTACTCAAGATGTACTTAAAAAAATACTTCTAGGTAAGTGATGTAGTCATTTTTCGCTCCCTATTCCGATCTGATTCTTGCTGACCTGTTGACCTGCACAAGTAGCACACATGAGCCACGGACCACAATTGTGGTGGCCGATGACACTTCGATGCTAAAGTCAAACAGAGCTCTGAGGAAGGTGTAATGTTGTAACCGAGAGTTTGTAGCGTACCTTAGCTTACCAACCTCATGTCTTATTTATAGTGCAAGGAGTCATAGTATAACCAGGCCATCGTAGGCGTAGATTAGGGAGGAGATCTTCATGGAGATCCCTCTCTAATTAGAAATCGTGTTGTAGGAGGGAAGTTTCATGTTATCTCTGCGCTCCTAGATACGTAGGAAATAGTTCTCAATCCAAGAACATTTCGTAAAAGGGAGTTTCCCTGTGTGGAAGATACTCTAGTGTTTGCTTCCTATTTGGGAGCAAAGAGCAACTGTAATTGCCCGTCTGAAGTAGATCCTCGAGATACTTGCCTAAGGAGGGCTTATGGGTATTGAGGACAGCTGTGAGACGTGTGGGCCTAGCATGCCATGAGAGTCCGGGTCCGCCTAGCGGACTGAATTGAGTGGGCTTAGAATCGCTTGGGCTTGTTCAGTGTTTGGCTGATACTGGGGTCCGTATTTTTTTGAGATTATGATGACACGTGTATGACTCAGGGGTGTGACCATTTTTATGTATCATCAGCTACTCCCCCTCGAGTTAGTGGGTCGTCACATCGGTTCGCTGAGTCATCTCTTGAAGGGATGCGCCGCTCATGATGATTGAGCCTGAATCGTTGCTTGAGCCGCACGCACATTAATGGCACGTGCGTTGGTTCGGCGAAAAAGATGCGGGAATCCATCCTCTATTTAGGTCATCTGCAGTGTAGAGTCTGATTCTTCTACTTTGTTCATTTTCGAAGATATTGTTCTAAAAAGATCGTTCGACTTCTTCATGGCTCATGAAAATCTTCTTGATAATGTTGTTTTGGTTGTGGCCCTAGAATTTTTTGAAAACGGGTTGTCCGAGCTCGGTCTTGCTGAAATTTGTACGAAATTTGGGGTTCTCGAGGACCTGCCATTGTATCTCCTAACGGGTGACCAAACGCATGTGTCACCTTCTACCGATTTCATCTGTTTACATCGTGGGATGCTGCAAACTGGATTGCATTTTTTGGTACTGGACGTGATTTGGGAGTTCTTGGATCTCTTAGGGATTCATCCAGCTCAGTTGGGGCCTAATGGATATAGGATCATCCTCATGATTTTGCTCAGTGCCAGGGAGGCTAGTGTTAGGGTGACTCCACGGGTGATCCAATTGCTGACCTTTCCTCGACTGAAGAGCAATGTTGTCTGTAAGATGAAGTCACCGAAGTGCTTCGGTAAACTGCTTGATGATTTCAAGTTCTGGCAGAAGTATTGCTTCTTGGCTCCTGCGAATTCGAAGTATTTCTGATGCAGGGGTTGTCTGCTCGAGCGATGGTTCAGACCGCTCCGTAAGTTCAATATTTTTCTCACGACTTTGATATGCTTGATAGCGAGTCGACTGTCATTACTTGTGTTCCCTTGCAGGAAGGTTTCCTACCACTCTTCTCACCTTAGATAAGCAAAACACCATGGAGGTGTTCTGTATCATGCTGCAAAGGAAGGAGGTCGATGTCATAAGAGTTTCCAACTTATTCTGTAGTGGGCTATGGGACAACTGGCACGTTGCCTCCACTCTGTATCGTGAGTCGTGCATTAAGTTGAAAAATGGGGCCCAATCTAGGAAGAGGAAGGCCGTTGGGGCCAAATTCCTGTTCTTTCCGATGTGGAGGAGCCGTCTGAGACACTTTCTTCCTTCGTGAGGAAGAGGGCTCGCATTAGAGTTGGGCCATCTTCGGCAATAGTGCCTCCACAATGGTCTGATATGTTTTCAACATTCATTGAAAGATTACTACATCAGCTAAACAACACACACACCCTAGATAACTGGAATAACGAGTTAATTGTGCTTACCTGTCTCCACATTGAAACCTGTACAAGAAATGCAAATATAATCAAAAGTCTTGGTCATATTACTTGTTAATTGTCAGAAAGGAAAAATGAATCTGCAATAGTAGTGGAAGGCCAAAATTTATCTCACTAGGTCAAACAAAAATAAAGGAAATAAAACTTCAATGCATTGATGACCTCTTCCAACCAAAAAGGTTCTCTATTTTTTCAAAAGTTAAATTTATTGATGACTATGATAGATTTACAATACAAGGCTGCCTTAAAGAGAATTTATGGTATTCCAACTTACGAACAAGAATTCAAAATACAATCTCCTTAGCCTAAGATTGGATGAATCCAAGGGCAAAAAAGAATTGCAATGTCGACGGTCAAGGTTCTCATAACTATTATCCATCACTTTGTTGCGGAAAACTTTGTGGTTTCTTGTAGACTCCAACTTACGTTGTAAAGTTTACATTGATCTAAAGATGATGAATTGTTAAAAAAAATATATATATTATTTTCTAAAAAATTCAACGAGTCAATATATGGTCAATTATTATTATTATTATTATTATTATTATTATTATTATTATTATTATTATTATTATTATTATTATTATTATTATTATTATTATTATTATTATTATTATTATTATTATTATTATTATTGTAAAAGCCTAAGGCATAAATATAAATAATAACGATTACAATATTGTTGTCCTGCTACAGTTGCTAAATGATGAGCCTCAAAGTTTAGGTCTCTGTTAATAAAATTACAAATCCAGGATATATGCAATTAAGAAGATGCCTAATGTTGCCAATAAGAGGACGTCACACCCAACACATGGTCGTCCCAGTCTCGGGTTTGTTTTCTTGCAAAATGGATTGTAGCATCCCAGAATCTCACAAAAGAAGAAGGTTTGTCTTCCAAAATTTGGCATGGATCAACAAGTTGAAAACAAAGTTGAAATACAAAGAAACAAACAAGTTGAAAAACAAAATTGAACATACTGCTTGTTAGCAATGAAGGTTGCCGAAATCGATGAATCATTGACTGAAGTGTGAGCTGAATCACGGCTGGAACTTGCTGGATTTACTAGAACTTGGCTGGAAGTGAAGGAGATAAGGGAAATAAGAAGAAGGTGATGGAATCCTCTATCACCGCCTCACCCCACCGCCCTTAGTGGGGCTATAAAGGAAGGGTTCTTCCTTCTTCCTCTCTATCGATCTTCCTTTTTCTGTGTTGTGAGTTTTGTGAGAAGTTCGGGTTCTTCAACCCTTTCTTTTGTTTATACGTGAGAAAGAAAAGAGAAAAGTAAGGAGAGATAAAGAGATTTCCTTTTTTTGTGAGAGATATACACACCACACGTATATCTATGGTGTCATTTAGACACGTGTATTTAACGTCATTGACATTGTGTATCTTTCTCCATTTGTATTCTTCAATCTCACTAGTGAAGGTATTTTCTTTGCCCGTGGACGTAGGCAAACTTTTCGAACCAAGTTAAATTTCTTGTGCGGTACGTGTTTTATTTATTTTCATTTAATTTTAATTGTTTTGTTTATACTTTGGATTTATTACTTTCTATTGCAACTATCAATTGTGTTTCACATATGTTATGCTTTCGCGAGGCGCAACAAGTGGTATAAGAGCCGAAGGTGTTTCCTTGGGTTGGTTTGTGTGTAAATTGGCAGTTTTGTATGAAAGAATTGAAGAACGTGACAATAATGTCAACTTCAAGTTTCAGTTTGAAAATGAATACTACAGTCGTTAAATTTGATGCCAAAAAGTTCAACGGGAAGAACAATTTCGGCATGTGGCAATGTGAAGTATTGGATGTGCTCACACAACAAAACTTAGAAAATGTTTTGGGAGATAAGCCGGACATCATGAGAGAAGATTGAAACAAATTGAATCGACAAACATGTGGATCTATCTGACTGTGTTTAGCGAAAGAACAAAAATATTTCGTTATAAAGGAAACATCCGCTAATGTGTTGGGAAAAAGTTGGAAGACAAGTATATGACGAAGAGTATTCAAAATAAACTCTTCCTCATGAAGCAAATTTCTCAGATGAATATGAGACAATGTATTACTTTGTCTGAACATTTGGATAAATTCAATAGGTTGATTGCTGACCTATTGAATTTAGAAGAAATTGCTCCAGAGAATTATAAGGCTTTGTGCCTTTTGAATTATCTTCCAGAAGAATATGAGCATTTCGTGACAACTTTGTTAATGGGAAAAGAATCATTAAATTATGATGAGATTGCTACAACGTTCCTCAATTATGAGTACAGGAAAATGAACCTCAAAGTCTATAGAGATACAACGTCTGAAGCATTGTCTACGAGGGGAGGATCGAAAAGTCAAAAATCTGGTGGTAAAAGAAATAAATCTTGATCCAAATCAAAAAGTAGGTCAAAGGCTCCGGCGATAGATGAATGCGCTTACTGTCGTCAAAAAGAGCATTGGGTCAAAAATTGTCTGAGAGTCAAAACCAAAGAGAAATGGAAGAAACACACCAATGCAAATGTTGTCAAGCATAGTGATGAAGATTCTGATGAGTATTCCTTATCTATATCAGCATTAATGTGTTCCACTGACGAGTGGATTGTCGATTCGGGTTGCACTTATCATATGTGTCCCCATAGGGACTTGTTTTCTAACTTTAAGATGGTGGAGTTGTTCTGATGGGTAATGATCCGGCATGCAAAACAGAAGAGATAGGTACAATGCGGCTCAAGTTGTTTAATGGTATCATCCGGGATTTGAAAGAAGTCAAGTATGTTCTTGCTTTGAAGAAGAATTTCATCTCAGTAGGTTCCTTGGATACCAAAGGTTACAAGATAACTGAGTCAGATGGTGTTCTCAAGGTTGTGTTTGGTGTAATGATAGTGACCAAGGCAAACAAAAGAAGTAATTTGTATTTCTCGACCGGGAATACAATTACGGGTGATGTTGCAGTTACTGAGACTGCACATGCTTATTGTGATACTACCAGAATGTGGCACATGCGTTTAGGGCATGTTGGCTTTGAAAAATATGCAAGCTCTTATAAAACAAGGTTTGTTAAAAGGTGCTAAGACCTACAAGTTAGAATTTTGTGAACATTGTGTAATGCAAGCAGACAAGAGTCAAGTTTGGCACCTTTATCCACCATACTCATGGGACTCTTGATTATGTATACTCGGACGTTTGGGGACCTACCAAGCAAGCATCATTGGGTGGTAAGCGCTATTTCATAACTTTTGTAGATGATTATTCAAGACATGTGTGGGTGTACACCATTTAGCATAAATATGAATTCTTGAATGTGCTCCTAAAGTGGAAAAAATGATTGAAACTCAGACTGACAGAAAGATCAGAAGGCTCCATTCAGATAAAGGAGGTGAATACAAGGTTGATCCGTTCTTGCAAGTATGTCAGAATGAAGGAATTGTCAGACACTTCACAGCTAGAGGTATTTCGCAACAGAATGAGGTGGTAGAACGCATGAACTGTACATTGCTAGAGAAGGTTCGTTGTATGTTATCTAGTGCTAGATTGGGCAAAGTGTTTTGGACTAAGGCTGTGACATATGCATGTCATCTCATCAATAGGTTGCCTGCAGCTGCGATTGATGGAAAAACTCCTATTGAGGTATGGTATGAAAATCCCACTAATGATTATGATAGATTGCATATCTTTGGGTGTCCTGCTTACTTTTATGTTCAAGAAAGTAAGTTAGATCCCCGAACCAAGAAAGTTATTTTCTTGGGTTTCATTGATAATGTAAAAGGCTATAAGTTGTGTGTTCCTGAATCCAGAAAGATTGTTATTAACAGGGATGTGACTTTTGATTAGGCTTCTATGATGAAGCCAAAGAACTCTCAACAGGTAGAAAGTTCGACCAAACAAAATTCGTAACAGGTAGAGATTGATGTTACTCTACGTGCTCCAGTTAGTCTTGTATCTACAGATGTAGTACCTACTGATTCCACAGTTGGTGCAGATGATGACACAAATAGTAAGACTGCGGGAGATACAATTGATGATGTTCCAGATACTCCAATTCAGGAGTCAATTGCAAGGCCAAAGAAGAATATAAAACGTTCTCAAAGGTTTAGTGGTTGTGTCGCCTATGCACTTCCAGTAGTTGAGGATGAAGTGTCTTCTACCTATAAAGAAACAATTCAAAGTACCAACTGTGAACAGTGGAAGAAAGCTATGGATGAAGAGATGCAACCTCTTCACAATAATGAAACATGTGAATTGTGTAGCTTTCCGAAAGGTAAGAATGTTATTGGGTGCAAATGGGTATACATAAAGAAAAAAGGATTTCCTAGTGATGGTGTGCACTTCAAGGCAATGTTAGTTGCAAAAGGTTATGCACAAAGGAAGGTATAGACTACAATGAAGTCTTTCTTCCAGTTGTGAAACATTCTTCCATTCGAATTTTGCTAGCCTTGGTTGCATAGTTTGATCTTGAGTTTGGTCAATTAGATATGAGAACTGCATATTTACATTATGAATTAAAGGAAGAAATCTATATGACTCAGTCAAGTGGGTTTAAGGTTGCAGAAAAATAAGATTGTGTGTAAACTAAACAAGTCCTTGTTCGGGTTGAAGCAATCTCCAAGACAATGGTACAAGCGGTTTGATCAGTTTATGATAGGGCAGAATTACACTCGAAGCCATTTTGATCATTGTGTCTATTTTTGAAAGCTATGTGATGGTTCCTTTATATATTTGCTCTTATATGTAGATGATATGCTTATAGCCTCCAAGAGAAAGTATGAGATTGATAAGTTGAAATGCCAGATGACTACTCAGTTTGAGATGAAGGATCTTGGTGAAGCTAAAAAGATCATTGTCATGGAAATTTAAATAGACGGGGTTAAGGGAATTGGGAGCTTGTCTCAACAAGCGTATTTGAATAAGGTGTTGCAACGATTTGGGATGAAAGGCAACACAAAATCAGTTAATACACCTCTTGCCCCTCACTTTAAGCTTTCAGCTTCTATGTCTCCTAGTACTAATAAGGAACGAGAGTATATGGTTCAAATGCCATATGTGAATACAGTGGGAATCTTAATGTATGCAATGGAGTGTACAATGCCCGACATTTCACAGGCAGTCATTATGGTAAGTACATGCATGATCCAGGCAAATGACATTGACAAGTGGTGAAATGGATTCTACGGTACATCCTGGGTATGGTAAATGTTGATTTAGTTTTTTAGAAGGATGTAGTAATGGTCAGCATTGTGTTGATTATGTGTATTTAAAGGCTTTAAGGATTGTTTGATGACTTGGGTGTAGTACAAGACCATCTAGATGTCTTTTGTGATAGTATGAGTGTCATTTATTTGGTGAAGAATCAAGTTCATCACCCATGTGTGAAGCACATTGATGTTCATTTTTACTTTGTGCGAGAAATCATTGAAGAATGTGACATCTTACTCAAGAAGATTGACACCAAAGAAAATTCTGCAAATATGTTGACAAAGATAGTTTTTTGGGTCAAGTTCCAACATTGTTTAGACTCGATCAACATCCTTCATATGTGGTGAACCCCATCGGGGTGTGAACCGCCAAGACGAATAATGCTTATGTAGTCTGCTCAGATTTGTGAAATCTTCACCGAAGTGGAGAATTTTTGAAAAACAAAGAAACAAACAAGTTGAACAGGTATGAACATACCTTCTAAATCAGATCCGATAACAGGTTGTCGGTAATGGAGGCTGCTAGCATCGATGACGTCGCAATCATTGACTGAAGAGTGAACTGAACCACGGCAGGAACCTGCTGGATTGTTGGCGGGAACTTGGCTGAAAGTGAAGAAGATATGGAAAATAAGAAGAAGAACGTGATGAAATCCTCTATCACCGCCTCATTCCACCACCCTTAGTGGCTATAAAAAAAGAGTTCCCCCTTCTTCATCTCCATCGATCTTCCTTTTTCTGTGTTGTGACTTCTATGAGAAGTTCGGGTTCTTCAACTCTTTCTTTTGTTTGTACGAGAGAGAGAGAAAAGTGAGGAGAGAGAAAGAATTTTTTTTCTTTGTGAGAGATATATGCCCCCCCTGCGCATATTTGTGGTGTCATTTAGACACGTGTGTATTTAACGTCATTGACGTTGTGTAGCTCGTTTTATTTGTATTCTTCAATCTCACTAGTGAAGCTATTCTCTTTGCCCGTGGACGTAGGCAAACTTGTCGAACCACGTTAAATTGCTTGTGTGGTACGTGTTTCATTTACTTTCATTTATTTTACATTGTCTTGTTTATACTTTAGATTTATCACTTTCTATTGCAACTATGAATTATGAATTGTGTTTCGCATCTGTTACGCTTTTGTGAGGCACAATACTTATGTTCTAGAAAAACTATTCAGATCTCTTAGGATGTTTTCTCACTTCATTTTATATCCATTTTACTTTTTACGTTAGTCGATAATCTAGTTCGTCGGATCCATTCCGCCTAACACTATCCCCAAATCACAACGGTGGAGTTTGGGGAGATTTGTGTTGTGCATGATGATTAAATTTAAAATGGGGTACATATATCATATTATATTACATTATTGGGTGGACTTGGATCGAAACAAATCAAAAGGCTGCCAATTTTACTAATATACCACCACACTTACCATTGAATTGAACCAATATCGATTTCATGAAATCTAGTCCTACCATCAAATAACTTGACAAATTCTCCAATACAACAACAACATGTAGATATTATATTAGATGATCTGGAAACACAAATTCAGAATTAAAAAAATGTTAAAAAGTGAGTCACCGATGGTAGTGATGATTTGGCCGAGCTTGAGCTTGTAAAGGATGGTGGTTTCACTGAGACCTATCATATGATGCCTTTGTGTGAGCAAATCTGAGGGGGAGAGTGTAGGGAAAGCCCAAGAGTTCATGGATTTCAAGAGGGTTGACAAGCTACAAAAATGAGATTATAGTTTCACATCGCCTAGGTGAGGGAGGGGGTGTGCTATATATGTGCTAATTTGGATCTACAAAGTACTATGTATTTTAAGTCGTGCGAGTCTTAGACCCAAAATGGACAATATAATACTACGTAGATCGGGTTATTACATAAAAACAACACGAGTCATGAGAACAACGAGAAAAGGAAGAGATATTTTAGTTGGTCCGCGTCGCATGGTATTATATTTGTGTTTAAAGCTTTCCCTCGATCCCAAACGGACAAATGGAAAGGAAGTTAGGCCTCTTTGTTTGTTTGTTTGTTTGTTTTAAGTAACGGATAAGCATGCAATGGTACCTACTACATACTTTGCTTTCTACCTTGTCCAACTCTAACCACCCATTCATTTACTTTGTCTCACTCCCAAATTATCTCTCTCACTCTCTCACTCTCACTCTCACTCTCATCTTCCACCACCAAATCCATAGCGTTTGTCAAGGACACATCAGAAGGCAATCCGCAATCTATGAGCATCCTCACTCTACAGGGTCTACACTACATCAACATCAGTCACCTCATTTTAACTAATTAACCACTACAGTACACCATGCAATAATCGTGTGTGAAACAATCCATGACCAAAACAAACCATTTTCCTTCTTGTCTTGAAGTAAAACGAAGCATTTTCATGTTGTCGGCATTGTTGGTTGTAGGAGTAAGTCTAGCCAGTCTTGTTTGGTAGTTTTTTTTTTTTTTTTTTTTGTTTGTTTGTATTTTTACCCTTTCTCTTTAAAACACAATCACAAACACTGTCTATAGGAGTAAAAGTGTAAAAAAAAACAAGAAAAAAACTATCAAACAAGGCGGCTACAATTGTTGTGGTCGTAGACATACTTTGTTCAAATGACGATCAATTGCCCACTCATCATGTCATGCACACCTTTTCTCCAATGCTACAGCGTCTGCACTCTTTAACATGATTAGTAGTTCAATCATCAAAATGCCGGCCCTGTCAGTCCACACAGGTGCTTAACAAAACATTCCTTTACAATAACAAACTGTCTTCGAATACACCAAATACTTCGCACAGAAGCCCATTACAACTTGAATTCCTCTATATTTATTGAGGTTTAAGAGTAGCCAGTGTAAAGGCAAAAAATTTCAATTGTATTGTTGAAGATGAATAGTGGTCAGAAACTGGAACGTGTATTTGCTCTAAAAGGTTGGATGGATGGATACAATCAATGCACAGCAAGGACTACAATATTTACAGCAAAGATTTGCATGTACAACAAAATCCACTGGATTCAGATTTCTTGATGGGTGCCCTGCCTTCTGTTGCTCAATTGTTTGCTTCCAAATTATCGCTTTGTTGTAATTGGCATTTGAGGACAAAATTTTTGAGGGTTTGACCATTTCCCTTCTTGAAAACATTGGCAATCAAACAGCATATTAGAAATTGATTTTTTTTTTCTTAAGAAACAGAAAATGCTCTGTTGAAAACTTGTCATTTCCTCGCAATCAGACCCTTAATTATCATTACATTATGGCATAGATTTACAGATATGAACCTTGGTACCCCTCCTAGCCACCACTTACAATATCATCTTCTACATTTTTTTTCCAGTGTACCCTTCTTTAGAAGATTGTACAAAATTGAGTATAATGTCCAAAAACTACCCATTCTTCTCATGGAAGCTGACACTAATTGAGAAATGCACAGCTGTGGCTGCAGTAACACTGCTAGGTTAGGCAACCTCAATTTTCTCAGTTTCAATTTCCTCTTCTGTTGCTGAAATCAAAGACGCTGATTGTATCTTTCCGGCGTATTCCAATCTCATCAGAATAACTCCCCTGTAAAGAATAAGCATGTTATGGATTAATAAATAAGCATTGAGCCACCACAAAGATGGTTAGAAAAATATACAAATCAAAATGGTATAAGCTTGATTTGAGGTATTGACAAGCACAAGTCATGGATTTTTCTTGTAATCTTGCAGAAATCTACTGAAAAATTGAAAAAAATGTACTTACCAAATATTTAGTAACAGTAGTTCATTAAACATTGATATAACTTGTTGCTTTGAGGATCACTTGTGTAGTCCTAGTAGCTAGTAAGCAGATTCTCCACTCAGGGTCTGTTTGATTGCAAGAAAAGGCAAAGTGTTCTAGGGAATATTTTCTTTTGCCTTCACCTTGAAAGATGAGAAAAGTTAGTTTTTCTTTGTCATGTTGTATGATTATCATTAGCTTTCCTGGGAAATTCACAAATTTAAAATATATCAGAATGTTAGTTGCCCATTACCAATTTTATCCCATGTCTCAATTATCGAAGGGAAAAAAAAAAAAATCATGCCTCGTCTTGTTATACAATTCAAAGATTGAGCTAATCTCCCCAACACCAAGAATAAACGATAGACTTCAGACCCATATGCTCAAAATTAAATCATTCAAGCATCCCAATAATCTGCCTTCTTATTTTTCTGAAATTGGATTTCAAGGGATCTATGCAGTTAAAACGGATAACGGTCCAAGAGCGCAATAGGTTATAACGGGATATATCGAGATAAAATGGTATATAACGAAATAGTTTTTAAAATATATTTTTAATGCCCCCACAAA
The DNA here is from genome assembly GCA_963556465.1 of Berberis vulgaris. Classification (NCBI taxonomy): domain Eukaryota; kingdom Viridiplantae; phylum Streptophyta; class Magnoliopsida; order Ranunculales; family Berberidaceae; genus Berberis; species Berberis vulgaris. The sequence goes on from OY747127.1 coordinate 22,841,056, forward strand.
GTATTAATGTATTATAGAGTCAAAAAAGTAAATCATGTTCATAACATTAAATTCAAAAACAATTAATAAAAAACATCTTCCCTTTGTATGAGAGTGAGATCGAGTCTTCGTCTTCTTCCCTTCTTCTCTCGTTCTCTGTCAAACGGCAAAATTTGGTTCTTCGTCGAGTGGCGATGGTGAGCTCTGGTCTTTTCCTATGAATCTAGGGTTCTGGTTCGATCAAGAATGAAATTAGTGATTTTTTTATGTATTAGAACAAAACGTTAGAACGGCGTTATTGAAAAAAAAAACGTTATCTCAATAACGGTCATATAATGTCGTTATATTGGAGCTGTGATACCATAACGTGATAATGTCATAACGTAACGGCTCACTGCCATTAAGCATTATATCGACGTTATAATGTCGTTTTAACTACACAATAAGGGATGTGATTTGATTATGCAAATGTTGTTGGAATGGCCATCGGTGGAAGAAGGGAAGAAGATGATGAGGAAGAGAGATGAAATAGGAAGAAGACCCAGAGAGAAATCCAAAAGTTGTTTGCAATATAGGGTTTGGAAGTTGCTTGCCCTAAAAATCATGAACCTACCTGATTTGAAAACCATGAGCAAGAAGAAAGAAAAGCATTGAAGGTTTATGGGTGAGATGAACTTGCCTGGACATGGAGGGTTGCACACCGTGAAGAAGATGGTCGTACGAGGAGTTGCCATCAGGTTTAATGTTTTTGTTTTTTATGTTTTCCATAAAACCAATTCCTAAGGGGAGGCTATGAAAAGATTACGAAAAAAATAAAAAATATCAGGGCTTATATGACGATTTATACGCGCTCATCGAGGCACCAAAGAAAATTTTTCATGGAAAAATTAGTGTAATCAAACGCCTAACATGCGAGTCGAGGCATAAAATTTCTTTTTCCTTGGGAAAATGTGTAATCAAACACACCCTTGAAGAACAATCACTTCTTCCTTGGGGAGAAAAAAGGTGTTATCTAGAAACTACAACCAGATGGTTTGGGAGGGAGGTTAAAAAACAAGACCATGATAGATAAGTGGTGCTATAGATTTCATCAAATAAAAGTGATGTATTTGAGTATGAGACCAATTCTCATTAAATGGCATGATCTATAAACAAGTAGTACATAACGTGCAACGAAAATGATCCAAATTAATGAACATGTGGAGGAAAGGGGTATATTGTCAGAGAGAGAAAGTGTTGCACATTGAAAGCTATGAAACTCGAATTTTTAACTTGAAAATGTGTTTCAAAGAGGAAAGTTGCACAGCATCGACTCTGTAAAAGGGCTAGCGCCCTTAGGTTGTGTAGATTTATATGACAGAAAATTGGTGTTTTCCAGAAACCACAGTAAAAGATAAATAAAACAGACTCAAATTTTGAAAGAACAAATGAAAAGAAAGGTGTGTATATTGGAAAGATATGCAATGTCAAAACTATTAGTTGTGGGAGATATGTATCAACATGCTAACATGAAGTAGATTAACATGGCCAGAGAAACAGGTCGGCATGCAAACAGACATTCAAATTATTTTGGTAACAATGAGAGAGAGGGCACAGGGAGCATGGATACAAGAGAATTAAAAAAAAAAAAAAAAAACTGACAAAAATATGTAATATACAAAACTTCCTTGTGTTTACCTTGCATAACGTGACTGGATGGAGATATCGCGGACCTTTATTCTGTTGACTGTGCCACTTTGGCTGACGAGAACTACCTGTTCATCACTTTCACCATCTTCTGTTGAATTCAGTAAAAATGTTGTCAATAACTAGGTATTATAGCTTGTACTTTCATCTCAAGAAAGATAGAGACAAGGAAAAAAAAATAAAAAATAAAAAATATATATATATATAGGGAAAAACTTGACAAGTCATTACATATGCAGCCACACCAGTTACCTGCCAATGAATATCCAATAACAAAGACTGCCGCTAACCGATCCTCCTCCGATGAAAACTGCAGCATAGCAATTGTGGTAACATACAGAGACAAACATTTGAAAGCTGATCCTATTCCATTTTTACTTTTGAAAACCGTCGAAGAAGCATACCTTATAACCTATTAAACCAGATCTATTTAGACGTGACAAGTGGAAATTGCTCAGAGGGACTCGCTTTCCTACACCATTTTCAGATACAAATAGCAACCATGGGGCTCTGAGGTCCCTACCCCTATCAAACGGAGAAAAGATTGATGAGCAACTTATATTCGGGTGCTGACAGCAAAATGGAAATAACCCAATAATAATAAACCAGCAACAGATGTAATAAACTATAACAGGACATATATACGTTATAACAGCAATTCATTTAGAATATAGAAATATTTGAATGGTCTAATTTAAGCCATTGGTATGTACCGGTTACCCATGGGCTTCTCTTCATTAGTTAAAAGCATATGTTTAAATTTTTTTCACATTATATATTTTATATATGTATTATTAAAAATAAATCAATCAGTAATATCAATTAATTAATTATAAAAATTGTAGGACTTGCAAAAATTTTGCCTCTTAATTTTCTGATTATGATTCTAAACACTGATTCTGAACTTGTCAATTTGCAAACATAGACATCTGTAATAAAACAAAAAGAGATGCTCACTTGGACTTCCGGAAACCACTAGGAGGAAATCAAAACAACAATAAAACTGATTATTGAATGTCAACATAAAATAAAAGGCATATCACTAAATGAATCAGTAACACGAAAAAACTAAACAAAAAAAGACTTGGAATTACTGGTTTGCAGGATTTTCTGATGCTCTTTGCAAGTCTCTAGCCATGGATGCAGGTATTACATCCATGCAAGCCATTTTATCTCCTTCTTTTAGCCTCATGGCAACTGAACCCCTTGTATTTCTTTTAAGTGATCGAACCTGAATTGAAGAGGCCAAACAAATGAGGTGTTAAAAGTAACAATATGGAAAAACAAAATCTAGCTTCAGTTTTATGACAACAGAATTCCAAACACATAATATCTTTAGTCAGATGGTACATCGTAAATTGAATGCACAAATTTACATGCATACAGAGCCTGCATGTATTCATGCCACTTAATGACCCGCAAGGATATAAGTCGGACATAATGACTTCATGAATAGGATGGTTGGAACTTTTGTACATCACTCTCCGAACGACAAGCTCACTCTAATGAATCACAGAAGGTGGACCATATGATTCAATCGTTAGTCAAGTTTACCACTTATGTTTCATTGTTCAAACTTCAAAGTCTTTATATCCAAGTAATGTTCAGGAAATTAAAAACATTTCGTCAAAATATTAAATAGGGTGACAGGAAATAGTAAAATAGGTGCAAATATTTCTAATTTGAAGGATATGCTCTAAATATAAATTAATAACAAATCTATGTACCTCTGGATACTTTTTACTTATGGCTGTTAATGCATGATGAGATGTAAGTCAACCTATCAATGCACAAAATGGTATGGTCTACGATAAAAACTGAAAGGACTCGAAGAACTTTACTCCTTGAGTCCATTTGCAGGTAAACTCTAATCCACTTCCATAATCAGCCAATGAAAAGCTTCTACAATTTAATAATTTAGCTAAGGTTAGTCGATCCTTTTTGTCTTGTTTATCGTTTGGGGGAAGGATACCTGAGCACGTAACTAAAAAAAAATGGCTTGTGAAAATTATAAGAGGAAATCTCGCTGTGATATATAGAAAATAGAACCAACAACTAAATTACAAGCTTAGGGTTGAAAAAACAACGTTCTAGTAAGATTTGCAAATCCAGAAAATGACATGTTTGTTACTTCAAAATTGCATTTTAGGACTTGACCATTTCCCTGTCATATAATTTATATATATATAGGTTTGGACTCCTAATCCTAAAAAAGTGACATGTTCCATACCAGTTGTTTATGATATAATAAAGCCGAAACCAAGCAATCTTATGTGAACTTGCTTATACAGAAACACTAAAGTTGAAAGAATGTCAGATTTCTGGCTTCTTCTCTATGGAAACACAGTTTACTTGTTTAGGTTCTTTTCCTTCTTTCTTTCATCTTTTAAACAAAATAATTAGATACCTTGGATGCTTCTTGTTTCATGAAACCCTGTTAAAGTGGAATGCATTAGTTGGTATTTAAGGTTTTAACCTTGATGACTAGACTCAGAAGGGATGAAACGTTTGTTTAAATTTTCAGTTCTATGATTGACTAAAAAGGGTGCCAAATGAAGAATTTTCTGCCTACATTAACCCAACAGTTTTGTCAAAGTGCCAAATTATATTTCCACTTAAAAAATCTCAAAAAAACATAGCACAGAACTTACAGTCTCACAGGAACTTAAGATAACCTTCCCGTGCTGTGACGCCATTGCAACAAGGTCATCGTTGGTACAGCATCGAACCCATTTCAGCTCATCACCAGTAACCTATCCAATTTCAATTCAATAGTTGTGATACAAAAGAAAAGTATCCAAATAATTTACTCAAGCACAAAAAGAAGAAGAGGATAACCAGTTGAATTGCTATTATTCCCGTTGCCCTGATTGCAGAGAAGACGTTGAGAGGGACTTTCTTGATATATCCATTCACTGTAAGCATTACTAAATACTGATCTTCAGAAAACTCACTGACTGGAATGATTGAAGTTATTCTCTCCCCATCAGATAAGGATAATATCTGATTCACATGCAAGTAAGAGATGGAAACATTTAAACATATAACAATAATAATATAGCTACTTAGGCAGTAAAAACCTGATACCTGCAGAAGAGGTGTGCCAGCAGCAGTTCGGGTGCACTCTGGAATTTTGTAGGCACGAGATGAGTACACTATACCCTTGTCACTGAAGCAGATATATAATTGTTAAGTAATGGCAGGACGTAAAATTATCAAGCCTAATTTCCCCATTCTCGTATCAAGAATTCAACATGACCAAAAACAATCTCAAGGCAAGTGCAATGAACCTAATTAATCGGATTTGCAGTAAGCCTCGCCATGTATCTAGAATTTTAAATTTGTGACACTGCAAGGTTAAAATGAGATTTCATCGTCATCTAGAATGTTCAGAAATGCACCCAAAAATATATTAAGAACCACACGAGAAGCATACAAGGGGATCCCCTTCTCTGCATCCATTCTTAATGTGCAAAACTGTCTTTTTTAACATAGATAGAACAAAAAGAGTTCATTCAGAAAACTAAGGTTTAAAGGAATCGACAAAGAGCGTAGGAAGAGCAAATGGCTGGTCTTTCCTCTCATTCAACTAACAGTTAAGAGTTCATAACAGTAAAAAAGTGACAAACGGATAACGTTTTCCAGTGAACTTATTCTCGACAACTAGCCGTTTCCTTTATAACAAAAACATTGCCCAACTTTCTCAACCTAGAGAGTTGCATGTAACACATAAGCTGTAAACAATAGCTAATGACTCGACAAATGGAGAGAATTAAAGTTGTTCTGCTTGATAAAATAAAGAATTAAAAAAAAATGGAGTGGATTTTAGGAGGAGGTCTTGAGCAAAGGTGGAAGTATACAGCCAGATTTGATGATTGGAACTTTATGTTGTTTCCAACTTAGGTCCTCCCAATTGCGAAACCTGGGCTATTGAACAAAGATTCAGTAATGAACTGTGTGGAGAGAAGATGTCGTGCAAAGATAAATACCTATGTAGAAGACGGAGGTTGGTATTAGTTCAAAATAATTTATATGGTGTACCAATTGTTTAGATATGTTGCAACTCTGGAAGGAGGTTCCCAAACACTCAGTCAACTGAAAGGAGATGTGCACACCAAAACAAGTAGGCGTTGTTGTACATGTAAAACTTTACTGTGAGGATTTGGCGAGAAGGCAATTATAGCAAGATGAACAAGGCTTAGACAATCCAAATAGTTTTGGATGGTTTGACTGAAGGTTTGTGAAGTATCCACAATTCCACATATTCTGAATTGGTGGTTCGAGAGGTCACTAGAATCCAATGGACCTAGGCATTAAAAGGAATTTCTGATTTTTAAAGACAAACACAAAAACTATACACCGTGTTATGAAGGTGATATGACTAGGATAGAACTCTATTGTGCAGGTACAATGGTTCTGCTTCTTGGAATCTACAACAAACAGTAACCAGTTCATTATACGTACTAATCCAGGGTTGAGGCCCTAGATCTCTATCACTGCTCTGGTTGTATCGAAAAATCTCACTTACAACCACAATGTATAGCTTATTTGAATACTTGATTTTGCTCTCTCTCATTAATTTATTATTTTAGGTCATCATAAATATGGAAGAACAAATTCAGAGCTTCATTGTTTCTCATTGAGTTATTGTAGTAGTGACATCCTTCAGTTTTGAGGTTCGGTGCAACTTAGGTGGGCCAACCCAAACCCATCCCAAGTCTGACCCAAAAATTGACCCATGCACTAGTAGAATTAGAAATTGAGTTGAGGTTTTGCAACCCAAATACCCAAAAATGATGTAAATTTTTCATTAAGGGTCTGTTTGGTTAGCCATTTTCTTAGGAAATAGAATTCATTTTCTTTGTTATGCAGATTTTCACTGTTTGGTTGTCTATTTATTGACAGGAAATCGTTTCTTCATAAGACTGTTTTCCCACTACTCATGGGAATCCAAGTCCGAGGGGAAGCCTCGGAATCGGATTCACGGAAATGGTTTCAATTTCCATGTCTATTTTCCGTGCAACCAAATAGACCCTATAAGTTAATAAAATATACAGAAATTCCTTGCATTTTAGGTGAAGGCCCAACCCAAACAGTCCAACTCAACCTGAAAATGTTGGCCCATCAGTTGACAAGATCGCGCTCAACTTAGGTTGGGCAGGTTGCTGGTTGGCCCCTCAACAGTTTGGGTGGGTTTGGGCTTATCACCCTGCTGAACCAGCCTGACTAAGCGGCTATTTGAGGTGTAACAAAAAAAAAGACAAACATGCATTAATGCAGAAACAGACAATTTCAATAAACATGTGATCATCATGGACTTCCCAAAAAATATTAACCTTCCAAGAAAAATTAATAACAGGAGTGCATTATGACAGATACTAGTCTTGAGAAGATAAGAGTAAAATGCAGTTAAGAAAAGCCTTGGAACCATAACTAAACCACATAGAAACATACCCAGATATATATTTAGAAAAAAAAAAAAAAAAAAACATGTTACTACTTCTAAGTAGTGGATAACCACCTGAAGCAAAGGACATGGTCATGAGCACGACAAACGAGGAAGTCTGACATGGCATCATTTACTCTCATCTTTCCAACAGATTTTCCAATTGTTCCACGGTTCTGAAGATTGAAAGTATTTGGTTTCATCCGCTTAACGTACCCTTTTTCACTGACAGCCTGAAAACAAAAACATCAATTGATACCATTTAAAACCAGGACATGAAACAGAAATTCAATACCTTTGCCCGCCATAATGGAAATAACACAACAAAATACAATATAATTACACATTAGCGTTCATACCAAAAGCATTTCATCATTTGGGATAACATCAATGTCCTCTAGCAGACCACTGTCGTCCTCTTCCAACACTGAACGTCTTGGGGTTGAAAATTTGTTCTTTATTTCGTTTGCTTCTTGTTCTATCAGCTGAGCAGCAGCAAGAAATCACGAAGAGAAGTAAATGTTAATATGGGAATAAGATGGAACAAGTTAAGACATTTTTGTTTCCCATGGTAATTGATGAATACAGCGTTAACTTAATGAACATGCCGATCATTAAAAAAATGGGAGTTTCAAAAACTCCTCTGTAGGTTTGGAGAAGTTTACGTTGAGAATCACACCCCTCCCGCTGTTTACATGTCATGGGTAATGCATCATCTTCTATTTGATATATCCGGCATATAGAAACATTGGCAGCCTAACAGTTTCATATTTGTTTCTTTGCATACAAAATTTGGTGGTTTTTAGTTAAGTTTTCAGCAGCTGTTGACGGCATTAGTTGAGACAGAGATTAAAAGCATCAGTGCATCCAAATCTCTAAGCACAATATCACCATTTGTCAAGTGTAAACATAAAGGCTTCAAAACTCAGTATGCCATGTTTATATATAATGGAATATATTCAGAAATGAAATAAAATATAAAAGGTAAAAATTAATGCATGGCAAGAAGAACCTATATAAGACAAATCTATCAAATATTTAGAAATAAATAAACCATAAAGTTATTCTTATATGAGTCAATAACCGGCATCCCCTTTGGTTTGCATCACTGCATGTCAAACTTGTAAAAAACTACCATTAAACAGAAAATATCAATCAATTAATTAAATAAATAGAAGTTAATATTAATGATTGTCTTAGTTCACCAATTAGGCTTGAGATCCCATTGTCTTACATGTCATATGCAAGGACAATTTGTAACTCAGGAAATTAATATGAGAAAATGAGCAATCGATCTAGTAGTTCCTTTATAATGAAAATACTTTTGGACTGAAGTCATTAAGTGCATGTGCCTGGTTTTTAATTTTCTAATGTAAACGAGAGGTGCCCTTCTGGCTCTTGCCTACCTTGTAAAATGCACACGCACAGCCTTTACCAAGCATGCACTCTTCGCATGTCCCGGGAACACAGAAACTATAACTAATCACATGTTGAACACGTCAAGATAATACCTGTAAGATCTGCTTCTTGCTCGACAAGAGTTCATTTAACTTGGAAATTTTTTCTGTCAAGTCTCGACCTTCGTCAATGTACTTATTACTCTGCACAATATTAGCAGTAGAATAAAAAATTTTGTTTAAGTAACATATGAAAACACATTTCACCTATTAAAACTAAACACCATTGCTAAAGTCACAGCACCTCAAGGGAAGTAAGCTTCCTCAAAGTGATGTCCAATAAAGCTTCAGCCTGTTTCTCAGATAGATCATATGCTGCATAAAATGCAGTGTGAAGTCGGTGCAAATTAAAATAACTCTCAAAGTCTATATAAACAGTTTCTGGTAAATATATCTATGAATTGACATTAACTAGACGAAAGATGGTAACAATGGCATCTCAATAGAGCATAAGCTTTAGAATTTGCAAATGTTTTAAACAGCACAGCTACTGTCACAGGTTCTGCTGAATATCTGGATGACAAATGGTGTAGCCAGTGCAATCAATATTTCCATTAAAGTTTGAGATTGAATTTCAAAGCAAGAGAACAATGTTATATATGTATGAAATGTCGTTGAGAAGATGAAACAGCCCGAATGTCAAAGTGTGAGCCACTCGAATCCTCTAAAGAGCTGCAAATAATTAAATCTTTGTAAAGCTTGAGTGTATCAAAATCCACCTGCGTCTGTAACAACCATGAATTAGATTGAACAAGGAGTAGCGATGGCAACAGGGCAGATCAGGCTGATTTTGCCAAATCCATCTCTACCCTGCCATAAATTTACCACCCCTGAATTCGCCTAGACAGATTTTCTAAATTGAAATCTGTCCCCTCCCCATCAATTGTCGAGTTTCCCCACCCCGAACTGTCAATTCCCCGGTTGGGCTTGGGTCTAAACCCTTGATTACATAAAAAAGCTTGGTATATTTGAAGAATTTGGGAACACATTTAGCTGTTTGAATTGTTTTCTAGTAGATGATGTGGGGTTAAATGCTCTGTATGTTTAAAAAACTTGGAACGCATGTTAGGTTCCCACATACAATGTGGGACCAACATTTTTGAAGAATGGAACCTCTTTCATTCGAGATGGGACTAAATGAAAGCAACACTGAGGCCACCAACCAAGGTCACATTGACCAGGGTCACTACATATGAACATTTTTATAAAGAGATTTCTTGAAAACCTTTTGTTTTCTAACTGACGCGGGAAGTAAGTGACCAGTCCCATATCATCTAAAGAAGTGAAGGTTGAAAGTTTACTATCTTGCATTCACATTGGTTTTATTCCCACATCACCTAGAAAGGAAAGCGAGTATATGGTGAAAGCTTTATAAGTTGATTTCAGAATATGGGCTAGGTTATGATTGGCTTAAGCTATATGAATGGGTTGGGTTTTATGTAAAGAAAAAAATAAATATGGTATGCATAACCATAAGGGGCGGGGAGGCCCAAATCCCTGGAGAAATTGCCTAACCTACCAAGGAGTTGCTGCTGTGAGCATACCTGTCCTCCGCTCCCACCCATAGCACCTGAAGCGTGAGGCAAGGAGATTGCCTAACCGAAAGTGAGGTGATTAAAAAAAATCCTTAAAATTTATATTATATCCTTAAACATCCGTGAATGACAAATAAAATGCATTTTACCTCACTAAATAGCAAAGGCAAGCAATATTAGCACAACTAAGCATGTAACATACTAACACAAACATTCAGACCATAATATTTTATATTATGGTGTGAATTTGATGCGTCGCTTTTGTTTTAATGATAATGTTCAGGGGTCCTTAAAACCCATCTCAATTTCTAAAAAAATTGTGGTGTGAATCCATAAATAAAATATTACCGAATTAAATTAGGCAATCCGTTTAAAAATAATAAATAAACAAAACTTATAGGTGAAGAGAATGGTTGTTCTTTGGAGGTTTAAAGTCAGCCATGCATTCACTATGCTCCTGTTTAGATCCTTCCCCCGACGGATCATCTTCTTAGACGTCATCTGGAACCCATCTTTCTGAAGTTTCATCATCACTATCACAGTCCACCTCTTCAACAAGGGTCTACTTATACCACACTCCCTGGGGCCATCCACAAACCTACTCCATCCAAGAGAGCCACGGGCTCTCGGATTACAAAGGAGTAGAGGATCCTCCAATTCCTCCCCCCCCGGGTTCTCCCTTTGCTCCCCTACATCTTTCTCCACCTTCTACTTCAACAACTCCACAAGCCTACAAAGGTCCTCCACCCACTCCATTTGCACATATCCCTCAGAGAGGCCACCACATTCCTCACCTCCTCAACTCTAATGTACTCTCTCTCAAGTGCCTAACCCCTTTCTTAAAAATTAAACTTTGTTTTCAACTCTAACTTCCATCCTCCACTAACTCATCACACTGAGCACTCACAAGCTAAGGAAGCAAGAAGCCCACCTAACCCAAAGCCTGGAAATAAAGAAAAAAACAAAGAACAGAATACCCGAGAAGGAGAAAGAGAGGAGTGAGACCTCATATATAAACTTTGATTTGGGACTTCAATATTGGCTGCCTACCCCCTCCACCATCACTGCATCAGTAATTAGCACTGATCTTAGTTTCCGCTTCCCCAAATGAATGCTCTAGAGCTGACTTGCACATCTTAGTTATGGCTTTAATTAGGGGTGGGCATCCCATTCCGCGATTCCGTCCCGTCCTGATTTTTTCGGGTCTTAATGGGATTAAATAATTTCATCCCGATCCCGATCTAGAATTGGATGGGATGAAGATTTTCAATCCCGCCAATCCCGAGCTAATTTTTTAATATTTATTATTAATATTTTATTTATTTATTTATTTTTATTCATATAAACTTACAGATGACTGACAGAAACTTGTGTTTGCATTTGAATCCTTTCTGGGATCTTTATTATTTGATGTTCAAGATTGCATTTGAATTTCATTTATTTTATTTTGGATTTTATATATTATGTAATATCGATATAGACTATATATGAGTGTGTCTTGAGGCTATCATTTCTGAGTTTATCTGAAGTTTCAAGGAGAAAACAAATGAAAACAAAAGCAAATTGAACTCTCCCAAACATCCCAACTAGATTAGCACTTGAGGGAGGTTTGCAATCAATCACGTGCTCGTTACGTATACAATGTTATAAGCATCTTGAGAGACATATTTAGACATGTCTTTTTTATCCATTATTAATTTGGTTTAAGACTAAAGTCTGCTAGGTAATATGCTACTCACCCTCGGGCAATAGGAGTTATCTTGTAGTGTCAGAGAACGTATATTCAAGAGCTGATCTGGTTTACGAGACTTTGGGTTTTCCATGGGGTCGCCTCTATATTGGTGGGTATTTCACTGTTTAGGTGTTATCTATAACTATTTTCAGATTCCTGCAATTTGCTTGTAGGTTTAAGAAAGTTATTTTTCACGCTCTATATATAATTATAAGAAAGTTATTTTTCACGCTCTTATATGATGATAATCTTCGCAGCAGTCACAGGCAGCACGCTGATCCCGTCCCGTATGAACGGGATGGGATAGGGATGGGTATATCTCATCCCATCCCGTCCCGTGCCCACCCCTAGCTTTAATGCTGTAACCCTAGCATCATGCAAAGCAACATCGCTCCTACATTTAGAGCACACCAACCTCGTGTTCATATGCAAAACAACATCATTCCTCCATTTAGAGCACATCGGCCTCATGTTCATTAAATCCACAACATCCAACCTTAATTTCTCTTGCAACGAATCAAAATGAAGGTCCTCCCATATGATGCTCTCAAGCAAAGAAGCATCAGCACCCATCCCATTCATCAACCTCTAGATCCAATTTTAATCATATGCTACTGTAACTGTCCTCCTTCAAATTTTCCACAGCCAACTCTTCTCCACCAGAGCACCATTTGAGCTTGTTATCTAAGATCTCTTTGTAAAAGCTCACCCTCAACCTACCTTCCTTAGCCACTCGAATTGCATCCCTCCCTCCAAACCTATCTTTAGGCCTCCATCCGGCCCATCTCTTGCAGAAACAGTTCTAAGAGCCAGACCATCTTCACATGATAAACAACCGCCCACCACTCCACTCATCAACTCTGCCCACTCCATAGGAGCAGAGCAGGCAAGCGCCTTACCCAAAAATCACCTCTCATCTCCTTTGCTTCCCCCATTATGACAACATCACAGTAATTGCAAGTGCAGCTCACCATCCAACTGCAAGGACCCGCCACACATAAACAAACAGACACTACACCTCTCCAACACAAAGCCCCCCCCCCATAAAGCCTATCCCACACCACCACGCTCAACACAAAGCCCCCCCCCCCCCCCCATAAAGCCTATCGCCACACATAAAGCCTATCCCACACCACCACGCTCAAGCTGGTCCCCCCCCCCCCCCCCCATGGGATTAAGACGAACAAAAATAGTATTGAGTCTCAAATTTGCAATTACCATGTTGGCACGCAATTTGTTGAAAACCTCATGAATCTCCCCAAAATGCTCCCAATGGATTTAACTAACTCCAGCCTCTAATGCGAGATCAAATTATCCGCCCTCCACCTCGAGCAAATGCTGTTGAATCAAACCATATCAGCCAAATCAAGCTTTTGCAAGATCTCACGAAGAATCTTCGCTTATAGATCTTACCACCTTCGAGGCCTAGACATAATTCACCCTTAAGCACTCTACGTAGAAATCGACACCTTCCTTGATTCCACCCATTCTCCCTTGCCAACTCTCGCACTTGTAAATACCTCCACAAACGAATTATGTCTACTAAGAGGAAGGCATAGAAGCTCGCAACACATTCCGCATCCACCACCTGTCAATCTCCTCAGCAATCACAACTCTGGAAGGCAAGAGATCACTCAATAGATCACTCAATGAATCTGCATTGCCACAACATTAGCATACCCTCTCAATGGAGAAGATGACGACAAGAAAAGTATCTTTTGATGCAACGACCATCTTTCTCCTCGAGTCAAAGAGGTTATGAACTTCAAGAAGACTAGAACAAAAACCTTCAAGAAGATCTCCTACGAATAAGTAAAGCATTATGATTTCTCAGTTCTGATGAACTGACCTAGGATAAGTAACCCGATAATTACTATTAATCGATTTTGCAACTCGCTAATTAATTGGTCTGAGAGAAAATGTTATAAATAAAAGAGTAAAAACGACTAGGGTGTGTATGATTTTGAGAAGATATGTGGTGGAAAGTCAAATTTTCTATGCTAATTTCCCATATTTCGTATTTTATGGTTTCCACAAAATTTAAACAAAAAATTTCAAACACTCTTAGGATTTTTATTTTTTCCCAATTCCATTCTCAAAGATTAGAGAAATTAAATAGACTAAATATAAAGAAGATTGAAGGTAATAGATAAAGAAGATAAGATAGAGACGAGAGAAAGAAGATTGAAAAAAAACAAGAACTGTGAGTCGCACACTTGAACCTTTGAATGTTGTGGATCGTTATTATAAATTTTGTTATAGCTTGCCTTGTGTTTCGACATATGAGCTTAGTTGATATATTAATGTGATGACATGTTTTAATACTTCAATATGCGTTGATGTTCAATTTTTCTCTTGTAATACACATATTAGGATTAGAAAAATGTAAAAAAAAAATAAAAAAAAATAAAAAAAAAAAAAAAATTGGAGTTATTATGCTTCTAAGATTTTGAACATTGCTTATATGTTATTTTAAGATTTTGAACATTGCTAACTTGTTAAGTATAATTTGCAATTGAATTTTCTTTAAGAACTCTATTGGTGAGGTCCCAGCTTGTGGCAACACAACAAGAAAACTTGAGGATAGTTAAAATAAGATTATTGAAGAAAAAAACAGATCATTCAAATAAGCATCCTTGAAGGACTCATAGTTAATTTCTTTACATATCAAAATTTTACAATGAGCAAAAAAAATAAAACCTATTATCGCTACGAGAAAGTCCCCCTCGCTATTAAACCTACAATCGACACCAAAAACCCCATATTCAAACCAATATAATCATCCAAACCCCTTCATTCCATTTCATGCTTCACACACATTAATAGAGTTATCCACATTACTATAGACTTCGATCAAAACGCGCCTGTTTTCCACACCCTTCCAACTTCCCAATTGCAAATAACAAATTTTCCTCAACCTCAAACCTAATAACCTTGTCCTTTCAAGCATCCTAACGCCGCCTTTTGACCTTCTCTATAAGCTCAACAAACTATTCCTTTATACATGTTTCTTCAGTCCTCCTTTAACAGTTGCATTTTTCCCTCAATTATCCCCATCTTTTACTGCAACATCCTCGATCAGCCACATTAGTGACATCATCAACGATGGATTTGACCCCATCAAGATCATCATAACGACCCTATTGGAACAAGCTATAAAGCCCCACAGACCAGGGATCCTAACTACTCCTTCAGCGATTCTGAATTCCTTTCTTCCCCATTGCAAATAAAAATGCCTCTTCTATGTCTATGAGATTGTTTTCATTTCAAAATTCAAATCTGTTAGTTTTCTAACATCTAGACCAAGTTAATGAAAAGACTCGGGGCATGTTTGGTTGCATGTGATCCAACTCAATGGAATGTGGGGGAGTGCAAGGAGTGGATGATAGGATGTAGGAAAGAAATAGAGAAAATGAGATTACAATTCCCATGTGGAAACTACCTCGCTCCCCATAACAAATACAATCTTATCCATATTTTATGAAAATGTGATTCCTATATTGTCAAACAACTTCTAGTTGACCTGATCACTCTCTTAAACATGCCTCGACTTCATGGAGTTAGATACCATTCAACCAAAATGCGCCCTCACCCTCAGTGGTTAGGTAAATATGACTCTTAAAACTAATTCAGCTTGAATTAGTTGCATAAGTTCTGCTTGAATACTGAAGCATCTAGGTCCTTTAGATAAATACAAAATGATGTGACTACCTTCAAAAAGAAGAGCTATGAAAAGTTAGCAATAAGACTCATAATAGGAAAGGTTGCATAACAAAGTGATGGATATAAACCTTAAAAGAATAACTATGAAAAGTAAGCAATTAAGGATAGCGTAACAAAAAAAAAAAAAAAAAACCGAAGTTTAATACCTTTCCTCAGAGCTTCAGAAGCCATTGCATTACTAGAGCTTTCCCTAATTATGCGAATCACTTCATCCACATTTTGAAGACCGATTACGATACCCTGACCAGAAATACATTGACAGTCTCTGTCAGTGAAACATACTTATCTTATGCAAATCGATGTTACATAAATTCATTAGGCAATGTTTTCAAAATCACATACCTCCACTATGTGCTTTCTTTCTTGAGCTTGAGAAAGCTTAAACTTTGCGCGTCTTTCAATAACAGAGCATCTAAAATCTAGGAATGCCTGAGGAAAAAATATAAAAACTTCAGTTTAACTAGTAGACTTAAATAAAGTGATGCATTAAAATGTCTTGAACTTCACTCAAATTAACTTGTCAAGTATAATTTGCTATTGAATTTTCTTTAAGAACTCTATTAGTGAGGTTCCAGCAGCTTGTGGCAACACAACAAGAAAACTTGAAGATAGTTAAAATAAGATTATTGGAGAAAAAAACAGATCGTTCAAATAAGCATCCTTGAAAGATAATTTTGCCTTAAGTGAAGTTCTTTTTATTGAAAAAAACAGATCGTTCAAATAAGATGCAATGACTTAAGTGAAGCAAAAACTGATTTATTTTTCGCTTTCTTCCTTTCCAGCAATTTGCCTGCTTCTCTATTGCTTTTACTTCTCCTTCATCCTAACCAAATTTATCCATTGCAAAATATATGCTCTGACTATATGTTTGACAAAATAAATGTTTATTACATGTATATGCTATGGATATATTTCAAATTTCAGAAATTTTTCTATAAGCAATTTTAGTATATGCTCTGAATACATCGAAATCAATGTATTGTATGCTCTGAACCATTGTCAGTATGAAACTAAGAACATTAGAGAATTGTGAATGCAAAGTTATCATTAATATAGTTTATCAGGTTGTTTTTTAGAGAGGTAAAATTTGTAGATTTTTTTTTATCACTTCGACCTTGCCTCAACGCCTTGACTACCTTGGAAATTTTACACATTTCATCAATCATAACATCATAAAAAATTTTAAAAAAATCCAGCACGATATCGACTGAAACAGTACCTGAAGTAACTCTTTCAAACCCATCAGCTTTGGTTCTCCATCAAGAATACTATGAAAATTTTCAATTAACATGGTCATTAGCAAATAAGTAGTAAAGAAACTCTTTACAGTAATACATGTGTCTGTCTCTTATACAAAGCGTAAAACTGGAACTATGTTCCAGAAGCTACTTACCCCACCATGTTACAGCTAAAGCTAGACTGAAGACTGGTCATGCGATATAGATTATTGAGCACAATCAATGGATCGGCTCCTCTTTTAAGCTGGAGAAGAAATTATGGGAAGCAGTAAGTATAAAGTAGCAAAAGGCAGTTCTAGATTGTCAAAACTGATGAGATGAAATATTAAAAGGGCTGCATACCTCTAATACTATGCGCATTCCATTACGGTCACTTTCATCACGAATGTCACTTATGCCTTCTAAGCTCTGTATACGCTCGCCGCAAAAAGAAAAGAAAACATTTATATTCTACACACTAAGTTGCCTATTGTGGAAACTGGGATACTCCATTGTAGAACTTGACACAAACCACCAAAACAGGGACAAGCTTATACATTTTCATTTCCTTAAAACTAGTTAACTGCATCTTGTTAGGATAATATTACCGATACCAACTAGTCCTAGCCGATTAGTGTGCAGTGCACGTTGGCTTTGTGACGACTAGCGATTATTCAACACGTAATCAGGATTAACAATCGTCATTTAATAGCTTAGCTCCATTGCACAGCAAAAAAAAAAAAAAAAAAATTTGAGACCTCCTAGGCAGACGAATCTCCATGTGGGTGGAGTAGTTTTAAAAATTGCAGATGCAAAGCGTTTAAATTACAACAGGGGAACTTCTATTGGTTCCATAAGCCATTTAACATTTTCCGGGGCTATTGTCTAAAAAAATAAAAATAAAAAATTAGAGCTCTAGCAGTAAGGATTAGCAATCAACGTCAAGAGCCATATGTTGCATTTGTGGGGCGGAGTGGGCGCACATTTTACAATAGATGTGTATCACAATACATTATATCTATAATGAGATTTTATGGGTGTTACTCTTATCCAATTTCCTCGAATGAGGTATTGAACCCAGAAAATTTGTACTCTTATCCAGTTTCCTCGTATAGAATTTACGCTCATCATGCACACATATATTACCAATCACTTCTACTGAAGCAAAATAGAATTCAATCTCATGAAGATAATATTGTTTGTGGTGAATATTAAAATTGAAGAATTACTAAAAAGGAACTTGCATCTTCCACCGACGAAGAACATACCTTATTTTCTACAAGCTCAGCGATTTTCTCCACTAGAGCAGATTTATTGGTCTGATAAGGAACCTGTATAACTCATGCATTAAAGTAAAGTCCATTTAGAACTTTTTTGACAAAGAGAGACAAAACAAAATGCATATGAAGAAAGTCACTAAAATGATCACCTCTTTGATGATAACTGCAGTGCGCTTGATTTTGGAGTCGAGCAACTCTACTTCCGTCTTCCCTCTGACTACTACTCTTCCCCGTCCAGTTCGATATGCTTCTAAGACGCTTAGCAACAAACATAATATCAGGTATTCTAGTTCACACACAACATGCATACTGCAAAGTTAATATAGAGAAACGGTCTTCCTGTATGCTTTCACCTACCCAATGTTACCCATAATCAGTCCTCCAGTTGGAAAGTCAGGTGCAGGCATGTACTCCAACAACTCTTGGAGCTTTCACCAAAAGGATTGTCAGAATTCCAAGAAACGATGTTCGTATTCAATATAAAAATTGAACGACTTTGATACGAATAACAATAATAAATGAGTCTGGGAAATCTAATGAAGAAAATAGCATACTGTTAACAATTTATGTTATGCAATCTCCGCAGAGCAGTCCTGAGTCCATACCAAGGAAATGATTTTTTATACAAATAATCTACAAACACAATAGCCTGTGAACTCACTGCAGCAATCTCAAGAATACATGTTAAGAACAGGGTAGCAGATGCATCAAGAAGTAGTGTGCAACAATATTCGGATGTGCATCCACATAACTAAGAGCATCGCCAGATGTTACTCATAGTAATGCTTTACAGGTTGCAACAATCGATCTAATCAAACTATGGGAGTTGAGTACATGTCGCAATTCGTATTTGAAAAGTCTTAAAAAGCAAAGTCATAGGAAATATGATTCTAATTATTCAATTGTGTGTTTCTGAAAAAAAAATTGAGTTCTTACTCAACTTCTGAATACTAAATAAATAAACAAAGACACCGCTAAACTCAAATTTCAAATTGATCCAAATAATGATTTGAAATGTCCTAACTTGATATGTGACCTCACAAAGAAACATAGAAACTGTATTGCAATCAATTTGGAAAGTAGAAAATAAATGTCATTTGACCTAGTGTGAGATCAAAGTGAAAGAAATCAGAAGCAAACAAAACCAATACCACCATTTACATTTTGCAGGGTACAATTGAACAATCAGAACAAATGCAAAATTAGGGGTGGACATCCCATCCCGCGATCCCAATACTGTCCCAATTTTTCTTGGGTCTTATTGGGATTGATCAATCCCATCCCGATCTAGAATGGAATGAAATGGGATGAAGATTTTGAATCTTGCCAATCATGTCTCATCCCAAACTGATTTTTAACTAACATTTCAATTTCCACAGTAAAATTTTTAACCAACAATATAAGATCTTTACATTTAATGAAGCAAACATTAATTTTGTAATGATCAATTTATATTTTCTCGCTCGATCCATAAACAAAAATTCAATCGAACTAGATGTGTTATGTATAATATCTCAACTAACAATAATGAAATGCACACCGTTTATGATCCATTTAATTTTTTTTGTAATTTCGTTTGCAATTTGAAGAAGTCCATAAATTTCATGACAACTATTATGTCCAGCACCTAACACGTTTTTGTGAGCTGAAAGTTTGAAACTCTATTTCAAGAAAGGTATGAAACATTGTAGTTAAGGCGTTGAGGCGAAGACGAGGCGGACAGGCCTAAAAACGCCTCAGGCATGAGGCGTGAGGCAAGGCGGACACCTCACTTCACTGAGGCGGTCTTAACATTTTTTTAAAGATTTTTTAATAATAAATTGAAATATATTAGCATAATAGTATACATTATCATTTTGTTAAGTATCATAAGCAAATATGTACAAAAAGTGCCAACTACCAATAATCAAATATTTTTTAAAGATTTTTTTATAATAAATTGAAAATATCAGCATAGTAGTATACATCATCATTTCGATAAGTATCATTAGCAAATATGTACAAAAAGTGACACAACTACCTAGAATCGAAATGAAAATATAATAAAGTTGCATAGCATGGCGAAAAGATGCACCACATAAGTGTCAAGTAACTTGCAAACATCCACTAAATCATTAAAAATCAATAATCTTGAAATAATAGAAACATGAGAACATCGAACATTTGTTAGAAAATTTGTTGGTAAAAATCCACAAGTATAATCCCTAGTGGTATTTCCAAAGCATAAAAATCATTGAACTAAGCTATGAAAAATCAAGATTAATGTTTATCACATATTGATCAAAACATGGTATGTTTTCTCCAAAAAATAATATAAAAAGTGTGACAAATTTATCAAAACTTAAAAATGTTTTATCTTATTTTTATCAAATTGATCAAATATTAAACCGAGAAATATAAAACCTTATTATAGAGTGGGTTGCAACCTCTTTTTACTGCAATTAGGCTGCAAATGGGTTGCAATTGGGCTGGCTACAACCAATTTTTAAGCTGAGGCAGTGAGGCGAGGCGGACGCCTCTTTTCACCGCACCGTATTGCCTCACTTTGAGGCGGGCTTTTGTAAAAACGCTTTGAGGCGTGCCTCAGGCGCACCTAGGCGGTCGCCTTGACTACACTGGTATGAAAGGAAACATTCTAAATAGACCCTAGCATCACATGAGGTTGAAAGCTGAAACTCTGTTTCAAGTCAACAAAAGCATAAATCCTTGTACATGCATATTCATAAAATGAAATAGTTTCTTAGAATAAATGTTTTAATACAACAAGTTGGTACCTTAAATTTGGCAAGTGGTCCAATACACGAGTTACTATTCTTGAGTAATGATACATATTTTTGTTCAATATTTTTTTTGATACGTTACAATATTGAGTTTACATACAATATTGAATTACATTACAATATTTTTGAGTTTATAATATGCAGCATGCTGAACTCGTCCCGTTCCGAACCGTTTGGGATGGGACAAGGTCGAGATGAGGTCTATCCCGTCCCGATCCCGAATGAATGGGATGGGATAGGGATGAGGTCATCCCGTGCCCACCCCTATGCCAAATAGAGTCAAACCAACCAAGTTACCAGCAGTTGAGATAGATTTACATAAAAACTTCATAAGACTTCACGATGAATATGTTGTCTCTCACATTGGTCAACAACGCCTACTGCAAATTGTCCTATCTCATAAAAGATATACTCTTTAAACTGAGATTCTGCCAACGTCCTTTGGGACATTGACACATCTGCCTAGACGCCACCCATCATTACAGAACGCATAGTTTAAAAGTTGCTTGTTCATTCAGAGAAATCCATTGACAATTATAGCATTGACAATTATAGAATGTAGGGTCAATACCGTAGCCTCTGGATTATGAATCAATATAGAGAGTGCATCCACCAACTCTCCAAGGTTGTGTGGAGGGATGTTGGTTGCCATTCCAACCTGAAGTATTAAATGGAAAAATGAAATAGATATCATAACATATCGATTATTACTGCCATAAAAAAAAACACCATTGAACAGTCATGAAAACTAATTAAATAATCAACAAATCAATTAAGTATACCACTGTACGCATAAAAATTAAGGGATTACCGCAATACCAGCAGAACCATTCAACAAAAGGGTTGGCAACCGAGCAGGTAGTAGGGATGGTTCCTTTTGTGAATTATCAAAGTTTGGTACAAAATCAACCTGAAACCAAATTAATCGGAGGCAATGAACATAAAAGATTTTGCACAGAGATATATGATGAGAGTACATGTAAAGGAACACATACTGTATCTTGGTCCAGATCCGCCAAGAGCATCGCTTCTGTAACTGCCTGCAAATATCACATAGGACGACTCTTGGAACTGAAGCAAGACTTGGAATATTAAAAAAACAAGTAGCACAAAATTTCCTTGTAACAGGAAAGGAGCACCCCAAAAAATGGCAGAAAAGAAAGGGTACAAAATCCAGAGTCCATGGTTGACTTTGCGAATTTAGATACTTCACGGAAAGACACTAAGTCACTTTGTGTGTTATGGGGTTGTACTTGGGACAAACTTAGAAGGATTACGATGAGAATCTCTTATATTGGACAATCACACCTAGTGTATACTTTTATTGGTTGCCCTCAGTGTTTCTTTCACTAAGTGCTACCTTTCAGAATTAATGCAATACTTTTGTTTTGCTGATAAAAAAAATAGCATCCATGGTTGACTTGACTATAATATGCGATTGTGGTACCTTTACATTTCAAAAAAAAAATTTGGTGAGACATGGAAGCCGCAACAGCATTTCAAGACGTCATAGATGCATGCTTATAAAGAAAGAAAGCAAGTGGCAACATTGGCTAGGGGCAAAGGAACAAGTGTTTGTTCTATACCCCTCAGCAAGAGAAAGCCATACAGGAGTTTTAAAATGTAAATATATCTTCAACATCTTCATTTTAACCATTTTGAATAATAACATCTTTTTAACTTTGAGTGAAAGGTGATTAAACTAACCATGTTAAGACCATCCTATAATTCAGAGGTAATGTTAACTAAATAAATACCTGCTTAGCCTTTGCACTTTTGAAACTTTTTAATTATTTTTTTACAATACATTCTTTCCAGGAAGATTGAACAGAAAAATGTCTAAATTGGTCACTTTCACAGTCGATTATTGTAAACAAAATTTGCTCTTGCTAAATTATGGATAGTTCGGGTGAACAATGGCAAATTGTGAATCCGTAAGTTTCCAATTACCACCAAATCCAACTACTACTCCATGTTATTGCACTGCCATGATTATCTGTCTCTATTATTTCTTCAAACCTCATCTATTAGAACAAAACACACTCATAAGTCGTATTACAAACATACTCAAACTTACATGCAATCTGCATTCAGTATAGCGCATTGCAGCAGGAGGATCTGCATCAATAGACCCAAAATTTCCATGCCCTTGAATGAGCGGCCAGCGCAAGGAGAAATCCTTAAAGATAAATGAATAAATTAAAAGTGTCAGAGGTAGCTGGTATTTCAACATTACCACAAAGACATTGCATACAATTGGTATGGAGAAAGGAACAAGAAGTGCTAAAATAGACAACCCATGCTACAAGTGAAGGGCATCTTATAAATAAAAGAGCTCCTCCATGCAAAGTGCTAAAATTCCAATAAACAATGAAACATACATATTTAAATAAAAAAGAAGATGAGTGCATGGTTGAAGCATTACTATATGCCAATGCTGAGCAAAAGAGAGGGAAAACCTTTGAATAGGATCTGGTTGCAGGTTCAGTTCCTAAACCTAAAGTGCTCCTATTCTCATTTCCATTGTGTTTCTTTATACAGATCTACAGAACTATATGATTGGGATACCAATATTTGGCGACACCGCAGACCCATTTGCAACCCCATATGAAACAATCAAACAAAGAAACCTGAAAGAGTGAAAAAGTGCTTCCGTTACTAAAGGTGTATTACAAACTCCTGGTATATGTAGGGTAAAAGCGAGTTTACAGCCACGTTGCAGTTCATAAGAAATTGCTCAATTTTCAAACAATCTATGGAGACCATTCCCCAATGTCATAGAAGAGCAAACGCTTCCATAAATAGTTGCTTCCTCTAGTAGCCAGTGCTGAAGACCATAATATTCCTTTCCCTCCATAAAACATATGGGGCGAGCATCCAAAGAGTTTCCTTAAGCCACCCCTCCAAACCATGAACCTCCAAGTCACAAAACCTCCATAATTGTTTTTGGAACATCCATTGGACACCGAAAAAGGTCAGATAATGGTTTCATGCCTCTTGAACAACATCACAATGTAAAAGGTGGTCTCCATCCAATAGACTTCAATTAGGCCAATATTTCTCAACAAGCAAATGGCTTCTAAATTTTAATCAATCATCCTTGGTGGTTATTGGATTCTAATAACTTCCAAAAAATGAACTTTGAGCGGAATCACTTCTTCCAACCCGAACAAGAAATGGTTGTGAATTTGTACAAGAAGAAACTCCAAACAGAAAATATAAGACTATATAGACACGAAATCCCCCCCCCCACCCCCCGCGGCTAAAAAAAAAAAAAAAAAAACCACTTACAGTCTATCCCCTTTAAGATGGTTCCATTCCATACGTTCATGTTAAATAACCCCAAAGTCTTGCACCATTATTTAAGACAATGCCTATAAACTGTATAATCTTCACAGTATCCATAGTTCTCATCGTGTCCATACTTTCTAAAACTTGTGACAGAAAGATTGAACCAGATGATTTTACAGTTTTAGACATAACATTATTTGAAACATACAACTTGTATAATAGAACATTTGCAGAAGTGTAGTTTTGTGAGGGGGCTTCAATGGATAACGCCTTTTAGCTTTTTTTTTCATCACAGGGGCATGTAAACTAGCTCATGGAACAAGATTGTCTCCAACGCTGCCAAGTGGCTGCCCAGCATGGTGATCCCCCCTATACAAGCAATGAGTGGCACCACAAGAATAAACCTTAAAGGTGCATACTAAGTTTTGGTGTTAGTCAGGGTCCTCAGGGCAGAGGTTATGTTGTTATATCTCCTATTTAATGCATTCCAGGTGGAGTGGATCTGACTAGCCATCAAGTGACAGACCTGTGATGCCTTATTGAGTAAAATACTTAGGGTTGATCATCACATCTAAAAGCCAAAGACATCTTTTCACAGAGATGCCTAAGATTGAGATGGGGTGTTCCAAAAGTCCACTTTTTTGTTAATT
The DNA here is from genome assembly GCA_963556465.1 of Berberis vulgaris. Classification (NCBI taxonomy): domain Eukaryota; kingdom Viridiplantae; phylum Streptophyta; class Magnoliopsida; order Ranunculales; family Berberidaceae; genus Berberis; species Berberis vulgaris. The sequence continues at coordinate 22,865,832 of OY747127.1, forward strand.
GTGAAACTGACATGTTACACAAAAGGAAACAGATGATCTTGTATGCAGGAAGGTTGAAGAGCCTTTCTCCGGTTTTCTATAAGACAATTAATATGGACCAGTTGTCTCAATATCTGCGCTAATTGGTCGAGAAAAGATTCACGAGGAAAATGATTCATGACATATGACTTATGATCTAATTAGGTGGGTCCCAAGACAACCATTAATACCAGAGTTATCATGATACGTCTCAATTCTCAAATGATAATAATTTTTTACCTATGGTGGAATGATAAACCATTTAATGAATCATATCACAAGGAAATTAATTCATAGATGCATGTTGAGTATCCTTCGGCAAGTGGACACTCGCTAAAATTCCAAGATACCATAAAGTATTCTGACTAAGACACCACGAGAGATTCTCAATACGATATTCTAAGAGAAATTAGCTGTCGAAATACACCAGAACAAATAAGACATTACAGATTGAATTGCACTCTTTTCCTTTAGCAAAGGCAGCAAAGGCTCCGATGCCTAAAAGGTGTGTGTACATGGATCTCTTCCAAGTTGAAAGTTGACCAAGAACCACTCATCCAGAAAGGGGTTACGAATCTTACAATGATTACCTCTTCTTTATTGCAACTCACTTGTAGATCAGGATTTCCATCCTCAAGCTCATTTGAGCTGAGTTGATTCACGTGTCATTCTAAACTAAAATGATTAGCCTTACAACATCTCCATACTATTTTATTTTAATTCCTGCTCTTATTTTGAGTCAAGGTAGAAGTAATATTGCAAGATAAAGAAAACAAATTAAAAATTGTAGAATATATGAAAGGCCATCAACAGAAAAACAGCCCCATGTTCAATATCCAAGAGAACATGTGATCAACGATGGCAAAAAAAAATGTAAAACAAAAACAAGAATTACATAGAACGTACTCTACATAGTTGACACTTTGTTGATTGGAAGTAGGTAATCATTGAAGATCTTACGGCTTATTTGCTTGGTCATCTTTCAGCGACGAAAACAATTAAAAAAAATGGATTAGTTAGATTGGGTTTCTCTCCGAAAGACCATCTAATTTTGAACTTTTGAGGGCTGCTATCCCGAGTCCTAATGAAGGGTAGAGTGGTGTGTTGCAAAGGTGCTTGGGCCATAGAGTGGTGATAGTCGTGGCAAGATATGTCTCACACAGTCACACTTAGGCAGTTGTCTTTGTCGACGTTGTTTGAGTGAAGATCTTTAAGTACAAACTTCTCATCCTGCTAACTCATTGGTCTAAGAGAGAAATTCCAGCCAGCAATTAAAACAGTTTCAGCTAGACGTCAATGGGTTCAAAAGACGATTCCCCATGCTATTTTTTTTAAAACAATAGATGTTTTGTGGGTAAGATAAACCAGCAGAATTAAGTAGAAACCAACACGTCACTATATATATTTAAGGTGACATATGGGGTCCCTATAAGGACATCCCATTCAATGTATCTATGGATGGGATAGATTTATCAACAATAGATACACATGAATGTCGCATGTGTTGTAGCGTTGTAATTTGTAATGTGGCTTGGTGAGGGCCTCCCTAATCTTTTGTATTTTGGTTTCCCCGTCACATAATATATAAACACTCCCCTGTTTTACCAATAAAAAATAAGGATATGTTCGGTAAAGCAATCAAAAGCATTTTTTAATCATCCAATTAAGAAAGACATGATGAAATGGATAAGAGAAATTTGATAAAGCTATCGATGATAGATTTTACCTGGGCCATTCGTACCAAAGAATCATAAACCGCCGTATCTCCATGTGGATGAAATTTACCTAAAACCTGAACAATTAAGTCAATGAATAGATGTATTAATTATGAATGCCCTGCAAATTTTAAAAAGAGTAGATTAATGAAGCCGATGTACCATATGACCAACTGCCAATGAAAGGTAAAACATGACACTGGGAAAAACACAGGATCTTCAAGAAACCACAAAGAGGACTGAATATCTAAGAATATAACCTGTTTTGGTGACAACTGATTTTAAGAGGTTGGTGCAAAAAAAATCTGAAAAGCATTTTGTCGTATCTTTGGCTAAAAAAAGCAGCTTTCAAGTGCCTCTAGAACCCAATCAAATGAAAAACTCTTTCAATGACTTATGTAGAAGTCATATGGTTTTTGCAGGATAAACATGATTCATTCCAATGTTTTCTTATTTAATTTTCCCAAACATTTTTAAAGCATACCAAAATTTTCCCAAACATATCTAAAGCATACCTAATTTATCCTCTCCCTCTTATATTTTAAAATATACCACATTTTCCCCTAAGAAACAAGTATATTAGAGAATTGTTTGAATTTCTCAAATTTTTTCAAGCGAAGGAAGTGGACAGGTTCAAGCTCAAATATCAGGACAAAAAAAGGCTCCAAGAAAGAAGTAAGTACCCACTAACATAAGGGCAGGATTCTTGAAATGCACAAGCTGATGGAGACAGCCAACCACTTGTGTGTGTGTAACAAGCTCAATTAGCTTGACTTAGAGAAGCAAGGAAAGAAGTGGAGTAAATCGGTGGAAGAAAAAGAGGAGACGGCTCTAGGGCCCATTGCAGAGGATCATCTTCAAAGCTCGGATAGCAGCAAAGCTAGAAACCTATCCAATCCGGGGACCCTCTTGGGTCAATCCAAGCTGTCCTACTCTTGAATTTAGAGAAAGAACAGTAGGACAGCACTGCAGCAGGAATGGTAGACTGTGACTATCAAAGGTGGTTCTGTGGGTGGGGTGCGGGGTGGGGAGGGGATATTAAATGACATGACGCATCTCTTATAAGCTGTTAAGGTGGCACCTTCATTTGTATAATTTTCTTAAATACAATGGAATACTACCTTTAATTTAAATGGAAATTTGATACAATTTATTTTCCTATCTAGTAAACAATTTGTTGATTTCGCAAATTTCATCATTCGCCTTTTAAAGCCTTTTTTCTTTTACCAAAATACCACCAACTTATTATCAGCTACTTAAAATACAGAAATAAACTACTTATCAGCCACTTAAAATCAGTTGTAAACTGCCCAAAACACGGGCATAGGATATTCAGGATGAAACTGAAATCGTAATATATCGTCTCGTAAATGTGATGATTTCATTAATTGGTGGATACTTCACCTCCCCAACAACTCTAGCACATTTCTTGAATGGTTTTCGAGATGAGAGCCCCAATTCATGCATCGCAAATCTGTAGTCAAATTGTGAAGATGAAAGAATGACAATTAGTCCACCTTCAATATATATTAATCATAATTTACTTCAGGATAACCCAAAACAAAATAACAGTGTGATCGATGGAGACACATTATCTCAGGAACTATAAATTTGTGGAATACATGTTTTTTTTTCAGCAAAACAATCGAGAATATCTTAGAAGGCGAGCAAGAAACTCGAGAGGATAAAGCAGAAAAGAAAACTAGTTTACAAATAAACTTCACCCCTCCAAAGTAATCTCCTTAGCCTTCTCTTTGAGTTTAAAAGTCTGGAACTTGCATCTCAAATTCTTTGGCATATATCTCTTCATCATTACACTAAATATAGAACAGCAGTCGACATTGCCCAGAATACTGATGCAGTAATTGTTAAAAAATATTTTCTACACAAGATAAGGGGATGATGTTTTGAGTTTTCAGCATGACGCACTTGTAGGAACGTTACAGATTTCTCTTCCAAAGGTATATCAGAACGAAAATCTCCATTTGAGTTCTGCATCTCCATCATGAGCATCAGCTTGCACAGCGTCTCTTGCTTGCCAACATCGTTATGAATATTGCTTTGAGATTGAGCACAGCATGTACGATTCTCTTCAAGAAATAACAACAGAATCATTATATGATAATCCTGATGAGGAAGCTCTAAAAAGTCTCGACTACCATTTTTCATTCGAGTGAGAATGCCAAAGTGCTCTTAAATTCATGTTTAATCGTCATGGAAGCAAAATCCTTGGAAGGTCGTACAGTAGAACAAGCTCCAAATTCTCCCCAAAATGGTGCCCAAATATTTAAGGGAAAATGCAATGAAAAAAAACATGAATGGAGTCCAAACAAAACAAAAATCCTTTATCCTGGATAAAACTTTGCTTGATGAAAAAAATGTTCATATGCCTAGAATAACTTTAATTTTCCTAAGATTCTCTTCAGTAAAATAGTGAAGAAGTATAAAATAAATCCATTTTGGCAGGATAAATGTACCTGCATTACATATGATTTATAATGGGAAAGATAAATCTCTATACTCACTAACTGAAACAACAATGATAATTTTTCATTCTCTCTAAAAGCTCGAACTTGCAGAGATGTCAAATCTATTCACACAACAAGCTGAAGTGGAAGTGCAATTGCAAGTGTGGACTACAACATCAGTGGTTACCAATAGTACTACACCGTAAACACACACTGGAAAATGCCCATGGACAAAGGGGTGGGATTTATTACTCCAACAAAGATATTAATAAAACTTTTAACCGAGGGTTCGCATTGTTGCCCACGGTCCATATTCGCATTTCCCAGCCCCCGCAATGCTAGTGTCATTAAAATTTTAAAGCTTAGCCAACCTTCACATCCTTAAGTGTACCCTGCTTTGTAGGAATAAGAAATTTAGGGCTAAATTGCAATTTCCGTCCAAAATTCCAAACACGGTAGCATCCTGAGTTGTATGGACCTCTTAGGTCTCCACAGTCACACTAGTGAGACAATTGTATTCTCCAAAACTACCAATAACTATCAATCAGAATTTTTTTTCTCAAAGGGTGTGTTTGGTTGCAAAGAATTTTTTGGTGGAAAGGAAAAAAATTTACTAGCAAATATTTCTTGCAACAGGTTTTTGTCGAGCAAAATTTTTTACAAGAAAATTTTTCCATGGAAAATTTTGCTTAAGGTGAGCTAAGCAAAATTTTCACACAATAAGTGAGAAAATATGCTCATGATGAAAAAAAAATCCGGGTCCAAAATTTCAACCAAGCACCAAAAAAAATTTCCTTCGAGAAAATTTTTCTTTTCCAAGCAACCAAACACTTGGAAATTTAGTTTCTCGAGAATATTTGTCTTCTCCATTTAACCAAACACACCCTAAGATCCCATTGTTAAATTTTAATATTTCAAATCCTTTTCCAGTTAATTGATAAATCCCGTTTGCACCCTCTTGATAATTCCACAACTCCCACCAAATCCTTTAACAAATGAAAATAATAAGACCAAGGTCTGTTTGTTTGAGTTAGAGGTCTAACCTCTTATTAAGAGGGAGCCTTTAACTAGAGGTAAACGTCTTATTCAAACATTTGCTAGCCTCTGATGATGTGCACAAGTAAATGTCTTATTTAAACAATAACTAATACGCAGACATTATGCTTGATTTAAAAGTGTAAATAAACACCCCCTGAGTGACATAGGTTTTTATGCATCAAGGTCAGCTTGCCTGATGTTTGCTTTGCAAACTAGCATCTTACCTCCCCCCAAATGGATTTGTAACATATAACTCATCTCAAATATACCCAAACCCAAACCCCACTAGCTCGTTCAAAGAAATAGTAGATCAGTCTAACAAGGTAAACATAGAAAATTTTGTTATTTCCTTTGATATTTATCCAAATACCTTCTTCTAGAAATATCTTTGTAGCTTACCATCCTTGTTGCACTCTTTCATTTCAACTTCTTTTCCTCTCAAAAGCCTCTCCAGCTGGACTTCACCCTTCAAGGTGTACCTATGCCCATGTTGACACTCCTCCCTCTACATTTATGATTATTCTTCCTCAATCATCTTGGGCAGCATAATCACTGAGTTCTCGAAGCACAATATACACTACATTTATCAAGCAAAACACACTAAAGCTACCATAAGACTCGACCATACACTACCTCTATCAAGTAAGACACTATGCTACCACAATACCTAACTATAACATAAAAATGGAAAGAAAGATTCAAAATTTATTCATCTATAAACTAATATCCACTTACAATATCCGACGGTGGACAGGCTTCAACCCATCGCGAACATCAGGCAAAGCTCGCCCGAGCAGCACAGACATTGCATACGCCATGTAAGCTTCGGTCGCCTCTTTGTGAAGTTCAGTGGGAACTATTCTCCCCTCTCTGGCTTCCTCCTTCACAAGCAAGCTTCCATTCCCATCCCTCCCCTCCTCATTCACAGATACATCTCTCCGTTTTGCCTTCACGGGCCGTACGGAGCGAGGGGGGTTGGTGGAGAGAAAACGAAGGTATGAGACGCCACGGTGGCGGAATCTCGAGGAACCCGAGAAGATCGAAATAGCGGGGTGCGAGAGTCGGTAGCGGATGAGAGAGGAGGTAGTGAAACGAAGGCCTGATGAGAACGCCATGGACGGTGGTGAAGAGAGAGAAGGGTTTGAGGTGTGAATGAACGAGGGTTTCATTCGTTCGCCATTAGAGACTCTTCATCTCCTCCTCTCTGCGGTGTAGAGAGTTTAGAGCGAAAGGGTTTGTGTGTTTCAGATAAAATTGAGAGGTGTAAAACCCTAACCCCTCTTCGCCCAAATCTTTTCGCGCCAATTCACTTGTGCGGTCTCCACACGTGTGGAAAATTTTGTTTCAGGACGCCAAAGACACGAAAGCTGCCCTAGTAAAGCTAGCACGAGTGAATGGTGATAGTTACCAAGGAATGACCACGGTTGGTAATGGGGCAGATTTATGCCGATGTCTATCCACCTCGCATCTCCCTCGACTGAATGGATTTGGATTTGTCTAAATGAATTTTGGGGTGGATTCGGGGATCTAAATTGTATCATTCGCGAGTTCGAGGTATATACAAATTTGGCCATATCCGCCCTGCAAATATCCATTTATATACCTATATTACTAAAATACATTTATTATAATTAAAAAATCCTAAATAATCTCTTCTCTCCAATCCTCTCCTCTCATAATCACAAACAGTAAACAAACCAACAAATGAACCCTAAATAAATCAGGTTTCTCAAAATGCCTCTCTGGTGCTGAACAAGGTGGAGATGGGGATGGAGGCTTTCTTTTCTGAGGTGATGGTGTCATTGGAAGAAGTGTCGGTGGTGGTGGAAGAGTATGAAGTAGCGTTTGAGATTTAATTTTAAGTTGGCTTGGCTCAAACTAGATGATGGGGATGGAGTATTAGAGATTGAACGAGTTGGGGAAGGCGAATTTGATATCGTGTATGATGGATTAGAGATTATGTTCTCCAAATTCTCTGCAACGACAGCTGCAAACACTCTCCTGGAACTAGATCCAGTTTGAGCATGGCTTTATTTCTCAATAGAAGATCCTCTAGGTGAGTAAAACTCCTCATCCTCTTCATCTGAACCCAGTTCGCCGTTTCGATGATTATGCCTATAATTATGCCTAGAGAGTGGTGGAAGTTGATAGAGCTCAGGGGGACCCAATTTCGTATAAAAGATGATTTTGCATGTAACTCTTTACCCCGTTGTCTTCGAGGTAAAACCACGTGTGTTTTTCAAATCAAACAAAACCACTCAATTTGTGGTGATGTCCTTAACCATACCTTGTCCTCACCAATAAAAACATATGTGTTTATGTCATCCATGGAGACGAGATGAAGACGAGCTTAGGCCAATCCACTACTCCGCCTCCTCACCACAACGATGAAGTGGCAGAAGCGACTATCTTTCTCCGATTTCTCTCTATCTTTGTCTATCTCTCAGTCAGATCTCTCTATGGTTGTCTCTCTTTGTTATTAGTGACGAGCTTTTTTTAAATTAAACCCGCTAATTGGGCGGATTTGAGGATTTGTCATCCCTGGTGGGACGGGGATGAATTTACTTAAATCTCATTGTCATCCTGATGCAAATTTTATTAAACTAAATTAATAGGCTAATTTAACATGATTATAATACCGCAATTGCACGGTTATTTAACTAGTAGACGATGGCAAACATGGGTTGATCCCACCATAATTGAAGACACAATCAAAAACTAAAATCTATTTAGACTAATTTAAACTGGATGTGATTTTACTAACCTAATTATTATGCTAATTTAACCTGATTGTAATACTGCAAGCATGGTTATCTAACTAGTAGACAATGAAAAATACGGGTCGACCCATGAGGATTGAAGACGCATTCGAAAACAAAAATCTATTTAAACTAATTTAAATTTGGGGTTACTGCGATTGAAAATTTATAAAGTAATGAAATAAAATAAAACAACTAAAAATTGGATTATTAGACACTGAGAAGTAAAACAAAGCATCAAATCCACCATAGGTTTTTTCGAGAATTATTTAAATTTAACTTACTATTTTCATAAAGTTATCAACATTAGGGATGAATAATCTCTTGCTTGCATTGAAGATGTGATCGTTAATAACGTTAAGATTTTTCTACATTCACAATCAATTTCAGCAGAAGTCTAAACTCCTAGCATTGAGCGTCTTGCTACGGCACGCAATCACAGATTTAATATAATCAACTAAAACATACTTCGAATATCAACAAAAAATATTTTAACTGCCGACTGGTCTAGATATCAAATTTGATATAAGCGGTGAAAGCAATTCATCAATATTAAAAAATTAATTGTACATGACAATGAAGCACAACGAAAACAGTAAATTAAATTCAATAAACTATAGAAACTTATGGTTTCATCTTCGCCTTGGCACAAGATTTAGAATCTCATGTCAGAGGTGATCATAACGTTAGTTTTAGTCAACTCCATCTCCTCATCCTCCTCTTTCTTGTTTCAAGCTTTCAAGCACGGCCTCTAAATCTCATTCTCTGTCGCTTGGAGAAGAAGAAATTCAAAAAATAAAAAAAATAAAAAAATGGCATTCTCTTAGGATTCAAATTATGTTAGGCCATCAACTTTTAGTGTGATTTTCTCTATGAGTTCGGTCGATTTGGACAAAGTGGTAAACATATGAATTGTAGCTCTATCTGTTAGTTTGCTATAGCCACATGAATCGTGTAATTTCTACATTTGTAGCTCAAGATATACCCAAAATACAAAATTTATTCAGAGGATGATGAGATAGAAAGTTTCTAAAAGTGTTAAAAAGGGAATGTTTGCCTAATTGCCTAAAAAAGATCTTCCAAATATGTTCATTGACTTTCCGTTTTGATACAATTTCATCGTTTAAGCTCCCAATCCTATAAAAACACAAAAAATGAAATAATTAGAATAAAATACAATATTCAAAACACTAACAAATATAAATTATACAGTAAGTAATGTATAAATTACGTGAATATCAAATACGCCCAAACCTATATTTTGCCAGTCCTCGAGTAAAACAAAGATAAAATAAAATCATAACCCACTTTCGCATGAATCATTAGTTACAGTTACCATAAACGTGCAACAAGGCTTTAAACCCCTAAATTACCTCTAGTAGACAAGTAACAGTCTTGTGAGGGTTTCCATAAATGTTACCCACAAATATTATTGACTTAATAAAAGAAAACATACTTCCAAAACAACAAACTAACAGTGTCACTGTAATATTTCAACAGACTCTAACAACAATTTGATAATATTCAAAGGTTACATAAATTTCATTATCATTCTCAACTCGAAGTGTGCGCATGCATAACATTATCAACATAACTCCCCATTCCACAGTAAATACACGTCTAGATAGCCTTTAGAAAATACGCTTCGACTACAAATATCTTATGTTACTCAGAAGTAAAGTACTCAAAAATTGGGTATTTGTCATTCAGTTTACATGTGAGGAAAATAGTAAATTATGGAAACACAAACATCTCACATATAATTATCATGAAAAACATACTTTCAAATAATGAAAGGAATGTGATCTCATGGACAAGAATATCAATTACTTTTGAGAATGTTGAATCAAACATCATAGTTTTCGTCTATTCAATCTTCATATCTACGGACCAAACCCTTACTTAAGATCAATGAAGTCTTTTTAGATTGTAATTGGGGCTTGGATTATGGTTAAAAAAAATGATGTACAAAATTTTTCTGAGAATGGCTACCCCCTTTAATAAACACTCAGGGCACTGAAAAATAAATCAATGTTGTACATCATTAATCTTTCTTCCTTCTCAATTCTTCATATATATTTTTTGAAGCATCAATATTTTTTCCTTTTCTTTTTTAATCAACCCTTCTACACAATAAAACATTTCAACATTGAGGATTCATGGAATATCTAGTTTTAACTCTTAATATTTGCCCATTCCAAAAATATATCTAATCATATACATTATCGGATAAATTGGGTAAGTATAAAAATAATATGCGGATTACTCCGTAATTGGAATAAGTAGTGGTGAATGAGGTTAGGAAAGAAAAGGTAATTCAAAGGCTCAAAAGGCCGCAAACAAATATTTATTACTGGGTAGGCTCAAAGGCTAGAGAACGATTCAAAGAAAAATGCATATATCACTTTCTAAGTCATAGTCAGTATTGAGACATCTCAACTAAATAAACGAAGAAGTATTAGTGTAATGACTCAATTTATTGTCATTCCCAAAGAAATCAACAAGAGAAACAAAAATAATGAAAATATCAACGAGATAATGTGGACTCAAGAAAAATCAGAGTTTACTGAATATCCTTAAAGAAAAATATAATGACTTAATACTCACAAGGGTAAATTTTCTACTATTATTCTAAAGATTTCTAGTTAAATATCTCATTCATCAAATTCAAATTATGCTAACATGGTTTATATTGCAAGAATAGTCGAGTTGAAATATCTAATGACATATATTTAACGTAAAGATAATATTAAACCTTAGGTCATCCTATTAATGTATCAATTTGACAAATGAGAGCATGTATTTCCTTAAATTTAAAAGCATCAAGCGTTTGAAAGCATATTATCTTCAGTAGAAAGGAATTTCAGATTTTAATCGCATTTTCAAATCAAAGATTTTTCACAATTACCAATTATAATCATCTAAGTATTTAATGGAGATTGAGTAGAATACAGTAATTAATCGATTTAATTGCCAAATACATTTAAGCTCAAAAAATTTGAAAACTGCAAAAAAACCTCGTAAACCTCAATACCCCCAAATCTAAACAAAACATTGTCTTTAATTTATAAAAAGAATAATCATGACAAAGTGAGGAAACATAAAAGATGAGGGTTAGAGTGATATTATCTCGATGAATGTTTTACCAATTTCGAAGAGAACATCCACCAATGAAGCTCAAACACACAAAAACTGTAGACTTATCATGAGAAACTGATAAAGCACATACATGACACTGAAAAAATAAAAATAAATGCACAAACGGAAAAAATAAATAAAAAATGCCCCAGTTGTAAGTCAAAATTGTCATGGAGCTAACAAGTATGAGTAGAATGAAATTAGAAAGAACTCGAAAATCAATCCAGACTAACACAACTAAAGCTGGGCTGCCTCCTAGGAACACTTGGTTTAACGCCGTCAGCCCAACATATATCCCCCCTCACGAATGATATACCACAAAATGAAGAGGAATAACATAACGAACACCCTCCTTCAAACCTAGACACTTAGTCTATAATGTAAACTAGATCAAAAGTGTCAAAGAATCATATAACAACATTCGAAAAAGTTGAGGATTAGTCCAACAAAAAATAGCAACCACATGCAACATAACATATACTAACACACTCCAAAAACTTCAGGGGACGTCATGCAAAATCATAGAGACAATGCAAATAAACTCGCATTCCTAGGAAGGTCGTAGGGATTTGGAGCATAAAGGGGTTACAAATAGTGATATGCAATAAATGATTATTGCATATTCCTAAAAAGGGACATCCCAAGTCAGAAGATTGAACATTTTTCATAATGGGATGGTAGAAACTGAAATCATAACTTAAAAACAAGGGATCTACATGAGTGACGTCAGTCAATATGAAAGGGATGCAAAAAGGTTTACCTATAGATATGTCGGGTGGTACAAGCTCATCACAAAAAAATGAAGTACACAAATGTGATGGGCTAGACAATTCAACAACACCCCCAAACATATAATTAACACTACCTATGACATGAATTCCCTCGTTAGATGCATCTTCCCGTTGTATAGTTAACGCGGATGAAATAATAACATGCAAAGTATCATCAGAACCTAAAACGTATAATTGAGGGTGTTTGGTAGTGGTTTAAGGTCAAGCTTGGGTAGCTTTTCATCAAAATGGACCAATTTTTACTTACTGAGTGGAAGGGGTTTCAATTTAGACTTCCATGTATAACTAGGAACCATAATAAGGGTTGAATCAAGCAAAAACTTTACTTCCTTAATGGAATTATCAATATTGAAGTCTAAACCGAAATGAGTCAAATAGGTCGCTAAGGGGTCATCCAACGCAAGCTGCAAAAAGAGATTATGCACCAAACTCTTAATCATGTTAACCTCACAAACATCCTTGGACTCGAGAGGTAGTTGGCTTACATTAAAAAAATTGAGTTCGATGGTCATGTTACCAAATGACAATTTCATGATTTCATTCCTATAGTTAATAATTAAATCGGCTGTGACAAAAAATGGGCGACTTAAAATAAATGGAATATGATTGGAGGGATTGTGAATAGGTTGTATATCAATCTGAATTATAACACCACGGGGGACTCTAAATTATCAATCTGCCTATTGCATTGTTACTTCAGTAAGTTTTAACTCAATGAGACCTAATTGCTTATAAACGGAATACGACAATAAATTAACATTCGCCCCTAAATCAACAGTGTCCTATCAATCATATGATCATCAATAACACAAAAAATGGTCGTGCACCTGGGATCCTTATATTTCGGCGAGATTTTGTGTTGAATAATTAAGGTAACTTGCTCGACAAGGAATAATCACTTTTGCACATGTAGCTTTCGCTTCTATATGCAAATAACCTTCAAAAACTTTACATACGTAAGAACTTGCTTAATAATGCCGAGCAATGAGATATTAATGTGAACTTGTTTAAAATTTTCCATTACATCGTTGACATCTGTTCATTTCTTTGTCGGTGCTAACCGTGATGGAAATAATGACTTTGGCAAATAGGATGCATGAGTGGGGTTAGAGTCGAGAATATCATTTTTAGAATGTGAGGCTTCACCAGTCTCTTTGTCAGATGGAGATGCAATCTGCTTTGACATAAACATAGATACAACAACACTCGAATCACGCATTCGTACCCGAGAGTCAACCTATTTTTCACTCCTAAGGGTAGTAATCGATTTGACATCTTCATTGCATGGCTCGGATGTGCTACCAATTATGAATTAACCTTTTAGGTTTTGACAACTTGACCAAGAAATCCTAAAGGAGTGCTTGAGAAATCTGACTCATAGATATCTCAAGTTTATTGTGGGCTTGAGATTGGTGTTAAGTCGTGGCTTTTAACTTTGACATAGCTTGAGAATTTTGCTAAAACATACTTTATGTTTGATGCATAAAACGAATAACCGTTTCCTCTAAACTGGATGTGTTGGATGGAAGAACTTGGTTAAATCGTGGGCTAGGGGCTCAAGGAACCTGGGAGACAACAACATGTCCCCTTGGTATGGGCCATGGATCCCGAAACATTTAGATGATTAGCGAAAGCCGAGTTGTAATAATTGGACTATGGATTATTACCAGGTCGCCAAATAACATTAAAAGAATTACAGCAAAATATGCAGGATAATCATTTTGCAAATGACTGTCAGCTGCAGAATGACTCGAACTCGAACAAGCAGCACAAACCTCAGATGAAGCATTCGTGGGAGCCGAGGGTCGAGTCAAATTCAAAATTGCATTAATTTCTTGAATCATAGTAATAACAATTGCTTCTAGCTTCGAAGTGGAAGGGGAGTGACCGAATTATCTCTAATTTCACATATACCACCCTTATGCCTATTAGAATCCTTTATCGAATAATCTCATTACTGAGAATTTTCGGAAAGAGTTTCAAAGAAGTTTCAAATCTCATTAGCATTAATCTTCATAAGTGTTCAATCACTAGTGGCATCAACCATACAACAATTTTAAATGGTTAAAACGTTTAGGAAGAATTGAACTAAACTTCACTTCTCAAATCCGTGATGGGGACATTTAACAACGAGTTCATTGAACTATTCCTAACATTCATAAAAATGTTCGCTTTCTTTTTGTTGAAAATTAGAAATATCTCTTCGGAGGGCAATTGTTTTATGAATGGGGAATTATTTTGACAGAAACTTTCTTGACAAAACATCCCAAGTTGTAATGGTTCCTATCTCTAGAAAATTTAAATACGACTTCACCTTATTATTCAGAAAAAAGGGAATCAACCTAAAGCGGACCCGAATCATCTGAAAAGTTTTGGTACTTAAGGGCAGCACAGATGTCAAGAAACTCTTTGACACGAATATATAGATTTTCTTTCAAAACCATAAAAGGAAGGCAAAAGATGGATGATGAATGGTTCGACAATGCATGATAAAACGATGCTGGAAAGAGGGGAGAAGTAATCCTTAAAGGCCTTCTCCTCAACCATTGCCTTGTTCTTAGTAGGGGGAACCTTTTTAAGGAGGGGGAACCTATAAAGGTAATAAAAACTTCCAATAACTCCTCGGGGTCTTTTTGGACTAGCCTGTTCTTGGAATCACGCACCCAGATAGCATAAACTAGTGGACACCAAAGTTTCAAAGCCTTAAAAAGGTTCAAGTTTATATATATAAATAAATAAATAAAAATATCTATGCAAGCCTAACCTCTATATACAGATGATCTAACTCTAAACAAAATAAAAACGAATGAACCCTAAACAAAACCTGAATGATGCGTAAACAAGATGAATGACAAACAACCCTAAAGTTTTCAACTAATAAAGGATTGAAATCCAATTTACCTAACTGTGGGAGAGACATGATAATTTTCTATCAATTCGCCATTACAAAAATTACTCCTACCTCTTTTTTCACATTTTAGCTCAAAGTGTAATGCCATTTCTTGAACTATTACAATATAGAATATGTTCCTTCATTTGACCACTTTAAGCTTTCAAACTTTCAAAAAGGGGTCCCATGAGCGTGAAACATTTCCTAGACAATTATCTTGGTAAATTTTAAATAGTGAATGCTTAAGTTCCTAACCCTAAAAAGAGGGTGGTTAACCTATCTGTGGGAGAGGGCACAAAATTTGTAAATCAATCCTACCACTATTTAAATTTGCATGCAATACTTCCTAAAGAAAATAACCAAAACACAAAGTAATTACGACATAAACCTCGTGTAGATATGGTTGGGATAAATTACCTCCATCGTGAACATCTTTCGAGTTACTTGCGACCCCGGCTAGAAGTCGAGTTGCGCCAATTAGAATCACTATCCTCCGGACAACTTGCCAACTTCTGTGAGTGTCCACGTGAATCGCAATCTAAAAAGAAAAATTACAATGCAATATATAAATTTTCCTTTGTGTATTTGTTTGCTTTGCTATTTTTCTTTTTGCTTGTTTTTCACAACCTCTAATTTTCATTTCGTTCCTAGTGGAACTCCTATGAATACCTATGTATGATGTCCGCAAAACAAATATAACAAATTAAAACTCAAACTTATAAAGAGCAAATCAAATTTATTCCTAACCGTAAAATTTTAAGCTGACAAAAACTAATAACCAACAAAACAAATAATCAAGAAATTCTTAACATTGTTCCAAAATAAAGAAAATTAAACTTAAACTACAAATTAGTGAAAATAAACCCTAGACTTCGTTTTCACTGTTGCAATCTCCGACAACAACGCCAAAAACTTGATGGAGATTTTACTAATCTAACTCAATAGGCTAATTTAACCTGATTATAATATCATAAGTGCACAATTATCTTATTAATAGAAAATGACAAATACGGGTCAATCCCACGAGGATTGAAGACACAACCTCAAACTAAAATCTATTTAGACTAATTTAAATTGGGGGTTACTACGATTGAAATTTTCTAAACTGATTAAACAAAATTAAACAATTAAAAATTAGATTACTAATGACAATTGAGAAGTGAGCCAAGACATCAAATCCATCATAGGTTTTTCGAGAATTATTTAAAACCGACTTACTGCATTCTTAAAGCAAGAAGCACTAGGGATGAATAATCTCTTGTTTGCATTGATGATGTGATCGTTAAAACCTTAAGATTTTTTTACACTCACAATCAATTTTAGTAAAAGTCTAAATGCCTAGCATTGAATGTCTTGCTATGGCACACACAATCACAAGTTTAACATAATCAATTAAAACATGTTTTGAATATCAATAAAGAGTATTTTAACCATCGACCAGTCTAGATATCAAACCCGATATAATATGTGAAAGCAATTCATCAATAATTAGAAATTAATTGCATTTCACAATAAAGTATAAGGAAAATAGTAAATTAAATTCAACAATTTCTAGAAACCCATGGTTTCATATTCGCCTCGGCGCGAGATTTATAATCTCATCGCGGAGGTGATCGCGACAGTAGCTTTGGTCAACTCCATCTCCTCCCCCTCCTTGTTTCAAGCCTTCAAGTTTTTTTTTCATAACCTCCAAATCTTATTCTCCCTTGCCTGGAGAAAAGGAAATTTAGAACAAGAAAAAAAAAGTTGTCTCATTTTAGGATTCTGATTACGCCAAGCCATCAACTTGTAGTGTGATGCTCTCTATGAATTCAGCTGAATTGGACAAAATGGAAAATATGTGAATTGTAGCCATATCTGTTAGCTTTCCATAGCCACATGAATTGCATGATTTTTACATCTGTAGCTCAAGATATGTTCTTAATACCAAGATCTGTTTAGAGGGGGACATAATAGAAAATTTCTGTAATTGTCAAAAAGGAAGGTTTGCTTTATTGTCCAATTTTTTATTTTTTTTTCCAAATATGTTCTTTGACCTTTTGCTTTGATACGATTTCATCGTTTAAGTTCCCAATCCTATAAAAACATGAAAATGAATTAATTAGAATAAAATACAATATCTGAAACACTAACAAATATAAATTATAAGGTAATTTATGTATAAATTACGTGAATATCACATCCCTAGGAATGAATGGTTAGTCCAACATTTGATGGGTGATGGGTTGACCTTGGGGCTATGTGGCTTTTGAGGACATACACCCAATAGACTGGTTTTTTGGGTTTGAAGCCAATCTCATGACAATGAGAATGGTGAGGCCACATTGAAAATAAAGGTCAGAACATCTCCACCAATGAGTAGAAAGCTATAGCAAAAAATACATTGTCCATCCTCATATTTTAACTTTTCATTTTACCCCTTGATGATACACCAAACCGTCAAGTAATCTGCGTCGTACACATGTCATGATGATTTCGTCAACAGAGCAAAACGGGCCTAGTTGTGCGCCCAATCTGACAAAACCCAGAGAACATGAGGCCCACTGAGGCAGGGTCCATGAGGCTGAACACAAATAACAACGCCCTATTAAGCCCATACATCATATGGTCAAGCCCCATAAACGTAAGACCTAATAAGGCAAGTATCTGGGGGTTCGACCTAAGATAAGCAAACCAACAATACACTGACTCCTATCAGGAAACAAATACCGGAGTATAAGTCGTGCATGAAAACTCTCTTGCATGGACAACACTCCACAAAGGAAGAATCCCCAACAGATCTAGGAGCACGAGTCCTGTAGGGAAACTCTCCTACATAGACGACTCCGAACAAGGAAATAATCTCCAACAATATATCTTTCCCTAAACTACACCACCAAAGGCCTAGCCGAACAAGGACTCTCGCATGATAAATAGGCCACAAGGTTGAGGAACAAAAATACGCTACACAGCCCAATTTATAACATTACATCTTTCTCATGCCTTGTCCAACTTAAGCATCAGAGTGTCATCGGCCGCAACAACGGTGGTCTTTGGCTCACGTGTATTCCCTGTGCAGGTCAAGAAGAACATGATTTGATACCATCAATTTGATTCCATCCGTGGGGAACGACAAAGTTCCTAAGAAAACAGTGAAAACACTTTTCCATTACAGTCCAGAAAGATGGCAACCACGAGATTTCACAATAATGGAGAAATCGCTGAGCCCTCGAACCGGCGCAGCGCCGGCAATTCTGGTGGTACCAGCCCCGCAGGGAGAACAACCCCGACCTTTGTGCCGACGGCAACCACGATGAACTCTAGGGTGGATCGACTGACAACACAAGTGCAACAAATAACACAAGCGGTGGAGATACTCACACAGAGGAAACCTCCACTTGCCGAATAAGACAAGGAGCTGCAAAGAGCCTTGTGCCCATAAGACAACGGAGAGCACGTTAAAGAGAGTCACTATGCCTCTGTTAGCTCTTAGTGGACCAAGGGCAGAGGTGCGGCCTACAAAGACCTGACGTCTAAAACCGACAAACTCGCCTCGCAGAACCCCCTCCAGCTCGGGGCTACCAATCCGAATGTACTATATAATTTCTCTGTCCCCCATTCATGGATCATATGATGATCGAGCTATTGCTGAAGAAGTTCATCCCGCCAAAGCTGGAGTTTTATGACGGGACAACAAACACGTCCGACCACTTACGCCATTACCACCATGTAATGACGCTCAAAGAAGGATCCAAAACAGTAATGTGTTGAACATTCCTTACTAGCCTCAAGAAATCAGCGCTGAACTGGTTCCATAGTATCCTACTGAAGTCTATTGACTCGTTTAGGATGCTGGCCAAAACGCTCATCACCCGCTTTTTCTGCAGCCAATGGATCAGGAAGGGCTCACATTACCTACTCACCCTCAGACAGAAACCAAACGAGACACTGAGGGAGTACGTCACCTGCTTCAATGATGAGCTAACCTCATCGACAACTGCAACGACGACACCTCGGTCACAACCTTCACCTCAGGTTTAAGGAAAGGTCCATTCTACAACTTCCTCACCCTGGAGCCTCCTACTGACATGACGGATTTGCTGAAGAACACCCATAAATACATCACTCTCAAGGAGATGTTGGCTGCCGAATAGGAAGAATAAGATAAAAAGAAACCCTCTGGTCCCAGAGACAAGAAGGAGGGAAAGAAAAAGGAGGACGATGACAGAAATAAGAGGAAGCAGAATGACAACAAGCCAGACTTTGTCCGCACCAGACCGGATAAAGCTTCCAACTCCGTCGGATCCAAATCCTTTACTCCCCTCAACTCCAACTTGTCCGACGTCCTCAATACCATTAAGAATTGGGGAAAAGAGAAGTGGCCCGCCAAACATCGGGGGATCCCTCTCGGCGCGATAACGACAAATACTTCTCATTTCACAACGACAACTACCATGACACTGAGGACTGCAAAAATCTTAGAAGCGAGATTGAGTACTGGATCAAGAAGGGCAAGCTCAAAGAATTCCTGAGCCCCAAAAAAAGACAAGACCGGGCAAAGGAAAAAGCATAGGATGTTAAAGAGATAGAGAAAGAAGCTATTAGCGTTATATATGGCTTCCACGGGTTAGGCTTGAAAGGAGAGCAAACCAACAAATCCCAAAAAAGGATGCTCTGCGAGATGCAGACTCAGCCCATCTACGAGGACCAACAAGTATAGTACGCACGTGTTCTGAACTCAATCCCATCGTTGACATTCACGGATAAGGCCCTCCAAGGCGTCCACGCGCCTGACCATGGCGCCCTGGTCATCTTTTAACGTCCTATTTCTCGACGCGTTCTGCAACATGCAGCTCAAAGAGGAAAACTTGATGTCCGTCAGTCAACCCATGATCGGATTTAGTGAAGAAAAGTGCTCCCATGGTGGGAAAATCAGATTAACGGTAATGGTGGGATAGCCACAACTACAGAAAGTCTTCTTCCAGGAGTTCATGGTGGTTGATGCCCCATCCACCTACAACATCATCTTGGGAAGGCCTTGGCTCTACCAGATGGAGGCGATAGTTTCCACTCTTCACTAGTGCATCAAGTACAATGTTCTAAAAAACGTTAGGCGGGCGGCGAGTAGGTGCCTAGCGCCCAGGGGCCTAGGCGGTTTTAGGTTTGGTATTATAACTTTAATAATTTACAAAAGTTAAGCATAATACCTTATCAATTACATCAAATTTAATGCCAAGATACATATACAAAATTTAAAAACATGAAAAATTAACAATCATGAACACAAAATTTATTAAAACTCAAATGACTGAAGTTGGTCATGATGGGTATTTTATACAAAGTTGAATTTGTGGATAAATATCCATACCCACTCTTTATTTTTCTTCAAATTGCATGAATGACATCAGTCATATTTGATAAAATCTACATTACTAAAATTGGTACCGACATATCCTTTGAGTATTCCATTAAGTAATCATCATTTGCTACATTCACACATATACTAAATAAAAAACAATTAAATTGTTTATTTTCAAAAAAGGGGAAAGAAAAATAAAATAAGAACACAATCAACCTTATTCAAAAAAAAAAAAACTCGCCTAGACCTCGCTCAGACCCCGCCCAACCATTAATTTGGGCGTTTCTCTAATGCCTAGCGCCTAGGTAGCCGCCTAGGCCATTTTTTAGAACACTAATCAAGTACACTGCCAATCAGGCAGAAGGAACCATTCGAGAGACCAACCTTCAGCGAGAGACTGCCACTCTGCAACGTTGAAACAACTAGCTTGTTAGCAATTACAACTCGAGCTCGCAAAACAAACATATCAGAACTTGGGCCCAAAGGAGATGGAATAATCACCTCGCATGAACGATGAGGCTCTAGTCAATCTAAGGGGATGACCCGATGTCCACCAGCCAGACCGACTAGCTAGTGCCACCTCGACAGGAAAGAAACACGGGAAATGAGAAGTTCACGTGGATTACACGAGCCAGGATAAGGCTTGTCAAAAAAACAAACCCTCCACTTCCTGGCATGGGTCGAAGCGTGAATACCACCTTTAAACAAGACTAATTTACAGACCAAGACAAAGCTCTGACAACCAAGACTCAACTAAGTAATGAATCAGGATCCAACAATGAAAATGCCATCCATCTGTCACTCCAGTTCAGTACAAAGCTAAGTATCAACACTTCGACAAGCCGATGCCTACTACGAAAACTGACGACCAGCAAGGAACAACCCGCTCGCACAAAGTTCACTTTTCAGTGACTACTATCATTAGCGAAATTTGACTTTTCATCAAGGGAACTACGCAGTTTGAGCCAGGACCATGTGCGTATCTTTCAAAGCCAGATTAGCATAGTCACTGCTCAGGGTTAAACTATCTTATTGTTTTAATTTCTTTTCTTTCTTAGTATAGAAGAATTGTTTGCACAAGCCAATATGATACAGATTCATTTAAGGAATAAAATGCTAAAAATACAAAACAAATTTTATTGGTTACTAAGAAAGTTATTACAAAGCTTGCCCGACTGGCTAGTACAAAAATTTATACAATACAAGTATCCAAGTCCGGCGCGAGGATGGATCAGATGAAATGCACGTCAAGAAGAGGATTCATAAGTGAAAGCAAAAGTACCCGAAGTAGGCTGCAGGTACGCACTTGATACTTCCCTCTGCCAATCTCCCTTGCAAGGATGATTTGAAAGTGAAAGCAAAAGTAGGTCGATGGGGATGTCCCTAAAAAGGGACGCCTGGGGTTATGCAGAGTTAGCACCCCAAGACCACATGCCATCCAGAGCTCTACTCCACCAATTTGCCTACTGACCGTGGCATCATAAGTGAAGTCCAGTAGGAGCAGCCACCCAAAGTTGGCTGCGGGTATCATCTCCCAAACTGGATGGCAAGAGACGCCCTGGGAGCACCAAAAGTTTGAAGACAAACTTGACCCTTGAGGGGTAATCCGTAACTCTTTTTCTCAATGTGAGAAGAAATTACGAGGTCCCATGCAACTAATTAGATGCTCACCCAAACCAGGTGGCCTCGCCTAATAGCAGGTCTTGTTAAGACTCATCGCTGCAAAAACATTTGAAGACTCCAACAACGAAGATCTTTCTTTAGCCTTTGGAAAACCCAAAACATATTTTTTGGAAAGATGCATTTGAGAAACATACTCAACAACGTTCATGGCAACACTTGAAATGGTGAAAACTAGCCTATATATAGGCGCGATGGTTCAGAAAAAGGTCAGCCAGCAGTTATGATAACATTAAATACTGTACGAGAAATAAGGATGCGACGGTTCCAATTGCAACTACACGAGTTCAATTCATGGAATTAATGGAACTGCACACAACTCTATCAACTGGGGGGGGGGGGTAACCGATACCAAACTATCTCGTAATCTACGCTGCACACATGGCACGATGATCTCATCGACAGGGCCCAGACAAGCTAGTGGATCCAATGGCGAGCCCAGCCTGGCAAAGCCCATACTACTCTAAGCCCATTGAGAGCGGCCCAATAATACTCAAACACAAGCGGCGAAGGCCTAAAATGCCCACGGAATGTAAAACATCTGTGAAGATATTATCGATAAATCCAAGGTATCTCCTTTATTAAAGTTCCATTGTTGTTCATCAAATTTGGTTGAGATTCAATATGGTCAATCTATTGTGACCCGACTCAAGTATCAAATTTGCTGATCCGACCCCCATATTGGGCTATTTCGCGACGTAAGTAAATCAGGACACCCAAGTCGGACTTATACGCTCAAGGCCACATGATGGCCAAACTTGACCAAAGTTTAGTCAGTGATGCAAAGACTGATGATGACAACTTCTGGTCCGCTCTAGAGCGCCTAGTCCACCAATAGCGAATGACGATGGTTTAGAAAGTGAGAGTCTAGTCAGTGCTCACAACGCCTGATCAAGATGACTTGCCAGGGATCATTGTCCAACTACATACAATGGTTGTGAAACCCAACCAAAGTTTAGTCAATAACATAAAGACTGATGACGACAAGTCCGGGTTCGCTCTAACGCTTAGTTCGCTAAGAGCGGATGACGATGGCTTAGAAAGTGGGAGTCTAGTCAGTGCTCACAACGCCTAATCAAGATGACTTACTAGGGATCATTGTCCAACCATAGACAATGGCCGCTGAACCTGACCAAAGCTTAGTTAGTGACGATTGATGATGATAGCTTTTGGTCTGCTCTAAGTCATAGTCCGCTGATAGTGGATGAAGATGGCTTAGAAGTGGGACTCTAGTCAGCGCTCTCAACGTCTGATCAAGATGACTTGTCAGGGATCATTGTCCAACTACAGACAATAGTTACCAAACCTGACCAAATTTTAGTCAACTACGTCTAATGATGATAACTTCTGGTCCGTTTTAAGTAATAGTCCGCTTAGAGCGGATAAAGACGGGTTAGAAAGTGGAAGTCTAGTCAGCACTCTCAACGCCTGATCAAGATGACTTGCTAGGGATCATTTTCTTACCATAGAAAATAATGGCCAAACCTGACCAAAGTTTAGTCAGTTTCGACTGATGGCGATAACTTCTGGTCCACTATAACGCCTAGTCCGCCAAGAGCGAATGATGATGGCTTAAAAAGTGAGAGTTTAGTCAGAGCACTTGGAGCATGATCACGATGGCTTGCTAGGGATCATTGTCCTATCATAGATAATAGTGGCTGAAGCTGACCAAAGTTTAGTCAGTCCCGACTGATGACGATAACTTCTTGTCTGCTCTAACGCTTAGTCCGCCAGGAGCGGATGACAATGGCTTAGATAATGGGAGTCTAGTCAGAGCTCTTGGAGCCTGATCACTATGACTTGCCAGTGATCATTGTTCTACCATAGACAATGGTGACTGAACCTGACCAAAGTTTAGTCAGTTTCAACTGATGACAATAACTTCTGGTTCGCTCTATCGCCTAGTTCGCAAAGAGCGGATGACAATGGCTTAAAAAGTCGGAGTCTAGTCAGAGCTAGTCGAGCTGATCACGACGACTTGCCAAATACCGCTGTCCTACCATAGACAATGGTGGCAAAAATTGACCAAAGTTTAGCCAGCTCAGAAAGACTGATGACGACAACTTCTGGTCCGACCTATAGCCTAGTCCGCCAAGAGCGGATCAAGTGGTCTAAGAAATCTAAATGTGATAACTCCAGAATCTCCTATGAGAATTACATGTCTAGGGACTGGCGCAATGACACGACAATGTAGGGAAGACTCAGCGGCTAAGTTATAAAAAATGTGAGTATGAAAAACTACTTCACAAACTTTCTTTCAATAATAACTTGAAGATTACAGTTGTTTGGGAAGATCCATTCCAGAGGCAGAAGAGCCGATTACATAAGAAGCAATTATAGGGAATAACTCAGCATCGTCAGGAGTCTGTCCCAAATTGCCAGTTGAAGACGTTGGATCAGAAGCTTCTTCCTCGTAAATCTTCGCATAAGCAACCTTTTTATAGTGAGCGAAGTCAAGGTCAAGGTCAGGGTGTCCATGTTCGATTAGATATAGCATATCCATCCTACCCCTGACAATCTCGGAGAAATCCAAAGTTGTTTGGCGCTTCTGTTCACGAGTTTCAGACTCCACCAGATTATTTTCCGCATTCTTCAACCTGTCCTCAAGCGTGGCCGCATGAGACTACTCCTCTTCCAGTTGCTGCTTCAGCAGATTTAGCTCATCTAACACAGAATCAGCTTGATTCTCCGCTTCGCGAGCATGACAAAAGCCGTCAGCAACTTCAGACTCAAGCTTCTGGCGTAAGGCATTCCTTCTAGCCTCAGCTTGGTCCATTTCAGCAGCTTGAGCTCGCAGATCAGCTTGTGCCTTATCTGCCACCTCTTGCACACGCTTGACCACAGTTTGGTCAGTTCGCTTAGACTAGCGAAGACAACTGCTGGTCCGATCTACAACCTAGTTTGCCAAGGGAAGATTAAGACGACTTGAGGAACAAAAAATATGATGAATTCGAATGATCTAATGCCCATCAAGATTATTCCTCTGCATGGAGTTTAGCCAACTTACAAGGTTGGGTTTATGCAACCTCCGGATCTCTAAAGAGTAAAGACCAGGAACTATCGCAATATAAGCGGTCAGAACTCTCACCAGCATATCAACTAGGTGATTTCCCGACTCAAGAAAATATCTTGTCTAAATACCAACACCATGGTAAGACAACGCATAAAAGATTCAATAGGAAAAGTCCAAAAAAATACACAAGTACTAAGTGCCACTCAACATAACGTCTTTCATTGATGATCCAAAAAATACAAAGTTTAATCCTCGTCGGATACAATGGAGCTTTACTTGGCAGGAGAAGAAACATGGGATACGTCCACACGCGCTAGCACTCGAGCACCCTGATCTGGGTCACCCTCTTCTTGTGATTGATCAGAGGCTTCTCCAAACTCTACAAAGGCCACTTCTATATAGTAAGAGAGGTCCCAATCAACATGCTCCTCCTCCATCAGCTCCAATAGCTCTCGTCTTCCTTTCACAACTCTGCTGAACTCGAACGTGCCCTGGACCTTAAGGAGTTTTTCCTCGCGTACTCTCGACTCTGCAAGGTCTTGCTCTAGCTACTCCAGTCTACCCAACAGAGTGTTAGCTTTGGACTGCTTAGTACTCATGTTGTCCTTGACTGAGCTAAGTTCATTTTTTGCCAGGAGTAATTGCTCTTCTGTTGTCCTCATGCTCTTGGCATTAAAGTCAACATCAACCTCCAACTGCTGACATCAAACAACCAACTCGGACTCCTTCTTAGCCTTCTCATCACTCAGAACCTGCATCTTGGTTGTAGTCTCTTGGGAAAGTTTTAAGTCACGACATACTTGGATCAATTCTTCCTCCAACCTGTTCCTTGCGAACACCACCTCTGCCAAATCAGACTCAAGTGTTTCCAAGTAAATCCTCTGAGCTTCCAATCTTGTCTATCAGGCCTCCGAATCAACATCCGATCAATGAATGCGATTTCTCAAGATTTCACGAAATTTCACAAAATATTTCTTATTTTGAAGTTACTAAAATATCTTTCGAAATATGTCAAAATTTTATGGAGAAAAGAAATAAAGCAAGAGGGGAAATGAAACGTGGAGCTATTGGCACATTTATAGGGAATCGCAACAGTAGTTGGTTACTCGGGCTCACACTCCCTTACCGGGAGGTTCGATTCAGTCAACTTTTTTTTACACGAGGTAGATAACAACATTAGATGGGAAAAACACGAACAATGTTGAAAGCCAAAATAAGGCTGTTCTTTCAATCAAGTTTTTGGCTAGGCGCAATTTCAATATAAAAGGGGCAGGAAAACTAATTTCCATATATTTTAACATGCTATAATGATATTTTAGTATAAATAGTTTATTACGTGAGTGATTCTTAGATAATATGTAGTCTTTGTGACACTACGAGTCGTGTGAGACTTTTTATGCAATATTTAATAGTTTAAAATGCATAAATGTTAAATTGGAAATCACAACCGAAATCTTTACGTTTTTTTACACATAACGAAATATTTCTTAAAATCGGGGGACCGAAATCAACTCAAAAAATGAAATCACAATCCTTGCATCCGATTGAGTAGGCCTCTGACCTTCAAGTTGCTTCTTCAATGATTTGATTTCGTGCAGAGCATCAGAGTACGACTTCTATAAATGCATAAAGACACGCTCCATGGTATACACTCTCTCACGAGCAACTTCTACCTCTATCCCAGCAGCATCGACTTGGTTCAAATACGACATCCCCAACAAGAGATGTTTCTGCCCCTTGTCCATATGCTTGCCTAGCGTACCCCCTTATGGCTTCAAAAAATGATTGGCCAGCCAGTCATTCCATCTACTAATATGCTTCTTAGAGGTGTAAAAAATGTCAAGTTCCTGGTGCCAGGCCTGGTTACTCATTTTTATCATATCCGAAGCAAATAGTCTGATTCGCAAATCTAGGTGAAGATCCATTGGAACCGAGATCACGCCAGCATCGACCTTCGTCGTCTTTACCGTATCAGGACCCTCATCCATCATTTTCCCTTTATAATGATCGGCTCCCTCTCATGAGCTGATTCGAAAGCAGTTGATGGGGAAGAAGGAAGTGAATTATCTCTCGGACCCATCGACACCTCAATCTGAAGTCGAGATCGAGACGAATGACAGTACGGGCAATGTGGAGGGTACCCTTTGCCATAGTGATGTCGGTCAAATGACTTTTCACCAGGCTGAGGGGACTCTTGATCCAAAGAGGGGTTGTACTAGAAATCTTCCAAAGAAAAAAGTTGAGTTTGACCCGCATCAGATGAAACAACCATCCCTGCTTGCAGCAATAGGTTGTTTATAACCTTTGCTTGCTCAGTGCTCAACTTCGTTGCATCTTCAACCCCACATTTTCAGATATCCCTTTCCAAGGGAAATGGTCTGGGGCCTTTACTTGAGCATCATGCCTCTCGGGCACGACAGCTTCTGCCCTAGCGGACGCATCAAGATCTTTCCTTGCAACTTCGCTCCCCCCTCTGAAGGGGCCGACCGTTTGGAAGCAGGCTTAGACGCGATGCAAAGCTTTTTTGAAAGAGTAGAAGAAGAAAATGCCTCGTTCAATTTTGTCCTCTTCGTCAAGTCAGGGATCTTAACCTTCAGAAGCTTTCTCTTCTTTGAAGAAGGTTCGCATTCAGGCTTCAGTTTCGGGACTCTAAAAATAGTCAGAGCCTCATGCTAGTAAGCCCACAGTCCGCTACGCTTGATGTCGTCGGGCTGCACAACATCCTCCATCCGCGTTAAGGGCATGTCACGAAATTTATCCATGACCCGTTTGTCCTCGGAAGAGAAAGGCGTCGTTGGAAATTTCCCTACAAAAAGCACGGATAACAATTCAATATACAATCAACACGAGCAGGATCTAGAACGAAATTACACTTACTCAATCGCTTGAACTCCTGTTTAATCGGACGACCATCGAGCTCGAAATACTTTGAGTTCACAGAAGCCATGAAACAATACTTATGCCAGAACTTGTAGTCATTAAGCAACTTGCCCAAGCAAGCCAGCGACTTCAACACACACACACAACATGCTCATTCACCCGAGGAGAGGTGAGCAATTGGATCTCCCTCGGAGACACTCGGGCACCAGCATCCTTCGCCCTGATCAGAATGGCGATCACCATCCTGTACCCGTTTAGCACCAGCTGAGCGGGCGGAATCTCGAGGTAGCCAAGGAGTGCCAAATTTCCTTGATAACAGAAAAACGAACGCCCAATTGAAGCATACCTCTGTGCAAACAGATAAATCCTTCCGACTGAGACAATGGCGTCTGACCAACACCCAATGTGAGGAGCACCAGATCATCAGGAATCTCATACTTCTTGCGAAGGCCTTCTAGATTCGCTTCTGATATCGACCTCTCCTCGAAAAACTTACGACCTTTAGCGAACAATTCATTTGTAAATTGATTCTGGCCTGCCATGGAAGAACGTACAAACTCTAGATTATGAAAGTTGAACAAAGCCAAAATGTGAAAAGCGAAACAACAAAGCAGGGCTTGTAGAATCGAAGGAGTAAAGAAAATAAACTATGTAGAGAAATAAATCTATATAGAAGCAAGGATTCTCGTATTTTTTGAGCAGTCGCATACCCAATTAATGATGTGCGCTGCTCGAAGAAATGATTCAGACTCAACTATTATGACTGCCCAGTTCCTTTATGACATGATTTAGTGGAATGATGAGTTGGCATACTAACTCGGGGGGGGGGGTAGTTGATGATACACCAAACCGTCCAGTAATCCGTGTCGTAAACGGAGCAAAACAGGCCTAATTGCGTGCCAAATTTGGCAAAGCCCAGACAACACGAGACGCACAGAGGCAGGGTTTAAGAGGCTAGATCCAAACAACAACGCCCTATTAAGCCCATACGTCACATATTTAGTCATAATACCCGTAAGATCTAATAAGGCAAATATCTGGGGGATCGACCTAAAACAGGCAAGCCAGCAATACACTGACTCCTATCATTAAACAAATATCAGAGTATAAGTCGTGCATGGAAACTCTTCTGCATAGACAACGCTCCACAAGGGAAGAATCCTCAACAGATCTAGGAACACAAGTCGTGTAGGGAAACTCTCCTACATAGATGACTCCTAACAAGGATCCATCAAAATATCTTTCCTTAAACTACGCCACCAAAGGCCTAGCTGAACAAATACTCTCGCATGATAAATAGGCCACAAGGCTGAGGAACAAAAGTACGCTACAGAACCCAATTTACAACATTACACATTTCTCAAGCCTTGTTTGACTTAAGCATCAGAGTGCCATCGGCTGTCACAACGGTGGTCTTTGGCTCACGTGTATTCCCTGTACAGTTCAAGGTCAAGGAGAACATGATTGGACACCATCACCCCTCATATTTGTTTAGGTGGTAATTTTATAGGTTTTATTAGATAATACTCGCCCAATATGTGTGGGATTTCTAACATGCATGCCCCCAGTTGGACAAAATCTGACCATAAGTTGAGAATGTATCTTCGTGTTGTCAACAGTACCTGTACAAAAAAATAAAAATGTGAAACTCATAACTACTAACTCCATTCAAAATATTTATTTCAACTCTTATGTCACCAACACGTGAGATGCACTACCATCATCATTAGAAGTTTGACCTGTAACTAGAGGTTATGTTAAAAATAAGTATCAATAGGTGGGTGGAGCATCTTAAATGAAATTAAAAAATGTCATTCTAAATGAAAATTCAGGCATAAAACTGCGTAACATATTGTAGTTTTATTTGCATGTCAATAAGTACATTGCCCAAAGTTTGCTAATAAAAAAATAACTATTGCACAAGTTTCCAACTCAATAAAAAAAAAAAACTATATGTTGCAACTCCTTAAGCCTACCAAAATGGTATTGAAGCAAATATGCAACTACGAAATATGTGAAACCAAAGCTACACACTACACATTGTCACTTGTAGGAAGAGTTGAACTCAAACCAACCATAGGCCTAACATCACTCCCTTCCCACAACTTACTGTGCATTGGAACTCCACTTGTATGGTGAAGCTAAACCTCACTTGCAAGTCTACAACAAGTTGTTGTTGTTGTTGTGTTTGAGTGTTTTGTGTAGGTTGTGGTGCACCTTGAGTTTGAGTTTGAGAAGACTCAACAAGGTCTTGTGTTGATTGCTCAGATGAATTTGGGTTGTCTGGGTTGCTTGGTTGTGCACTTGCATTGTTTCCCATTTTTTTAGAGCCTCCCTTGCATGTCCTTGAATTACGTAATTCCATTTGACACTTGTGACACTTAGTTTTCCTAATACCTCATTTTGTTTGTTTGTCCTCACACTTAATTCTTTGTTTTCCAGGCATCCCTATAGACAATAGGGGGTTTATGTCAAACTAGGCTGCAAAATGCATAATTTAACAATTAATAAGACTTTAATACATTGAATAATTGATTGAACACATTTGATGATGACTACTCACCTTAGCCTACAATTCTATGTGAAATACAATTGATGATTTCTTGGTATGCAACCATTGTGTGATATTTGCTAACATAGTTGAAAATTGCATCAAATAATAGGGTTGAACAAAAAATCGAATGAACCGATCAAATCGCCCAAACCAAACCGATGCGACCAATTTTGCTTGGTTTTGTTTCGATTTTAGTTCAGTTTAGTTTGTAATATTTTGAAACCAAAATGATCATTTCGTTTTTTCATTTTTAAGTTGAAGAAACTGAACCGATACATATGTTATTTTTTCAAATTATATGTATCATATACAAAAATTAATAGATAATAAATAAATTATCGGTTTGGTTTAAATCAGTTAACATAGTTTTTGTTGGTTTAGTTCAGTTTTCGGTTTATTACATATTCGGTTCGGTTCGATTTGAATTTCAGTTTGCGATTTCAGGTTGAAACCAAACCTACCCGATTCATACCGAATTGTAGTGCCATGCTATTGTTACCCGGTAGTCTTGTTCATTTCCCGTGAAACCATTTCATAGAAGTTCATCGATATTTTTTTATAAAGAAAATCGACTTCGATTCTTGGAACCATGAACAACCCTATCAAATAACTAGTTAATACATGTATGCAATCCTATATGCAACCAAATTACTATATAAAAGTGAATTTGAACTTTCAAAATAAGGTTGATAGTTAACTAACCTTGTCATGTGCGACCCTCTATTCTTTATGACAAATAAGACATATATACATTCCCACACATTGCGCTCAAAAGTTATTTTTTGTAGGTTGACTATCAATTTGTCATCCACTGATAGCACATTCCACTGTTGCATACATTCAAGCCTAAAACCTTTCTAACACCTTTTATGCTTTCCATCAATTTGACTGTTGCATACATTCCATCAATTTGACTGTTGCATACATTCCATCAATTTGACTGTTGCATACATTCCACTGATAACACATTCCACTGTTGCATACATTCCATCAATTTGACTCTTCAACCTTTCTAACACCTTTTATGCTTTTGATACTATAACACCTTTTATGCTTTTGATACTATACCATAGGCCTTCACCTTCATGTTCTGTTTGGTTCTTATAATAAATAACAATGACATGATCTTTCTATGAAACTCTTCTAATAACTATGTAATAGTTTTATACCTTAACTTAATTATCCATGAATTGAAGCTCTTAGAAAAGTTGTTGGTTACACGCTCTGATTTGGTTTCGGTGTCAAAGTATCACCTCGACCAAACATTTCCATTCGTTTTTAACCATGGTCATATTTTCTATATTCCCACCCCCACAAATTCAAGTTTATCAAAGTACTCACCTTATGAACATTCTTGAAGTTCTTATATGCATGTTGAAACTAAAATTTTTGGTGTGAATCAGTAAACTATAGTGCTTGAATAAGGCCCTTATGCAAGTCACTAAATTAATGAAGCAAAGCTTTTTGCTGGATGTTGAATTAGATGTGGTTTCATAATGTATAGAAAAGCCGTCCAGGTAGCATATAACTTATTCCTGCATAAAATTCAATTCCCAAAAATATTAGAACCATCTATTTTCGTAACACTTGCATTCATAAGATACATGTATTGAAAATATTTATAAAAAACAATCCCAAAATTTCACCTGGGTTGTAGCCCGAGTGAGCCTACCTATGGCTCCGCCTCTGACTGCAACAAGATATTTGGATGGTATGTCGTGGCTTCCCTGGGGTGATTTCAATGTTATCCAGCTAGGGAAGATAAAAATCTGATGACATTTAGCTGAATTATTTGTATGGATAACTTCAATACCTTCATTCAAAATCACGAGCTAATCATTTTTTTTATTAAAAGGGAAATTTACGGCATGGTTAATCAAGAACACCCCCCCCCCCCCCCCCCCCCCCAAAAAAAAAAAAAAGTTGTGGTTGGCTTGAATGATGAATATTGTTTAATGTTTGCGAAATTATTAAGTTTAGAATCAATAATCGTGAACTCTTCCACTGATAAATAACAATGCAAAACATTTAAATTTGAACTCAAGTTGTTGAACAATTGTTTTCAGAACTAGCAAACAATCATTCTAGATGCTCCCCCCCTCCCCCAATGCTTTTCTACATGAGATCAAATGTGACTTTTTCCCCCAAATTTAAATTAGAATACATAAAGGAAGAGGGAAATCTTGGATATAGATCTCAAAAATTTATCAACGCAACAAATTGCAATCACTAGTAGATCCAGTGTGCCAATGTGACATGTGCTCAAAGTGTCATTTTTCTAGCTGGGAAGAGTTATGAATTTATGATCCGCCAAAGGTGTACCAACTGAGTTGGTAGAGGTGTGGCAGATGGAATCACACGTCACGGGTTTGAACTCGGCCGGTGGCATGGGGTGGGGAGGGTTAAGGGTAAAAAAAATGATCCATGGAAAATTTTGTTGTAAGAACACTTTCCATGCCCCGACCATGTGAAAGATAACACTTACAGGCTATATGAGCTTTAAACCTTGTTGTAGTGACAAGTTTATGCAATGGTTGTGATGAGCTTCACCCAAGGATGGCTATCACTTAAGTTGAAGCGACCTTGACTTACCTGTTTAGGGAAGTTGCTAGTTGTGAAAGTCAACTACACCTTCCTATTCAGAGTATCTTGGTGTAGGTGAGCTATAGGGGATGGCTTGTGGAAATCAAGTGGCCTTTGCTTGAAGGGGTGCTTTTGAGAGTGCATTTGTGAAAGTCAGGTGTGACCTTGTAGAAAAAGGTTAATTGTGGTCTATATGCTTTGATCAAGTAGGGAAGTCAACGAGGCATGGAAGGTTGTATCATTGCAAGTTATGTTGGGGCAATCTAGGTACAATGTTCAAAATAACATTGTCAGTTGTGGGTAAGCAAGCTTGATCCTGTATTAATTTTCTTCTTATAGTTGATACTACCGTTAATGTAGTTTGGTGGACTTCTAAACCAACCACATTATATCTATGTCTCTTAAACTTTTCTGCATTGTGCTCGTTTATCATAGTGATATAGTTAGTGAAGTAGAATCATAATATCAAACCATATTGTAAAAAAGGGTGGTATTGTATCCTTATAGTTGTTAAACAACTTGTTCATCGAGAATGTAGTATTGATAAACAAATGAGATTCTCGATGCAAAGTTGAGAAACAACATATATGTAAACTCGATTTTGTGAAGGCTTTTGACAATGTTATTGGGAGTTATATTGACTCGATTATGAAACCTATGTAATTTCCTATAAAATGGAGAAAGTGGATGAGTTCTTATTTAGGTACAACCCAATTAATAGTGAACCACATGAATTTTTAGAAGCTCTGGGGTATTTTGCGGGGAACCCCTTTCGCCATTTCTTTTTTCGATTGTTGTAAAAGCTTTGCCACTGATGGCTATTAAAGTTGAAATGAATGGTGCCACACTCGGCTTTAGATCTTCTAGTAATAGCCACTTCATCCCTATCTTACAATATGTGAATGATTACAAGTGGGATAAAATTTGCACCTAAGGAGAGCCACTTTGGGACAATCCGAATGTATGATCTATTTCTACCATGGATGCTTCCCTATGGTGTAGAATCCCTTACACAATTTTGTGAGTTGTGAGTCATATGGAAAAAAAAGTGGGGGAATGCAAAATTTTTCCAAGCGAATTACAAATTAGCGAATAATCTTATTATATAGTCGAAATTGACTAGGCAATTTTAAAACATAAAACATTTGTTTTGTTGTGGACCACTTTACTATGTTAATTTATTATTATTATTATTATTATTATTATTATTATTATTATTATTATTATTATTATTATTATTATTATTATTATTATTATTATTATTAGACTTCTTCCTTCCCACATCATATCTTTTTTCATTGGTGGTAGCACTTTAATAACATCACCAATACTATTGCATTAATCAAGCCATTTCCTTGCTCATTCCTCTACTTAAATTATGTTGTGCCGTTACACATTTCTTTAGATACACATGCTAGTTTTTTGGATCAACACACACTACCCGATCATCCAAACTATAGTTAAAATAAAAATAAAACATAAAAAAAATGGAAAAGAGAAAGCAAATATGAAGTTTTCATACATCCATTAATTATACAATAAAACTTCATTAAGGTAGATTTCAGAAAAATAAAAATTGGGTGTTTAATAGAGCTTCATCAATGATTTTTATGTAAGCAAAATTTTTATGAATCATCTTTATGCAATCTAAAAAGTTATATTAAGAACTAACATCACGAAGAGAAGATAGATTACTGAAGAGAAGTCGCGATGAAGATGAAAGAAACTAATGTGGGTGAATTAAATAGAAAAAATGACTTACATTGAAGTAAAGAAAAACCTTATTGCTAACTAGGTTTTGACTTTTTGGTGGTATTTGTAATAAGAAAACATTAAGTTGTTACACTTGTGGGCCAGGTGATAAAAAGAATGGTGATACATCTAAACTACCTTAAAATTAGTTTGAGTTAGAGCTTATCTTTTAAGTATGTCTAGATCTAGATCCCCAGTTCCCTGACTCCCATTAAATACTTATAACCATTGTCAGTATGACGCAAAGGCCTAAGCTTAGCTTTAAGAATGACATCATGGTGCCCCACGAAATATTATGCATTTGAACAAGTAAATTTAATACATTCAAATTGACCCGTTTTGTATGTTTTGAGTGATTTGTGGAGGATTATGACCTTCTCTTGAAGTTCATCAGATGAATCTTGGTTGGTGTTTTTTTTTTGTTAAATAGTACTTTATATTAATTAAACAGAATGACAAAAAGATCCTGTAGAAGTTGCAAGGTCACATGCCTCCTTATTGAGGTATCTAGGAATATAGTTACAATACCAGTTCGAAAGAAAGGAAAGCAATGTCTTAATATTACATATAATTGGTCGCCACATCCAATGGATATCAGAGTCACTTTCCTCTAGATTAGTATGCAGAATGAAGTGGAGAGCACCTGAGTCCCCAAGCAAAAAACCAGATCTCCATTGTCTTGCCTGAATCAAAAGGAGAGCGACTTCAGCAACAAGACATTCTGCCATTGTACTATCATAGACTTTCCCGTGAATCTTCTGTGCCATCTTTGCACATACCCTACCCTGAGTGTCAACCACAATTACTCCTAACGCACCCTGTTGAGAAGAAGCAAAGAAACTTGCATCATAAGTCACAATAATCATATTCCAATCAAGTCCAAGCGAAGGAGGGTGAGGGTTTGGACAAAGAGTTGAGACAGTGATGTTCAGGCTAGGAGCCGTTTTTGGATGATAAAAAGTCGGGAGGATTGACTGCTTGTGAGAGGAAGTGGGGCATTCTGATGAATCTGATATTGGGATCGAAAAGCATTGACTGCATTGTCCAGGACGTGATGCAAAGAAACTGTTTTTGGAGTGACTGTCACCGACTGGGGGGTTTCAAACCATTGCTTTTTCCATTGATTCCAAGTATGATGGACAGACTGAAGGAGATGATGTGCTGAAAACTGTGATATCCTAAAGATGATCTTGTTGCGAATATTCCAAATGGAGAAGATAACCACGGTGAATTAGGACAACATTTCCTCCCGAAAAGTGGGGCGAGCTGAGACGATATCCCATATGAAGGAGAGAAAAGATAGGGGATGAGCCTTCAATGACATTGGCCCGAAGTCAATCAACCGGGAGGAGGGTCAAAAGCCAAAAATGACTTATGACTAGACAAAGAAAGAAGAGATGTGTAACTTCCTCTCTGTGGTTCCGACAGACAGTCGTCAATGGGAACATGAATTCTTGACAGATTGGTCATAGTGGAGAATAGATTCTGGAAACGTTCCATAGGAGAAACATGGCATTTGAAGGGGCCATTATTCTCTACATGCCTCGAGCGATTTTCATACTGAGCTGAGAGTTGGGGGAGCTATGAGAAGAGGATGAAGGTTCCAAGGCATCTAAGACGAAAGCTTTGGTAGCATTTTTGACCGAGAATGCACCGTGCTTGTCAAATTTCCAGATCAGGGTATCAGGAGAGTCCGAAGGTCTAATGGTGATGTCCAGGATGTCTTTAGCTACAGGTCTAAGGTCTAGGAAACAAGGTTGGTATTCCATTGTAAGTGATTCCCTATTTAAGAACTCCAAAGCTCTGGGATCGTCCTAAGGTTGTCAGAGGGGATTGGTGGGGGAAGACAATCAGCCAACACAAAACCTGGTTTCACCCACAATCTCTCCATAGATCAATCTCATTCCCCGATTTGATTTGCCACAATAGGTGACGTTTGATATTGTAAAAGCGAAGAGAGTTCCTCGTTGGGCAAAAAAGGCAACACTAGGAGGCTTATGCAATTGGAAAATGCTCATATCCCTGAAGTAAATTGCTCTAAACTGATGAGCAGTTAAGGGGATGGAGGATCGAGTGATAAGATGCCATGCATTCTTGCCCATCAAGGGTAGATTTTTATGTCTAGCAAATGGAATGTTCAGACCGCCTAGGTGGCGAGGTGAGCTAATGCGATCCCAGGTGCAAAGGTGTTTAGCCTTGTGATCGATGGTGCCATGCCACAAAAAATCCCTAGCCAGGTTGTTAACATTGTTGGTAACGGCTTTGGGGAGGAGAAATGATTGCATAGTATAGACCAGAATGGAATGAATGATTGCCTTGATCATAATCGTTCTACCTTTGTAGCAACACTTTTGCTCTCCAAGCGGACGGGTTGGCATTGATTTTGTCCGCCAAAAATTGAAAGTCCGAGGTTTTTTTTTGAAAAGGAGTAGTGTGCCAAGGTACTTGTCCTTGGGGTTGTAGAGTTTGGTGTTAAACCCTCGTTTTGATGCCCTTCAAGAGTTGCAACTTTTTAAAAACCTGAGTGCAAAGAATAGTCATCAAGTCCATAGGCCGTTGGGCTCTTTTCTGTCCCTCTAATTCCCATTTATTCTGTCCTAAATGGTGCAACAAAAAACACATTTATTTCAAATGCAACATTTTTCTCCATTTGGTTGTTGTTTGAGCAGAGCAAAGCAAATATTGTCGTTGCACCATTCATTTTGCTCGACTGGACTGGAGTAGGCCATTACCAAACCATTTTTCTTGTACTTGTAGAGAGAGAGAGATGAAATCCAAAAATCAAAATCTACTGAAAATCTTCTTTATACCATTTGGTAGCAATGATTGTGGTACGTCATTCTCACCTCTGTAAGTTTGGTGAATGAAGTTAATGGTTGTAAACTAATCTCATCAAAAGCTGTACCAACTTGATATCCTCTTCATTCTTCCTTACCCTTCACACAAGTACACAACATTGTTGGTTGACTTGATAACCTGAAAAAATCTAAAACACCAAACAATCAAGTTACTTTCAACCAATCTTCCTAACAACCTTTCTTTCTCCTTCTCCCCCTCTCTCTTTCTCTCTCTCTCGCAGTCTTACTATATTAAAAAGATGTTTCCAGTAATGAGTTTCTTTCTGAACCCTCTACCCTCCACTAGTCTCCATTCCCAGTTTCCCAAAGAGGTAGTCTATCTATCATTGTGAGCGTTTTTCCAACTCACCACTTCCAATTCCCTTATTTTGTGTGACAAAATGGCATTAATTGAACGATGCCCTTCATGATCTTTATTGCATACCAATACACCACTATTGTTAGTATTTCTATTTTTATAATTATGACCCTTTTGACAAATTGTCTATCCATAATGCCTGAAATACATTCTTCAGGTCAATACGTGCTATATATGTTTCAAATCAGGAATTGTGTGTGTTTATGGAATATTTGTAACAATTTTGTGTGTAATTTAGGGAATTTAAGACTAGGAGAACCAAGTTATAAGTATTTTTACACTAAATTTTGTTGGGTATTGGAGTTTATTTTCCGCATTTAGTTAAAATTTCAAGGGTTTTGGAAGTATATTTGATCAAATTGTGGAGACAAACAATTTTGAAACACACGTTTTAAGTATACTATCTGATTCATGTTTCGACATACTTCTGTTCTATGATCACCAGGTTAAGGAAGGATCAAGGATATGGATGAGGAAAGGTTGGATTATAAGCCAGTTGGGGCAGAGGAGGAGCAAGAAACTGATAAGAGCTTGAAACTAAGAGTATGGGAAGAAACGAAGAAGTTCTTTATTGTTGCATTTCCAGCAATAATCACAAGAATATCTTCATTTGGGATTCTTGTGGTCACGCAGTCCTTTATGGGACATATTAGTGAAGTTGAACTTTCTGCGTATGCTTTAGTTCAGATTTTTCTCGTTCGATTTGCGAATGGAATACTGGTATGGTCTTTCATAGTCTGTGCTATTCTTGTTTATTTTATTGGTATCATGGAGTTGAAATCATGTATTCAAAATCGGATCAAACATTATTTGGTGGACTGAAGCAAAGATTGTTACTGTCTTTTATTTGTGTTAAATTTTTTCTTTTCTAGTGTAGTTTGGTAGAAACATTTACACCTTTGGTTCACTGTGGCACACAATAAATTCCATTTTCAGTAGTAATTCAAATTTATGTAAATTTTGCCTGTTATAAGACATTTATAATGAATGAACTAATAAGAAAAATGTTAGAAAGGCTATAATCCACTGGTGGGGTACATTGGCTTACATGATTGTCTCGACTCTTGAGGTACTTTAGTGGAAGAACCAGCATTTGAGAAGACCTCTGTCTGACCATGATTGTCTCGAGGCACTTTAGTGGAAGAGCCAGCATTCGGGGTGACCTCTATCTAATGTAAAATATTGCCCAAGGTCAAAAACCACACCTTTGCTGTGATTTCCTGCATTTGCGGGCTATTCTTTCATTGAGGCCCTGCAAGTGAATTTCACTTTTGCTATAGCAAACTTCTAATTACATGACTACCTATTTTAAAAAAAATTCGGTTTGAGACTTTTGGTAGTCTTTTAGAGTTTGGTTGTTGGTTCAGAGTCTATCTGGGTTTAGGTTGTTGGGTTCCAAGTAAGTAGGATTTGCTGTTTAATCCGTAACTACAAAATTGTAACAGAGTTACTCAACTTTGTGATTCATAAAATTTGTTTCAAAGATTTTTTTTTTTTTGGTTGTTTGATTGTGAGTTACATGTGTTATAATGTGCTGTGTCACCTGCAGTCACATTCAGAAATGACTTTCTCTAGTGTTATGTGACTTATTGTTGTTTTTCTCTTTATCTTTATCAGATATTTGACATAAAATAATGTCTCAAGTATATAGTTTACTGATAATAGAAAGTAAAAACCAATGTTTATGACAGAAATTAAAGTTCCACTTGAGTTGGCATTTTATGGAGTACCAATAGAAAGTAAAAACCAATGTTTATGACAGAAATTAAAGTTCCTCTTGAGTTGGCATTTTATGGAATACCAAAATGCTAAGCATCGATTAATTTATTATTTATCAAAATATGCAAAATATCCCTTACACGTGCAAACTCTTTGGTATTTTTTTCTACATTTATAAGCAATTAAGATTTGATTGCATTACTTCATTCAAATTTGAAGAAACGATTCTTTCTTGTTCTAATATGGTTTCATTATAGTTGGGCATGGCAAATGCACTTGAAACTCTCTGTGGCCAAGCCTATGGAGCAAAACATTACCACATGATGGGAATCTACATGCAAAGATCATGGATTATTGTTCTTGTAACTGCAACAGCTTTGATTCCTGTATTCGTCTTTGCAACTCCCATCTTAAAACTTCTTGGTGAAGATGACCAATTAGCAGAAGCAGCTGGAGAAATTTCCCTATGGTTTATCCCAATTCTGTATTACTTTGTATTCAACTTCACCATGCAAATGTTCTTACAGGCCCAACTAAAAAATGCGATCATTGGATGGTTGTCGAGTATTTCGTTTGTGATGCATGTGTTTTTGTCTTGGTTGTTTGTGATCAAATTGAACTGGGGTGTATCTGGTGCTATGGGTGCTATGGTCATCTCCACGTGGTCTATTACGGGTGGAGAACTTGTGTATGTGATTGGTGGTTGGTGTCCTGAAACCTGGAAAGGGTTCAGTACAAGTGCATTGTCAGACCTTTGCCCAATTTTAAGGCTCTCTCTATCCTCAGGTGTCATGCTCTGGTAAACTCTAGTCACCCTGTTTTTAATCGAATGGTTTTGTATCTCTTTCTTGATATACTTGCCATCTTAAAAATGCATCTTTTATGACATTCTTACATCTTAACTTGTATTCTTTGTTTATTTTTTATTTTTTATTTTTTATTTATTATTATTATTTTTTTATACTCATCCTTTGTTTTTATTTCTGTTTTCTATAGTTTGGAGTTGTGGTACAATGCAGTTCTGGTCTTAATAGCCGGGTATATGTCAGATGCCACAATTTCAGTTGCTGCCTTCTCCATTTGGTATGATTTCATTACTAGCTCTCTCTGTTCAGGGTGTCGAGTGAATTAAGAAGTGATTCTTTAGCAAGCACAGAAATATTTTATAGATAACCAACCATTTGTTTAATTAAAGTTCTTATTAGACCAAAGTGGAACTAAAACCACTGAAAGTGGCACCAAGTGTAAATAGTGTGGTTTTGGTTGTGGGTAATATGTCGCTTGAGACATCCCTGCACTTATTGATTATTTATATGCCTACAATGGTGTACTAATCGATTCTACGTATGATCTTGCAGCCTTAACATAGTAGCTTGGGTACTCATGTTTTTCCTTGGCTTCTTAACCGCAGCATGGTATGATTTAAATCACTGGAACTTTTTCGTCACTTCCTGTGAGTATTGAGCCTTGTGTAACCAATACAGCAACTCCAATGGTAGTACCAAATGCCACCCATAATATTCTTTGGAATGCTATAAAAATCAGGCATGATTGAAAACGGTTTCCACTGTTGGAATGATTTATGAATGTGGATAGACATTTCGGTTGAAACTGCAATTTGACCGTGGAAAACAATTGAAGATGCTTTTATTGTGTTTTCAGTTCATTATTTTCTTGTCCAATATAATTACTTAGGTAATGAATTTTTGTGCAGTGTACGGGTCTCAAATGAACTAGGACGAGGGAATGCAAAAGCTGCGAAGTTCTCCATCAATGTTGTCATGGGAACTTCATTAGTTATCGGATTGATCTTTTTCACCATAGCTTTGATTTTCGGCCATCAAATATCCTATGCATTTACAACTAGTGAAGCAGTGGCAAAAGCTGTGTCAAGCCTCTCAATCCTACTAGCGTTTTCAGTTTTGCTCAACAGTATTCAACCTG
The DNA here is from genome assembly GCA_963556465.1 of Berberis vulgaris. NCBI lineage: Eukaryota > Viridiplantae > Streptophyta > Magnoliopsida > Ranunculales > Berberidaceae > Berberis > Berberis vulgaris. Next base: position 22,907,328 of record OY747127.1, read on the forward strand.
TACTTACTGGTAAGAATTGCTTCTTTTGCAAATACAGTTATCTCAACTTTAAGTTATAGGCATAATTTGAAAAAGATGAGACATATAACTTGAAGGCTCTCCGAGCAAACCATTCAAGATTTTCAGTGTGAATTATGTATGATATGCTCTTGAAAATATTTGCAACCGTAAGTTTCAGTTTTATGTTCATTAGAGAGGAAAAGTAAAAATTTTGGCCATGCTTTGGTTTCTATTGAAGGTATAACAAGAGATGCAAGTCATATTTCATTATGTTCATTGAAGATGATTAGATGAAAAGTAAAAACTTGCCTTGTATAGAGGAATTTGTATAAGCATTACATTGCTTTACGAACAATAAGAAAATACTGGATCCTAGCTTAGGAAACTGTACTAGTGCACATCTTATGGAAAGTAGAAAATATATTAGACTGTATTTGCTTATACATTCATGAATTACATACATATTATCCTCATATCTTCACCTTTTCCTTGATATAATAGTAAAAAAAAAAAAAAAAGTGTATTACCCATGTTCTGGACATAATACACCCTCTATATGGTAAGTATAGAAAACAGAAGAAGTCATTTAGGGAGATGGCATCATGAAGCAGTTGGTCGTAAATATTTGCAAATAGTCAATGAAAGAATAAGCTCGTGTTTAAATATAATCAAATTTCAGTTTAATCATATTTGAATAATGTAGCTCCCTATTCTGTTTGTGTTTCAATCTTTTCCTGTTTTTTAATCCAAGACTTATTGTTACCTTATGTTCATTTTTCTGTTTATTTGATTTGTATCTCCTATTGCAAAATCAAAAATTTCTTGGTATTAACAGGGGTTCTGCACTTATCCGATTTATTTATTTATCTATTTGTGCTTATTTTATTATTATTTTGTGCGAGCAGGGGTGGCTATTGGTGCTGGTTGGCAAACTGCGGTAGCTTATGTAAACATTGCTTCCTACTATATGGTTGGGATTCCTATAGGAGTTGTGCTTGCTTATGTGGTACATCTCGAAGTAACGGTAAGACTAATTATTGTAAAGTAAATCATTAATGCCTAAGCTTATAAACAGATATAACTCAAACTGAGTGCTGTATTTCAAATTTGGAAAAGTTCAACATCTGCATTTTAGTGTGAAGAACATGAGGTTTTTTTCAAATCAAGTGCTAGAATTCAGTACTTACAAATAAAAATTCACTTGCTTCGAAGACAGAATCCATAATTTTGGACAATGCCCATGGTTTTCAACTACAAATTAAAACAGATTCGAAAAACTTCAGTTACTCATTGAGAGGCCTAGGAGCGTGGCATCCCCATTTTTTTCCTCAGATGACACTTCAAATATGTTTTTTGTAGCATACACTTATCTTGACACATGAACATAATTATTTATTTATTTATTTATTTATTTTAATTCAAACTTAATCAACCTCTTTTATATGAATACTTAGAGTCATAACTGGTGTTCAACAACTTCATTATGAACATGGTGCTAAAGGAATTACTAACACAAATACTTCAAGTCTTACACATGAAGATGTTTGTTGTTGTCATACTCACTTGCACCCTAAATTGTTATTTTTCAGGGGATTTGGATTGGAATGATTATCGGGATCTTAGTACAAACACTGACTCTCGTTTACATGACTTGGAAGACTGACTGGAATGCTCAGGTATAGATAGTTAACATATGAATACATGATGCAAGTCAAAGTGACTTGGAAAACTGACTAGAATGCTCGGGTATAGATAGTTAACACATGAATACATGATCACATCCACAATGAGTTCAATGTTTTCAGTCTTGAATTAAAAATTAACTATCTTATATTCTCGTGTTTGGATGTGATGGGAAATTTTTTATGGAAAAAAAATCATCAAAAGTAGTGCATAAACTTGAAATTTATTTGTAAGAATGATTTGTGATCGTAAGTAGGTTCCCCTCCATGAAAATTTCATTTCTCAACCACCCGATGAGAAAATGGTTGAGACGAGGAAACAAAGGTGATGCGTCCAAAGTTTGTTCTCCAGTACGTATGACCTGCAAAACAAATGTTATACTACCAAAAACCACATTTTTGGTGGCCGAAGGCACTCAGTTGCTTAAGTCAATAACTCGGTTGGAGATGGAGATATATCTAGAAAACTCAATTAAAGTTCTATGCCTTTGTCGAATGTTCCCTTTACCTTATATAATGATCGTTGTTAATTCCCTGCGTGACTTAAGCATGTGAGGCACAATGAGAGGAGACATTCTTCGTAACGATCTCCTTCTTTATGAGGATACGTCATCGGAAGCGTAACTCCCTCCACGACTGTTTTCTCTGTAACATTCCTCCTCTTTAAGGGATAATTTTATTGGATATGGATTTGGGCTTTTTACTATAGTTTATTCTGACGGGCTCTGTTTGGGCTTTTATGACTGGATTTGCCCTTTTTGGGCTTTATGAATTGGCCTGATTTTGGGATACTTGATCCTCATGATGGATGATTCCTGCCGCGTGTACAGCTGTGATATCGGTCCTATTTGATGTATCATCAACTACTCCTCCTTAGTTGGTGGGCATGTTCGTGTGGCCACTAATTGTGTGACAATTGGATATGTCGTTACCAGCTGTTGTTGCTTCTGTCCCTCTGATGTCTCGTCCACCTGTTCATTTCAATGTGATTTTTGGGATTTTACACGGCCATCATATCTTGCACATTTCCCATGAATGGTTCTTTCATTGTCCAACCTTATAAAGGGAGAAGTTGGGTACAATATTCTCTCATTCACATTCCCTTCATTCACAGGTGTTGATTTCTCTTTCTTTCGTTTTATCTCATAACAATGTCTAGCTCCAGGGTTTTGAGTGGCGTTGTGTTTGATACTTGCGAAACTTAATTCTTGCCTAAGCTGGCGACGCATACGACTCTATATAGCGTTCGTTATGACTATTCATTGTCAGCCAATCTTGAGATCATCCTTCCTGAAGAGGGCGATAGTCATTGTCATCCAAGGTTTGCCTATATTGCTTTGTATCCCAGCATGTGTCCACTCTGGTTTTAGGCTTCCTGCTCCAAAGATCATCTGAGAATACCTAGATTTTGTGGGCATTGCTCCCGTTCATATGATCCCTAACGGTTGGAAGGTGCTGATCGCGACCTTGGTGAGGGTCGTTTCATTCGAGATTCCTATGAATGTCAGGGTTCTGCATTCCTTGGTGGGGTTCAGGGTAAATGCTAACCGAACTTGTTATCTTCGTTCTCCATCTTGCTTCAAGGACCTGCGGGATGAGTATGGGGGTTGGTCGAGGCCTTGGTTTTACGCGTCCATTGCTTTCGACTATTTTAAGTTGCGCAATCACCAAATTTTACGGTTGTTCAGAGAGCTTAAGAGGAACGAACTGTCGATGTCGTTGGAGCAAGAGTTACATGATTGGTTTAATAAGCTACCCCTAGTTTTTGTGAAATATTTCCTTGCTACGGACGTTATTACTCACATTGATTTATATACCTTGAGTGAAGCGGGTCGTGCAAAGCTTACAACGGCTCGTGCTTTATAAATTATCGTTGTGTGTGCTAATAAAGTTATCGTTTCCAACAAGGGGACCGAGCGTATTCTTTCGGTTTGCGTTGGTGATGCAGATGTTGGTCGGGAGGCGAGCTCTATTAAGGAGCCCGTGGGACGACTCTTGTTATTACCAGAGACTGGTAATACTGGACTGAGCATTAGAAAGAAAGGTTCCAAGGCCTCCCAGTTTGTCTAAGCCGCTGACGATTAGTCCCGGTCACATCTCGAAAAAGAAGAAACTTGCTACTTCGGTTTGTGGGTACTACTAGGGCTCCCCTTCCTCCGATATCTTCCGGAAAGAGTGGTCGTGATATATGTGATCATGCTGCTCGAGAAGCGGAGGAGATAAATCAAGCTCTCGCGAGGAGCAAAAATGAGGTTTCTCGTCCATTGGATGCTCGTGAGAAGAATCTTGTCTGGTTCTGTCAACCTGTTGGTTGACTCCCGTGTCATTGACAACAAGATGCTTTAGCTTGGTGTTGAGTTGTCTAACATAAAGACTCTAGATGACTTCAAGTTTGATCCTCTGTTGGAAGATCGAGTTGTTGCTCGGGGTCAAGGCTCCAAGCCTCATGTGTCCTCTACTGTTTCGGGTTCCTCAGGATTGCTGTTATTCCTTCTACTTCTCCTTCTGTTATGGTCATTTCTGAGAAGTCCTACTGGCCTACTAAGATTGATGTGCAAGATAGTGCTTATAATCTCATTGTTGGTTGTCATGGACGGTTGGCTAATAGGACTCTTATGCCCGTGCACCTGTCACGTAATCACCTCGATGAAGGCCTTAAGTATCTCATGGAGAAAACGAGTCATCTCATTTATGCAGCCGTGATGAGGTTAGATTATAAGGCTGCCTGCGATCAGGTGGCGCTCATTGAACGGAAGCTAGCAGGGCAGGCCTTGGTTCTCTCTCACGTTCTCCATAGGTTTGACTCGCTGAACGCACAATGTTCAAAGTATGTGAAGGCTGCTGAAACTGCACGAACTTCGCTGAAGGAAGTCGAGGCTTGCTCCCGACCTTGAAACTTCCGAAGTGTAGTTGGATAGGCTGCGTTATCAGCTGAGTACTGCTAAAAAGGAATTGTCCAATTAAGCGGCTGAGCATGACGAGGCCGAACGTTCTGCCGCAGAGTATTCCACCAGTCTGAAAGCTTTTGTGGTGCAAGTTGCTCAATTGAATACCGAGTTTGTCACTACCAAATCGACAGCTTCTGTTAGGCCTTTTGCTATTGAGAGCGAACTCACGTCAACTCGGGCCGAGCTTTTATCGATTACCGACAAATTAAAGGCTGCAAAAGTAGTGGATTGGAAAAAAAGTAGTTGATGGTTGCCACGACCTCTTAGATTTTATCAAGTCACGAGGCTTGGATTTAACTAAGTACCGCTGCTACGCTGAACAAGTATTCGAGGACGAAGTGGAATCTAGTCCAATGAGTGACCCTGTTGCTGAGGAACAACACCTCTTTGCCTGCTTGAGCTCGTGCCATCGAGTGACATTCCTGCTGATACAAATGCCTCTTCTTGAGTACATTTACTGCCCGTCTTATCTTCATTTAATCCTTTCTTACGTAATGAATTTGGAGGATCAATGAGAATTTCATTTTCTTTTATTGTTTTTTACACAAATGTTTTTCTATCTAATTTATTAGACTTAGTTTTTTGCTTTCGATATTTCTGGTAGAATTCTGACTCTTTCATCCAAATTTTTGCAAATGCGTTTTGATGTTTGACGTATTAGACGTGTGGAAGCTTTTCATGAAATCCGACTTTTCGTGTCTGGATTTTGACGTCGTACGTTATAATCGACAAGAAAAAGTCTGGCTCATATGTTACAGTACTTTATTACTTCATGGTTAATCAGACCAGAAGTTTCATGTTCATGCTCGACTTGTTTGTTCTGATGCACGTATTAAGATTTTACTCGTAGCTCGTTACTTTGGTCGTGCTGTGTTTTTTTTTTTTGAGTAAAACATTTTAGTCTGACTTCTTTGTCCCGACTAGACTTTTGTCGTTTGAATGCAAAATGGAAGCTGTAAAGGAGTTTTATTGATAGTATTTTTTTTCCAGATGCTCTACATTCCACAGTCGTGGTAGTTGTTCGCCCTTCGTATTTTCCAACCAGTATGTCCCCGGTCTGTTGATTTTTATTACTCTGTACAACCCTTCCCAGTTCGGATTCAGTTTGACCGCACCTGACTCCTTTGTGTTGAGTTGGATTTTCTGGAGTACCCAGTCGCCAATATTGAAAGTGTGGGGCTTTACTTTTTCGTTATAGTAGCTGGCCATACGTTGTTGGTAAGCTGCCGCTTTGATAGAAGTCGTTTCTCGTTTTTCCTCGAGAAAGTCTAATCCGACTCTTAATGCTTCGTTGTTGTCTTCTGCATGGAATTCTTCGGTTCTGAACGTTGCCATGCCAATTTCTACATGTATCATTGCTTTAGACCCGTATGCGAGGGTGAAGGGAGACTCCCCTGTTGGAGTTCTTTTCATTGTTTTGTATGCCTAAATGATGCTAGGTAGTTCTGACATCCACAATCCTTTTGATGTCTTGAGCTTCTTTTTTATTGCTTCTAAGATCGTTCTGTTGGTGACCTTAGCTTGCCCATTTGCCCGTGGATGGGCGGGTGTCGAGAAGTGTTATTGGATATTCAGGTTTTCGCACAACTCTTTGATCCAATTGCCTTTTAGCTGCTTTCCATTATTAGTGATGATTACCCTTGGGATTCTGAATCTGCATATTATATTTTTTCAGAGGAAATTTTTGACTTGAGCTTCTTTTATCTTCGCTAACGGTTCTACTTCCATCCACTTAGTGAAGTAATCTACTACTACAAGGAGAAATTACTTTCCGTTGGACACAGGGAGAAGCCCCACGATGTCCATCCCCCATTGTGAAAATGGCCAGGGGTTACTCATCGGGATCAAATTCTGGCCCGACATGTGAGTGTATGGAGCAAATCTCTGGCAATTGTCACAAGTGCAAACGATTTTATTTGCATCTGCATGCATCGTAGGCCAATAGTATCCCAGTGTCATTGCTTTGTGGGCTAATGTTCTTCTTCCTGGGTGGTTTCCACATGTACCGTGGTGGATCTTTTGTAGAACAGAGTCAGCGTCATTGGGTGAGAGGCATCTTAGCAGCAGACTGGTAGCCAATCTCCTATAAAATCTGCCATTGATCATTGTGTATCGTGCTGCTCGGTTTCACAATTTTCGGGCCGCCATCTTATCTGTTGGGAGTTCTCCATTTGTTATGTAGGCTAGAATTGGAGTTGTCTAGTTGTTTTCCTAGTTCGTGGCACATGCTTTTTGCACTTGATTTTCTAGAATGGAACTTTCCTGCATTGTGACGGGCGGGTTATCATTTTCTTTAGCTCGTGATGCCTTTTTCACCAGCTTTTCAGCTCTTTTATTCTCTACCCTTGCACATTCGCGAATGGTGGCAGTCAAGAAACCTTATATCAACTCATCAATGTTTTGGTGGTAGGCTTTCATTCGAGCATCTTTGACTTGAAATTCGTCGTTTAGTTGATTGACCACCAATTTCGAGTCGGTGAAGATGTTGATTTCTTTTATTCCCAAGTGTTTTTCTAATTGTAGCCCGACTATCACTGTTTCGTACTCAACTTCGTTGTTTGAGGCTTTGAAATTGAATTTTATCGCCTTTGTTAATGTTACACCTTCCGAATTGTACAAATCATTCCAGCTCCACTTCCCACCTCGTTGGATGCTCTGTCGCAACGGAGGATCCATTCATGGGTGGTTTGTTTGGTTTGTTCCTCCTCATGGCTACTTTCTGGCTGGCTATCGCTGCTGTCTGTGAATTCAATCTATCAATGATTGGACTTTTATTGCGCTTTTGGGGGCATAGCTGATGTCAAGTTGTTCGAGTTCTATTGCCCATTTTTCCATTCTTCCGGATAGCTCTGGTTTGTTCAATACCGATCGAAGCGTCTATTCGATTATAACAATGGTTAGGAGAGCATGGAAGTATGGTCGTAGTTTTCTTGAAGATACGATCAGGGCGGGTGCCAACTTCTCCAAAGCTGGGTAGTTGATCTCCGCATCTGCAAGTGTTTTGCTGACGTAATATACTGATTTTTGTGCGCCCTTTTCCTCTTGTATCAATGCTGAACTTACTGCATGGTTGGATACGGATAAGTATAAATACGACATTTCCCCGGTGCTTGGTTTTGACAACAGCTCTGTGCTCCCCATTTAGGCTTTTAAGCTTTGGAAAGCCTTTTTGTTTATTCTTTAATCCATTTGAATGTCTTGTTCCATTTCAAGATTTTGAAGAAAGGTAGACATTTGTCCGAGGACTTGGAAATGAATTTGTTTAAAGTCGTTATCCTGCCGTTAAGACTTTGCATACGCCTTTATGTTCATAGGTGGCTGCATGTTGAGTAGTGCTTCTATCTGTTTCGGGTCAGCTTCAATTCCTCTTTGGTTGACCATGTATCCGAGAAATTTCCCTGATTCTACTCCAAATGTGCATTTCTCTGGGTTCAACTTCATTTCATATCTTCGGAGCTGGGAGAAGACCTATTTAAGATCTCTGATATGGTCTACTCAGCATAAGCTTTTGATCAACATGTCATCGATGTACACCTCCATCGTCTTACCGATTTGGTCTCTGAACATTCTGTTGACCAGTCGTTGGTACATGGGTCATTCGTTCTTAAGTTCGAATGACATCACCCGGTAGTAGTATGTACCTCTTTCCATTATGAAAGTCATTTTTATTGGCCAGGAGGGTGCATCTGTATCTGATTGTACCAAGAATATGCATCCATGAAGCTCAGAAGTTCGTGTCCAGTAGTGGCATCCACTATCTAGTCTATGGGTGGGAGTGAGAAACTGTCTTTTGGGCAGACTTTGTTCAGATTGATGTAATCTACACATACTCTCCACTTGTCATTCTTCTTCACCAACACCGTGTTAGCTAACCAGTCCGGGTAGTGTGATTTTCTGATCATTCTGCAGTTATCAGATGGTGCACTTCCTCATTATTGCTTGATTACGTTCTGGGGCAACCGACCTTCTTATTTGTCGTATCGATTTCTTATCCGAATTGACTTGTAGTTTGTGAGTGATGACAAACGGGTCTATTCCCACCATATCTTTCATTGTCCAGAAAAAAGATCTCGATTATCCTTCAATAGTCGGACCAATTTCATGGCGAATTCCGGATGGATTTTGTGCCAATCCTAACTGATTTGTTTCCTCCATCGTCTAAGTAAACTATTGTCATCTCTTCTGGTTGCCCAGTGTTTGGTCGATTTCTTGGACTAGTTGGAGCTGTATCGTCATCTGGGAGGTTGAGGTCTGTTTGACCAGATTGTCGCAACGACTCCTCTGATCGTTGCAGTAATTGCTATTTGCGCGGAGCTTTCATCATTGTTTTTTATTATTCCAACATCGTTGTCGGTATGGTACTTCAAGCATTGATGCATGTTGGAGGATACCGCGCCCATTTCGTGTATCCAAGGCCTTCCAAGAAGCATGTTGTATGCAGATGGGGCGTTAACAACAAGGAAATTGTTGAACAAGACTCGTTGTCTTCCAGATTCTCCCGCTTCGACTGGCAGTTGGATCATTCCGAGCGGACAATATTGTTTTCTGTTGAAGCCTACCATTGGGTGGACGTTGGGTGAGAGCATTTCTTCGGTGAACTGCATATTTCGGAATGATGTTAGGTACTAAAGGTTGGCCGAGCTGCCTGTGTCGACCAATACTCTTTTAATTTTCACCTGGCTATCAGTACCGAAATTATCAGGGCGTGATTATGAGAGAAATTGACTCATTTCGCATCTTTGTTGGAGAATGTTAGAGTTCGCTGCATCGTTCTGACACATTATGCAGAAGGCTTTGGATATTTGATCTTTGTTCGTAAATCCCAAATTGATCTTTTTCGAGAGCGATTGGACAACTCCTTTACTCCGATTACGCCATGTAAAACGTATATCAGCTCCTTTGACCTGGCTTTTCCTTCTTTCTACCTAATGAATTCTCCGAGTCGTCCTTTTTGGATATAGCGCTCGATCTCATTCTTTAGGTTGTAGCAGTCCTCGGTATTGTGCCCATAGTCCTCGTGGAAAGAACAATATCTGCTTTTATTTCACCTGTCTGGATCTCCACTCATTTTGGGTTGCCACTTAACGTCCTTCCATTTCGTCATAGTTTTGATAACCTCAACTCGACTTGCTTTCAAAGTTATGAATGGTTTACTTGACACTCTGGATTACAACTTTCCAGGTCTTTGTTGGTCGAACTCGGACATGCCACTGGTTTGATATATTTTCGATTGGCTATTTTCCCCTCGAGGCTCGTCGTGTCTTTTCTCGAATTCGTTCTCCCTTCTGGCAGCCAACATCTCCTTGAGGGTGATGTGTTTTTAGGCAGTCTTCAATAGAGTCACCATATTCTTTAAGGGGTCTAGATTCAGAGAATCGTAGAATGGTCCCATTTTTAGTCCATCGGTGAAGGTGGCAATGGCCGTGTTATCATTGCCGCCGTCAATCATGGTCAACTCGTTAACAAAATGAGTGATGTACTTCGTTATGGTCTCCTCAAGCTTCTGTCTGATTTGAAGCAGATAGTGTGGGTCTTTTCTCATTCGTTGACTGTCGATGAACCTCGTAATGAAGGCGGTGGCCAGCGCTTGGAAAGAGTCTATCGATCTCGGTGGCAAGTTGTTGAACCAATTCATTGTTGTGCAGGTGAGGCTGGTTGAAAATGTTCGGCATAAAATGAACTTTGTGTTCTCTTTCAGCTCCATCATGTGGTGGAAATGCCATAGATGGTTAGTGGGATCGGTAGTGCCATCATATGTCTCAAACTTCGGTGGAGTGAACTTTGTTGGTAGAGGAGTGATCATGAGCGCATCAGAAAATGGTGGTCTGGCCAATTTGTACAACACGTTAGGATCTGTGATTTCGATTTTGAATGGAATTGGAACATGGATCCTGTAGTTCCGAGGAGTGTTATTCGTTTGTGGTTCACTGTTTTCGAGGTTATCTCTTTGAGGGTTTGCAAAAATTTCATTACTTTCTCGAATGCGGTCGAAGGGTTGAGCGTGCTCTTGAGTGAGTTTTTCCACTGTTTTGATAATGAGATCCGTCTTCGTCTGAGTTGATCCACGCGAGGATCGGTGGCGATGTCGCTGGATGTTTGAGATGACTGGGCTATCACTCCATGTAGTGGCTCTCTATCGCCAGGTATGCTTAGCTCGAGAGTTGTTGCTTGGACTGAAGCGTGCATTGTAGATAACACGACTTCTTCCATGAAGGCGTGTTGATTGTCACTAGGTTGAGGGTCTGTGGTAAGTTCCATATGTACTTTTTTAATCGCTGATCAAAACTGAGGGTGTTCCTTACCGCAGACTTTCTTCTTGAAAGGAAAACTGTTGTTCCCCACAGACTGCGTCCAAAATTCGTTCTCCAATAAGTGTGACCTGCAAGACAAATATTAGACTGCCAAAGACCACATTTTTGGTGGCCGAAGGCACTCCGATGCTTAAGTCAGTAACTCGGTTGGAGATGAAGATAAATTTGGATAAAACTCAGTTAAAGTTGCATGACTTTGTTGAATGTTCCCTTTACCTTATATAATGGTCATTGTTAATTCCCTGCGTGACTTAGGCATGTGAGGCGCAACGAGAGAAGATGTATTTTGTAACGGTCTCCTTTCTTATGAAGATACGTCATCGGAGGCGTAACTCTTTCCACGACTATTTTTCTTTGTAAAGTTCCTCCTGTTTAAGGGATAATTTTATCGGGCCTAGATTTGGGCCTTTAACTATAGTTTAATTTGACGGACCATATTTGGGCTTTATGACTGGATTCACCATTTTTGGGCTTTATGAATTGGCTTGGTTTTTGGATACTTGATGCTCATGATGGATGATTCCTGCCGCATGTATGGCTGCGATATCAGTCTTATTTGATGTATCATCAAAAGGTATTCTCACTAGTCATATTTGTCTGCATTTCATTGCACTGGCTACTAAGTGAGAGTCTAAGGACATTCTCATGAAAAAATTTCCATTATAACCAAACACAGTTTTGTTGGTCAGCCGTCCTATAGCTCTTTACTTCCCGGCTTAGTTTTGCTAGTTCAGCCCTGATTTGTTAAGAGAAAAAAAGAAAGAAAGTGGAAGGTCAATCTAAATTAACCACAGTGTAGATATCAATTTAGAAACAACCAGCCTTGTCAGTTTGACTAAAATGTTGCGATACACTGTAGTTATTTTGTAATTCAAATTGGCAATGTGAACATCATTAGTCACAAAAGGTGTTTATTTATAGCTAAAACTTCATATTTCTCACAGGTGGTGAAAGCAAACGATCGTCTCAACAGATGGTTATTGTCGCCTACTGAAGAGCCTGAAGAGTAGAGTTTATTCGTTTCAATGCTTCAAGAAAGATGAGACATTTCTTTTATTTTTGTGGTCCATGAAGAAGTGAGGAAAATTGTTTTTGTCAGAGCACCCGGGAAACTAAAAAAAAAGTTGTCCACTCGAAGAATTACTAACTATTAGCCACATTGTGTCTGATCAATGATGTAAGGAACAAATCGTTAGTATTACATGTAATTGAAGGCTTTTCGAGAATACTAGCTTGAGATCTAAATCATGTAAAATTTGCAATTGAAAGAGGTTTCGACTAATTTTTTTAGTAAGCTTTGATGCAGGGGAATTCTATTTTGCAACCAATAGACTTAAAATCAAAGCTCCGACATAGTTGAATTCCCAGATTAAAGTGCATTGGCAAGATACATGAAGATAAGGGTTAAAGAATGCATATATATAACTTGTTCTTCTATGATAGATGGACCGAGGCCCATATTGAATCAAGCTATCCTCGTTTAGTACTCTGGAACATGGGATCGATTGGAACCTGTGCTAAATATGATATGTTGAAAACAATGTTTGTCGCAATTGTCCATCCAATGCATTTATCCAAATTTCTTCCTGCGACGCTTCTTTGAAAATCTGAGGTTCACATGAAAAAAAAAAAAAAAAACACCCACACGAGCACACAGTCACATGATTGGAGAATTTCTTCCAAGGGGTGTATTACGTGCCTTTGGTGGAAGACATTCTGTGTCAAAGTTACTTCACTCTTCGGCTTATGATCCCCCAAAGCTATCATTCTGAGGACTCCTTGTACTTGATCTTGATGGATGCGCTTGATTATCCCTTGCTTCAAAACACTCAAAATCCATTTTGATTTTCCAAAGAGTTTTCTTCCCAAGTCCATGATCATTTTCTCAAATTCAGCGTTGTTAGAGACCACCAGTTTATTTGTGTATGGCTCAAGGAGATGATATCCATTAGATTCATTACTATAGTCAATGAAAAGAAACTTCTACCCTTTTTTTTTCCATAAAATTAAAAAAAATCCCTTTGTGTGGAATATGAGGCATGAAAAAAATTCACATAGCTGTTTTTATACATGCCATGCTTCATAGTTCATATATGGTGTCATTTTAAGAACTGCATTTGTTGAAGATTGGTTCAATAGAAACTAGAAAACCATTCTTATAAACAGCGTTAGCCCAAAGTTGATTTTGTTATGTTCTTTAACGGTCAAATAATCTATTTTCACCTCCACCATATCAGTTCTTAAAGTTTTTATTTTTGGTCACTTTGCATTTCTAACAAGCACAATAAGATTTGAGAGATGTAGAAAATACATCAAACGTTTGCTCCGAGAAATACCAGGCCATATATAAGAATCATTATGAAGATTGCATCGCATATCTCGAATCTGATGCACTCATCTCGAGACAGATGGGTGGTTACCACCCATCCCTCGCTCCCTCCCTCCACCCTTAGCACCCTTAGCAAATCAATTATACACCACAAGACCAAGACTCAACGTGATTTACTTTACCCGATAGTCGTCCGTCAGTCCTAATAAGCTGCCAGTCCCTCAGTACTTGGTCCACGTTAGCAATGCATTCCTTGACCACTTATTTCAACAAGCAGCCCTTCTTCCAAAATTTGAATGGCATTTCTTCACCACTTGTTTCAACAACTCAATTGTTATCCGTATTCAGATCTTATAGCGAAAGGGACTTCCAACTGCAGGTCAGTGTGAGAAACTGACAAGATTAACTACTCTTGGTAGAAAACATGACGCCAACATATCCATGATATGGATCCATAAAATCCCTGTGACCCAAATTTATGAAGAAAATCCAATACACACCATGTAATGCATGGTCAATGAGATGCGATGGTAGATGGGGCAAATGAGCATGCTTCACCAATCACTCTTGCACCTTGTGTCAATTCACTACTAGCACTACAAGCATAAAAACACAACACATACCCATTAGTAGTTCCACTCATTCATTCTTTCAGTCCTAGTCTCAAAGGCCAACCAGAGCTCTGTTCTTGTTTGGGAAAGAAAAAAATCAAGCAAGTTTCTCTAACTCTCAATTTCTAAAGTTTAGTTTCTCTTTATATAGCTAGCTAGAATTCACTATTTAGCAAGTGTTTCCCATTTCATATAGGATTTAAGCAAGTTTGTTGTTACCAATGGCAATGTACAGTATGTGTATGTGTATCCATTCTCATTCTCATTCTCATTCCATTTTTTTTTCCTTTCTATCTCTTAATTTTGCATTCATGTACCACTTTTGTTCGAAATTTTAAGTTTCACCTTTTAATTTCAGTAGCTCATAGTGTAACGAGATCTTCCTTTTAATAATAAAAAACCAGCATAAGCCCACTTAATTTCGTGCAACTCCATGCTTCATGCATCTGTAGAAATTGAGGATTATTTCAAGGAGCTAGAATGCCTCTATATATGCTATAGGACATTAGGAAAGGTTTACAATAAAGAAGAATATGAAAGAAGAAGAAATAAAGAAGATGATAGAGGTATAATAATGTTGGAGTTGTGTACAGTAGGAAGTAAAAGGTGGATCTTGTATTTTGTCTGACTATATATATCTTCCATCTCTTTGTCAACATCTACCATTCATTCTATCTTCTCTTCTGCAATATGTATGATGTATACAATGTTGCCCGCCTAAAGGTCACTTTTTTGGTCTATAATTCTTGCCTAATTGAGTTCAATGTTGAGACCCAAGCATTTTTTGACACAATTGGAACTTCAGGAAAAAAAAACAATGGTCGGAATATAACACATTTGGCTAAAGATTTCACAATCAATTAGTCTCGGGGGTATTATGAGATGGTCATGGTTGAGTGCGTAGATCAACAACTATTTTATTGACTAACGTCTTATAATATTGTGTGTTTACATTTATATTAATTTTTTTTTTTAAATGCTACATGTATACAATTTTTTTTTAAAAAAAATTTGGAGGGGGGAGGGGGCAGCTGGCCCCTCTAGTCCCTTTTTAGGCCCGCCCCTGCATGGGGTTGCAGGTTGTGTGCCCGAGTGTATAGGATTTTTAGATTATTTTTCTCACTCCTTACTTATTCATTTATTAATTTACAAATTCTTCCGAGACCTCCTTGTCGAAACAACTCATTTATTTTATCTTTGTCAATTTCATTGGTCAGATCTTTAAAAATCAGACAACAGGTTAGTTGATTCCTCTTGTTAAAAACAAAACCATGTCATCTTTTGGTCATTATAGGCTTATAACTCAGTGATTCCAACTTACTTTTGTTGGCCATTTGTCATAGCTGAAAATAATCGCAAATAAATATGGAGAACACTGTGGAGGTTGGCCTTCTTGGATCAAAAGAAGAAGAGGCACAGAGCTTGAAACTAAGAGTATGGATAGAGTCAAAGAAATTTTGGGGAGTTGCATTTCCTGCTATTATTTCAAGACTGTCGTCAACAGCAATCACCCTGGTAACACAGTCATTTATGGGACACATTGGTACATCAGAACTTGCGGCATATGCACTCATCCAAATCATCCTTGTACAATTTGTAAACGGCATAATAGTAAGCCCTATTGTCCTATCTCGTTTTCTTAATGCTTAGAGTTAAAATGGTCTCTGATATTCTAACCATTATCAACTTATATATAACTTACCTCACACGGATCTTTATTTTTGCATGATTTATTTTGATGTTCATGGCAGTTGGGTATGTCAAACGCCCTTGAAACTCTATGTGGTCAAGCCTTTGGAGCAAAACATTACCACATGTTGGGAATCTACATGCAACGGTCATGGATCATTGTTCTTGTAACTGCAACCATTTTAGTTCCGTTGTTCATCTTTGCAGCTCCCATCTTAAGATTAATTGGTCAGGACGAAAGTTTATTACCACTATCTGGCGAAATTGCCATATGGTTCATTCCCATTCTCTACAACTTTGTCTTCAACCTTACCATGCAAATGTACTTGCAGTCCCAACTCAAAAACACAATTGTTGGGTTTTTATCAGTTGCTTCATTGGTTATTCACTTGATCTTGTCATGGCTTTTTGTGATCAAACTTGGCTGGGGTGTACCTGGTGCAATGGGTGCTATGGTCATCTCCACATGGTCAACGACTATTGGGGAATTCATTTATGTTATTGGAGGTTGGTGTCCCGACACTTGGAAAGGATTCTCTAGAAGTGCATTCACAGAGCTATGTCCAGTTGTTAAACTCTCTCTGTCTTCTGGTGTGATGCTCTGGTAAATTTAATCGCCCTCTACATGTTCTTCAAGTAGGAATTCAGTGAACAAGTTGTATTGTTATATATTACTGTCTAAAAACTACCAAAAAAATAATCGAGTAGGTGAATCTGCACTGTGAACTGTGAAGCCTTTACAGTTTAGTTAGTAATACATGATTTTTCTAATTGATGATTCTGACCGTTAATCTGTTGCATGCTTTCCATGTCCTGAATAGCTTGGAGTTATGGTACACTGCAATCCTGGTCTTATTGGCTGGTTACTTGCAAGACGCAGAAATCTCTATTGATGCCTTCTCCATCTGGTATGATCTTTTATTCATTAATTTGCATCTCTCAACTTCTTTTTCTGTAAAAGTTCACTAACGGTCCAAATTTATCTTTATGAACTTGCAGCATCAACATATTCATTTGGCTCCTAATGATATTCCTTGGCTTCCTGACTGCAGTATGGTATACTTTCATCACTACAATTCCCCCCCTGATCACTCTATCAAATAGGCCATCTTATAATAGTTCACATTCAAGCATTATTATTTCAATATCTTTTCACACAAGATTAATTATTTATTTATATTTATTATTTTATTTATGCTTAAATACATATTTGTTTTCAATTTTGAGTGGTAAAAGAAAATAGAGGATCAAAAAATGAGATTCATATCCGTATATGTTTCTCTGCGTGACTATGATATTAATGTTTGAAACGACTATTTTTTTTTGTTGCTCCATATAGTGTGCGGGTCTCGAATGAATTGGGGAGAGGAGATGCAGAAGCTGCAAAGTTCTCCATCAAAGTCATAACGGCAACTTCATTAGCTGTTGGGATTATCTTCTTCATTGTGACTTGGGTTTTTGGTGATGACATATCATATATATTTTCTAATAGCTCAGAGGTGGCGAAAGTGGTGTCAAGCCTCTCAATTCTACTAGCTTGTTCTGTTTTGCTCAACAGTGTACAAGCAGCTCTTGGAGGCAAGTGATGTTTATTTCAGCAAACAATGAAAAGCATTTTCTAAAGTGTTTCCTTCTTGTTGGAACTCCTTTGACCTTTTGTCTTCTTACAAAATTTTGATAGCAGGGGTGGCTATTGGTGCTGGTTGGCAAGCTGTGGTGGCATATGTGAACATTGCTAGCTACTATGTAGTAGGTATTCCTGTAGGAGTCGTGCTTGCCTATGTGGCCCATCTTGGGATTCAGGTAAAAAATACAACCTTAAACTTACCAGTATTTGCTGAAAGATGAAGCTCATATTGTCACTACTGATCATGCATTGACGACACTTAGAAAATGAATACGATCACGTATGTACTTCAGTGTTTTCTTTATCATTTTTTCCAATGCTTTAGATATTTTCATTTAATCTTAATCTTTACACACAATATCAATCGGTTATTATATATACATTATGTGTGTGAGTTTTTTAACTTTAACCTTCATTCTTATTTATTTTCAGGGAATTTGGATTGGAATGATATGTGGATATGCATTACAGACATTTGTTCTTGCTTGCATGACATGGAGAACCGACTGGGATGCTCAGGTAACACATAAAATAAGTTAAAACATTAAAAAAAAATAAGTTGGGGGTGGTGTTATTGGCACAAGCTAAACCATACACGCCTTGGCACTTCAAATACAATGTAGTGGATACTGTTGAGTTGATTATAGAATCCATATCATCGACATCATGGCATAGAGATTTAGTTTGTACACCATAACATTGGAAGTACCCAAATAGTGGACTGCTGCGCCTATGGTAAACTCCTTGTTCCACAAGGAGTTTGCACTCTGTACCATAGTGCAGATGATCTGCAGTCCAAGAGAGCATGTTGCTTTTATATTATTGTAGTCTAATCTGAAATTTGGCCAAATTCGTGAGATTTTGAGGTGTCTGTGATTGCAAACTTGAAAAGTATTTGCACAAATTGTCTTTTCGCCCTGAGACAAAATATTATCCCTCACTATGTAAAAAAAAAAGAAAAAAGGACACCATGCATGATATATATGTATTATTATTGAGGACATGATTTAACAGCTCCAATGTTTTCTTGGTTGAACAGTAATAATTCATAGGATTTTCGAGAGCCATAAAATTAAGACTCTTAAATTTATTTTCTGGTTAACAATGTTTTTTTTGTCATAGGTGGAAAAGGCCGCGACACGCCTCAACCAATGGCTATTGCCTTCCTCTTCAGAATAGTTAGATGAGGGCATAGTAGAAACAAGGAGAAGGTCCTTGGTCACCCAAGACAGAAGGCAAAACCATACATTTTTTTACTGTAATGGAGTTGAGTTCATCGAAGAGAGAATTACGGAACATGATGCGGGGCTTAAAAAATGTTTTTTTTTTCCTGCTTATTACGGCATTGTTTCAGAGCCATGCATGCCTTTTCTTAACTGTTTTTTTTTTTTTTTTTTTTTTTTTGTGTGCAAGTGTACTGGGATTATTATTATTTTTTTGGGGGGAGGGGGTGTTGGTTGTTGAGGATAATGACGTGTTTTTGTTTTTTTAGGGTGTGTTTGATTATATATATTTCATGAGAAACCATAAAATGGGGGAGAAAGAGAGAAACGGGAAGAAAGAGATGATAAAACTTGCGACTCAAAACCAAGGAAATTTAAAAAAAAAATAAAAATAATAATCACTGGAGATATTTATCCATGGAAGACTCAGGAAACATCAGAGGCTAAATGTTTTGTGCTCTCATTTCCCACCCCATCTACTATTTTGATGGATTTCAATGAGAAAAAGAAATAAAAGAAAAACAAACACATGCTTTTTACATCTTTATAAATTGTGAATAATAGGCACTTGTTGCGGCAGCTCATCCTCAGTCTCCCATGCTCTATTCAAAATTAGTTGTAGACTCTCACTTAGTTACTCCTAATACACTACCAAGCCATAATCACCACTACAACCAAGTGGACCCCAATACCTTCCACCGCCACCATAATCATTTGCCCTGCTGCCATGAGAAAGATTGATGATACACCAAATCATCCTCAGATCATTATCGTACATGTGTCATGATAATCTCGTCAACAGAATAAAGCAACTCCGATAGCATATTTAATTCAGCGAGGCCCAGATAGCATTAAGTCCACTATTGGCAAATTCCAAAACATTGGACCCGGATTGCAATGTGTCATTAAGCCCACACGTCACGTGGTCAAGCCCAATACTCGTAAGCCCTGATAAGGCAAATATTTGGGATCAACCCAAGACATGCAGGCTAGCAGTACATCGGTTTCGACTAGGAAACAAATATTAGAGTATAAGTCGGATAAATAAACTTTCTTGCATGGACAACACTCAGAAAGGTAAACCTTACCCGCAGATCTAGGAGCACAACTCATGTAAGGAAACTACCTCACATGGACAACTCCCAACTAGAAATCGATCTCCAACAAGATCTATTTCCCTAAACTACGCTACCAAAGACCTAGGCGAACAAGGACTCTCACACTATAAAAAGGTAGACAAGGTCGATGAACTTAATATACGCTAATGAAACCCAATTTACAGCTTTAAGCATCTCCTAAGCCTTATCTAACTTAAGCATCAGAGTGTCATTGGCCGCCACACGATGGTCCTTGGCTCACGTGTGTTACTTGCGTAGGTCTAGGTAAGCTGCAAGGAAGGAGAACATGAATCGACTACATCAGTTTGGTGCCATCCGTGGGGAGTGACAGAGTTCCTCAGAAAAGCAGTAGTACCACCTTTTCTAGAGAACTAGAAAGATGGTTACAACGAGGTATCACAACAATGAAGGCGTTGCAGAATCTTCAAACGCTTGAATCAGTAGAGCGCCGCCCGCACCAGTGACACCATCACCACTGCGGACCCCCGCGCCTATGGCCGCTGCGGTGAACCCAAGGGTGGACCTACTATCAGCCTAGATGCAACAAATCATACAATAGTGAAGATACTCAAATCCATAAAGCAAAAGCCGGATGAGACGTTGAGGGAGTACGTCATGCACTTCAACAATGATTTGAGCCTCATTGACGGTTGTAGTGATGAAACTGTCGCCACAGCCTTCACCTCGGGTCTAATGATAGACAACTTTTATAATTTCCTCACCTTAGACCCTCCGACAAATATGGCAGACCTGCTGAAAAACGCTCAGAATTATATCGCTCTAGACGAGAAGCTGGCTGCTAAGAAGGTGGAATCCGAGAAAAAACCCTCTGTCCCCAAGGATATGAAAGAGGAAAAGAGCGAGGAGAGCGTCCTGCACGGAGTAAACTCGAAGACTGAACAGTCCAACCAGTCTCGAAAAAGATTGTTCCGCGAGTTATGGACCAAGTCAGCCTACGAGGACCAACGGATGCAGCACATTCGCTCTCAGAGCCCGATCTCGCCCCTAACTTTTACAGACAGTGACCTTCAAGGCGTCCGCACTCCGCATAACGATGCCCTGGTGATATCGGTTTCCATAGCGAACTGGGAAGTGAGAAGGTATTTAGTAGACACTGGAAGTTGTACGAATGTGTTGTTCCTGAACATATTCCGCAACATGCAGCTAAAGGAAGAAAACCTAAGCCCCTCGACAAATCCCCTAGTCGGCCTCAGTAAAGAAAAGTACTTCCCTATGGGGAAGATCAAACTAACTGTAGTGGCGGGAGAACCACGACTCCAGAAAACAATCCTTCAGAAGTTCATGGGGGTCGATGTGTCGTCCACCTACAACGTCATCCTGGGGAGGTTTTGGCTTCACCAGATGGAGACAACGGTCTCCACTTTATACC
This sequence comes from Berberis vulgaris, assembly GCA_963556465.1. Classification (NCBI taxonomy): domain Eukaryota; kingdom Viridiplantae; phylum Streptophyta; class Magnoliopsida; order Ranunculales; family Berberidaceae; genus Berberis; species Berberis vulgaris. The sequence goes on from OY747127.1 coordinate 22,928,256, forward strand.
AGTGCATCAAATACCCTGTCAATCAGACATTAGGCACAATACAAGGAAATCAGTCGGCTGCTAGAGACTGTCACTACGCAGCACTGAAATGACTCGATAGCCGTCAACTGCAAATTGAGACCATGACTGACGCGCCCCTAAGCTCGGGTCCTGAGTTGAGCAAAGACTTTCCCTACCCAGATGAGGAGGCCCTTGTCAGCCTGAGGGGAAGACCCAACATCAGTCAACCCAAAAAGGAACCGGTGACTGTGTATATGGACAAACCCTAGTGACAATAGAGCCATCCAGATAGGCTCCTGCCTAAGCAAAGAATTTGCAAACCAGCTGATAACACTGCTGCAACAAAATCAAGTCGTTTTCGCCTGGACGATGCGAGACATGGTGGGAATAGATCCCTCCATAATCACCCATCAACTAAATGTGGACCCAACACGAAAATCAGTCAGACAGAAGAAAAAAATGTGGCCATCGAGAGGAACCAGATCATAAATGAAAATTTGCAGAGGCTACTTAATGCCAACATGATCAAAAGGTGTGGTACCCGGTTGGCTGGCAAACACCGTCCTAGTTAAAAAGAAAAAGGAAGGTGGAGAGTCTGCATAGACTTAAACAAGGCGTGCCCAAAGGACAACTTTCCACTTCCTCGCATCGATCAAATTGTAGATGCCACGTCCGGACACGGCCTCCTAATTTTCATGGACGCCTATTCTGGGTATAACTAGATATAGATACACCCCCCGAATAAAGAAAAAATGTCCTTCATAACTGAAAGAGGGATATACTGCTATCGGGTGTAGGGTGGGCATCCCATCCCGTTCCGATCTTGTTCCATCCCGTCCCAATTTTTCTGGGTCTTATTGGAATTGATCAATCCCATTCCAATCCCGTCTCATCCCAATCTAAAGTGGGGCGGGATCAGGATGGAGATTATCAATCCCGCCCATCCTGTCCAGTCCCAAATTGATTTTTTAAATATTTTTTATTAACAATTTTAATATTATTCATGAAAATAATAACACATGGATTCTATTCCAATAGGAACTATTTTCTATAATAACACATGTAATCTATTCTAGATAAAACAAGTTGTATACCAAATATTGTTCATTAACATAAAGCTCAATTTACTAAATCTTTCTTATAAAAGTTCACAAGCTAAAAATGCATAGCAAAACATATTCATATATACAATCACATGTATCTATCCTTTCATATAACTAGTAAAGCTAATACAATTATTTACATTTGAAAACAATGAATAACATCAATGTAAAATAAACAAAATGTTTCATTTCCTTCTGATCTCGTCCCGTCCCGATCCTGAACGAACGGGATGGAATAGGGATGAGTTCATCCTATCCCATCCCGTCCCATGCTCACCCCTAGTCGGGTGATGTCACTCGGCCTCAAGAACGTGGGTGCAACATACCAATGGCTAGCGAAGAAGATGTTCGAAAACCAAATTGAAAGGAACATGGAGGTCTACATAGACGACATGCTTGTCAAGAGCCCCCACAACCCAAATCACATATCCGATCTTGCCGAAGCATTTAGCCAACTCCTCAAGTATCAGATGAAGCTCAACCCACAGAAATGCACGTTTGGGGTCCAGTCAGGCAAGTTCCTATGTTACATAGTGAATCAGAGAGGAATAGAAGCAGATCCAAGCTCTTATCGATATGAAGTCCCCGACTTTTATCAAGGAAGTTCAAAGCCTGGCCGGGAGGGTGGCAACACTTAACAGGTTTATCTCCAAATCATAGACAAGTGCCTCATTTTCTTCAAGATTCTCAGAGGAAGCAAGGCCTTCAACTAGGACGAAGAGTGTGAGCAGGCCTTCCAAAACCTTAAGTCATACATGGAAAGTACCGAGCTACTCTCGAAACCAACCCCGGGAGAGATGATTTACTTGTATCTAGCCGTTTCAGATCAAGTCGTCAGTTCAACTCTTGTATGAAATGATAAAGGAATACAGAGACCAGTGTATTATGCCAACAAAACTTTTGTGGAAGCTGAAACAAACTATCCGGTTCTAGAAAAGCTAGCTTTGGCGTTGGTCATCTCTTTCAGGAAGCAACAACCCTACTTTTAGGCGCACTCTATCACAGTTATGACCAAACACCCACTTCTCACAGTGCTGCACAAATCGATATTATCAGGCAGGATGGTTAAATGGTCGGTGGAACTAGGGCAGTTTGACATCAACTACGCTCCAAAACGGCCATCAAAGCCCAAGCATTAGCAGACTTCATCGCCGAATTTATCGATGGTGGGGGATAGGAGACGGACAGCTAAGAGTAGAGACCGAACGAACAAGGTTGGATCCTACGCTGCGATGTGTCATCCACACTGAAAGGAAGCGGTGTCGGTATCATACTCCACTCTCCAAACGACTTCATCTTGGAAAATGTGGTCAGGTTCGATTTTCCAGCCTTGAACAATGAGGCAGAATACGAGGCCCTCTTGTTTGGATGAAGCTAGCAAAAGGAATCAAGGTAACTATGCTAACCGCTTATAGCGATTCACGTCTGGTAGTCAACCAGGTTAAAAGGGATTATAACAGCAAATACCCAAGGATGATAGCCTACCGCGAGAAGGTCAATAACACAACAACCTAATTAAGAAGATTTGAACTCCTGCAGTGTCCACGAGACGACAATGAAAAAGTCGACGCACTGGCCAGTTAGGCCTCAGCCACTACAGAGACTGCTAATGAGCTCATCGAATTCCAAGAGCAATCAAGTTTAAAGGAATATGAGGTCAATGAGCTTTACACAATTGAAGCAGATTCAAGCTAGATGAATCCCATTATTAAGTACATAAAAAATGGGGCCCTCCTGGCTGAAAAGTTAGATATCAGAAAGCTGAAAAATAGGGCAGCGCGGTACACCCTCCTGAACGACAAGCTCTACAGAAGGTTAGTCACGAGTCCCTTGCTCAGATGCCTAGCCTACAGGAGGCAAACCGCGTCCTTAGATAAATCCATGACGGCATCTGCGAAAATCACCTAGGCGGGAGGACCCTGGTCCATAAGGCCATGATTCTGGGGTACTACTAGCCGCAAATGCAGCAAGATGCGAAAGACATTGTCCGCAAGTGCAATAAGTGCCAGAGGTTTGCGACGTATACTCACATGCCCGCTCAACCCTTGACTCCGATGACTAGCCCATGCCGTTTGGGCAGTAGGGAATTGACATTGTCGGACCACTCCCTGCCTCAATCAATAAGAAGTTTCTCATTGTAGCAGTTGATTACTTTACTAAATGGGTCGAAGTTGAGCCCCTGTCCAACATAGGACATGATCAAATTGAGAAATTCATATGGACGTCCATCATTTGCAGGTTTGGTATTCCAAGGACACTAGTCAGTGATAACGGAACCCAATTTGAAGGCAACAAGGTCGAGAAACTATGCAAAGACCTCGACACCAACCACCATTTCTCCTCGGTAGGGCATCCGCAAGCCAACGGCTAGGCGAAAGTCACCAATAGAATTATTTTGGAGGCACTCAAAAGGAAACTCGATGCAGCAAAAGGAAAATGGATCTCAGCACTACTAGGGATACTCTAGGCGTATCATACCACCAAAAGGACACCCACCAAAGAAGCACCTTTTGCCCTAGCCTACAGGTCAGAAGCAATGGTCCCAGTGGAACTTAGAATACCAACTTTTCGGACAGAGGAATTCAGACCAGAAGACAACGACAAAGCTTTGCGCATCAGTCTAGATCTCCCCGAGGAAAGGAAAAATCAACCCTCTATCATATTAGTCGCCTACCAACAAAAGATGGCTCAGTACTACAACAAGAAAGTCAAGCCACGGGAATTCAAAGTGGGAGACTCGATACTCAGAAAGACTCAGCAGAGCACTAAAGAACCAGGAGCAGGAAAGTTGAACCCGAATTGGAAGGGGCCCTACAAAGTGATCGAGGTCAACAGGCTAGGGACGTATTTTTTGGAAGACGTGGACGGTAGAAGCCTTATGCGGCCATGGAATATAGAACACCTTAAAAAGTATTATCAATAATGGACATTTGCTTTTTCTAAAATTCCATTACTACCAATCAGTCTTCCATTACCTGATTCCCACCCACTCAGTGAATTAGATAAGCCAGGACATCAAAGTCAGGCTTATCATACCCGACCAGTGCCTAGTCAGCTTCGGCTGACGATGATGGCCTCTAATTCTTTCTAACACCCAGTCTGTTAAACGAGTGTCAGTGGTTTAGAGAGTGGCAGCTTACTCAATGCTCGTGTAGCCTGTGAAGACGGTTTATCAGGGATCATTATCCAACTATAGATAATGATTGTCGAACTTATTGCTCGAAGCCTAGTCCAAATAGAACAGGTGACAGCGGCCTAGAAAGTGGGAGCTTAGTCAGTGTTCATGTAGCCTGGTGATGACGGCTTGTCAAAGATCATTGTCCAACTATAGATAATGATTGCCGAGCTTATTGCTCGAAGCCTAGTATGAATAGAATGGGCGACGACGGCCTAGAAAGTGGGAACTTAGTTAGTGCTCATGTAGCTCGGTGAAAACGGCTTGCCAGGGATCATTGTCCAACTATAGATAATGATTGTCAAATTATTGCTCGAAGCCTAGTCCGAATAGAACAAGCGATGACGGCCGAGAAAGTGGGAGCTTAGTCAGTGCTCATGTAGCCTGGTGAAGACGGAACTATAAATAATGATCGTTGAACTTATTGCTCGAAACCTAGTCTGAATAAATCGGGCGACGACAGCTTAAAAAGTGAGAGCTTAGTCAGTGCTCATGTAGCCTGGTGAAGACGGCTTGCCAAGGATTATTGTTCAACTATAGATAATGATTGCCAAACTTTTCACTCGAATCCTAGTCTGAATAAAATGGGCAACGACAGTCTAGAAAGTGGGAGCTTAGTCAATGCTAATGTAGCGTGGTGAATACGGCTTGCAAGAGATCATTGTCCTTCCGCAGACAATGGTCGCTGAACCTCATACTACCTGACATATGCTCACCCGAATCGTTGTACTCTCGCGAGCAATGGTCAACATGACTGATCAATAATTAGTCAGCTTCGGCTGCTGACGATAGATCAAAACAAAGATACCCAGTACTTAAGAAAGTAAAAAGGGGGTCGAAGAAAGAGAAGTGTAAACACGCCAAAATCTAGCATGCAGACAACAGACTGGCATAATGACACGATAACGCAAATTAGCTATAGAAGGGGCATGTACACATAGCTACTTAATCAACTTTCTTTAAGTCATACTTCAAAAGTTACAATTGTTTTGGAGAGCTTGCTCCAGAGGCTGGAGAGCCACTTACATCAGAAGGAACCGCGAGAGATAAAACAACATTCTTTGAAGTCAGTCTTGAGTTGCCGAACGGAGACACATGATCAAAGACTTTTGCCTCGTCAATCTTCTAGAAAACAACCTTCCTGTATCGATCAAAGTCAAGCTCCACGTGGGGATTCTCTTCTTCAATCAATCCAAGCAGTTCTAGCCTACCACGGGTGATATCAGGAGATTCTGAAGTTACACGTTGAGCCTTAGACTCCATTAAACTTGCCTCCGCCTTCGATAGTTTGTGTGAGAGCGCAGCCACATGAGATTCCACTTCCACCAATCGCTCTCTCAGCTCAGCCAGCGCGTCTGCAGCCCGAGCCTCGGCTTCATGAATTTGCGTTGCCTGCTGGTTAGCTCGAATTCAAACTCAAGGCGCAAAGCAGCCGACTCAAACTCATGAGACTGCACCTTGCTGGCAAACCCCTTCAGTTGCTTACTTAAGAGGTCTAACCTATAGAGCGCGTCTGAGTGCGACCTATAAAGCTCCGTAAAAGCCTCCTCCAAAGCATGAATTGTACTACGGGCGTCAGAGTGTATATTACCCTTAACAACCAATGTCAAGGAACCTTTGGGAGACACCAGCTTCGCATCCAAACCCTTCTCAACTAGATGATTAGCCTGACGCTCAGCATTAGGCTCCAGGGGCGGGAGAGAAGATCCGCTTCCCATGGCAACAGGTTCAATGACCCAAGGATTGTCACGGGCAACATTAACCTTGTTGGCATCTACCAACTCTGAACAATCCCTCTCCAGTACAACTAAATAAGCAAGAGGCTCCAGACAAACACTCCACTCCTCAGGAGCCATCTCTTTAGCAGACTGATTGGGCCCAGACTCCACGACTGTCACTTCTTGCTCTAGCGGGATCAGTTTAGAGGAAGAACCGACTTTGCTGCTAACTCATTTTCTCCTAGGACGACCGATAAACGACATGGTCGCCTCCAACTCAGCCTGCTTCGAAGGGCTTGGTATTGTGAGCCTCCTCTTCCTGGAGCGGCCGCTACCAGTCTCCCTCGATGACGACCTAGGCATAGCAGGGCTTGCACAGAAGTATCTGAAAAGTCCGCTCTGCACGACGTTGTCTACAGCTATGACCTCCTCAACAACAATCGAATGAAGCTCATTAAACTCCTTTATCACTAATTCCTCTTCCTCAGTAAGAGTTGGAGTCACGAATTTACCTGCACAAAATAACAAGACAACATGTCAGTTTTTGCGAAGGCACATAAAAGTAAAAAATGATGAGGGGCATTACGCTCACTGAAATCAAATTTGAAGTGTCTGACAAGCGAACGCCCATCCACCTTGAAGGAATTAGAAGAAGCTAGAAAGCAATATTTTTGCCAAAATTGAAGTCATCTGACAGGGAACCCAAGCACTTTGGAGTACTCAACCAATAGACTCCATGAGCATTTAGCCGAGGAGAAGTCAGCAAGTGGAGTATCCGCGGAGTTAACAAGAGGCCAACATCCTTGGCTCTGATAAGGACAACAATCAAGGTCTTGAATCCGTTAGGCACCATTTGGGCAGGGGAATACGAAGGTGCGCTAGGAAGCGCCAAATATCCTTCGGAACTGGAAAATGAAGCCCGCCCTGGAACATGCTTTTAAGCAAGGCAATGAACCTTATGGGGGCGTCAACGGACTATGAGTATGACTCAATGGGGTAAGCTCCAAGTCTTTAGGAATTTGATAGTCCTTGCGAAGCTTATCCAAATCGAACCCTCGCTGTTCCGGGTAAAAAGTATGGCAGACATAACATATTATGCCCAGGGATAAGTTCAACGTTATCCGCCATGAAGATAAAGTTTAAACTTTTGAAAAGGTGCAACAAATAATATGGATAAAAGAAAACATAAGGGATGTATAAGAGACACAAAAGTAAAGGAACTCCCTCTCGCAGAAGCGGTGGCTTATGAGGCTGAAAATAAGACATAGGTTGAGACTGAGCCTGAAGCCGAGGTTGTGACTAAGCTAGAGTCGAACTAGACTGAAGAGTTTGATACTCCCTCATGAAGTTATTTTGCATCAAATTATAGGACTCAACTTGCCTCCCCATCAAGTTATTGGGGATTAACTCATCATAGTCACCTTTCAGCATCCCCATGAAGTTGTTGGGGACGAAATCATAAAAGTCATCTCCAGGTGTTTCCTTAGGGATCAAATTGTCTATTCCGCTAATTGCTCCTCCAATCCCTAATAGATATCTCTTTCTGTACAAAGACAACCATTAGTTTCATACTTGAGAATCATTATAGTTAAGTAAAACTAATAACAACAAAAATATAATCGAATCTTCAAATCCATATATGTGGCATGACCATGGAATTATTTGGCAAACTTAATTGTAAGATGATATAAGTGAAGGAAAATATTTATAGGATCTTAATTAATAGAGGGCCAAAAGTTTCAAGGAATAGTCATCATTCTTCTCCCTTTTCACATTGTCACTTGATTATATAAAAAATTACTAACTTTAAAAGTTACTATTTTAGAAGTGGAATAAATGTGGAAAAAAGATGATAATATACTTAATAGGTCATTGTGTCGACAACCTATAACTTAAATTCAAAAATTTTAAAGTATTTGAATAATATTATATAATAAAAAAAAAATCTAATGTCCAATACCTAACTCATGGTAATGTTTATTTTGTCATTTTTCTTTCAAATGCCTTATCATTAGATGATATAGTATCTTAAACAACATAAATTCTAGGAAGCCCAGTGGAGCATGTTTAGTTACTTACCATGTAATTTTCCAAATTCTTAATTTTTTTTCCTCATGCTACTTTTCCCATATTTCCCTTTGAAAAGATATAATAGATCAAATCTAAACATGAATCTTGCAAAAAAAAAAAAAGGCTTTGATTTAGGAAGGGAAGGGTTGGGTATCTTTTCTAGAAGATGGTATGTTGCCTAGCTTCTTACTTAAAGCAATTGATTATCCTGAAACCCCTATTGAAAATGTATTTGCGAATTGTGTCAAAATAATACAAAAGTGTACAGTGACATTATAAACCGCATATCAAGTGTCGGGATTAGGTCTATGTTTTGTAACTATTATGATTATCCAACTCATGAGAACCCTTGTTAAAGGACAATATATTGAAGTCAACTCATGAAGACAAGTCAAATATGAAATTCTCCCAAATGACTCGAGATTTGAATTTGGAGATAGTCCTCATGAGAATGAAATATTTCTCATGAGATATGCCCATGTGCTTGATGGACAAATCCATGTGATAAAGAAATCTCTTTTGTTTGGAAAATAGATCTGGACCGGGCAAAATCGACTTTACCACTTGACAGGTCATTTCAGCAGGCCACCGTTCTAAAAAAAATTGGAAGTCATTCTAAAAAGCAGGTGGTAACATTAGTGAAATGGACTTCACCCCTGAACCTATAAATATGGTTAAAGAGCATGTATCTATCTCTTATGTTCTCAAATTCTTGAAGTCTTCCTTCTATCCCCTTTTAGCATTCTCTTTGAGAGATCCATTCACCCAATCAACACCCTTATCCCTTGTGGAATGTGTTTTAGGAAGAAACCCTTTTTCTATTCATGAGCTATTTGGTTATCTAAAAAAAAAAAAACTGAAGTAAGGAAAAAGAGTTGAAAGTAGCCTTGTATTGGTAAATACCTCATTTGGAGAGTTTTTTAGCCTTCAATCACTTCATCTTATCCTTGAGTGAAGCTTCCATCTTCCATTAAGTGGGAGATGGAATGTAAAAGAGTTTTTAAGCCTCTTTATCCAACAAATGAGAGTCCCTAGAAGAGAGAAACCCTTTTCAGTATTAGTCTTGCCTAAAATCACATTTACCCAATGTGGGTTCTTGAATCTGTAGAGTGAATTTGTATGAGTAAGTGTTACCCCGGTGATTCCAAGCAGGTGGTGGGCTTTGGTTGTGTTGCATCTCATTATGGTGTGATCTTTGGCTAATTGGTAAGTCCCACGAAATACAGACATAAGACCAAGTTGTACATCCAGGATCTCAATTAAGCAAATGTTCGTAAGGCTTGGTTGTGGTTGCATCCAATTGGTGATCGCCAAGGTGTTTGTAAGATTTGCAAAGAAAACATTTGTTTCGTGTCAATAAATCGCGTAGGAGCGCGGCGATTGCGAGGTTGTTGAACGCTGCCTGAGAGTGGAGTTTTCATATGATCATGTAATAAAAACTTGAGGCTTGTGACCCTTTTCCACGGAGGAAGTAACTAGTCAAGGCCAATCAACCTCCGACTTAAGTGAACGTTGTTATACCATTGTCTTTGTCTAGTTTTTTTTTTTTTTTCCCCTTGACTCAATTTAATTTCCATTAACTAATACCAATGGTTTCTTAGCCAAGTCTTTAACTAAAACAACTAAGAGCATCTCCAAGGGATCCACTAGATTGGCTAAAAGGCTAATTTGAGGGTCTCATGTTGGAAAACTATGCTCCAATGGAACCCTTATCCAAGCCTCTAGTTTAACTTGGCCTCTTCCTTCCCCCATATATTTAGGAACATCCATATCATTCCCAAATCCAAAAAAATAGTTGTATAATCAAATAGTATATATTCAAGTTGAAATTAATAATAATATAATTATATTAAGTTGAAATTATAACAATATAATTGAAATTAAATTGATATAAAAAAAAGTGTAAAATATATTTAAATAATGATGCAAAAGTTAAAGTGGGGAATGCGTTGGAGCGATGAAAAAAATAGAGGATCCCTAAATTTAGTTTTTTTCGCTAAAATGGGGTATCAAATTTAACTTTTACCTTGGAGATGCTCAAATACCTGCCGGTTTCTTGGCCAAGTTCAACTTTGGTCACATTTTCATCAAATTTCCACACTTTAACTGAATTCTCTGGTTCAGCTACATTCTGAGGTGAAGTGGTAGTAGAACAACAGAAAAAAGGGATTCTTTCTTATGTTCGAGAAATCAATTATACTCGAAGAAGAAGAGGATGGCAATTCAATTGAAGTTCTCAATAAGGCGCCTACTCTTTGAGATATTCGAAGGGGTGCTTTGTCACTCCAAAGTTTCTTTGAATTAGGGGGTTTGGTGGTAGAAGAAGAGGTAGTGTTGGAGGTGGATGTTTGGAAATTGCCCTTTGGATGTCGATTTGAAGGCGGAAATTACCATTTGTGATCAATCCAAGTGAGGAGAAGAAAAGCCAAACCTTGAATTTCGTGAAAAACTTCACATTTGAAATATCGAATAGACAACAGTTGAGCAGAATAATCGATTAGATAGAAGAGTGGACTGCTTTGAATTCGTTGGAGGGGGCTTCGGCGTTATGTGTCACCTCATCTTTACTTTGTACAACCGATTAATCTTGCTAAATATTTCATCACGACGGTCAAGGTCAAAGATGCAAATGCTTGGATATTTACCACCACCATTCCTTAATTTAAATCCTTTATGTGATTAGGAATCTTTGTATTTTAAATCTTTATGGGATTAGGAATCTTTGTGCAACACCACCGGTTGTATTGATTATCAATCGGTCTAGAAAGCCAGGCCCTAGCGCCAGGTCGTGCTCTCTAGCATGTGTTTAGGAGAGCGAGTGATTAAATCTTCACCCATTTCCTCGGGATGGGAACCTCAGTCTTTGCAAATCTTTTTCTTCTCTATTCCTCCTCTCCTCTTCATCGCCCTCTCCGTTTCCTGTTCACCCATAAACCAATTTCCTTCCTTTATTGGCAGATCAGATCTAAACAACAACTCAAGAGTCTTTTTTTAAAGAAATGGAATGGGTAGCAGAAAAGCAGACGACGACTACAATGAGCAGTCACGATCTGCTTCTTCATACACATTGGGTGAGAAAAGTGAGTGAAGATGCCATGAAGCAACTTTGGAGAAAGTTTGCATACCGTAGTCTTGGGGAAAGGAGATCTAACGTAACCTAAACTTTGGAGAGCCAAAACATGGTTTGACTTCTTTTTTTTAATTACAGTTTATCTCCTTGTCACGTGTGCGAGAACATGGTCTCGCGTCAGAGCCTGTCTCTCTGGACTTTTTGATTGATTATTGAATAACAATTCTAGCCGGTAAGGTTGGGTAGCCATTTTTGAGTCTAAGTTTTGAATTTTTAAACATTTTTTCACCTTTTATAGATAGTGTTTTAAAGATAATGGAGCAAAAAATATAAATAAATAAAATTAAAACTTGATTCAAAAGTGACTACCAAACCTGAGTGGCTAAACTTACTGACTATTGAATGGACGTTGTAGGTAAGGTAGGGAACCATGGAGTCCCTACAGCTATTTAAAATTTCCAGCCATTTTAGGTGTGATCACTGTTGGCTTGAGCTTAGTGCGGTCGCCTTCGCTTTAGAAATTTGTTTCATAAGCAACTCTTTTGCATCCGACCACTTATTTTACATTGACTACAAACATATGAATGAAATATGACATAAAATTAGATGAGACTCAAGAGAGAGGAAGGGGGATATTAACTGAAGCGACATTACAACTACTAGAACAACTTAGCTTATCAACCCTGGTAGAGAACATTGTTATCTCTATGCTGTTGTCCTTGACCATACAAATCCTATCATTCAGTCGGAAACAAGTGATTCACAACAAAATACTCTGAATATCATGGACTGGTTTTCAATTGAGTTTTATATGAAAATATGCCCACGTCAAAGCCATTGGTATTGCAGCAATTGCCACAGATGATTCTCAGAATTTTGTTTTCCATTATTCTAGTGTTTTTTTTTGTTATCTTCCCCCAGACTCTCTGGCATCGAACGTTGATGGCTTTTCCATGGTTAATGAAGCAATGATGGTCTTGTTGTCAAATGCGATTAGATATAAAAACAGAAATGGAAGCTTAGTCTAATTCTTAAAACACAGCATAGCATACATAACTTATTACCAGTGCAGGAAAATAGACAGTTGACAAAAAGGAACAACCTGTAGATCAAAGCCTTGCAAGGTGGGAGAAATCCTGCAATGTGCATTCAAGGGGGCAAGCCATAACAAACCATTCATATGAAAATCAATGACTTGACATTACTAATGAGCTGGTTCAGTTCAGTTTGGTACTGTTATGAATATAATTAGAACCACAACCTACTGTACACACGTTTTCAGGCAAATCTACACCTGTTCATCACCACCCAAGAATGAAAGCTCAGATCACATGCGAGCTTTGTAGTATAGGGATACAGAAATTACAGAAAGATTCTACATGAACCAGAAAGAGGAGCTCTGAACCATTTTGTTCATGCCTTTCCTCCAGCATGAAGTCTGCTGAACATTGACCCATCTTGGTAGAGAATCTCTCTCAACGATCTATGGGTTTGGGCGAAAAAAATGTCTTTAGTTGATGTTAGCAGAACATCCAATGACCACCAACTGGAACAAACTAGGGAAAGCACTAGATATCATTCTGGAAGAAGTTCGTTACACGTAAATCGCGATCTTTTTATTTCCAAAAAATGGAATGGAAAAAACTAGCTGCTATAAAACAACTGTTACCCTGTACATGTAAAGGAGGTTCAGTTATTTCTTCAAAAGGTTATATGCCGGCAAGTCTTTCACACAAGATACATCTTCAAGAGCAAGCTCCCGCTCCAACTGTGTTTTTGTACTTTTGAGAACTTCCTGAAAAGCAGGTGGCAAATAAATGAGGGAGGAGCAACTCATCTTGGGAATAAAATAGGAAATATATGACAGTCAGAAAATAACATTAAATTCCATATAAGAAGCACGCTTAGCAAGCCATTGAGCATCCATCATTTCAAATGTTACACAGTACAGGTCGTCAAAAGCCATTTCATCTTCGCTAAGAAAGTCTAAGAATCGGATTCCAGCAGGAGAATAAGGCTTGGCTGCAAATAAGACAAAAGCAACATAAGCCTTTTTTACTTTTTCTTTTATTTAACATTATTACTATGATTATAAAGAGAACTCTGTTGATTATGGAACAATACAATGACTAGACAACAGATTTTCACCTCATGATAAAATAATTACCCCAGCGAATAGATGACTTAAATATCATCAAGGTAATGCTACCACCACATAAAAGCCAACATGTTCATTATAAGCAGTCTTAGAACTCTGAATTAAATACAGGTAAGGCCTTCTACACAACCATAGAAGGCCCGACACTACCGATCCCCAATTCACATCAACACCAATCTTCCCAAAGCCATACTACCCCAATTAGGCAGAAATGATACCATACCTCCACAATAATAACCATATCCTTGGCCCACGCATCACCTTCCCAGTAAAAATATGTATCCTCTATAACTTCATCTCTCTGTTTATAAGTTACTTTCTACCACACAAATAAACATATCAAAGTCTCTACATCTAATTAGGGGTTTGCTGATTAATGCTATCCTTCATTCAGCATACCCATTGATATCCATGTACAGTAAACACAAGAAAAACGGAAACATGGGGGGGAGAGACCGAGAGAGAGATGATCAGGAAGGCAAACCTACAAGGACATTGACTTTATGGCAGTTTCCAATAGGGAAACAAGGTGTAGAACACAGCAGTGCACAACATTTCATTCAATAGAATATTATACCGGAACAAACATAATAGAGTAATCATATGACGAGATCAATGATAAATTAAATTTCTTATTTTTAATAATGACAGTATGAAAATTTAAATAACCAGTTAATCATGTCTTATGCAGATACTCTTTGGCATCTCTTCGCACAAAGTTATTAAAAACTAGGGTCATGTCACCTTACATTTTAAACTTGTCGGGCAATGTTATCGTGACTTACCATAGACATGACTGCGATATAGAATGCCAAAAAAATAATAAATAAATAAAAACTGCATTCAGTCTCACTTTTCTAACATAAAAGTGCAATCTCTGGTAAACTTTTATTTATATGTAACAAATCTAGCATAATGGATTGGAGCAAATGCATGAACAAATAAAGAGAATTGAGGATGTAAAGAACAGAAAAGCTGTCCAGCTGTACCTAACATGTAGGTTTAAGGCAACTGAATACCTTGTACTCTTCTTAGCAAACAAAAGAATAACTTATACTATTTCAACATACAGGTGCGATCAAATTAAACACTACTGATTAGACAGCAAGCAAACTAAAATTTGAAATCATGTCTTAAAAAAGTTTACCTGATTGAAGATCCAACATCTGAATCAACATAAATGATATATTGATGCCAGCTACAGCAAAGGGATATTCCCACTCAGCTCTCTTTCCTTCTTGCTTGTTTAATAGTTTCCGGAATGAATCCTGGAAAAGGAATACTACATCAACATTATTACCCTTCATCAGGTAATTGCCAAAATAGGTGCTTAATCACATGTCTGGTGTCTTTAAGTTCTTATTAAGTTATTCATAAATCAAAAGCAATTCATGCACAATCATTGTCTCTAATATACTCTAATTGATGATTACGAACTAATTAATCATCATCATCATCATCATCAAAGCCCATTCCCGATATTTTCAGGGTTGGCTACATGGATTTTGGTTCTCCAAGCAATGCGGTCTTCCCACATATCTTCACCTAATTCAAGCTCAAAGATGTCTTCATTCACCGCATTCATCCAAGTTTTCAATGGTCGTCCCGTCCATCTACACCCTCCATTAACTTGACAATCTAGACATTTTCTAATTGGCGTCATGTTTGGTCTCCTCCACACATGACCAAACTAAGTTAAACGCCTTTTATCTAATTTTGTCCTCTATGGGTACAACACCTAAGTATTTCCTAATTCTTTCATTCCTAATTTTATCCTTACGGGTTTTACCACACATCCACCTTAACATACGCATTTTTGCTACTGCCATCCTATGCGTATGTTGTCCCGTAGTAGCCCAACATTCTGAACCGTATGGCATGGCTAGTTGAACAATTGTCTTATAGCATTTTCCTTTTAGCCTTGCAGGCATTCTTCTATCGCATAATACTCCTGACATCATTCTCCATTTCAGCCAACCAACTTTAATCCTATGGTCTACATCTTCTCCAATAGCCCCATTATTTTGAATTATAGATCCTGGGTATCGAAAAGCCTCACACTCTGGGACCTCCACGCCTTCGATCTCAATTGCATTACTCCTCCCTCGTGATTCATAACCAAAGTTGCACACTAGATACTCCGTCTTTGAACGACTAATTCTAAAACCCTTGCTCTCTAAAGTATCCCGCCACCTATCTAATTTCTGACCTAAACCTTCACTAGTCTCATCAATTAAGACAATATCATTGCAAATAACATGCTTCAAGGTACATCTTCTTGCAGATGGCTCATCAACTCATCCATGACCAAAGCAAAGAGGTATGGACTTAAGGCCAACCCTTGATGTAGTTCTACTGACACTGGGAATTCACTGGACATTCCACCCACTGAGCGAACACTTGTTACCGCCCCTTCATACATATCTTTAATGATATCGACATAACATCGAGACACTTTCTTCCTTTCAAGCACCCATCAAATTAACTCCCTGGGGACCTTATCGTAAGTTTTCTTTAAATCAATAAAAATCATATGCAAACTCTTACGTTCCTCTCGATATTTTTCTAAAATTTACCTAAGCAAGAATATGGTCTCCGTAGTAGACCTACCCGGCATAAATCCAAATTGATTCACCGAAACCGTGGTTAAACTCCTAAATCTTCGTTTTATAAAATAATAATAATGATAATAATAGCAATAAATATTAATAATCTGATGTGTTATAAGTTATAACCAATGTCGAATGCAAGTCTTGATTTCTTCAGATCCCATACTTGAGAACTCTTTGAGTACTACGGTAAAAGACTTAATATCTTGATAGAAAAAAAATTAATAGTAATAATAATTTAAATTGTTCCGGTCCGGAAAAGATTGCCAAACTAAATACACATCCCTATACATAAAAAGCAACGACTATTTTGCATATCACCCATCTATTTTTTTATTTTCCTAACAATTGTTCTCTTCCACATCACCCATAAACGGAAAAACCTATATTCAACTTCTCCCTTTTCAAAATCAAACCTGAGAAAACTCTCTCCTCCCAACTTCCTCTTCTCTTCTGCGAGAAACGTCCGACAACGACGAGAGATAGAGAATGGGGCTGTGATGGTGGCCATTGCAACAGCCACATCGCCGGCCTCCATTCCTCTTCTCTCTTTCCAAAACAGCCTAGCACTCTCATTCAAAACATAAAAACAGGGTATTGTCCCTGACTTTCGACCAACTTTGACGCTCGATTGAGACAGATTATCAAGTTCATCAAAACATGAAAAATGTAGTACTCTGAGTTATCTAATTAACACAATTTGAATCACCTGAAAATGTTTTGAAATGAGCAAGTTATGGTCATTTTACTAAAGTGACTCAAATTTGTCCAGTAAAGAAAAATGTAGTACTCTGAGTTATCTAATTTGAATCACCTGAAAATGTTTTGAAATGCGGTCATGTGAGTAAGAAACTTACATTTGCAGTGGATCATGCGAGTAAGATACTAAAATTCATGTGAGTCTTTCAACTTGGTCGTTCTTGTACAGTTTTGAGTGACTCTAATAAAATGACCATAACTTGCTCATTTCAAAACATTTTCAGATGATTCAAATTATGTTCATTAGATAACTCAAATTGCTACATTTTTTTGTGTTTTGATTAACTTGTGAATTGGTCTCAATTGAGCGTCAAAGTTGGCCGAAAGTCAGGACAGTACCATGTTTTCTTTACCGAGTGATTGTAGTAAAATGACTATAACTTGCTCATTTCAAAACATTTTCAAGTGATTCAAATTATGTTCATTAGATAACTCAGAGTACTTCATTTTTTGTTTGTTGATGAGCTTGAGAATCGGTCTCAATCGAGCATCAATTTTTTCCCCTAGCAGCAGCCTCTACGAGTGGAGAACTCACTATCGCACAGGCCGCCACGAGGGCGAGGAAAAAAAAGAAAATGAGAGGGGAAGAAGGAGAGGGAGATGAGCAAATTGGAAGAGGGGAAGGAGAAGAAGATGGAGAATGGGTGATAGTAGTTGTTGTGGCTCCATCTCCTCTATCTATCGTCGTCGCCGATCGTCTCTCACAGTCCCTCGCAATTGATCGCCCCTTCCATACTGTTGCTGTTATTATTGAGAAGAGAGGGTGAGAAAAGAAGAAGATGAATAGTAATTTAAATGGGTGGTGTGGGAGAGTAGGTAAAAAAAAAATTTAGATGGGTGGTGTGAGTTCTAAGTAAGTAGTGCGAAATAGTCGTTGTCATACATAAATTGTCTTTGTTGGATTGTACCCGAAGTTTCATGTACCTCTTCACTTTCCTTCTAATTCAGCATAATTAAACAATTCATTTATCTATTTTACCTTCAAGGGTTTCTCGTAAATTTTCCATCACTTTCAATATTAGTTGTCCTCTGCTACTTGTGACATTACAAGTACAGAAACAAAGGTGTCTAGTACCAGAGGAAACTGATTTCCTTCTCATTGAGTGTTGAATGGCAACTAGATGTTGTCCATAGCATCCATTAACCGATCACCAATTATTCATGCAAAAATAATTCCAAGGGAAAATGATCAATACAATATCTTTGAAGTAGCACCCCCTGCTCCTCCAGTTTTATTTATTTTTTATTTTTTGCAGTGAAAAAATTTCCAACTTCAATTTGCCAACAGAAACTGAACGAAATAACGCTTCTTAATTTTTTTTCACCCTGACATAGGCTTAGTATATGTTTTCAATTTGAACTAGACAGAAATACTCAAATTATGTGGTTCATAAGGTGTAAGAACAAACCGGGTACTTCTTGGCAAAAAAGATAAGATTCTCCAACGATATGAAGCCACCGCCCCTGAGTTCAAAGAGACCACAATATGAGATGCATATGGAACAACCAGAGGAACTGAACATACCCCCTCAAGCCAGAGCATCCAATACCTAAAATCTGTTGAAGGGTCAGAACCTTGCCAACCCATCTCTTTCCAAAGCTCTGATTTAAGAGCTGGGAGTTCTCTACCAGGATAAGCCAGCTTCCACAATTGCCTAAGTGCATCCTGAAATCAAAATTCCAGTATTAGTATCACAGCTCAAGAATATATCTTTCTTTTTATCGATAAGATAGCAGATTTCATTCATCATCATCATCAAAGCCCATTCCCGATATTTTCGGGGACAGCAGATTTCATTAATAATAATAATTAAAAAAAAAAAAGAGCGGGTGAGTGGCTCGCTAAGGAGTTACAACTAAACATAGCAAGACAGACTATTATGTATTAAGCGTATAGCCCAACTGTTCTCCAAAGCCATGCATCCTTTTCATTGCAACACACACTTGAGCCACCTCTGATTTTCTCCCATGGAATACTCTCACATTCTTCTCCTGCCATAATGCTACGATGCCCACTACCAACATCCTGTCCCACAACCGATTTCCAGTTGTTGTGTAAATATTTGTGCTTCCCACTGAAATGACCATGCTGCCAAATTTGTCAGTGGGGTGAGGACCCCCACATTCGCTAACGAGACAGGATCCTATATCAATTGTGAATGGGCACACAAAAAATAAATGATCAATTGATTCCTGCTGTACTTAAAACAGACTACATCTATTAGGTATACAAGGCCTGTTTTTGCTAGATTATCAACTGTTGGAGGATGCCCATATGCAATTGTCCCCAACCAAAAAGTTTGTCCTGGAGGAACTTGGCTTTTCCACAACAGCTTAGACCCAAAATTACATATGTTGCAGCCTTGATGGATTACTAGAGCTTGGGTGAAGATTACATAGGCAGGTATTCACAGATAATTACAAGTGTTCTGATCCCATTCCAACAAATCTGGCTCTTGACTCAGCTGTTTAATTCCACTTTCCAGTAGGCTAAGCAAAGCAACTAGATTGATCAGCTCTCATTAATTCCAATTCATCCTGGTTCAAGCCTCCAAGCTGTTTGATGCCAATTACATATATGAAAATTGAAGTCCTGAAGCAACATTATAAGAGCAGTGTTTAGTCTGCATTCAGGAATCCATTTCAACTGAAGTCCCGAAGCAACATTATAAGAGTAGTGTTTAGTCTCCAATCAGGAATCCATTTGAACTGAAGTCTCGAATTACCTCCATAATGTCTCAAGAGTATATTCAACTAACCAGTTACCCAAAAAGGATATGGTACAGCAAGATGTGCATATATCGATCTCTTCAAAAGGTCATTATTA
The DNA here is from genome assembly GCA_963556465.1 of Berberis vulgaris. Classification (NCBI taxonomy): domain Eukaryota; kingdom Viridiplantae; phylum Streptophyta; class Magnoliopsida; order Ranunculales; family Berberidaceae; genus Berberis; species Berberis vulgaris. The sequence goes on from OY747127.1 coordinate 22,947,745, forward strand.
TTAACTGGACAGTTTCAGTGATAAAATATATAAACAAAGGTAATATCCCCATTTCAAAACATGAACCCAATAACCCATTAAGAAAAAGATGCCCATCACCCAGAAATCTCATCAGCGTACACACTGGTTACTTAGAAGAGAAGTATGCAAGCTAAACAAATAGATGAAGCAACCTACAAAAGAGAAGAATAGTATTTCTCACTTTGAACAATTCTAGTTTGAAACGTTGAGATCCCATCTGCTTTTTCCACATGAGAGCAAGGTATTGAACAATATTGATGGTCATGAACATTCGAGTTTAAAATGGTGAGCTCCATCTCTTTTTACATGATAGAGATGGAAGCATGAAATCATAGAGAAAGCCAAGGCCTCGGGAGTGCTAAAGTTCATAGCAAAGAATTTCTTAGAAAAAAATCAGAGAGTGATATGGTCCCCGCGTACACCTATTACAATGAGAGAACACTGAAATTCCTGAGAAAAAATTAAACTCTTGATGGCAGCTTGAGTCAATGGCTCAAGAGCCCAAGGATTCTAATAGAACTAAGGAATAAATTGAAGTAAATGAAACAATAAATTGAAATAAATGGAGCAATAATCAAAATAAACGAACAAGAATCAAAATAACTATGATAAAAGCAAATTGAAAACAAATAAGAAAATACTATTTTTCAATCATCAAGCCTAAGAATGAACAATCACTTATCTTATTTATAGTATTTCTAACTTCTCTTGCAAGCTAATTAACCCAATCCTAATAGGTTAATAATGCTCTAACTACTATTTTGAGTTCTTACTTAATAGGCTCAATTATTCTTAACATTAATATTGCTAAACTAACCCCTAATACTGCTTACATCAACCTTCCCAGGTTGAAAAAGCTCGTCCTCGGGCTTGAAGTCAAAGAATTCCAATGTACACAAGCAACCGGTGACGAAACACAAGGTGAAGTGCACGAGAAGTAATCAACCTCGAAACTTGCCACGATGCATACTTGCAAAAAAGAAAGGAACCAACTCAGAAATGGAGCAAGGTGACTCAAAGAATCGGAAGTGGCGATAAACCGAAACTTTTGCGCATAAGCTCGTGCCACAAAAATATCCTAATACGGATCAACATAATCATCGACACTCATTGTATTTGTCATTGTAGGAACATCTTTTGTTTTCTCAAAAATAGGAAAGAAGTTGTAAAAGTCAAGTGGCCCACATTTCAGAAATTGAGTACGAGTGATAGTGCTCTTAACTTCCTCAAACAGCTAGAGGGACTCTGAAAAACAGTATAACTCATCTGTCCCTGTGCGCCTCTGTTCAAGCTCATCATCATCCCATATTTTGTTATTTCAAAGCGCTCTAATCCCATCGTCAATCATCTCATACCATGCTTATGCTCGTTATCTCCTTTCTCTTAAATCTTTGTTAAATTGCTTCTTGTCTGTCTGAACCTGTATTACAATGGTAGTGGTAGTGAGTTTGATGTCATTGATCACTGGAATGATGGTATAAAAGAAACGGGTTCATTTTTGGATAATAGGAGACATAAGTGTATTGTGGTGTAGTAGAAGGAAATTAGTAATAGGAATTGGACACCACAGGGTATCGGGCTATATTTGGGCTTGGGCTATATTGAAATTGGTATGGGGACGGAGAATAGTATGGTTAGGAATAACAGGGATATGGATATGGATATGGATATGGATATGGATATGGGGAATAATATGGGGCACTCATCTTTTTTTCACTGGTGGGGTGCTCCCACAAACGATGGGGTGCACATAGCTTGATGGGACCAGGGACTTGAGTAAAAGGACCAACTAAAAATTTAGAGCAAGGACTTTTTAAAAAAAAAAATTCTTCCTCAACACACGATCTGTAACAGAAATGGGGGTTCAGGTGCGGCAAGGAGGGGGTGGCTAGGGCTTGCGATGGTGGTTGCAGAGGGTTGCAGCCTGATTTCTTTTGTCCCACCTCTATCTTCTTCAAACTCTGATCTCTCCATACAGTAAGGGTTTCGTTTTTCAAGCAAATCAAGTAGTTTTGTATGTCTATCCTCTTCTTTGATACTTTTCCTTAATTCTTCAATGATCAAATCGAAATCTCTTATCCTCTTTCACTTCTTTCTTTCTTCTCAAATTTTTTTTTCTTCAAATCAAATCAAATAACTAGAACCATTTCGGCATTCATACCAACTATAGAACTAAGGAATAAATTGAAATAAACAAAGCAATAATCGAAATAAACGAACAAGAATCAAAATAACTTTGATAAAGGTTACTTGAAAATAAATAAGAAAATATTATTCTTTCAATCATCAATCCTAAGAACAATGAACAATCCTTGCCTTATTTATAATATTCCTACCATTTTGGGCTCTTACTTAATAGGCTCAATTACTCTTAATGTTAATATTGCTAAACTAACCCCTAATACTACTTACATATGATTCACATATCACATTCAAAGTGCAAGTTCTCCACGGAAGTTCTCTTTGCCAAAGTTGAAGTCTGATGACGAAATATAAAGCCTTGTGCTACATATCCCTTGGTGCAAACAAGCAATGGCCTTATCAGACAAAAGCAACACACTCATGTAGAAACTTTTTCACAATTTTATTGGACAAAGCTTTAGTATGGTGCTTTAAGGTAAAATCCTGTAGCATCACATGCTGTACGGTGTTCACTAAAACATCAAATAGTCCGCTTGTAAATCACGAGCATGGTGCACTGATCACGGTGCAAGGATGCACAATAATGCTCTCCCAAATTATTCCAAAGCTTTACAGCTAATACCTCCAAAACAAGGAAAGACAGACCCCCGATTTCACAAACTTCCAATCTTAATTCCTTGCATCAATTTTCTTGTCATGGAAAATTGCATTCATTTCTTACAAATAAATACTAACGAATAGTGAAACTCGTTATGGAAACTCAGTTCTTCTAACCTTCTAAGATTGGGCATGACTAAACTAACAGAATACTGAAATTGCTCACCTTTGTAAAAGTAGATGGTATCTCTGTTGCAACATAATCATTACACCATTATTTATGTATTTAGTTCAAGAGTTCATCTCTTAACATATAGGATGTAAGATAAATGTTCAATTTTAAAACAAAACTGATATGATACATATATTTTTTATAATAAAAAACAAAATACAGTATTGCACTATTCAAGGGCGATAACGTATAAACATCTTGAATAGCCTTCATGTTTTTGGATCAGTAATTTTACCTCTTTATTAATGTAAAAAATGGATATACATATAGGACAAAGTCAACAACGAACACATTAAACAACAACAAACAATAATAATAAATCAAATGATATACACTACTAAGCTGAAATTCAGCAAAAACGAATGGGGTGTTTAATGGATAGGATTGCAATATCACTTGAAAATAAAATGAATTGCAACTCTAGGTATATAAGCCCAACCAAAAATTTGTCAATTTCCACATTGAACAGCCATTGTGACAAAGATGAGATGGAAGCTTACTTGGTGTTCAACACGAGAACCATCAAAGGGAACTTCCAACCTCTGTTTTAGGTCCCTAAATCTTATTTCCTGGAAGAGCCGAAACAGGAAAGATATGAAAACTATAGAAAAGAGCAGTAACAATATGTTTCATGAACTAAGAAGCAAACTATCATATCATAATAATTCAGTCAGTAATAAACCAAAAGGATAACAAGTTTTCAGTTAGTTGTTGCTTGTGTAAATCCAAATAAAAATGAAGAAGAGACAAAACAGAAAGTAGGAGAAGTCATGAGAGCCGAAGTATGTTATCAATAAGCAGTTCCAAAGGGAAGAGCGTAAAAGAGGATGAAAAAAGAAAGGGGAGATGCACCTTTCCTCTATACATAACTTTATCCAAATCAAAATGGTGAATTACTCCTCGATAAGGGGCTAACATCCACCAAATACTCATAAGAGGAAGAAACCAAATGAGCGACTTTTGGTCCAAATTCTTATAAAAGAAAGAAATCGAAAACAAGAAACTTTTGGCCCAGTTCCACTGCTGCACCATCAAGCGAAGGAATTTTTTCATATCACCTGCCCCTTTCTTTTCCATTCATAAAGAGCTCTTCCAAGGTGTAGATTCCTCCCAACCCAGTTCCATCCCTTTCAAAGAATTACTGGACCATACTGTGATGCTAACACAAAGAAAAACAGAAAAGTTTATCTTTACCCAACCACACCATTTGTCAGTGCCAAAAACTTTGTTTTATCGCCCTTTGCTACGAATGTGCTCCAGCCCCACAAGGAAGGGATAAAACATTGGGAATGCTTCTCACTAAACTTGTACCATACGGCCAAGAAAGATTGTGGCAAAACCACCTACTACCATTACTTTATACTTAGCTTTCATAATTTTTCTCCATAGACTATCTTGTTCCTTAACCCTATTCCAAAAACATTCCCCCATAAGAGCCACATTCATCTCCTTGAAGGATGCAAAACCACATCCCACCTCCCCCCCAACCCCACCTCTTTTTCTTTCTTCTTCCTCAAAAGTCTAACCCTTTCTCCCCTCCCATGTCACCACCATGGGCCCCAAAGCGCCTCATTTCCTTTTCTCTTTTCCCGAAGGCACCCTCTTCACTCACCCTCCTCTCTCTTTCCTCCCCCACTCTCACTACCACAATCACAGTCTTCATTGGTAAAATCTCCTCACTCTTCCACTTGGAACTAATTGAACAACCTCAATATCAATTCATTTTTTCTCATTTAACTTGACCAGATTCAGTTTTAACTAAACCCCTTCTAAAATGTAACATAAAAGGTCATTACATAGAAGTCAAAAGTCCAAAAAGCAAACACCCCATGATTCATTCTTTATTATATATTAAGCTAATTGATAATCAAAAGAACCACACAGTACTATAATCAACTAGAGTCAGTGTTGACAATTTTAATGTAGAATCGAGTTGGTGGCTAATACAGAAGTATCTTCCTCTTTTGGAGCTTAATGGTTCAAGAAACTTTTCTATTTGGATAATGTTTCCCAAGGTTGCACGGACACGGACACGCGTCGTATCGGACACGGACACAACACGCCAACTCGACAATTTTCGAAAAATTAGAACTCGCCGACATGATGACACGTCATACTTTTTTTTTCAATAAAATCAAATGAAGATAAACGAAAATTCAATAAAGAAAGAGTTTAAATAGAAAATTCATCACTTTATTGCAAGTAGGAAAAATAAATAGAAAAGAACGCGAAAAAATAACAGTAGAGAGAAAGAAGAGGTATAAAAATGGAGAAAAAAATAACATTATGTAAAAAAAAAAAAAAAAAATTGGAGAAAAAATAACATTCTGTCAAAAAAAAAAAAGTAAAGTAAAAAAGTAGGGGAGAGAATGATCAAAGGAGAGAAGAATAAACAAAGATTAAGAAGAAGCATAGACTACCTCTATGTATTGTCAATTGACAGAGATAAAGAATTATTTTCCCATCTTCTATTTTGTTACAGTTACTTAGTTTTTCAGAGTAATTTGTATCTTCATTTCAGCTGGTGAAACAAAGGAGGTCAGGGTATATATAAAACCTACCAACTAAAGCAGGTATTATAGAGCAATAAGATAAACTGTGTATGCACTGCTAAGCATTGAACACTCGTGCCTAAATGCCATTCCTAAACATTACTGAAAAGCTGAAAAGTAATATGCAAGATTGGAGCTATTAATCTTATTGAGAATTTGAACTATACAAGTTTTTAGAAAGAAAAAAAAAATATTATATATATATATATTTCAATAACGCAGAAATTCCATAGCTAAAGCATGGGAGAAATACAAAGGCCTCCCGAAAAAGGACCGAAAACTTTAAACATCTCAAGGACAAGTTGAGACTGCCCAAGCAAAAGAAAAAAGATAACTGAGATCTCAAAGACTCGAGTTTATCGCATTCACTGACATAGATCAAAACCTTGAAAATTGGAATATATGGCAACACTAGAGTGTTCAATGACCTATGTTCAACATTAAAAGTCGTATAAAACCAAACTCAAGTTTAATCATATTTAAATGTAATTTCTAACTCATTACCTAGAAGTGTGTTCCAACTTCACCTGTATAGTAGTTTCCAACAATTAAATTCTTACCTGTACAGGACTAAGAATCGGATTGCATTTAGTATCTAATCCATTGTGTCTGATGGAAGGAAAAGATAAGAGCCTTCCAAGAAGTGATCCAGTTCCCAAAACTATATTTGCTACAAAGACCAAAACGATAATGAGAACACATCTAAGAACTACTCGAAGCCCACGAGTCTTTACTACCATGCAAAATTGGGATGTAAAGCACAAGGATTTATACAATGGTTATAATTTTCACAAAGCCAGTACATTAAGCAGTAAATGCAACCACTGCAATGTGCCAGAATGACTTACCCAACCACTGTGCCCATTCAGCAATCACGTGAGAGAATAAAATTGACCAATGGAGTTGCTCCTTTTTCCGCTCAATGTCCCAGATCTCTCCAAGAGTGTTAACCTCAGAAGACTAACATAGAATAAACAGTGTGTAAAAAAGCTCATCATACATTCCAATCTTTTATCCCACAAACAAAATAAAATACAACTCACTTGTACGTGCTTATCATCATCATCTTCGTATTTCCCTAGCAAAGGTTCATTTAATCCATCCAATACTGATTCGTCCATGTCCTCATGCCTTCTCCCATCAACATCCCCATGAAGAAGCCTTCTTCTCAAAGTTCTTGATGTCATGAGGTAAGTTTGTAGGGTTCACTAGTTGTGCCTGTTACATTTACACACATGATATGGAAAGGTATTGACAAACAATAAAAAGAATATATTAGATTGGAAGGATGGGTTTATAAGAAATCTACAACATTCAAAAAACCTAAGATAACAGCCATTACAATTTCACCAGGTTAATAACAAAACTGTGCACTTATTCTTGAGATGCCAACCAAACACTCGTAAGGCTCATGGAAACTACTGCAAGCTTGCACTCAAACACAAGTCTTCAAATAATAACAACTACAATAATGAGGCTGGTAGAGCTCCAAAAATCAAAATTAGCTAAGGCCTAAGAGGAACATCACAGTAAAAACTGTTTCAAAATAACCTGTGTTTTGATAAATAGAAACATACAACTAAAGCCGTTCCCGTACTCCAATTTTTTAGGATTTCACTGCGGCGAGGAACATGAAGAGACAAACCACTTCGTCTTAAGCTCAAAGGAAAATACCTTCGCTCAAGTTACACAATCTAAAGAGTAAAGACAAAGATGCACCTAGATATAGCAACTAAGCAACTTAAGGTGCAAGTACAAACATAGCTTAAGAATGTGCAGCTCCATCATTACAGATGTACCTAGGATTAAAAAAAAAAATTGAGTGATGAGAAGATTTCCTTTGTTTCCCTCTCCTTTTTGTTTTTTTAGAGAGTGGAAGTAAAATACATACTTTATCAAATAAAATGGTGGGAATGCAAGGGCAAATCTAAAGCATGGCATCTATGCTAGTCACAGCTAATATAATTATATTTAACTAATTGATGAGACAATTGTTGAAAATTTTCCCCTGAAAAGATTAAATGGTCGAACCCCAATAGTGTATGAATCCGATGACCTCCAAAACAAGTCTTCTACAATTGATCACCCCCATATTATGGGATTTCCCTTTTTTCCTTCACTCTAATCGCATCAATAGATTGCTTAAGAGTTAACGTACTCTTCGCACACCCCACCCATAGGCTTTTATCTTCCAACTTCAAAAATTGTCCGACCCCAAGAGCTACCGAGGAGCTTCATGAAATGACAATCCTTGAGCTTGATGATAACCTTGAGTGCAGGTGTACCCATTTAAAGATCATCCACTTGCAAGCCTTTCTCCTAATGCATCTCCACAATGGTCCAAACCAATCCCTGCCAAAAAACATTGTGTACATTTCCTTTGTCCACAGTCCGCACAAGACTCCAAGAGAAAGAAACACCAAATGGTGAAGTGATAACCTCTCCAACTTATTAGAAAATAAGATCACATATTCCATCCTTAGACCACTTCCATTTTCATTTGTCCTTACCATCTTTGATGCAGTTTGAATCAATTCTAATTAAACCCCTTAAAAGTGAACTCTAATTTCATCATCCTCCTCTGGTTGAAGAAGCTTGTCCATAGGCTTGAATCCTAGAATCCAAGCAATTGAACCAATCCAGTGAAGAAATGCCAAGCAAAGTGTACTATAATCAACTGGCATTGCCATCTTTAGTTGCTTGCAGTGCCCAAAACAATCAAACTACAACATGTAAGAGATACAATTTGAGGAATATTCAATCTGACAAGTATAATCTATACATGTTCTGTAAAACATGTGTCTCATGTGCTACCTCAAAATCTTCCCCTAAAGGACCACAGAAGTATCCAAGTAGTGGAGGTGGTGAAGTGTTTAAGATAGAGGAGCTGATCGAGAGTGTCTCCCTACGCAAACGACCTGCAAGTTGATGTGGGCGAGTGAAATAGGGATGGATCAGGTCTAGATTGTTCAAAAAAAATACCCACAAAATAGAAAATAGTGAATAACCCCACTCCGCAAGGTTTGGAGGAAGAACTTAGAGGAGGTGTCGGTGGGCATAACCCTTGCAACGACAGGCCGATCGCCGAGTGGCATAGTGGCAGCGTTGGTTAGTTGGCCACCAATGGTTTTTGGCTGACAACAGATGGATGCACCGGTGTTATACTATGGCAGTGATTGTGGACGTGGTTTCTACATGGATAACTTCCCCATCTTCTCTTTGATCTCTTCTTCTCTCTTCCGAAATCTCTCACTCTCCATTGATTATCTGTGCTCTCTCTTTTCATTTGATGTGGGTTTTCCACTGTATTTTTTCTTTCTCCCATGATTCGATGTGGGCTTTCCACTTTTCTTTGTGTTCTCTCTTCTCTTTCTCCCATGTTTTTTCGTGGCATCAAGCATTCTCCAAGTTTACTTTGATACCAGAAAATGAACTATTCCATCACAGTGTCACCAATTGGTGTAGACCTACGAAGAAATCGACCAATGCTATGCAGCTTGAGTAGATTCCTAATTACTAAGAAATGCTAGGCACATATGGGTCAGGCAAATTTTTATGCTCACCCTCATCTAATCACTTGACACTGGTAAGTGCTGATACTCCCAGCTGTAGAAAATGGGAAGTTTCAGTCAGTCGATAGTGCCCCTCCAGCTTAGAACAAACGTGGTTTGATGATTTAAACTCGATACCTTAAACAGGAGTGTAAGAATATCTCTTTTCTAGCTAATGGTTTGAACTAAAAGCATTTATTTCTAACTACTGGTTTGAACTAAAAGCACTGAAAGGAAAACTTAATGCTAAGCCATCTTTATTTTACCCCAAAATTTTACCTAGAGTCTATTTGATAACCTGGAAAATCATTTTCCAGGTAAAATCTTATTTCCGGCATTTGATTGGCGAGATAAGTTTTTTTTTTTTTTTTTTAAATTCCAAATACACTTGAATTTCCTGATTTTTTTTTTCGACCACCCCATAAGAAAACTGTTTTCAGGTAAGCATGGAAAATATACAAAAATTTGTTATAAAAGAATCTAAAACTCATATACAACTGTAAACAGAGATTAGGAGAATACTCTCTTTTGTATATTTTATTGAGAATATAGCATGTATTTATATACAAACTATTGAGGTTATTCTAGGAAACTATATCAATTTAGGATCTCTACAATTAACCTAATTGACAGCTATATACACACACTGTAACACTCCCCCTCAAGCTGGAGCATAAATGTTAATCATGCCCAGCTTGTTACAAAGATAGTCAACCCGAACCCCATTTAAGGCTTTCGTGAAGATGTCCCCAAGTTGTTCTCCAGTTTTCACATATCCAGTAGAAATCAAGCCTTGTTGAATTTTCTCACGAATAAAGTGACAATCAATTTCAATGTGCTTAGTCCGTTCATGAAACACAGGATTAGAAGCAATATGAAGAGCAGCTTGGTTATCACACCACAATTTCGCTGGTACTGTAGCTTTAAGTCCTACTTCAGTCAAGAGCTGATATATCCACATTATCTCACACACAGACTGGGCCATAGCCCTATATTCAGACTCTGCACTGGATCGTGACACAACGGTTTGCTTCTTACTCTTCCATGAGACCAAATTCCCACCAACAAAGATACAATAACCTGAAGTGGATCTTCTATCCATTTTGGAACCTGCCCAATCAGCATCTGAGAAACATTCAATATGAGTGTGCCCGTGATTTTCATACACGATACCTCGTCCTGGTGCTCCTTTCAAGTAACCCAAAATTTGCTTTAACGCTGCCCAATGATGAATTGTCGGAGATGACAGAAACTGACTGACAACACTGACTGAGTATGCAATATCAGGACGAGTCACAGTAAGGTAATTCAATTTCCCAACCAACCTTCGATATCTTTCAGGATCTGCAAATGGTTCCCCAACATCGGTAAGTTGCACATTTGGAGTCATTGGAGCACTACAAGGCTTTGCTCCCAATTTTCCTGTCTCAGTTAATAAGTCAAGAACATACTTTCTCTGAGATAGAAAGATACCTCGTTTACTCCGAGTGACCTCAACTCCTAAGAAATACTTTAACACCCCCAAATCCTTCGTCTGAAACTGAGTATGAAGGAAAGATTTAAGAGATGAGATTCCTCTAGTATCATTCCCAGTAATGACAATGTCATCCACATACACAACTAACAGAATGATACCAGCTGCTGATCGTGTGTAGAATACAGAATGGTCAGACTGGCTTTTCATCATACCAAATTTCTCAACAGCCTGACTAAACTTTCCAAACCAAGCACGAGGACTCTGTTTCAAACCATATAAAGATTTTCGAAGACGACAAACTCGCCCTGACTCCCCCTGAGCAACAAAACCAGGAGGTTGCGCCATATACACCTCCTCCTGAAGATCGCCATGAAGAAAGGCATTCTTGATATCAAGCTGATGTAAAGGCCAATTATGGGAAGCCGCCATGGAAATAAATAACCGAACAGAGGTCAACTTTGCAACAGGAGAGAAAGTGTCGGAGTAATCCACCCCATAGGTTTGAGCATAGCCCTTAGCGACAAGACGTGCTTTCAATCGGGCAACTGACCCATCCGGATTGACCTTAACTGCGAAGACCCATTTGCAACCTATAGCCCTTTTTCCTGAGGGTAAATCAACCAAGTCCCAAGTACCATTGTCATCTAAAGCATTCATCTCCTCTATCATTGCATTATGCCAACCAGGATGAGATATGGCTTCACGAACAGTTTTAGGAATAGAGGTAGAATCAAGGGAAGCAATAAAAGAACAAGAGGAAGACGACAAATTATCATAAGAAACAAATGAAGAAATAGGATAAGCACACTGGCGTTTACCTTTGCGTAATGCAATAGGAAGATCATTGCTCGGGACTGGATCTGATGACGAAGGAGCAGGTGCAGGACAAGAATCAAGAGGTTGACGCCTGGAGTAAACCTGAATAATAGGAGGCTTGACTGGAGTTGGGTCCGAGACAGGAGCTGGTGCGGAGACAGGTGCTGAGGATGTGATAGAATAGACCAACAAATCATCATCCTCCCCCTGGCGAGTGGGAAGGGGCGAAGACGGAAAATAAGGTGTGTCTTCCAGGAAGGTAACATCAATGGAGACCAGATATTTGTTAAGATTTGGACAATAACACCGATAACCTTTCTGAAGACGAGAATAACCAAGGAAGACACATTTCAAAGACTTGGGATCTAGTTTAGTGACATGCGGACGAACATCCCGAACAAAACAAGTGCTACCAAATATCTTCGGGTCAACAGGAAACAACGACTTATCGGGAAAAAGGATTTTGTAAGGTATCTCACCATGAAGAACAGAGGAGGGCATGCGATTAATGAGAAAACATGCTGTAGACACTGCATCGGCCCAAAAAGGGTTAGGAACATGCATTTGAAATAAGAGAGCTCGTGCTGTTTCAAGAAGATGTCGGTTCTTACGTTCTGCCACACCATTTTGGGATGGTGTATCAACACACGAAGTTTCATGAAGTATGCCATTCTGAGTCATATAAGACTGAAATAAAGCTTGTGTATATTCTTTAGCGTTATCACTCCGCAAGGTTCGAATGGAAACATTAAATTGAGTTTTAACTTCAGCACAAAACGCACAAAACAGAGAAAACAACTCAGATCGTTTTTTCATCAAATATAACCAAGTAACTCGAGAATAATCATCCACAAATGTAACAAAATACCGAAATCCAGTTTTAGACAAAATAGGACAAGGACCCCAAACATCAGAATGAACTAATTCAAAAGGAACACTAGCACGTTTATTGACTCGAGGACTCGAACTAAGACGATGATGCTTGGCAAACTGACATGACTCACAATTTAATGAAGACACCTTATTATATTGAGGACAAAGCTTTTTGAGGAGAGGGAGAGACGGATGACCCAACCGACAATGAGCCTCGAAAGGAGACGTGACACTGGAGCAAGCAATAGAACTCGGAACCGATGTATCAAGAATGTAGAGGCCTCTAGACTCATGTCCTTTACCAATAATCTTCTTCGTCATAAGATCCTGAAATAAACAATGATCAGGGTAAAATGAGACACAACAGTTAAGACGACGAGTAAGCTGGCTTACAGAGAGCAAATTAAAGGATAAATTAGGTAAATGTAAGACAGAGGACAGAGATAGCGAGGGGGTAGGATTGATGGTGCCAGACCCGCGAACACAAGATGGTGACCCATCGGCTAAAGTGACGGTAGAAGTAAAAGCATTGGATTGAAAAGAAGAAAATATACTAGAATTACCTGTCATATGATCTGTGGCACCAGAATCAATGACCCATTTGGAGGATGATGAAAGAAGACAAACATCGGGTTTACCTGAATCGGCAATAGCTGTGACAGAAGGAGAGGAAGACTTGAGTGATTCCTGATATTTTGAGAACTTGGCAAATTCATCAGCAGAGATAAGGACTGATTTGTCAGAGGCATCAGTAGTGATCGCAACATGAGCTGAGTGTTTTTGCCGGTTTTTAAACTGTAGCTTCCGACAGTCAAACTTGGTATGACCCGGCTTCTTACAATAGTTGCAAATAATGCTTTCAGAATCCGGCGTGCGAGTATCAACCCCGTGTGAGCTGCCTCCTTTGTGTCCACTGTGATTAGACGGTCTCCCAGGTGCAGAGCTGTTATTTCGACTTATCAAAGCACCACTAAGCGGAACAGTGGGAGTACTCTCGGTGCGGAGAACACGACTAAAGACATCTTGTAAAGAGGAGATATCAGACCCAGAAAGAATTTGGGCCTTAGCAGAATCAAATTCAGGAGAAAGCCCTGCGAGAAAGCTCATGATAGCCATTTGCTCCCGTTGGCGTTGCTGAACCTTCACATCAGGGCTAAATGGCAACAACATATTAAGCTCCTCATACGTTTTCTTAAATGCCATAAAGTAGTTGATAAGGGACTGATCTCGTTTTTCCACACGATAGAATGCTTGGCAAACCTCATACATGCGAGAGAGATTCCCTTTCCCAGAGTACAAAAATTCCAAATAATCCATTAGTTCTTTAACAAATTCACAATGATTGATCAAGCCAATTACCTCACTATCAATAGAATTCCGAATCTGAAGGAACAAGCGAGCATCTTCCCGAAGCCAGGTCTGTCGTGAATCCTCAGGAGGATCATTAGTCAAATGGTCATCTTTGTCAATACTTCGTAAATAAAGACGAACAGTCTTACTCCAGTCGTGATAATTCGAACCATTTAGCTTATGGTCCGTAATTTTAGACATCACAGGAATCAAATCAGATACAACTACTGACTTCATCTCAGCCATAACAGGTCAAACAAGTCAATCCTCGGAATTAAAACCTCCAAAATTAAATGTGACAAATTGGGAAATCTCCTCCAAAGCAAGAGAAATAAAAAAAAAGGAGCAACCTGGAGCAGACAAGCAGATGGAGCACTGGAAGAGCAGACCAGCAGATGGAGTAACCTAGGGGTTCGAACGTCGACCGACTGGAAGTGGCGGCTGGAAGAGTAACGTCGACCGACTGGAAGAGTCGACTGGAAGAGAAGAGTCGACTGGAAGAATCGACTGGTAGAGTCGACCGGAAGAGAAGCGTCGACTGGAAGAGTCGACTGGAGGAGGCGACTGGAGGAGGCGACTGGAAGAGCAGCGTCGACTGGAAGAGTCGATCGGTGACTAGAATGGTCAAACGGCGACTGGAAGGGTCGATCGACGTCGCTTGGCGGCTGGAAGGGTCGATCGACTTCGATCGATGACTGGAGGGTCGAAGTCGACGCCTGTCGGAGGGTCGACCGGCTTCTAGGAGGGTCGATCTGTGGCTAGGACGGTCGGACGGCTTCGAACGACGCCTGGGAAGAGAGATCGACGCCTGTGAGAGTCGATCTGTTGCTGGGAAGGTCGGACGGTGCCTGGGAAGATAGATCGGTGGCCTGGGAGGTCGAACTACGGTGAGAACCAAACTTCAAACTTCGAATATTAAGCCCTAACTTCAAACTTCGAATCTTAATCTCAAACCCTAAGTGGCTCTGATACCATGTAAACAGAGATTAGGAGAATACTCTCTTTTGTATATTTTATTGAGAATATAGCATGTATTTATATACAAACTATTGAGGTTATTCTAGGAAACTATATCAATTTAGGATCTCTACAATTAACCTAATTGACAGCTATATACACACACTGTAACAACAACAAACCCGATTCAAAACTAAGTTTTTGATACGAAATTACCAATACCCATGAAAAAAAAAAATTAAGTCTAACTTTCTGGGTGCAATCAAACACTAGAAAATAATTTTCCTAGTCCTTTTTCGCTGAAATTTTTTTTCCTAGAAAACAATTTTCTAGATTATCAAACACGCCCTTAACGTTTGTTTATCCTCTTTCCAAAACTATCATTTAATCAGATGGGTCGTACAAATAAACTCAATCCATACGCCCAATTGGGAATTAAAAATCTATAATCACCAGAATAGCATCATAATCTGAAAATAGATGATTACCAATCTAAAAAATAAAAATAAACTAATTAAGTGTGACATGAATTCGCCCAAAATAAAAGGGTACTGAAATTTTCCAACAAAGGGACTCCCCCTTTGATGGAATTCAACATAACTGAAGAAATCCCACTGTTCAACCCCCACCAAATCCCAACCATCCCTCCAAATTTCCGATTAAAAAACATGTTTAACAAATCAGGATCAAAACCCCATTATGAATTCAATGCAAATTACCAATAATTCAAGTTATTACATGAATAAACACGTATAGAAGAAACCCCATGAGAAGCAATTGATCAGATTCAAACATTTGGAGCTGAATTGTTACCTGTGGATCAATGACAGAGAGCGCCAAGATGCAGATTTAGCTTTGCGGAATTGGCACACTTGTTATAGTTAAAGGGAAAGGAGAAAGGAGGAGGAGGAGGAAGCTTACAATGCAAGTACGATGGTGGATTTCATGGAAGGTTTGAACAGAGACAGACAGAGGTTTTCTCTTCTCTTTCTCTCCACGTACGTTTTACGGACAGAGAGGAGAAAACCCAGTGCGCTTTGTCTCTTCTCTGCTTTTAAAGTCGGAAACAGAAGAAAGGCAGGTGGTTTGGGCCTGCTTGTAAATCAAACGTATTAGTCTCTCTCTTCTCTCTCAATTCTTCTAGGTATCGAGGGAGGGAACGAGGGAGCTCCCTCCGCACGTGAGTTTTTTTGACTCCAAAAGTGAAAAAAATCCCCAATTTTTTGGTTCCAAAGCAAACCCTAGATGTAAATGAAAAAATCACCAATTTTTTCGCTCCAAAGCAAACTCTTTCTGTTCTCCCTCGATTGCCCTATCAGAATTGTTCTCTCCAAATCAAACTCTTTCTCTTCTCCCTCGACCCCTCCCTCGACTCCTTTCTCAATCTCTCCCACAAACCCTAGACCTAGCAAAGCTCCCTCGACCCCTCCCTCCCTCGATTCCTAGCAAATCGAAGAAATCTCAAAGAGAAAAATCAGTTGTTTCTCTCCTAGCAAAGCTCCCTCGACCCCTCCCTCCCTCGACTCCTAGCAAATCGAAGAAATCTGGAGCATTAACTCCGGCGAAGTAGAAGAAATCTGCATTTTCTCTCCACCCTGAAATCAGTGAGTTTACAAGGTATGAATCAGTGAGTATTGTATGCCCTTACCTTGCCTTTTCTTCTTAGCTTCATCGACGAACATCAGTGAGTATTGCATATATGGCAGTATAATTTCTTCTGCATTATCAGTTTTTTTTTTTTATGTTTTGTTCCTCATTATCAGTTTTTTTCACGTTTTGTTATGTTTTAGCTAGCTGGATTTTTCCCTATTATTCTTCTGAATTTAGCAATGTGTTATGTTTTAGCTAACTGAATTTTTTTTGTTACTGAATGTGTTATGTTTTAGCTAACTCAAATTTTTTTTGTTACTGAATTTAACTAACTGAATTTTTTTTTGTTACTGAATGTGTTATGTTTTAGCTAACTGAATTTAGTGAAAAATGAAGTTGACACAGCCATATCAACCTATGGAAAGCTTGATATCATGTTCAACAATGCATGCGTTGTTGATGAGCCCAGACCACGTATCATTGACAATGAAAAGGCAGATTTCGAAAGAGTCATGAGTATAAATGTCACAGGTAAGGATGTCAGATCATTTTGATTGTATTTTTGTGTACTTGGGGGTGATTGTTTTGCATCTTAATTTAATTAGAGCTCTGAATGTTATCAAGTGAAGGCCTAAAATTTTCCAATTTCTTTTTATGACAGGCGTATTCCTCTGCATGAAACACGCAGCACGAGTGATGATCCCGGCAAAAAGTGGCAGCATAATTTCAACTGCTAGTGTTGCCTCAGTTGTAGGCCAGGCTGCCTCTCATGCATATACATGTTCAAAGCATGCAGTGGTTGGGCTAACCAAGAATGCAGCAGCAGAGCTTGGACAGTTTGGTATTAGAGTGAATTGTTTATCTCCATATGCATGTGTTACACCATTGGCTTCAAAATTCATCAAGTTGAATGATGACCAGCTTGAACAAGCTGTGGGTGCTGTTGCAAACCTAAAGGGGGTGTTTCTCAAGAAGGAAGACGTCACACAAGCTGTTCTTTACCTTGCTAGTGAGGATTCAAAGTATGTCAGTGGGCTAAACTTGGTCATCGATGGAGGGTTCACTGTTGGTAATCCATCCTTTGGCATCTTCAAGTACCCTGAGGAATCATAACTGTGATTGTGATGTTCAATTCTAGTATTTTTTTGTTTCGGAATTATGAACTTGTTTGTGAGTTTGGCTGTATCATTTGGGTGTATGTTCAATTAGTGACAATAAATTCGATCACAGGATCTCATGTAAGCCCTCATTGTATCGATCAATGGTTAATAACACAAAAGTTCAGAAATTGTTTTTCCAGATTATAGAATTCTTGTCCTAAACATCTCACTACCGAAATGATGCAAAGTGTTCCATTGTTATGTCCCAACTTGTGCGTTTGTAAGTACAAATGAACTACATCAAATGGCTGTCCTCTGTTTTTGAATTGGGCTCACAATGGCCTTATAACATAGTGAATAATGTGAACAATTGGAGAGATTACCAATGGCCTAATAACATCAGCAAATTCAGATTTTCAGATTCAGTTTTTCAGATTCAGATTCAGTTTTTCAGCAATTAAGTTTGAGCAATTCAACTTTCAGCAATTCAATTCAGATCAGCAATTCAACTTTCAGATATGTTGATCAGAAGCAATTCAGATAATTCAGAAGCAATTCAGATAACCATCCAAAGTCATTTACATCTCTGAACAAATTCATTTACATCTCAAAATCATTTACATCTCTGAACAAATTCATTTACATCTCACATACCATCCAAAATCTTAAAAAACAAAAGTACAAGAATCAATAAAACTACCACTAATATACTGTTAATTAGGTCCTTTGTAAAAGCCAAATGATCATTGACTTGGGTTTCATGAGCTTGATCACGACCATTATTTGGTTGGTCCACTACATCTTCAGTGTTTGTTCTTGACTGGTGCTCTCTTCTCGCCTCGTGCTCCTTCCACATTTCATAATCTTCGTAGGCTTCTTCAATTAAATTGAAACCCTTGTAGACAGCACCATTGTACCCGTTTACTTGTAGTGCGCAACTTGGCCACGTAACATAAACACCAGGAACATGCCCACGATAAACAACGTAAGCTTCGTACGTCATTCCTGCGTTGACAAAAAATTAATATCAAGACCTTTCACAGAATCAAGGTATGAATCCTACCCTTTTCCTATATACACTTTGATGAAGTAATATCAACACTCAATTGACTGACTTGCTGAATTCCATCCCCACCCAAAGTTCAAGCAATTGCTGAAATAAGCTGAAAGTTGCTTGTGATTAAGATATGTTGCTTCCTTAAGAATAAGGCAAAAGGTCTAATCAATTAAGGAAAGCTTAATCACAAGCAACTGTCACTCTTATTAAGATATTAGAACTTTCAGCAATTCAGTAATATCAATACACTTTGATAAAATAATATCAATTCCATCCCCACCCAAAGTTCAAGCAAGCAACACTCATGAAGTAGTATACACTCATGAGTAAATGGCATTTTATTTTTGATAACAAGAAGAAGAAATCACAAGCATCATCAAGTTTGAAAGATAATTGATGTCAAACAAACTAAATAGTGTACACTCAAGCTTGTAGCCAAACAAATTTATGATTACAAACATTCTATTTACATAAATTTAGCCAATGAAATTGTAGCCAAAGCATCTTCAAGCACTCCACTTTGAAGATTACATAAATGAGTTAGGCTATCTTTTACATTGCACTCAAGCTTCTGATTACATTGATTACAATGTGGCATACATATTAGTTTGTTTGAAGATTACATAAATGAGTTAACCCAAACATGTATTATAAATGTAATCAATGTAATCAGAAACTGAATTTGTCATCATAAATTTCTTTGGCTAAATGCATAAATTTCTTTGTCATCATAAATATCAATTCCATCCCCACCCAAAGTTCAAGCAAGCAACACTCATGAAGTAGTTAGGTAAACAATAAAAGTGAGTCGAATGAGTATCACGTGTGTGAGTAAATGGCATTTTATCCATACATTGCAACCAAATATTTCCCAAAAGTTACAATTTTCAAGTAATGAGAGTGAAAATTATGATATTGGGTAAGCTCAACATTCCAGACATCATGATTTTTCATATATAAAAGCAAGGATATGAGGAGATTCCCAACAAACTATACATTTAATTTTCTCCTAAATGTGCAATAAAGTACGATGAAAGCCTAAGAAAAGCAATAAAAAACTCTACAATAGGGAAAAATCAGAAGAAAACATAACACATTGCTAAATTCAATTAGCTAAAACATAACACATTCAGTAACAAAAAAAAAATTTGAGTTATCTAAAACATAACACATTCAGTAACAAAAAAAATTTCAGTTAGCTAAAACATAACACATTCAGTAACAAAAAACAAATTCAGTAACAAAAAACAAATTCAGTTAGCTAAAACATAACACATTCAGTAACAAAAAAAAATTCAATTAGCTAAAACATAACACATTCAGTAACAAAAAAAAAAATCAGTTAGCTAAATTCAGTAACAAAAAAAAAATCAGTTAGCTAAAACATAACACATTGTTAAATTCAAAAGAATAATAGGGAAAAATCCAGCTAGCTAAAACATAACAAAACGTGAAAAAAACTGATAATGAGGAACAAAACGTAAAAAAAAAATTGATAATGCAAAAGAAATTATACTGCCATATATGCAATACTCACTGATGTTCGTCGATGAAGCTAAGAAGAAAAGGCAAGGTAAGGGCATACAATACTCACTGATTCATACCTTGTAAACTCACTGATTTCAGGGTGGGGAGAAAAGGCAGATTTCTTCGACTTCGCCGGAGTTAATGCTCCAGATTTCTTCGATTTCTTCGATTTGCTAGGAGTCGAGGGAGGGAGGGGTCGAGGGAGCTTTGCTAGGAGAGAAACAGCTGATTTTTCTCTCTGAGATTTCTTCGATTTGCTAGGAGTCGAGGGAGGGAGGGGTCGAGGGAGCTTTGCTAGGGGTCGAGGGAGAAGAGAAAGAGTTTGATTTGGAGAGAACAATTCTAATAGGGCAATCGAGGGAGAAGAGAAAGAGTTTGCTTTGGAGCCAAAAAATTGGGGATTCTTTCACTTTTGGAGCCAAAAAACTCACGTGCGAGGGAGCATCCTCGCTCCCTCCCTCGATACCTAGAAGAATTGCTTCTCTCTTCACAATTGGACTTGCACCATGTTTGGGCTTTCATTTGGTTAAAATGACCCTGCATGTGACAAAGTTATTACGCTATCTTTTTTTTTTTTTTTTTTAGTTTGGTCTCACTATTTTATGCCCAATTGAATTTTAGTACTCTTTTTAAAAATTAATTTTGTCTAATGCTCAAATTGTATTAACTTTCATTCACCATTTAAGTTTTTTTCTAAAACCCAAATATACCATTCACTTAAAACTCAGGGAGTTGATTTGGTGGAAATGGATGCCGCAGAATAGAGAATGGCATCGCAGGTGATGTTGGGCTGAGGAATGTGAATGTTCTTGCTCTGCAATCTGGAGCAAGTTGACACACTTCTGTGAGTCATCGAGCATTATGGGACCAACTTCTTGGAGGTTTGAGGGAGAGTCGGGTGAATTTCAAGAGCGGTTTAATTGTTAGTCTTTGTTTGGAAATTATTTTACAGAGGGGTATTCAATTATGGATTTTAATAGACTGTAGAAGATTTTAAAATCCATTAAAATATCGGGGTATTCAATTAAGGATTTAAAAAAATACATGTAAATCTAGGGGTATTCAAATACAGATTTTAAATGATTGTTTTATAATCCATTAAAATCAGGGGGTATTCAATTCATGATTTTCAAAAGTCCACAAAAATTAGGAGGTATTAAAAAAGTAGTGGATTTTAATGAATTTGTTAAAGTTGTGGATTTTGAAGGATTTGTGAGTGAAAAGTATATATAACAAGAGTTATTCCAAATCCAACCTCCCCCCTCATATTTCAACGGATTTATATTGGCTATTGTTAAATAACACCACCATTTTCGCTAAAGAACGCCACCATCCCATTTTTTTGTGATTTACTCAAAGACACCACCACCTTCCCTTCTCTTCTCTCTTCACAAAAGCAGCACTACCTCGCCCCACAACTTTCGTCCACACCACCATGCCCTACCACCGCTGGTTGCACCACCACCCGCACTTCCTCTTTTCTTTTGTTATTGTTCTTCTTTTTTATTATTATTATTTCTCTTCTTCTTCTCATTCTCTTCCTCTTATTTTTTCTTTTTCTTGTCCTCTCTTCATTTTTTTTTCTCTTTCTGAACATTTGGTAAGATTATCTGTATCCAATCAACATTTGGTTTGCTAAAATAAGCTTTGAATTTCTCCAAGTTTGCTGCATGGTAATCGTTTACAAAATTCATTTGTAGAAGTTTTGATTACATTTTGTTTGTTGTATATACTTATGAAGCGGAATTTGATGTTATTCCATTGCTACATTTTGCTTTAGAGCCAAAAAAAAAAATATCAACAATTGTTATTTATATACACATTTGTATTTTGTTTTTGCTTGCACATACAAGTTTAAGGTGTTCCCAAAAAAAGTATTAAGTGAGGATCCTCAAAAGAAATTATTTGCATTATTTCTTCTTTTCAAAAGAAAAATAGTTATTTGTATTACTTTTGGACCATATTCAATGTATTTGAATTTTTTTAATTTGAAATAAAATTCACGTAGCATACAAACGATTGTTTTATTGATATTTGAGGGATGTTTTAAGATTTGTGTTGACATGGATAACAATGTATGTGATGTTATTTCATAAATTTCTATGATTAATAACATATTCATAAGAATTTATAGAAATCAATAACAATCCTTTATAAAATTCAGAAAATCCAATAATAAAAATCCATCAAAATCCAGTGGATTCTGTAAAATCCACAAAATCCAGTCACTTCAAATATATCAAAGTTCAGTGGATTCTGTAAACTCCTTTGAAATATTTTAAAATCCATGAGATTTAAAAATTTTCACAGTCTATTAAAATCCATAATTGAATACCCCCTGTTAGTTAATAGTTTGAGGGGCCAAAAGATAAAGAGGTGCAGTACAAAGAAAGAGATTCAGGAAGCAAGAGAGATCCAAAATAGAGAGAGAGAAAAAAACAAAAAACAAATGGGAACGGAGTAAAAAAAATAAAATAAATAAAAGTGTGGTGAAGATTAAATTGGAGATCCAGATGAGGGGAAAATGTTTGAGTTTTTGTCTTATTGTGAAGGGAGGGAGGTAATTTTTTTTGCTTTACATTATCTCTTTGAGCCCTTGTGGATAAGATAACATAATAGGGCACGAGCAGTAGTGGTTTTGCTATAACAAGGTACATCTCTACTCTACCTGACATTCTACTACTTCTCATTGTTTCGTTACAAAGGTTTTTTGCTTTTTGTTGGATTATAGTTCACAAATGGTCTAATTGGATTTTTGTTTTACTTCATGATGATTAGATGGAATATGTGAAAGATGTTTGGGGAAGAATAAGTGAAAGATTGATAGATTTTTTAAACCATGACCATTACATATCTCAAAGATCTGCCAATATATCCTAAACCTTGGATGAATTTAAGAGATGTTATCGGGCATATGTGTTGCATGTGCCTTCTAAGTGAATGATATTTTTGGAATTTAATAAAACTTAAACAGTCCATGGAAGTCAACTATGTTGATTGTTACAATTTGAATGTTAGACTGAAATAGTTTTTAAAATGAGTACAAAACTCAACTAGGCATAAACTAATAAGGGCCAAAAAAAAAAATTTTATTTTCAAGTGAAAATGGAACTAACCGATGAAAGAGACCTCTCATCTTTTTCAACAACAATATAGGAAAAATGACTTATAAGGCCTACTTTTTATAATTATAAACCGCATTATATTCTAAAATTTGAACAAAATACTTATTTTTTATAATAAGTATTTTTTATAATTAAAGACTCTTAAATTGAAAATCCCTCAAAATACTTATTTTTTAGAATTAAAGACTCTTAAATACCACAAACCCAACCCATGGTTTAAAAATAATTAGAAAGACATTCTTACCCTTTAACTTAAGTGGTCAATTTCTAACATTTATTCACCTTCTTAAACCATAAGTTTACTTCCAGACTTTTTATCTTTTATTTTTTTTACTTCCACAGTACCCAGCAAGGATCAATCAGTTGTGTTTTAGGGACATGAAACAACTTTGAAAAAATATCAAATTGTGTTAAAAAATTGCATATTTCTTTTGTTTCAATGTAACTAGAATTTGAATATATAAATAACAACACCACGTCAATTTGTTTAGGAATATGAGTATATTTATCTTTTTACATATATCTTAGCCATGGTTTAAGTTTGTGGCCTTCAATTGAATTACAAAAAGTATTCCTTTTGAAACATTTTTAATTGTTAGGTTCTTATATGGTCTATAATTATAAAAATTAGGCAGAGAAGAAAAAATTATCATTTCTGATATTTTTTTATCTCATCAACATAGTCATTGGAAATGGGGAGAAGAAGATGAGAAAGGGTTTTTGTCACGCCCCAATTTTCGAAGAAACAAAAATCCTAAAATCCACATAGGATTATCCGTTTCCCCAAAACTCGAGACGTGAAATTTAATAACAATAGAAACATTTAGCAGCAACAACAACTAAACATGATTTAATTACTGAAATAAATAAAAACTCTAACCAGAAAAAACTGACGTCGCTAGCCCCACTAGCGGAACTCCCGTAACGCTGCTCAAAAGTTTCTAAACCTGAAAGGCTCATCGGCTACATTCCTAAAGGAATGTACCCAAGAAGCAGAAGCTCACTTGGGTCAGCAATAAAGATGGTGTGAGTAATCTTCATTCCAAAATCAATAAATTCACGCGTGATAAATATCAATATAAACACAACCAACAAACTATCACACCAATATGTAGTTCCTCAACGAGGCAAAGGTGTCACGCAAGAAAACACAGTTCAAAGAATTTGGTTCCTCATCGAGGCCATCATATCATCATCCCAATTAAGTAAAAATGCATTTACTTATACTTACCAGGTAGAAGTTGATTATGGCAAGTCTGACCTGCAGAAATATTAGTGGACTTGCCATCTTGCATGAAAAGGATTAGAAACAATGTAAAAGTAATTTTATTCATTTTTATTTGAATTTGATTAATCTTTTATTGGATTGATCACTTAGACGATACCACATTCGCACCACATTCGTGCCGAACATACATGCCCGTATGCCTCTCTCATATAAAGGAGGACTTCTCCGTCATCCATGCCCAAGTGGGGACACATCACATACAGGCATGCATCACCGGATACTCCTAACTATATGAGTAACAAAAAGCCACTATTGGGCTATCAATGCGCATAAAGTCACGTCACATTTTTTACGGATAAATATCAAAGCATATCTTAGGCATAAAAATTCACCTCATTTCCGCAAGACTAACCCGAAGGTTATTTTAGTTTTTCTATAAGAAATAGGCGCCCCAACTCCGCAAGACAACCACTGGTCATTTAGTTTCTCTAGTAAGAGAGGGAAAATAATAAACAAAAAGAGGTGTGGTAGTTCTAAGTGATACAATTCCAGGTGATTTAATTTTTCAGAAATCAAAATTTATCAATATCATTTATTTTTTATATTTCAATTTTCTCTCACAATGACACTTTGTCATTTATTAATCAATCCACCCATTCTTTTGGTGAAGTATAGCATATTCATAAATCATACTTTATAACAACACGGAGATCAAGTGACATTTTTTCATTCATAAGTAAATCCACCCCTTCCTTTGGGGAACATAGCATCTTCATAAAACATGCTCTATAACAACATTCACACAGTTCAATTCCATTTAAAGTATTATCTAAAATCAGACGAAAATGCACCAACATTGACATCAACCTCTTAATTCATCAAACAGACTACAAAGAAATGAGCATAAATTCAAAGTAAAGTTTCTTACTAACCCAATTTCCACCTCTAGCAAACACACTTGTTACCAACTAACAAGCAACAATCTCCTTGCCTCACACTTGAGAAATGTGACACACACACCCACCCAAACTGTTTCTTAGTGGACCGAAACACAGTGCATGAGTCCCACTAGTAAGCAACAGGGAGGATACAACCTAACACACTAGAATCACATACAGAACTACTTCCCTTCATTCATTCCTAGCAAACCAAATTGCCTAACAATATCAGGAATAATATAACTACCACGTTCTCTTTCCATAGTTTCCCTTTCCTGATAAAATATAACACCAAAGACCGAGAACAAGAGAAACAACACATCGGGAAGGCAGGCCAATTCAACCAGCCATACATTAAATCCAATTTCTGTGAGGATGCCAAATGAACACTTGTAACATGGGTCGTGTATGGTCTTCTTAGCAAAGGGTGAAGACAAAAAAGTAAAATTCATAGAGAGAAGATTAGGACCATGAAAACACTCCAATGAGATATCCTTCTCATTAGTTTTCCTTCTATAAATAAGGAACAACTCCCATCATCAATTAACAAACTAAACATTTCAACTACAACCCACTACTTCAACAACTGCTACATAGAAACTTATTCAACAACTAATATGTGGTAGAACCACTAAACCAACCCTACACTACTAACACAACAATTATGCACGTATCAATCTACATAGTTAATGCATCTGATTTTGAGTGGCAAAATATAGAAACCTAGTTTAGTTTAGGAGAACAGATAGACACTAACTGGGCAAACCATTCTAAAGTAGATATGGATCATTCAGCATCAAGAAAGAGGACCCTAATCATGAAAACTAAACAATGAATCTGGGGAGACCGCCACAAAGAAACAAGCCTAGAAACACCTGAGACAAAACTTGAGCTGTAGTCGATCATGAACCTAAAAAGAAATCCATTGGTAAACTTATTGAAGCTGAACATAAGGAGTTAGGAGACCGTAGTAAGGTATGATCATATAAAACATTGAACACACATAACAGGCCTTGTATATGTATATGTGAGTATGTATGTACTCACACACAGTTGCATTTATCATGTTCTTGTTCCTTTATTGCTTCATCTATAGAAGGTCATTCCTCTATTCTAATGCATGTTTGTTTGGTGTATCTTACCTAGATAAGAAGCACTAGTTCTGAAGCCTTGAAACTGTTTGAAAATAGGGCATTGTTAGATTCAGTTCTACACATTAGGTGCCACTTATTAGCGCTACCTGATTGTAACTGGAATGAACAAGGCAACACAAACCCAAGAATGCAACACACCCTACTCCATACCAATTACAAGAAATAAGGAAAATTAGCCCCAAAAGATCCACCAAGCTGACCCCCAACACCACAATCCATCTCAACCAAACACAGTACATCCCATCACAAAGTTTCCTCTCCAAGGACCTCAATAACAAGCCTCTGTTTCATGAAAATGAATACATCTTCAACCATGTCAACCCCCATAGCTCCTAGATCAGCATAAAGATCATCAACAAAAATACAAAAACCATCCAATGGGCATGTGAGGATGATCTCACACAAACAATGGAGCAGAAAATAAATCTCACAAACCTTAGATCAAATCATTCAACACAGTATTCTCAACTTCATACAAAAATCAGAAGAGGAAAAGAAGAGAACTCACTGGATGAAATAGCAACGAAATTGCGCAGCCATCGCCATCATCCCACATCGTCTCGCCTACGACTCGCCATCTCGACTTCCATATTTCTCTAACAGACATCACAACTCATCCCCACCATCACGCCATAACCACAGAGACCTGGCCATCTTGCCTCTCTCTCATCATCACCTCAAATCTGTCTCACGCAAGGAGAGAACCATCTCGCAACAACGAGACAGAGAAAGAAACGAAGAAGCAACAGGGAAGAAAACATAAGAAGAGAGGAAAATGTATGGGCGGAGTGGGCGGATCAGCTTGGAGGCAAGCCGCCATCGTCGCCGCCAAAGAGGGTAAGAGCTTTGCTCTTCTTGTTGCACAAGAAAAGAAGGAAATGAAAAAATGTTATCTTATAGTTGGGTGGCTAATTGCTCCCACTAGAATTCTGAGGGCACTCACCCTCTAAACACACTAAATAAAACCCTAAAATTTGAAATTCAAATTCAATTAAATGTAACTCTATTTTTATTTTATTCAAAATAAATTAGTTTTTATGAAATTTAGGGGTGTTGCAGTTTTTTTTCATCACTTTAAGAAATTTCTTAGTTTGTCTTCATTTGAATTCGTCGAACTCAGATCCACAATCACATGATGGAACAAAGCTATCCTCGAAAGGTAAAGTTCTTGGTCATGTTCGATGGCAAATTCAGTTCAAATTGTTCCGTGGATGGTACGCAGCATGGTTCAAAACTAGTGTCTACCATGCATACCATACAATTAATATGCATTGTATGGTATGTGTTAAGTAAAAAAATGTCTCAACTAGTTTTCATTTATACCTTGCAAAGTGTTTAAACATATGCCTACTCTACATATCATCCAATTGTATGATATGCATTTTGTCACGCCCCAATTTTTGAAAAAAATGATATCCTTATATTCCACATAGGATTATTTGTTTCCCCCAAATTTGGGACATGAAAATTTAACAACGGAAACATTTATAAAAATAAAAAATAATAAAAAATTGAACTAGACAAAAAAAATTCTAACCAGGAAACTCTTTGGAGATGTTCACCCCATGAGTAAAACAACGTCGTACCAATAAAAACTCTTTAACCTGATAGAGACTAATTGACTACATTCCAATGAGAAAGCACCCAATCAACATAAACTTATGTGGGTCAGCGAGCTAGCTGGTATAAGTAATCTCAATCTCTATTAAATAAAATAAGTTATATAAAATACATATACAAGTAAACAACGAATCATAGACATGTAATTCCTCAACGAGGCAAACATATCCCGCTAATAAGTTCCATCATGCTTAAAGGAAATTTATATTTTACAAATACTTACATTGTGAGAGTTGACCACAACAAGTCTAACTTGCATAAATGTTAGTAAACTTGCCTACCTATACGAAGTGGTTATAAACAAACGGATGTAATTTCAAAATGCAATTTACTTTTAACATAGCATAAATCATAGTCATAATGCACCGTGATTGAAATATCAACAAATACACAATTTTCCTTAAGGAAGACATGTAGTTCCCATTCAATGATCGAATGAGCATTTAGTTTCTCCCCTTAAGGTAATCTTGCATATATAAAATATTTCTGCTTTTTTTTCCACAATCGTACTATCATTCTATGTTGAACACACCTCACCCAAGTGTGTCTCCCTTGCATTTCAAAACACTCGGAGCGTACATGTTCAAGTGGAAGTGGAGTGTCACATCGAGGGACATGTTATCTTACTCAAATCTGGTCCATGACAAGTATATATCACTATAACGTACAACCGAACTCACATAGAACGGTGTACCCAGTATAAGAAAATCTGCATTCTAAATCACATACCAAATATACAAGCAAGTTTGTATACTAAAATCATACTTTTTTTTTATTTCAAATCACTTGTTTTTTGAAGTTTGAAAATAGCATAAAATCAACGAAATCTCAAAACTCTTTTACAGTGACACTTTGTCAATTATAAACAAATTAACCACAGTACTTCATCCCTTCTTTTTGGGAAACAAATAAAATTTTCTATCACGCAACAGGGATCAAATTGATTCATAATAAGTCAATTTGCATAACAATAAAATTCAAGTTTACAGTATGATCACATACAAACCACGTATTTCAAGTCATAAGGTAAAATACAAATATCAATTTAATAACAATACTAGTACCCAAGTTCATATCATCAAAGGATGAATCCTCATATTTTAATTCTAAGGTAACTAACAACAACTTCACCTCAAAAGTGAACACGCAACAAAATCTACATTTCCAAAGGTTATCACAATTTATCATGTAGACATCTAATTTCAGTAGATTCACTTAATTTTTCACATAATAAGTTACTTCAGTGGTTTAGTTTCAAACGTTTGTTCACTCCACATGTATAAAAATTCAAAGTAATAGCGTTATCCTAAGCATAACACTATATCTCCTCAAAGGCGCTTAAATGTGATTTGTATTCGCAAATAAATATTTAAAATAAAAGGTAATATAAATAGTGTAAAATACTGACAAATCACTTAGTAGGGAATACTCAAAAGGCTCCTCTCAAATTGGAACCACAAAATCCTAAACACCAAACCACAAGCACCAAACACGAACACGCGCATCTTCAAATCAACAAATACGTGTGCATCGAAGAGACACCAAAAACCCCAGCAGTAAACAACTCCTCCACGGTGAGCTATAGAGCGCCTAAGACACCATGTACAATCAGCCAAAAATTCCCAAACAGGGGGTAAATAAGTCCCCAAAATAGTGTAAAACACGGCCAAAAGAACCTCCCAACCCAAAAGCAGCTTGTGCATCAACTAGGACCAGGGGGGATGGAAACTCCTTCCAAAACAGGTATGAAGTCGACCCGATTTCTATCAAATTCTCGTCTTCAGCAAGAAAGAAAACTTCCAAAAAAATCTCAAACTCTTTCTTAATGAGAATTTCCCAAATATCTCAAATTATTTCTTGATAAACACCCCCAAACTTGTTCCTCTCTCCTAAGTCTAATATAACATTGTCCAATTATAAACTCTAACCTTTTAATTAAATTAGGTACTTTCCAATTATTTTCTTGAGCGACATCCTTGCAGTGACCAATCAGTCACTCACTCCTATTAAAATTGAAACTCCAACTGAATCCTTTTTGTATAAGCTCACAAATTTGGCAGCCAATTAGGTTTTTGGTTGGTGGGTGTTATTAAAATCAATCAAATAGGTCAATGGTGTTATGGTTGATCGAGTGGTTAGGGTTGTGTGGGTTTATCCCCATGTCCCAAGTTCGAGACCCGCCGGCGGCATGGTTACTTTCTTATGGTGTTGACCTGTAGGTCGCACCATGTTGATAGGTTATGAGATCCTATAAAAACCCAGCTCGCTTTCGGAAAAAAAATTTTCAATCAAATAGTGAAATGGGGTTTGGTTGTTGGTGGGTGTTATTAAAAACAACTATTGTTGTTGTCCACTTTACTATATAAGAACTTATTTCATATACAACATTACTCCTTGTTGATGTTTTTATATTAAAGTATATGCTCAGTGGTATCCCCAAATTTTGAATTTGAGGACATTTTCTAAAAGTAATTCATTAATAGCTCACCTAATGTCTTACTTTCAAGACTCACGGAAGCATTAAACTAATTAATTCCACTTGATGGCATTGAAATATGGAAAACTCTATAGATAAAGTATGAGTATTTATGCTTCTGTCTTCCTTTGGGTACGTACATATCTCGGTCGCCGCGTGTCTTCTTTAAGATAGACAACATGTGTATAAAAAGTTATAGTTGTGTATTTTCATGGGTGCATGTACATATTATAGTACCACGTGTTATAAAAACAATTAAATAAATAAAAGAGATTCCTCGCGTACATCAATACTTCGTGCATTATCGTATCGTTGTGACTATTTATATGTTTATGATTTTATTATGATGTTAATATATATATATAATTTTTTGTCGAACCCCAAACACGTAGGTAAATATTAATTTTGATAGTTCTAAAAATACGATCGTTGCACATTGATTCAAAAATGAATTCAATTGGTTTTCATACCCTAAAAAATGTTTAAACCAATGCATCTGAATCTATAGAACAAACATAAATGGAGAAAGAAAGACAATATCTTTGCAAATAATCAAGATAGAGGAAATAATGAGAACTCAAGTCAATTTGGCAGTGGATTGTGACGCGGACACAAAGAGTGTGTGACACTAGAAAGAGACTGAAAGAAATAGAGATTAAACAAAATAGATAGTGGAGGTGGTGGCGGCAACACTGCATAAATAGTCATTGTAGAGACATGGAGAGAAAATATATTTTGCACATGCAATATCCTTTTAACTAAATACAAATTAAGCGGGCGGGTCATAAATGGCAGTAAAACCCCAAAATAGTTCTTTTAGAACAACACCCCCCCCCCCCCCCCCCCCCCCCCCCCTCCTCTTATTTTAAGAATATGATACTCAAGAAACTAAAACAATTTTCATATATAAAATATGACCTTGCACATGAATTATACTTTTCACTAATTCGTTTGAGCTAAAATTTAAGAATTTGTATAGAATACCATCAAACACTGTGTGATCCTCAAAATAATATATGGTTGCAGATGAAGTATGTTTCTCATTGCTAGCTCTGTTTCTTAAGAACGTTCTCTTTAAAAGTTTTAGTTCGATTCAAGAAATGCTCATCGAGATACATCAAAACATGACATGTTTTTTAGAGCCCTGTGTTTTTCTACTAACGAACTTAGATTGGTATGATGCTTAATGCTTTAACTACACAAAAATAACTTTTCACTATCATATTTTGATGGTGGCCAATCAAAATGCTATAAAATAAAACTGGTTTTTGGCTTACTACCAAGCAATTGGGCAAACTCAACATATGATATCATGCATGAAAATGCGAAGAATAATTCCTAGTTACAAAGTAAAATGTGTTCTTTTGAGTTAGAATGGAGTTAGCATAAAAAATAGTAGTATCAACGCTATCGAGCTAATTAGTGTAGATGTTTAAATAATGTTAATGTTTGTTAAAGTAATTAAAATATGAGGAATGAGAAAAAATAGAAAAGAGTTCTCCATTTAAAATCAATCTGAATTCTAAATTTTGAATCTGAATAGTAAATTTCTATGCCTTCAACTCTAAATTTTCTTTCCACTTTTGCCCTCCCCTATTTCTTAATAATTACATGTAAAACCAACAGACTAATGAATAGTTCAAGGGGCATTTGTGTCTTTTAATTGAAAAGACTATTACAATTTTTTTACACTTTTGTCCTCCCAAATTTATATTATTTATAATTAAACTCAGCCCTTTTCAATATTTATTAGTTATAATTGAGCATCTAACATAATTTCTTTAAAGCTCCTTATTTACTTATAAACTATACAGTCTCTTAAAATTATATATGATTATTTTGTTTAGAAATACAATAATAATATTTTCTTGTTATTGAATTGTCGTAAAAAAAAAGATAAGTATTGAATATTCGCGCACGTATAGCGCATCAACACCCTAGTAGCTATATCACAAGAAATATACTTGTGGGAGATCTTTGAAATACTTCTATCGACTAGAAATTGTACAAAGCAAATAAAAGATAGACAAACCAAGATTTTTCATGGCTCCCTCTATAATGAGAGGTAGTCCATGGTACACAATCAAATTGTGCACATCTATATTATTTC
The DNA here is from genome assembly GCA_963556465.1 of Berberis vulgaris. Taxonomy (NCBI): domain Eukaryota; kingdom Viridiplantae; phylum Streptophyta; class Magnoliopsida; order Ranunculales; family Berberidaceae; genus Berberis; species Berberis vulgaris. The sequence continues at coordinate 22,980,238 of OY747127.1, forward strand.
TCAAGTACTTACATTTTTTATCCTCCTTTCCAATGAATCCTCTTATTTCCTTATATATGAAAGATATTTATCAACTAAAATATCATAAACTAGATATTTACATACTGAAATATCTGGCTAAAATATCCTAAATTAGATATTTACATAATGGGCATGGACCTAATATCTCAAACCCAAGACATCTCAGCCCATTGTTCAGATATGCCAAATGCGGCACCCACAATTTCCCCCTCTTGGTAGTTAGAGAGACTTACTATAGGTTATCAGACTGCCAAAAGCTTTTTCCGAGCACTGACCGCCGAGAACAAGTAGACTAAAGACTGTGGATACTGCCGAGTATGTGCAAATTGAAAATTCAGTGTTGAACGTAGATTGTCGAACATATGTAAATGGTGGAGACTACTGAGCATCGAATGTTGATATCAAGTGGACTGCTGAAGATTGTAGACTTTGCCAATAACAAATACATTTTTGAACTTTGGTTGTCGGGCACAAGTGGACTGCTAAACTCTATTGAACCATGATTGTCGTGAACTTGTCTTATTGTCTTGTCATCAGTACTCATTTTAAAGTTGCAGCGTCTTAAAATAAATAATGTGTCCAGACAAAGAAATTGTATTAAGTTACAACAACTACTTAAACAAGTAATTCGATGTTATGTGCCCCCTCTAAGTTGGTCGATTTGTTAAAAGTCGGGTGGCTAAGACATAACAAGCCAATAAAAAACATGCAATAAACAATTCCAATAATTGCAAGGCACTCTGAAATTCTTCTAAGTCTACTCCAAGATGAGGTGAGGTAGACTAATAGGGCACTTGGCCCATTACAATTCTCTACCAAAAAAAATTCTAATTCTACCTGAGTTGAGCTAAGGTAGACTAATAGGGCACTCGACCCATTGCAAGGAAGAAATATCAATTCCCAACAAACTTCTTCCAAGTCTGCCTAAGTTGAGTCGAGGTAGGCTAATAAGGCACTCGGCTTTTTATGAGGGAAGGAAAATCAATTCCTTGCAAAAAAAAATTTATAAGTCTACCCGAGCCCAGTTGAGATAGACTAATAGGGTGCTAGGCCCAATGCAAAAAAAAAACAATCAATTTCCCACAAACTTCTTCTATGTGTCTCTCAGCCATGGTAAGGTAGACTAAAAGTATTGCTTGAAAAGTGAATCAATCAAATATTGCGGGTCACCCTAGGAGGTGTCTAATACTGCAGGTCAGCCTCCCGTCTCTTATCAACTATATATGATGTTGGTTCTAAAAAAAAAAAAAAAAAACATCATGACACTAGGATAATAAAACTAGTCAAAAGTGATTGTGAAAAGTTATACAAACCATCCATTGTAAATGATCCAAAACATATATCAGCATATTTAAACTATATCATAATTTCTATATATATATATATATTATATAAACAACTTTCCAAAATATTGGTTGATTCTCATGCCTCCCGAATTCTTCGAGGAGAGGGTAAAGCCCATATCTCACAAATCAATTTTGACAACCAATTGACAAATCCTTATAAAAGTAAACAAATCAAAGAAATTTAATAATCAATTATTGAGAATAACCGGTACCCTTTCCATGTGACCTCAAGTCAATAATAAATACGAAAGGCATTTATTTTAAGGCTCTGACTTTTGACACCACCATATTTTCTAAAGGACATCACCACCTCTCATTTCTGAAGCACACCACCACTTTTTTATCTAACACCACCAATATAAACTCAAATTCAAAAAAAAATGTATCCCTCCTGTCACCCTTTCTTCTCCACTCTTATCTATACCCGTCGCACCTCCGTTCCCCTCCTCTTTTTTGCTCTCTTTTCAATAATACAACAAGGACGGAGCAACAACAACCACCTTGCCTCGCCGATCACACCGCCCCTTCCTTCCTATGTTTTTTATTTTTAGTTTACATATGTGCGTATGTTGTTGTTTATTTCATTTTACATTTTTTTAAAATAATGTTTGATAATTGTTTCTTCAAAATGAAGTTTATAACCCACACGATTTTTCAATAGTTTGTAATTCATAAATGGAGACATTTTTTAGTTTCATATTTAAAAGATTGAGATTTGAGAGAATAAATAAACTTAAATTTAATAAAAATGACATAATTCTCGTTTTGCTGATTATTAAAAAACTTGATAGTGGTTTTGAATAGTGGATAGTTATTGAATTTAAAATATTCAATGTTAAAAGTTGAATAAATTGACAAGATCTTAATACCTTTAAATTTTGAAATAAAAGTTATATTATTTTTAAAGTAAATCGAGGTCCAAATTGTCCAAAACGTGAGGTAGTTACTCTAAGAGCGTTTCCAATAGGCATTTTTATGCCTCTATATTGATTCTACCATTGAGTTTCCACCAAAGATAGAGTGAAAACTCACCCTATAGGCCATTTTTCACTTTATCATTGGGTTACTGAGTTCTGGAGGCCATCACTATCACAAACCCAACTTAGATCCAACGTAGAGGACTATGCGCTGTTAGTAAAAGTGTGTGCGATTTATACAAAACTCTTTAGATACGCTTGGTTTTATAAAAGGGAATTTGTAATGAATGAATTTGGTATTTGGTATTTGGTTTTATAAAAGGGAATGTGTAGTGAATGAAGATAACTTTTTTTTCTCCTTATTTTTTAGTCAGTTTTAAAAATGGCCATCAAATTATAATTTTGTTTTAAAGACCAAGCCTTTCTTTGAATAGTTCGGTTTTCATAACCGAGCCAGATAAATTAAGCTTCTCTTTGAATTGTCCAATTTTAAAATCCGAGTCAGGAAAATCACAAAAAATTTGATTTTTTTTTTAATATATAAAGCTACAAATCGGATTGACATTGGATTGCTCCCAAACAAATCAGTTTTGACTTTAAAGTAGACACATTCACAAGCATTATCAAATTCACACCATGTTAAAAATAAAATCATAACTTTTCTTACTAAGCTCCAAACTATAAAATTAAAAGATAAAAAATAATAATAATAATAATAAATTGTTTAGTCTGGAAACTAGACTCGATCTCGCTTCCAACCATATATGGCAAACACATTGGAGTGTTCCCACACAAATCAGTTTTGACTTCAAAGTTGATGTGTTCGCAAACATTGTCATATTAATTGACATTTATTACAATTAAAATCACAGCTTTTGAAGCTCCCAAAAAACGTTTAGTGTTCTAGAAGCTACAATTGATGAGGATTTCGTGGATTTGAGGCAAAAGTATTAGAATCTAAGAAATTAAATCAGATTTAACTTTGAACTCGTAGCATCTACCACTTATAGGAAAATCTAAGTGTTCGGGAGACTCATCGCACAATGCTATACCCCCAAGCATTCCTAAAACTCGACCCAATTATCACTTAAACGTATATTGTTAAAAATTGATATTTTCATAAATATCAGTATTTTATCAAGTTTAGTTATGCCCTTTGGCCTCACTAATGCTCCTGCAACTTTTCGCGGCTAGCCCTTCAGTTCGGAAAAAAGAAGCACAAATCCTTTTTTTATTGTCCGACGAGGGCCATCCCTAATTAGTATAGATTGGGCTTAGGTGATTGGATTAAAGTCAAAGAGCATAAGTTTTTGAATCTTTGAACCCTAAGCAATGAAGAAAAGAATGATGTTAGATGAAAATCAACCCCTCACGCTCGATGACTTAACCGAGGAAGATTTAAAATAATGGAAATATACTGCCAGCAGTAATAATAACAACAATAATAATAGTAGTAGTAATAATAATAAGGGTTATTTTCCATTTGGCCCCCATTTGTTTGTGTATTCCTATTTGACCCTCATTTGTTCCTCTATTACAGTCTAATACCCATAACTGTTTGTTCAACCATATTGACTAACAAATTCAATCCAATTATTTTGAAAAAGGCAAATAATTTTCCAAAACATTTTCACTGATCATGAATAAAATAGTAACAACGTACGTGAATATCACTAGAAACCAAAATCCTCATTTGAGCCAACAATCAACCAAAACCCATCCAAACAAGTAAATGGTTTGATGAAGCAACCCATTATTATAAATGAAATGAAACCCATAAATCATCGTCATCATCAGAAAATAAATAATAAGCCATTGATGGTTTTCCAACACAATTTGCAAGCCTGGTTTTGTTTAAAACAAGTGGTTTTCCCTTCTAATGATACCGCTAATTAGCTTCTCTTCTTACAATACCTCTAGTTAGCTTTCCTTATAAAGCAAATTGTGTGAAAAAAGCATAGAGACACAGAGAAAAGAGTGTGAGAGAGGAGACATTCATCTTTTTGGAGGAGAAGAGAAGGAACGAAAATAGCTAGCAGGCCAAATTGTTCATCTTTGTAAAGGTCAGATTTAGTTCTTGAATTTCTCTTCATCTTATTATTTTTGTTTAATTTGATGCCTTGATTCTATATTTTGGGTTGGTATCATATCTTTGGGGAATTCTTTTTGGCGAGGAAACGAGCGAGGAAACGGGCGAAGAAATGAGCGAGGAAACGAGCGAGGGAGGGGGTGGAACCCTCCATCCCCTCAAGATTCGCGCTGACGTGCATCTCGACGGTGCAGGTGCTCATCTCGAGGGGGATGAGCGGTCACACCCTCCCCCTCCTGGTTTCCTCGCCATAAATACTTAAATATATGATTTTTCTTTTTTGGCCAAAATCTAGCAAAGATTGAAAAGATATCGATCGGAGTCCGATGGGGAGAGGAAAGATTGTGACTCGAAGGAAGTGGGTGGAACTGTGAGAATAAAAAAGAAAATAAAAAAAGTGAGTGGGATTGTGGGAATAAAGAAAAAACGCGCGTTTGATTTGGAGTATCACGTGGGGTAAATTTGTCTTTTGAAAAAATAACCCTTAAGAATAAATAGATAAATAAAAAGGTTATTTCTCATTTGGCCCCCATTTGTTTATATCTATTCCTTTTTTACCCTCATTTGTTCTTGTATTCCAGTCTAACCCCCATAACCGTTTGTTCAACAATTCTGACCAACAAACTCCATCCATTGTTTTTTAAAAGACAAATTTACCCATTTTTTTAAACCGGACAAATTTAAACTCCCAGAGAAGCCACAACCCTCACAAACCCTCATTCTCTCTCATCACACTCTCACAAACCCTCTCACCCTCTCCCACACCTCTCATCTTCTCAACTCGCTTCTCTCCATCTCTTCTCCATTTCTTCTCATCTCATCTCTTCACCTTCCTCCTTCCAATCAACTCACCGGACATCCCTCCCTACCTCGCCTCCTTCTTCTTCTTCTTCTTCTCTTTTTTATTTTATTTTATTTTATTTTATTCTTTTCCACTGCCCCCACAGAGAGATCTTCACATCTTTTCAACAACCCCAACTTTGTAACTTCAAAGTAAATTTGTTCTTGTTGGGGCGTCACGCACGTGCACTTGCGCGCATCCATTGGTCCACTATACATATCAACAATATTGTCCCCAACACCCCTCTTCTCACTTTCTGGTAAGAAAAGAATGACCTTTAATGTCAAATGGCTATATTTAACCATACACCCGCAAATTGTCATTTATACATCTATAGCCAAGTACCCGGCCAACAATTTGCTAGAAGCTTCAGCAGCCTCTTCCTTGGAGAGAAGGCTTTCAAAGTCCACGCAGTGGGGAGTCACACAGCTGATAAAGACATTACGCAACACATTACAAACCCTAGTAGATTGTCTTTTGGATCAAAATCCTTTCCTTTCTCCATCTTAAAGCTCCCAACAAGACATACCTTTACGATCTTTGAAGATAACTATAAATGTTCAATCATCTCTTAACAAAATTCAGTCGGAACTCGACAATTTACTAATTCGGTACATTTGAAGCTAAAATAGGCTAACAAATATATTGTTTCATTCCCCGTCTGTTGAGATGGTTTCAGTTTATAAATCTCATGGTCGGAAATACTTAAATCCAGGGAGCAGGTTTCATATCTGCAAAGATGTTGATCATCACTAGAGGAATAAGACACACTACTGGATAGCATAATTTTTGTGGGGGAGTTAATCAAAAGCTCTCAGCCCATTAAAGAATTAGTGGAATGTATTAAGTAAGACGAATCATGTGCTAAAGAGGAATCAATAAGTTTTTACAGTTGAATGGCATTTCTAAGATAAAAGGGAAAAAAAATAAAAAATAAAAAATAAAAAATAAAAAAATGGGTCAAGAAATAGATAACTCCCCTTCTATCAGCATATCGACACCAGCCCTCATCTAGTAAAGAATTGGTGAGAAGGGTAAGGCCGGGTAGTGTCACTTAGTCTGAAACTAAGACAAAATGTTTTTTATTTTGAGGTTAACTAAAGATGTTTGGGAAGTTAGACCTTCCCAAACATCTTTGCATGTTTTTATTTTGAGGTTAACTAAAGATGTTTGCTTTAGAACAAGGAAAGGGTGTTGCAGTGTCAGGGAATGTGTGCTTGTTGGGGAGTTCTTTGCATTTATTCTTGTGTAAAGAGCATGACAATGTTGTGGTCTGGTTGTCACCTAGGTGTTGTGCTTTGCATCAGTGTGCTTAGGCGACACATTTGGCTGAGCTTTATGATATGGAGGTGTAAAGAGCATGACAATATTTTAGTTTGGTTGTCGCCTCAGTGTATGTGCTTTGCGTGAGTGTGCTTAGGCGGCACATTTAGCAAAACTTGAAAATTTGGTGTGGTTCTTCTTAGAGAAATTTAGGATGATAAGATCTTGGTGGGACTGTGTTATCAAATCGTTCATTAATCTCCCATTAATCACTACTCGACCTTATAACTTATGATTCTACAAAAAAAAAAAAATAATAATAATAATAATAATAATAATAATAATAATAGTAATAATCATCATCATCATCATCATCATCAAAGCCCATTCCCGAGATTTTCGGGGTCGGCTACATGAATTTTGGTTCTCCAAGCAATGCGATCTTCCCACATTTTCTCACCTAATCCAAGCTCAATGATATCTTCATTCACCGTCTTCATCCAAGTTTTCAACGGTCGTCCCCTCTGTCTACACCCTCCATTAACTTGCCAATCTAAACATTTTCTAATTGGCGCCGTGCTTGGTCTCCTCCGCACATGACCAAACCAAGTTAAACGTCTTTCTCTAATTTTTTCCTCTATGGGCGCTACACCTAAGTATCTCCTAATTCTTTCATTTCTAATTTTATCCTTACGAGTTTTACCACACATCCACCTTAACATACGCATTTCTGCTACTGCCATCCTATGCGTATGTTGTCCCGTAGTAGCCCAACATTCTGAACCGTATAGCATGGCTGGTCGAACAATTGTCTTATAGCATTTCCCTTTTAGCCTTGCAGGCATCCTTCTATCGCACAATACTCCTGACGCCATTCGCCATTTCAACCAACCAGCTTTAACCCTGTGGTCTACATCTGCTCCAATAGCCCCATTCTTTTGAATTATAGACCCTAGATATCGAAAAGCCTCACACTCCGGGACCTCGACACCTTCGATCTCAATTGCATTACTTCTCCCTCTTGGTTCACACCCAAAGTTGCACACTAGATGCTCCGTCTTCGAACGGCTAATTCTAAAACCTTTACTCTCTAAAGCCTCCTGCCACTTAACTAATTTCTGACCTAAACCTGCACTAGTCTCATCCATTAAGACAATATCATCTGCAAATAACATGCACCAAGGTACATCCATAATAATAATAACAAATTTGAACTGAATTCTTTCTGGTTAAAGAATCTCTTTCTCGTTGCTCTGAAACAGTTAGGATATTTTCTAGAAGAAATACGGGGTTCTGCTTTTGGCAGCAACATGCTATTGGGTGGTGGTCAAGAATATAAAAAAATCTCTTTCGAGTTTGAATTTATTCATTTGGAATAGCGAAAACTATCATAGGGAGGGTGCATCCATATTTATGCAGAGTTCGAAAGTTTAGAAAGCCTCGCAGGTTTGCGTTGGGATTGGCAATGTGGATTTTGAACCCATTTTGTCAAAATGATAAGGATTGGCCTGAGATTCATTTTTAGAGAGGGGGGTGGGGGGGACTCTTGGAGAAAAGCTCCAAAGTCAGATGGTGTTCCACTTGAGATTTTGGGAGATTCTAAAGAGTGAATTCATAAGCTTGATGGAGTCCACTTGATTTTGGCAGTTCTAACTCTTAGGAACATAGCCTTAAATCATCTATAGCCTTAAATCATCTGATGGAGTCCTCCAATACTTCAAATTCTTAAATAATCTGACGTGTATTGTGGAGAATGTCTCTAATTTGTGACCATTAGCTTGGTAGGTAGTTTTTATAAAAGCATGGTCAAGTTGCTTGCAGTGAGAGGGCTATCGAACTGTGGGTTGTTTTTAAAGAGGGATTTTGGATGGAGTTTTAGTGGCCAATGAAGCCCTTAAGAGCATCTTCAATGACAAGCTCAAAAGCCAAATATGACAATTGTTCAACTTTGAGAGTAAATTTTCATGCTCCAACGGAAAGCCTAAAGCTTAATAACCCAAACTATTGCCAAAAAAGGGTTATGAGCCGGACGGATTTGGGCGAACCAAAACAATCAAAAGAGTTTTGCACACGCAGAATTGCTCAGCGTGTATAACTACTTTTACCTAATTTTAACAACAAATAGTATGTTTTTCCCCACAAAAAAATTATTTCTGATACACTTTTTTTAGATTTTGTTGAATGACCCATTAGAGTACACCAACCTCAACCTAAAATTGGTCCCACTTTTTTAGCTTGAGGTTGAGCACTCCATTGGAGATGCACTAACAAGATTAAAATTTCAGGAAAATAAAAGGAGTCCTAAGTAGGGTGTAAGGAAAAACCTATAATTAGGGGTGGGCAAATGGGTCGAGGATCCGCGGGTTCAAATCGAACCGGACCGTTTTGCTCAAAACGGTCCGGATTTTAATTTTGAATTTTTTTATACGGTTCGGATCGGTCCGGATCCGTTATAAAACGGTCCGGTTCCGGTTCCTGTTTTTTAAAACGAAACGGTCCGGATTGGACCCGTTTCAAATTGCATTTAATAAAAACTTAAATATATGTTTTAATCAATTAATGTCTCTGTCTCTGACTCTCTGACTTTGAGATGATGGAGCAGAGCTGCAGAAGGAAAAAAGAAGAGGAGACGTATGGAATCAGTCCAAAACCCCCTTTCTCTCTGTTTCTGTTTCTGTTTCCCTCTCCTCTCTCTCTCGAGTCTATGACTCTATGTGACTATGTCTGTCGAGTCAAGAAGCAGAAGCAGAAGCAGGCAGCAGCAGCACGAGAAGAAGAAGTAGCAGGCTAGCAGCGAGCTCCTCTCTCTCTCGAGTCTCTGTCTCGAGAAGAAGAAGCAGCAGCACGCAGCACGGGAAGAAGAAGCGGATCAGAGACGCCATTCAAGTAGCAGCGAGCTCCTCTGTCCTCTCTCTCTCGAGTCTCTGTCTCGATAAGAAGAAGCAGCAGCACGAGAAGAAGAAGCGGCTCTGTCTCGAGAAGAAGAAGCAGCCTCCTCTCTCTCTCTGTCTCGAGAGGAGGCTGTTTGGATCTGTTTGGATGATCTGTTTGGAGTGATGGATCTGTTTGGAGTGATGAATCTGTTTGGATGATCGATCAAACAGATTAGGTGAGATTAGATGATGAATCTGTTTGGAGTGATGGATCGATGATGAATCTGTATCTGAGTTTATCGATGATGAATCTCTTTTGTATGATCTGTATGATGGATTTGTATGCTTTTGTATGATGGATAGATTTGTATGCTTTTGTATGATATTTTGGATGATGTATGATTTGTATGATGGATAGATGATGGATAACAAATTTATTTTTCTGTTTTTTTTTTTTAAGGCAATTATTTCTGTTCTTGATTCAATTGGAACCGTTTGGAACCGTGAAACCGGACCGTTTCAAACGGTTCGAGTTAGGTTCGGTTTCAATGTTAAAAATCAGGGGATCCGGACCGGACCGGATCCGTTAATTTGAAACGGTTCGAGTTAGGTTTCTCCAAATTTGGAACCGATCCGGACCGTGCCCACCCCTACCTATAATCATGTAAATCAGTATTTTTAGACTATATTATGTTACGTACTTTTAGACTATCATACGTATGGAATGGTTAATGGTTTTGGTTTGAGATGGAGAAGTTGGCTCCAGAAATGTATCACAGCTATTCAGATTTCTCAAGTACCAGTTCTTCCCTGTCATTCCCCCAACAATTTAGCATATGCACGAGTTCTTCCTCTCTGAATGATGAGATTTGGGTGTGAAGACTGTTGTCTGCTAGAGATAGCATTCCAATCCTATTTTGGTTATGCACTTTCTGAATTAAGCATGTGTATGATTATTTTTTTAATCTTTTTCTTTTTTTTTTCATGGAAAAATATAAAAACAAAGGGAGGAGAGAAATTAAAAATAAATAAATAATTCAGTCCATGATGTTGAAGATGACTATGTCAATTCAATGGAGAAATATCCACAACCCCCACACCCTAGAAATATTTGTTTCCATGGTTTTGATAGAAAACATTTGGTGGCAGGTCACAAGTTCAATCCTCAAGAAACATAGTCAGCTTTTTCACTCTCTCTTCTTCCTCACTACTTTTTCGCTATTTTCCATGGATTTTCAAACACACCCTAAGTGGTCGAACCTTTCCAGCAAGTCCCCTTCCTTCCTACATGAAAGAAAATTGTCTGAGGAATACTCTTTCACTTGGCAAACACTCATGAACTCATCTCTTTCATTTGATAATTTCCCGATGAACATCCATTGTTCGTGGTTTTCCCGTTTCCACCAATCAAAATTTAAGAAAACGCCACTGCTTTCAACAAGATTTCAGAGATCCACCAACCACCCTCTTCTTCAAAGAAAATTTTAAGAGTCTCCAGCTTAACTCAGCCAATGCCACTGAGACACTGATCTAGGATTTCGACCTAGCTCAATGACCAAATATTCCAATCAATCCTTACTCATACCTCTTGATCCATAGCCAAATTTTGTAGCATATAAGATGAGTGACCATGCTTGTTATCAAAGAGTTAGCGAAGTATGCACCCATGCCAATGGCATGACAGCTCAACGGTTAGAGCTTGGCGGATGGTACCACTAGGTCATGGGTTCAAACCCAGCTTGCGGCATCTTTATGGGTTCTGGAATCCTATAAAAACCCTGCTTGCCTTTCAAAAAAAAAAAAAAAGTATGCACCCATCATACTCGACATTCTCACGATGTCATCCCATGCTTTCTTGGATATACTGACAGGCAAATACCCCGCATTTCGGCACCCCGGATTGCATTCAAACCCTCGAGAGGTCTTCACAGAGGTTACATAGTCGTGCATTAGGAATTCACCATATCAGATAGGAAGTTCTGCTAGAACTAAGCTAATAATTCATAATCATAAAATGATCGAGATATGAATTACTGAGAAAGCTCAAAAGGCCACAAAGGTTTGCGACTGATGTTTTCATGCTCATGAGTGATTGTTCTGCTTCATTTTGTTTTAATTCGGGACTATAAATCATAACTGCAGTCTATGCAGATAATCACTAGTTTCTAAGTTAAAGAAGAATAATTGAACATAGGGAACTAGCTTTTGAAGAATTCAAGATAGTATTTTAAGTTTTTATCTCTTCCAAATAGCCATAAAACTTTTTATGCTCTTACTTCCTTTAACACAATATTTCATTGCAATGTAAGGTTGTGTGAATCATGAGAAGTAATAACATGATTCAAAGAAAGAATGATGGTCATTTCTAAATTAAAAGTCATGTAAGTTGAGTGTAAAAAGGTCATCTACAGTAACATCAGTATGTTTCCTTTTCTGTATTGAGATATCACATGAAACAAACAAAAGTCAGAACATGATCAAATTCATCGATATCCCAACAACAAAGGGTTCCATGAGTAAACGAGTCAAGAAGTAAAACATGACACCTAATGTAATCGAGATTGGCAGAGCGGGCAGGGCTTTATGGCACACAGCCAGCAGTATAAGTGTGCACCCGAGTCCCGATATAATAGCAAGGTAACATGCGTACACAGTCATCAGATCATACATAGCAGCTCTACCCACAAGAACACTGTAGAATACAAAATCTCCAAGGCCTAGTTTAATACCTGGTCTCATAGAGATATCAGGGTCACCGCCACTGCTATAGTCACCTCCAGAGTCACCACCACCCCTCATCGATGATGGTTGTTGTTGTTGTTGTTGTTGTTGTTGTTGTTGTTGTGTCTCGTGTGTTGAACTAATAATTTCAACAAGAGGTGACGTTTCCTCGACAATCTCAGATTCCTCATTCGCATATTGCTGAGCATGCAAAGACCCAATGTCTCCTGTTGAGAATTTGGAACTTCCACTACCTTGTGATGCCCATCTACCAGAACTAAGAACTAAGGGGGATGTCTCATCATCTTGACCCACATTGCTTCTATTCTCATTACCCTCTCGATTAGATTGATGACCAGAAACACTACTCTGACGTGTGCCTCCATTTCTATTACTTTCACCTGTCTGCTGAAGTTCAATTGAACCCGGTGCCACCGAAGCCCCCGCAACCAAAACAGCCAATGACCCACGCCCCTCCGAGTCACGAGACACGGTGGGTCTAGCTTCATATATTAGAGCAGGAAGCTCCTCATCCCGGCTGGAAGCCAACTCAACCAAGATCTTCAAAGGCCCTCCAGGAGCCAACACAGCCACTAAATCATACAAAGCCAACGCAACAAGCAACGCCCACGTCGTCCATTCGGGCAACTTGGTAAACCAAGTAGCCACAATTATCCCTAACACAACCATGTACCCTTGACGCAACAATATAGGGAACCCACGAGAGAAAACCGAGAGAACCCCCACAACGGTGAAGTTAAACAAGACAACAAAACAACTAATTGCATCAATGGGTATAGAGAAATGCTGAATTACCGACAAAGAGATCGCCCCACCCATAGATCCCAAAACGAAGAAGGCCGAGAAGCGCATGTAGTTCTTCAAGAAATTGGTGAAATTGTAGTAGTAGAGAAGGACGAGAAGGAAGGTGATGATGGCGATGAGGACGATGAAGACAGCTGCGTTGAGTAAGGCGCCTTCGAGCTTCTGTGTGGTGGTGTCTGATGGGGTTTCGAGGTACACTAAATTGGCTGCAGTGCGAATGGTGGAGGAATCTGGAGAGGAAGAGGAGAGGGTATAGACTAATAAGACGACTAACAACATACAGATCGAGACGGGAGACATCACGCCTATGATCTCCGTGCCAATGGATTCCAGAATACTGGTTTCCATGGTTGAGTGATGTATTTCTTTCAACCACCGCGGTGGGGGAAAATGGGGATGGTAAGAGAGAGTGGAAATGTTCAAAAGAGGAAAATGGATCGAGTGTCGAGAATGTGCCCAAGGACCTTATCACGCATTCATTCAGTAGCTTTGCAACTTTTAGCTGGGCCCCAAGGTGCTACAGTGTAGAGTTTAAGGGGGGTGCTTGTTTGAGTTTTTTTTTTTTTTTTTTTTTTTTGGGTTAAATATCATATGCTATTACTATTACAATAAGAAGTCTTCCAGAAGTAGCTAAGTCGTGAACTGATGTGTTAAGAGCTCTATCAATAAACTTACAATACCAAAAGGAGTGAAAATATAGCAAACGTCTAATAATACTAATGATAGGTCGCCAAACCCAATGGGTAGGTGTCGTAGGGTCTTGCAAAATAAAAATCAGAGTCCCTGAATCTACTAGAAGTAGTCATGTCTGCCACTGTTTTGCCTGGATTAAAAGTAAAGTCGCCTCTGTTGCATACCATTCAGCCATAGTGTTATCCAGTACTATACCTGTAATAGGACTGGCCACCGTAGCGATCACTTTACCATAAAAATGTGCTGCCTGCACCCCAATTGTTCCATGTTTGGACATTTGCTAAGAAGCTAGCATCATAAGTAACAATAATCAAGTCATGTGGAAGAGGGAAAGGAAAAGGAGTGGGAGAGTTAGGGGTATTGTTGATGGCATGAGTTTTAGTACACAAGATCTGGGCTTTGGAGCATTCCAAACAAAAGTGGACATATTCGATCAAAGGGCCAAATTGTGAGGATGTAGGAAAACCTGAAGGGGCACTATTAAGACAAGGATGATTTTTCGTGGTAGCGTTTTCAATCACTTGATGAGTAGAAATGGGATCCGAGAAAGGAGAAAGAGGACCAGAGAACCAAGTACAATGCCAAGTCATCCAGGTATGCTGGAAATCAGCATTAAATCTGGTTGGGCAAAAATTGTGTTTATGGAGCACACAATTATTCCTAGTGCGCCAGATGGTGGTGAAAAAAATTGTGAATTGCGAAAGCATTTCGTCTTTATTCGCAGGGTGTTGTTTAGCTAAGAGCCACATAAAGTTGAAGAAGATGAGAATGTTGGGCATCGTGAAATGGTCAACTTTCCAGTCAATAGGGTTGGTGACACACGCCAAAGCCGAAGGATGATCGGACAAAGGAAAAAAAAATATGGACTACCTCCTCAGAATGGTTGCCACAGAAAGGGTAGAGATTCCGAAATACGGGTATGGAGTCTAACAAAATTGGCTCTAGTGGGTAAGAGGTTATGCGAGATTTTCCAGATGAAAAAGATAGCGCTTTGAGGGGCTTTGATCCCCTAGAGATCTGTTAAAATCTTATACTTAGTTATTGAGAAGTGGCACAGAGGTTGAGGCTCCCAGGGAAGACCAAGCAAAGGTTTTGATTGCACTTTTGACTGAGAAATTCTCCAGTTTGTTCGGTAGCTAAATAATAGAGTCTGGAGAGTTAGAATGTCTGATAAGGATTCGAGAAATATCTGTGGCAATCGGGCTTGGAAATAAGGACCAAAGCAGATCATGGTTCCATCTGGGTCTAGGGTTGAAAATCAAACTGAACCGACTTTGGTCGGTTTCAAAATTTTCAAACCGAAATCGAACCGACCATTAACAAAACCGAACCGATTTTACTTTATGCAAACTGTAACCGAACCGACTAAAATCGAACCGACCGACTATTTTAAACATATTATATTATTTTTATATAAAATATATATTATTTATTATATATATTCGGCCGGTTCAGTTTAGTTGGTTAAAATCATATAGAAACCGAAAATCGAACTGATCACTTTGGTTTTGAATTTTTTAAAACCAAAATCGAACTGATCGGTTCGGTCGGTTTATTCGGTTTGGTCAGTTTTTTGTTCAACCCTATTTGGGTCCATAATCCAAATCTGTAATCCAGAGATCAGGAATATTGTTTGGTAGATCTGAGATAAACTTATGCCGTCAACAGTGGCAGAGCCAGGATTTTCAACAAGGGGGACAGAGTGAACAATGATGTTTAGTATTTTTTTATTTTAAAAATTAATAACAACATATTAATTTTTTTTGAAAATTTGTTACTATTATTTGTCTAAATTTGGATGAAGTGATCCTAATTTTAGTTATAATTCTTCGTCAAACCCACCAATATCCTCCTCGACACAAATTTAAGCAATTAAATCATTAATGAAACAACAATAAAAAAAAACTACTAAAAAAATATAAAATATAAAATATAAAATATACTTTGTCAAGAAAGTCATTTTGCATAGCTATGAATCCCATCACATTCATTACTCTCCACCCAAAACCCCACTCTTCACTTACTATAAATTTTCCAATCACTCAACAATCCCACTTCATCTCAAGATTCTAAACCACCCCAAATCCTTCACAGCCCTCAAATTGCCCCTCAAGAATCTTCGAATTCGGTGGGTTTTGAAGAACACTCAAATTGGTGTCTGATATAAGTGATTTTTTTTGGTTGATTTTGAGGAGAGAAGATGGGGTTTGGTTGAAAAACCTGAGAGGTTTTGAACAAGAGAGGGGTCTAAGAGGACTTGTAGAGAAATGATTTGGGTGACAGCTTGACGAGGAGTTGACTCACCGAGATAGCCATGTGTGCTGGTTTCCTCTGTGTGTGGGATATTGTGATTTTTTTTTTGTTAAAAGAAAGGTGGGATAGTGTGAGTTGTTTGAAGAAAGGTGGATTTTTTTTAATGAAAATAGGTGGCGTGGAGAGAGAAAGGTGAGTTTGTCATTGTTTGCAATTGGTGAGAAAAAACGTGTGAAGATAGAAGATTGGAGTTGAAGTACGGGGGGCAAAGTTTTTTGTAACAATATTATTGGGGGAGGGGGGGGGGGGGGGAACACAATAGTTACAAAATAAATTAGTAAATAAAAAGTATAAAACACTTTCCTAGATTTGAGGGGGGGGGGGGGGGGGGGGGGGAGCAAGTCGTGTATGTTGCTCCGCCATTGGTCGTCAACCCTTTGTTGACAAAATAACCTTGGGTTAAACGCAATTTGGTCGAACACAATAGCAATCCATTTTGGAGCTTGTCACCTTGAGTTGAACTTGTCTAGATTGAAGGGCCTAAGAAGTTAGCAACTTAGCGTTCCAGAAAAAGGAGACAAGAAACAAAGATAACAAACAATTTAATAATTAAAAAATAAAATGGCGTGCGTGGCCTTACTGACTGTGCTCGCCATACCATGTGAGTTACTTAGGCAAGATAATAAGCGAGCTTTCTAGCATTTTCCATTTTTCTATGTCAAACATTTGTACTTATTTCACATGACCAAAACATGTAATATAATTGCCATTTTCATTCATCAAACCCAAATGATAAGTTCAACTTTCATATAAAACCTTATTCATGAATTCATACATCGTCATAAAATCAAACTCCAAAATTATATTTCTCAAATCTTCTCTTTTAATAATGAAAGGAATGAGGTGACATTCTTTCAAATCCAAATTCAAGCATTCAGGTTTGCTATTAGTCCTACAAAACAACCACAAATTTTTTTTTATTAAGTAATAATTATATAAAGAAGAAAATTATTCGAATCAAAATGTACAATAACAAATATATAATAAAAAAGCAAACTCCCAATACAAGTTTACAACAATTTTTTTTTATATATATAACAAAAGTAAACTCCTAATAGAACTGTCTTTTTTGTATAATAAAAAGTAAACTCCTAATACAATTGAGTTTTTTTTTATAATAAAAAATTTAATTCCTACTGACTCTAATTTTTTTTTTCTTTATAATAAAGAAGTTAACTCCCTAGACCAAACTAACTCACCAGTTCAGCCCACAACCATAAATTATGGTTGGCAACCAATCCTGGTATCAGAAAATCGTCAAATTTGCGTAGATTCCAGCTGTGTACACAAAAAAAAAAAAAACACGGGTGTTATATATATAAAATCTTTTTATTATTCATATACAACTTCATCCCATCTACTAATGTATCAACATCAAAACCAAAACATATCAAATTTCAATACTCTTTGTTTGTTGTGCATTAGCCCCTTCTTGATTTAACATAACAGTGGATACTAATTATAATGGTGTAAGGTCATGGTTTCTCATCACATGAACGCCTTTTGTTAATCAAGTAGTTAATTAGTAATTTTTTAGACACATTCCCTCAACAAAATCCAACATTGACATGTAAAATTGCAAAGATTTAATTGGGGAAGAACAATGAACAAAACCTCTGATCATGACATTCTATACAAACATGCACACTAGGGGATTTTATCTGGGTAAAAGCTAGAGTTGCTAAATCTATTCGGGGATAACTGAACAAGTACCAATGAATTGTTTGATCAAATAATAGTCCTGTAAGTACTAGTTTTGATAATTGAAGCATATATGGGTTATGGATACTGATAACTTGATGTTTGAAAATGCAGTGGTAACTCTAAAGTACCATTCACGGGTGGCCTGAGCTGTGATGAGCAAGACTAGAGAAGGTGAATAGTCTCTTTTTAAAAGTTATATTTCTTTGAAAAACTTTTGCTGAAGAATGTAAATGTTAGTATGCTATATGAACACTTTGTATAAACTCGGTGTTCAAGATAATCTCTTAGATTTTATCATCAATAAAACAATCAAAGATACAGAAAGATAATAAAATGATATATGAACACTTTGTATAATAAAATGTTAGTATGCCGTATGAACACTTTGTATAAACTCAGTG
This sequence comes from Berberis vulgaris, assembly GCA_963556465.1. Classification (NCBI taxonomy): domain Eukaryota; kingdom Viridiplantae; phylum Streptophyta; class Magnoliopsida; order Ranunculales; family Berberidaceae; genus Berberis; species Berberis vulgaris. Next base: position 22,998,245 of record OY747127.1, read on the forward strand.
TTCAAGATAATCTCTTAGATTTTATCACCAATAAAACAATCAAATATACAAAAAGATAATAAAATGATTCACCTCTTGGTCTCAAAAGTCTTGGAATCTAAAATCCAATTATAAGGAAATATTTTTGCAAAGTAGATCCCAGACTTTATGCACAAATCAAGGGAGTTAAACTATGATTTGTAAAAACAATACAACTTAAAACATGCAAGATGAGATATAAATAAAAGTGGGATAAGCAATCATACAAAGTATGTAAAGAGATAAGAAGAGACAATATCACACATGGATATAATGAGGTTCATCTAAATCTGGGTTTGATTGGCCCCGACCAGTTACTTCTCTGGTGGAAATGGCTCACAAGCCTCAAGCTTATATTATCTTGATTCAAAGGTAACTTCATGCTCACATAACGTTCTACAACCTCGCAAAGTGAAGTTTTCATGCTCATTTGAGATTTACCGACACAAACCAAATATTCTGCTCTGCGGGTCTTACGAATACCTTAGCGGTCACATGAGATGCAACACAACCAAGTCTTACAAACATGTGCTTAGTATTCTGGAGATATCACCAGTATTAGCTCGTGTTACGCGAAACTTATCGAATGACCAATGTTCACACCATCATGGACACACAACACAACCAAAGCTTATCACCTGTTTGGGATCTCCTATGACACTGGTATGAATCCACTCCCCTGATTCAAAAACCCACATGGAGCAGCTGGTTAAGTTTAGGCAAACTAAAACTCAAATATGTCTTTCAAATAGATGGATGAGAGAAAGTTTAAGCTCGTATTTCTCACTTCTTTATAGAGTAGAAGTGAGGTTCACCCTTGCAAATATGAATGGTTGGGGTTACAAATGAAAATCTCTCTCTAGGGCCTTTAGATCTCAAACAAAAAATTTGTTTGGTCTATGTTAAACTCTCAACTTTTTGAGCCCTAGATTTTTTTATAACTCATTCAAAGATAATATGGAGAGATTTCCTTTTGAACAAATGGGAGAAACTTGATATTTTTGTTAATGGATGTGTTGTTCTAGAATAGTTCGTAACAAGTTTCTCTATCTTCATATCTTTATATCTACTTTTCAGAATAGACTGATATTATTTATAAACTGATCCTGGAGGGTTAAAATCAACTTCACTATCTTCATATCTGCTTTTCAGAATAGCTAGTTTCAGAATGACTATTTGCTTTATCAGATTGGTCGCCTGCTGATAATGATAGTGACACTTAATGGATGGAGCCGAATTTGCTCTGCCTTGATAGTTTTTTTTTAAACAAAAGATTTCTCTTAGTCACATATCATTGTACTTGACATGAATTTTTCCTTTAAGCACATGGGCATGTCTAAAGTGATGAAATATTCAAGAGAATATCCATTCTCATGCAAGAGGATGTCCCAAATTCAAACTTTGAATTTTGATTTTCATACTTTTTGCCTCCAAATAGCTTTTGGCACTTCACTTGAAATTTGGTCATCCATAAGTTATTTTTGCCTTGTTTACAAATAACACTTGGCATTAACCATATTGGAATTGCCTTCTTGAAGCTTTAGCATTGCTTGATTGGTTTCCATATCTTTGATTTTAGTCTCTTAAATTGACTTCATCCTTGGTTGACTTTGATTGGTGCATGACTTGATTTCATCTTCTTACATTGTCGCCTTTTGTCGAGTCTTCATGGTCACAATTGAATGATCTAGTTTCAGCGTTCACTCACAACCTAGTACACATGACTTTATAATTTGATCAATACATTTTTATAATCTCTATGCTCAACCTATATTGGTTTTACAAGTTTAACCAATATTGTTTTTGTACTAATTCACAAATAACATTTCCATGGTTAACACATCTAGAAACTATAGAGGAAAGACATGATCTCATTAACGCGTTGTTATTGCAGATGCGTGGTTGAAAAAAACTTAAAAGAACACATACATGGTTATTCCTTAAAAGGGGATATAAATAAAAAGAATATAGTGGAGAGGAGTAGGGCTGCACACGGTTCAGTTCTAGTAATTTTTATATCGAAACTGATAATCGAGCCAAATTTTCGGTTGTGATTTCTTATCAACTAAAACCGAATTGTGAAACTGATACCTCAATTCTGTTTTGGTTTTGGTTGGTTATAATTTTTTTTTTTCCTCTGGTGCAAGTCATAAACTGAAGGAATAAAGAAGATTGATTGAATACTTAAAGAGAAATTGATCAAAAGACTAGTTTGATTGACTGAAAATTACAAGATAATCATACCCCAAACTAAAGAATTGTTATATACAACAACAATTGAAAGAAGATGATGAATTCATGTTGAAGAGAATAAAATCACAAAAATTGCAGACTAAAGCTTTATCCAAATAAAGATATGATGATCAAAAGGTTGCAACTTCTAATCCGATTACCTCGCACTTAGCATAAAATCCAATATTAAACCAGCTAACACATGTTAAAATTTTTGGGTGCATGTAGAGACGAAAACTAGTTGTAGAAGTGTGAAGAGATTTGATGCACAAAAATGATGAATTTGAAATGTTTTTGTTGTAAACCATCAAACTTCAAATGCAATCATATCAAAGAAAATGTGAAGCAAAATTATTGAATTTTAAAATGATGATAGTTAGCCGAGATATCTTCACCTTCTCAAACCCAGGAAGGGGACTGTCACCCTTACTATTGTAGTCAACTAGCTAGTTAAGTAATGTTTTAGAAAAAACAAAAAATACTATCACATGTTTTGGTTGCAAACACACATATAAAGAAGAAATGTTGTAATGTTTTGATCCAAGCCAAATAGAAAGTAGATGGCTACACTTATTTGGGTTAGAATAAGTAAACTACAATGAGAAACACGTAAACTTCACTTATAACATCACAAGTACATCAAACCACGTGAATGCTCATTACCACATGTATACTAGCATTTTTTTAAATCGTCAAACAATGATCAATATCAGAATCTCAAAAGTACAATTACAATATTTCAAATATACAGATTTAATCTACCTATACTCGGTTTTGATTTGGTTTTAATGGTTTTACAACTTGATAAATAAAAAACTGAACATAGAAGGTGCAATAACCGACTGAAATTGGTTCGATTCGACTCTGTTCGATCGATTTTTTGCAATTCTATAAAGAGGGAGACAATCACAGAGAGGAGATGAGAGCACAAAAGCACATATGTTGTATTCAAAAAACCAAATGTGGAAAAGACTTTCCTTTTGTTTTTACCGTAATTTATAATTTTATTTATTTTATAATATGAAAAATTAAGTTTTGTTTTTTCTTTTAATGAGTTTTGCCACGAATATAACAAAAAATCGCTTCAAAAAGTAAACTTAAACGTTACATACGTCTTCCAATTTTGGTGGCCCATAATCTTAGTTTGTATTTTAGACATGCTCTGTCGCATTAACTTTGTGTAGTTGTTGCTAAAGTTTTTTTACCAAAGAACACCATGTTTTGGTGCAAATTTGTCGATCTATTGTCACATCTGTCATATTTGTCGTTGTAGAAAGTGGTGCATTATGTCCTTTTGCTTCAACTTTAAATTGTTGTTGCAAAACAACGTTTTTTGTGACCAGATTTTGCGATTGTTGCTAAAATTTTGTCGCAATAGATATATTTTTTAGCGTGATTGCTTTCTTTTGGACCAACTATTTTTTGATACGACGTAAAAAATTGTGCAACTATATATGAGTCATTAGAGCATTACCAGTAGCTTTTCTAAACATCTCATAAACAAATATAAATATATTGTATTGGTAGATTTTAAGAAACCCTAAATTTGTCACCCATACTAGCGAAAACTCTAAACAACTCATAGAAGGCAATAAAATGTCAATTAATTGGGTCCCTCACCTCCTACTTAATTGTGTTTAGAACCATTTGACCTTACCCTATATATAAGGCAAAACTAAATTGATTACTTTATAAATGAATGTCATGTCATATTATAAGGAAGCTAATGGGAGCTCTTTTCTATAATATATACCCCTTAACTTAACTACATTCTTAATATGAAGAACATCATCCTTTTTTTATTTGTTATTTTTATGATGAGTATCGTCACTTTATGTTACGTAAGTACTTCAATCAAATTATTTTGCACTTCTTATTCAAAAATTTGGCACATTTATAAATATATTGTTTCATTTTAGGGTTATTTCCACTTTGAGCATTATTTTGCACTTCTTATTAAGCTTCTTAAATTGTTTCCCTTATAATGAAAACTTGTAAGCACAACTGGTTTTGATTTCAACCATTAAAACAAAGGTATTTCACTTCAAATCTTATTCAGTTTCAAGATCATCTAGATCGAAGCATATTCGAAGATTTCAACGATGAAAATAAATATATTTCACTTAAATCTTTTTTTTTTCTTTACGAAACCACAACACTCCTATTTTTCCTTCAAAAATCTTCAAAACTTATTGGATTCATAACATTCACCAAATCAGACTTTCAAAAATTATTTGACAAACACAAAACGTTATGAATATATTTCAGGTTTACCATGAGTGAACCACTATGCAACTATCATGAAACAAAGTTTTTAAACAATAATATTAGCAACAATGCACTTTTGCTTCAAATTAATCTAGTGATTTACCCAGTATAATTGACAACGATAATTCAAAGGGGCGTGCTGAACAACAAAATTGTTATTTAACACCAATAATTAAGGGGTATCCAGAATAATGATCTTATTATATGAGAAATAAGTCGCATAACACCCATACTCATTGCTAATGCCAAAAGAAAACCGTAAGCTAAAAAATTTCAAAATTATTTGTGGTGGTGATACAAAGTCGATCCCTTTTGAAAATGAGAGCTTATATTTACACCCACACTTTCTTCTTCTCACCAGCACGTACGGCTTTCAAATTTCTCCACAAACTCCCCACCCCCCCCCCCCCCCCCCCCCCCCCCCCCCCCATTACGTCTTGATACGACATGGAAGAGCCTTTTGAAGCTTGAAGTGAAAAAGAGGCGTTTGAAGGTTCGATCTGCGAGCAACCTTTGGAGCTTGGTGATTTTGGCCAGTGTTGGCTTCAATCTTCTCTCTCTCCCATTATTGCCCCTTCCAAGCTTCAATCTTCAGGTATGTCATCCTTGTTTGCTTAGATTCAACCCAACATGGTCAAAATTCAAGTTTATAGGTAGTAAACTCTGAAATTGCGAGTATAGGTTGCTCAACTCGCAACAAATATATTTGTGCGAGTTTCTCTGTGTGTATTTGTCGTGTTTTCAGGTGTTCCTATCTCGTTTCAATGTTTACTAAAAATTTCGAATATGTTAAATAGTACTCGCAGGCAAGGTGTATGATGTTTATCGAATGATGAGTATTTGTAGATGTACTTGCGGGAGAGTGTGCGAGTAGAGCATGTTGTATTCGCCATTTTGAAAAAAAATGTATTTAGCCTTAAAATGGTTAAGTGTCAAAAGGAATTGCTTAACAATAAGTCCAAAATTTGGAAAATTAAAGACATATTAATGCAACATTCAAAATCTGCAGCCAAAATGTGATGGCTTTCTTTTGATTAAGATGAAGGGTTTTATTTTATTTTTTTGTAAATTGAGGTTATTTCCAACAAAGAAGAAATTTTGAGGGAAGGTTTATGATATATACCACCTCTTTAAAAAACAAGTATAAAATGAAAGGGTCCTTGAGTTCCTCTTTGAATGTTTAAATATGGCTAATAATGCATTTTCCAATATTTCTCTGTATATAATTTTTTTTTTTTTTTTTTTTTTTTTTTATGGATTCCCATAGTTTTGTTAACACCATTGTATAATCCATGTCAAAATTATATACTTGATTTATGTTGTGCTTTAGGCTGCTCAGAGTGGTTGTGTGTCCCAGAAAGAACCTGCAATAACCACCTATCATTGCCAAGTGAGAGTCCTTTTAAAGAAAAAAGGACATTCACACTTCTTTGTACTTGTATTCCAAACTACCTTAGGTTTCATTTATTCCCTTCAACCTCCGCCTTGTCCTTCCCACTGCAACAACCCAATAAAAGTCTTCCTTGAAGTTTAGTAGACTGTTTCTCGGACTTTACCACCACGACAATGACAGTGGCTTTTCGCCCAACTTGTTGACCAATGAATCAAATTGTGGGGAGACTCAAATACCTACAACAATTATAAAGATAATGCATCAACAACCAAATACTACTAAAAAAAGATATCAACAAAAATAAAATAACTAACATTGACATATTAATACTAATCGTTTACAAAATGCTCCCTTGTATAAGCTACTTCAACAATGTTTCCTTTGTCTGCAACCATGACCTCATTTTTCATGAATTCATCACCTTCCCATTCTATCAAATAAAGTTTAAAGTTATCAACGTATATAATGACAAATGTAAGTACATTGCTATGCTCAAGATAATGCTTACCTCAAGTAAGTTTGTATCCTTAAGATAATCTTCAAGATTATTTGGATTGTCAAGTAGATTTGGAGGATGTTCTAAGTTAAATAACTTCAACAAATATCCTATACAAAAAGAAAATAACAATAAGGTTACTGGTTAGACGATAGTGGAAAATGATACATATACTGCAATACCCGCCTAATTATTGTAAATACAAATACTATTTATTTTTATTATTTGGTAATGTGTCTATATATATATGTATTGTGATTTTGTTTGTGGTGGGTAAGAGAATAGAAATTGTGGTATGTTTAGCAAAAATTAGGAAAAATCCTAATTAGAACCTTTTAAAAGAGTTGGAAGATTTAGCCACTTTCCTTTATACAAAAAAAGAGAAGAAAATGAAACCCTACGTTGAGAAGAAGGTGAAAGAGGTAAAGAGAAGAGAAGTTTTCCTTCAACGTTGAGTCTTACAAAAACAGTGTGTAAAAACTGTATTTGTTTCTTTGGTTTTTTTTTGTGTTTGGTTTGCTAGCGTTTTTTTGACCGGGATCTTGGGTACGTTGATAACACTTGGGAATGTTGATTGTTTGAGGAGCAATTCCTCTATTAAAATAAAATCATGTCAGAATCACAAACTTTCAAAACTCGCACAGTTTCCAAAACTTTCCATCTCCATGACTCACACACAGTTAAAAAAAAGGCATGGTGACCCCACGTTGCCATATGGGGGAAGTGAACCAATCATGGCTCTACATAAGTTGTGTTGTCCATGGAGGCCGGTTGTAGCTTCTATAAGAAACATGTGCTTGAGAGCATCTATAGATCCATACTATTAACAAACCTATAATAGTATTTAAATTTTCATCATACGTCATTCATTACACTTTGTTTTTTATTTCAAACACATAGTTTTCCTATCCCCATTTCCCAAGGTATTGGTCATCACATGGTCATAATAGTACAAAGATATGTCATTGTCTACTAGCTTGCTAAAATGTGCATCGAGAGTTGAGGATCTTAATTGGACCCTCCTCGAAAGTGATGAGATTGATTTACCCACCATCATATATGGTTAAATGCATATACCATCATATATATATATATAGTTAGTTAGTTATAGTTAAATGCACATACACATATTAACACATATACAATGGGCTATGAGAAGCTAGTAAGTTGTATCCATACAAGTTTGGAAACAAATATATCAAGTTTGAATTACTTGTAAATAAGACCAATGAACCATGGTCCAAGGTGTCTGCTTGTTCAGTGCCTTCCCCCTGTGCAAGAGGATTGTGCAATGTTTAATTCTCTTAAGTTTTCTAGTTGACTCATGTAACGAGTTTTAGATCAGTGACTCCCAAACCAGATGGCTTTAGGGCATTAGTTATAAAAACACCCCTATGAATTTACTAACTCGAGCAAAAAACTACAAAGTTAAACTAGTTTACTTATACATTACATCGAAAATCAACTTGACCGATGTACTTTTCTAGTTTACTGATCTCGCCAACAGAGGATGACTTTACTTTTTGTGCTTAGACCCTCCCGATTTGGTTAAAACATCGGACACCACTCTTCGATCGATGTACGAGTGCCCCTACGGGCCGATAGACTTGTTCATGGCTGCAAAGCCCTTCTATCCTTATTCGAGATGAAAACCTGGTCGGATTCACCTTTCCAGTCAGATCAATCAATGCTGGACTAACGATCGGAAACTAAAGACCGAATCTGTTATCTTCCCTATCGATCTATGATTCGGGATCCCTCTCTGTCTGAAGGGCTGAAAAGCTGGTCCTGTTTAGAGGGCAGTCAAAAAACTCATCGGAGACTAGTATATATGGTTGAGTCAAAAGCTCATCGGAGACAGTTTAGCTGGGGGTCGAGTCGCTCGAGCTGTCTTGTCCCCGAGGTAAGCTGCTTGAGGCTTACCCTGTCTGTCTGACCGGTCGGCTGCAATTGCTACTATGGTTGAGTTGCGATGGCCGGGCATATGTGTCAGAGCGTTCGTGCCGAGTCAGGTGTCGTAAGCTCGGTTTGGCATCTTAAGTAGCTTTTATCTGGGCACTGGCCGTACGATCTTTGCATCGGTACGAATGACCTTCGCTAATAATAGAATGTCAGTTTGTTTGAGCGTGAAGACGCTGACTCAGCTAGATTCATGTTTGCGATTGTTTTTCAAAGGAAAGCGAAGGTCGCGTGGCGAGCTGCTTGAGACTCCCACCTTCCGAATCATCTATGACCGAGAAAAGTGGACTACAAATTCGGAAGCAACAATTTGGCGACCAGGCTGAAAAACAGTGGTCCCAATGCAAATCGTCGGAATCAGTTCAGGACTGACTAGGCTCCCACCTTTCAAATCGTTTAGGACCGAGCAAAGCAGACTATAGATTCGGGGGGTAGAAGTTTGGCGATCAGGCTGAAAAACAGTGGTCCCGTAGCAAGCCGTCAGAATCAGTTCAGGACTGACTAGGTTCTCACCTTTCGAACCATATACACCCTTCTTGCGCGGTGGTGGCTACAAATTCGAGAGAGGAGTTTAGCGACTAGGCTGAAAAGAAGTGATCCCGTGGCAAACCATCAGAATCAGTTTGAGACTGACTAGGCTCCCACTTTCCAAATTATCTACACCTGTGCGCATCAAGCTACAAATTTGGGAGTTTTCGGCGGCCACGCTGAAAGCAGTGGTCCCGTGGCAAGCCGTCGAAATCAGGTTGTGGCTGACTGGGCTCTCACCTTCTAGACTATCTACACTCGCGCAGTGGAGGCTACAAGTTCAGGGTTGGTGATTCGGCGACCACGCTTAAAAGCATTGGTCCCGTGGCGAGCCATCAGAATCAGTTCGGGACTGACTAGGCTCCAACCTTCCAAACCATCTACGCCCGTGCAGTGGGGGCTACAGGTTTGGGGTTTGTGATTCGGCGGCCACGTTGAAAAGCAGTGGTCTCGTGGTGAGCTGTCGAAATCAGTTCGGGACTTACTAGGCTCCCACCTTCCAAACCATCTACACCCACGCAGTGGGGGCTACAGGTCTGGGCTTTGATCAGAATCTTTCGTTGCTAGTCGTCACCAGCTAGGCTTACCTAATTATGTTCGACGTTCATTGACCTTGAAAGGAGCAATGATCCTAGGCAAGTCGTCGTCACCAGGAGTGATAGCGTTGATTAGACTCCTATTTCCTAAATCATCGAGATACGCACGAAGCAAACTAGGTGTCGGGTGATATCAGAAGTCGTCGTCATCAGCTTAGGTTGACTAAGCTTGCCCGGTTGGAGAGGGGTTCCCGTCATTTGAATGCGTGCAAACCTAGTCCATCAGCATGGTGTGGACGGAGTTACTGTAAATTAACTAGTGATCTGTAGGTACGATCCGTATGTCAGAGTTGTCTAGGATTTCTCGTACCCGTGCCGTGCTAAGCATGTGACAATACTGTTTGAATAATATACCGAGCCCATGGGCCCACAAAGGAAGGGCTAGGGTTTCCTGCACGGTGCGCTGCGTGTTCGGCATAGATCGTGCGGTAATACATGTACGGCGTAGGCTGCGTGACAATTGAGTATCGATTACTCCCTCCAATTGATGGGGTTGCGTGCAACGCCATTAATTTGATTGACGTGGTCTGCGTAGTTTCCTAGGGAACCGTTGTCTTCTCATTTCAAATATGGTATTTGATGTTTTGCAGTTAATGCTGCTGTGTCCGCTTGGTGAACCATTATGTCTATATAATGTTGTTTTTCAATCGTTGTAGGCATTATTTTTCACATAGCTTATCTCCTATAACGATCTTGCTTGAAGAAAACGCTTTGGGTTTTCTAAAGGCTGAAGAAAATGCTTTGGATTTTCCAAAGGCTGAAGGTTCCGTTTTTGGAGTCTCCGAATGTTCTAACATTTGCACTGATCAGGCATAGTGATAGTTTCTGTTGTGTGGTCACCTGTTATGGGTGGGCACGTAGTTGACCTGCTGAGGTCTCATAGTTTCTCGTCGTATCGCGGAGTAGTACGGATTTCACCCAAGGGGGATGCCTTGGTCTTACACCGTACCACTTTTGCCTTTGTGTGCTCGAATCCATTTGCTAACCAATGGCTGATCGAAGTGTTAGTCGATGCACGATGTCTCCGAGTGTGGTATTTCTTTGTCACTCCTGGTATCGCGCATGTGAAAAATGGCCTCGCTTGATAGCACTGAGAGACCGTGACTGCGTTGCTGCTTCTGGCCATCCTCATCCGCCTTTTTCTAAGCTATTTGAGAAAGTCGGAAGGGGAGTGGGATGTCTATTGAGGAAATCAACATCCCGTTGTAGTAGAATCGTAGTAGAATTGTCTAAACGAGTCTTTTACTTCATGTCGCACTGTATTCAGATGCTTGTAGTATGCATTCTTTTGTATCTACCTCAAGGTGCTTATTGTTACATCTTTCCAATAATCAATAAAGTTTATTTTTGTAATTCTTCCTTTATTTCTTAAAAGATTGTAAATCACATAAGCCTTTAAGAATTAAAACTCTACATTGATTATGGAAAGGGAAATAAATAACTGAAAGGAGACTAACTGTTGACGGAGAGAAATTGATCTTGGCCTTGAAGTGAATTCGAATTGCCCTTGTGGATCGTTTAAAGGTTACCGAAGAATAAACCTTGTAGAGGGGCCAATCGTTGTATCGACAGAACGTTGGGGGCATGTGTTTTCGATTGCCATGGCCTCTCCGTTTCGCTGGGCGGAAGAGTAGACAACTCCCCCACTATTTGAAGGGATGCCTCCGCTGTTGCTTGGCCTAGCACTGGCTCAGGTTGCCCCGCAATATGTAGCTGAATCTGGGAGCATTCTATTTGTTTTAGTGCGGCGTAGTGGTAGCCTCATGCCTTAGGTTGGTCTCCACGTATTGTCCATTCGGAGTGGTTAGCAGTATACTTAACACACTGATGAAGGGTAGAGACCACTGCTTCAATCTGGTAGAGCCACGATCTTCCCAGGATGAGATTGTAGGATGATGGCGTGTTTACCACCATGAAGTCCAATAATAGGATCTTTCTTAGCTGCGATTCTCCAGCCACCGTAGCTAACCTTATCTTTTCGATGGAGAAGCACTTTTCCCTGCTGAATCCGATCAGTGGGTGCTCTGAAGACGTCAGGTTTTCTTCCTTGAGGTCCATGTTGCGGAACCCGTTGTAGAATAGAACGTTGAGTGAACTTCCTGTGTCCATTAGAGCTCTCTTTACCTCCCACCTTGCTATGGAGACCGAAATGACTAGGGCATTGTGTCTGAGTGCCACATAACAATGTGAGAATGGGGATCTGAATCTTTGAGTGGCAGATGTGTCTGTCCTCATCCGGGGGTTGTGTCCGCATTTTCAGTAAGGTCCGCTTGCGAGACCTGTATGACGGGTCTTCATTCTGTCCGACTCCATGAAGGATGTATGTTATCCCAGAAGTCTCTTTCTCTACTTCTTTAACTTATGTCCCTTGTTTGTTCTATTCGCTTCTCAAACGAACTCTTTCAATTTGCCTATGTGGATCCAGTATTAGACCTCATACCTCAGACTCTTGCAGTCATTGGTGTCGTGGCCGCCCTCCTTGTGGTACGCAAAGTACTTGTCGTTGTCACGCTTGGAGGGGTCTCCGCGTGTCTTTGGGGGCCACTTCAGTTCCTCCTAGTTCTTTATGGATTTAAGTATGTTTGACAGACTAGCATTTAGGGGTGTCACAGCTCTGGATCCAACGTAGTTGGATGATTTTTTCGGCCTGAACCGACCAGGGTCCGGCCTGTTTTCACTGCGCTTCTTTTTGCTCTGTTCCTTATTCTCGCATATCTTGCCCTCTTTCTTGTCCCTAGGGGCGGATGACTTCTTTTCGTCTTCGGCTTCCCTTCTAAATGTCCTCGACTACTCCAGGGTGATGTATTTCTGGACGCTCTTGAAGAGCTCTGTCATGTCAAGAGAGGGCTCCAGGGTGAGGTTTTCGTAGAGCTCTCATTATTTGAGGCCCGCAGTGAAGGCCGTCACGGCTGTATCATCGCTGCACCCGTCAATAAGGGTTAGCTCGTTGAAGCGCATGACATATTCTCAGAGTGTTTGTCAGACCTCTGCTTTAGAGAGACTGTAGTGCGGACCTTTTAAGCGTTGGCCCAACGAAACGCGTCAGGAATTCTTTTGTCAACGTTTTGAAGGAGTTGATCGATTTCGGCGGAAGGCTATGGAACCACGTCAGTGCTGAGCTTTTCAGACTGGTGGAAAATGTTCTGCACATGACGGATTCAGATCCTTCTTTAAGGGCCATTACGTGCTAGTAATGGTGTAGGTGGTTGAAAAAATCGGTGGTTTCGTCGTAGGAGTCGAGCTTCGGGAGCTTCGGGGGAATGAATTTCCTCGGAAGGGCCACATTCATGATCCGATCCACAAATGGTGGAACAGAGAGGCGGTATAGTACGTCCGGATCATGTGCCCCTTTGCGGAGGGGGTTCCCAGGGCCAAGCCCCTCTGTTGTGGCGGCGAGCTCAGGGTTAGCCTCGCAGCCTCCCTTAGTCCAATGAGAATTAGCGGGGGCTTGACTTTCCTGCGCTTGCTCCCTATCATCTTCTGGATGCGGAGGTCCGTGCTGCTCCTGGTCTCCATGGGCAGGTGGTGGATTTGGTCGCGTGAGAGCCTCCACCGCCTTGGCTATCTATTGTATTTGAGATGTCAGTCCATTGATTCTTGAGTCCGTTATTGCTGTTGTCGGCGCGGGGGCTTGAGTTTGTAGCCCAGGTATGATCGAAGCCGCTGAAAGTGGCAGTACTGCGCCAACCGGAGCGTTTGATGTGTCCCCCTGTTTTTCGTTGTTGCGTGACCTTGTAGTCACCATCTCTCTAGGTTTTTAAAAGGAGACGATGCTAATGAAAAGTTAAGAACATTGTCGTCCCCACGGACGTCGCAAAACTGATGCAGTTGTTTTTTGCTCACTCTTTTGACCTAGTTTCTACTGACCTGCACAAGTAACGCACGTGAGCCACAGACCATCGTTGTGGTGGCAGATGACACTCCGATGCCAAAGTCAGACAGAGATATGAGGAAGGTGTAATGCTGTAACAGAGAATTTGTAGCGTACCTTAGCTTACCAACCTCATGTCTTATTTATAGTGCAAGAAGTTCTGATTCTACTAGGCCATCATAGGCGTAGCTTAGGAATGAGATATTCGTGGAGATCCTTATCTAATTAGGAGTTGTGCTGTAGAAGGGAAGTTCCCTATTACCCTCGTGCTCCCAGATACGTGGGAGATAATTCCCAATGCGAGAGCAATCCGCAGAAGGGAGTTTCCCTGTGTGGAATGTAATATGGTATTTGTTTCTTAGTTGGAATCAGAGAGCAGCTGTAGTTGTCCGTCAGAAGCTGATCTCGAGATACTTGCCTTAGTAGGACTTATGGGTATTGAGGATAGCTGTGAGACGTGTGGGCCTAGCATGCTATGAGAGTTCGGGTCCGCTTGTCGGACTGAATTGAGCGGGCTTAGAATCGCTTGGGCCGGATCAGCGTTGTGCTGATGCTGGAGCCCTATTTCCTCGAGATCATCGTGACACGCGTGTGGCTTAGAGGTGTGACCGTTTTTATGTATCATCAAGTATCAAAACAAATTTGTATGAATTATTATGTTAGTATGTATGTATGATTGCCTTAAGAGAAGAAACTAAATGCTCATTTGATTTTCGAATGAGAACTACATGTTTTCCTTGAGGTGAAATGCTTATTGTTGGAATGTTATATAATCATGTAGTTGTACCATGAAGTGTATGTTTGCTCACACCGATATTGATACACTGACCCAATTTTGTATTTGTTTTACAAATTTGGGTTGCGTTCTTAATGAGTGCAGCCCTAGAGACTTACCAGGGTTAGTTGGACTGTGGAGGTGGTTCTGGCTTCGTGGCGGTAGTTGTGGACTGGACACTTTTCGTTAGTTTTTTGTTTTGTTGATTTCCTAGGTATTAAGATGTAAGACCTAGTTATTACTTTCCGTATTCTGATTCAAAGATTCAAGTTATTGATTGATGTAATACACTCTTATGATTTATTTTGATGGCTTAAGGCATGATAAATGTTGACGTTTGTTTTGAAAGGAAGAATTTTTAAGGAAATTTGTTTTATTTATTTATTAGTTGCCTCATGTTTGTACCATTTAAATTGTTCCGGTTGTGTCTTGATTTTTGGACAATCTATTAATATAAGTTGTTTAAAAATCAGGGCATGACATCGTTCAACATTACAATGAAGTTGGTTGTAAACAATCTCAAAGAAAAAAATTCAATACAAACTCTTTATAAAGGGAATAGAGTTGTGAGGTTTAGAATTGAACCCAAAGGGTTTGGGCAAAAGATTGAGGACGATTATGATGACCATGTAATATATTTGATTTTGATTTTGATTTTGATTTTGATTTTGATTTTGATTTTGATTTTGATTTTTGTTAAAATGATAAATTTGCAATTTAATTGTTCTTTATCAAGGACATGTTATAGCGTTATTTGTTGCCTCTTGATTGTGAGATGTGAAGAGATATTGTTTTGAAGCTTTCACAGGTTTGGAATCAATAGTTTATACCCGTAGTGCTAAAAAAATAGATAAAAATGATGATTCCATTGTAGGGTGCTCGACTTTTATTTTTATTGATTTATTTAATAATAATAATAATGATAATAATAATAGATTACTATTATTATTATCATTATTATTATTATTATTATTATTATTATTATTATTATTATTATTATTATTATTTTGCAACTGAGCTGCTATGCAAAGAAGACATTTTTTTGAGTCCCCTTCATTGAACTCGCATGCATGGTGGCAAGTACAATGTCCGGCGCTCGAATTATTATTATTTTTTTGTCAATCGAGAATTGCTAAGCAAAGAGGTTTGACCAAAAAAAGAAAAAAAATTTGAGTCCCCTTCATTGAACTGGCAAGCATGGTGGCGAGTAAACGAAGGGTGCCATTTTTTTTTTTATTTACATTTGAAAGTTGCTTTACTTCGATAAAAAAATAAAATTTTTGAGTCCCCTTCATGGATTTTGTAGCCATGGTGGCAAGACGATTGAGGTGTGCTCATATTTTTTTTAATTTTTTTTAAGACTGAGAGCTCTTCACATTAAGAGGTTTGCGAAAAAAATAAAAATTCGAGTACCCTTGATGGTACATGCAAGCTAGGTGGTGAGTACCCTTAAGGGTACTGAAATATATATATACATGCATGTGGACAAAGGAAGGGTTAAGCTACATTGGTAGCATGGTAGGCAAACCAGTTCAATTTTACAGAGTAATTGCCATGAGAACAATACTCACATATGCAACTATATGCGTAGAGGTTAAAGCAGATAAGGAACTCCCAAAGAAGAAAATTTGACGTGGGTCGATGTGAAGGGGATGTATATATATATTGGATAACTTTTTTCGAGAGCAAATACAACTTAAACTCAAACCCAATTCAACACAAACAATAGGTGAACATGCAAACAATTTCAAAAAAGAAAAGAAAAAAAAACCCAACTTAAACAAACACAAAATGAAACCTAACATACCTCATATTTGTTTCCTGCATCATCAAGAGAGTGTTGTGGGGGATTTGAAGACTCGAAACATTCTTCAAAGTTGTTGGAGCAATTTGAAGAGCTAAAAACATCTTGACACTCTTCGTCAACTCTTTTTTCATCCATATTTAACTTCTTTTCTTTGGAATTAAAAAAAATGCTTTCACCCACTTTAAAGTTGACCAAAAACCCTTAAATAGAGTAATAAATGATTAAGAGGGTTGAAATCGGCCTTGATTTCGATGGAGGATGGAGAAGATAAGAACTTGCATGTGAGCCCTAGTGCAACTCGTGAAGTTTTTAGTGAGAGAATAACCATAGTGAGTTTTATATTTGTGGTGGTTGGGTGAAATTTTGGGTTTTTTTTCCCTAAAAAAGGGTAGTGGTAAGAAGAAGAAAGGATTGATATAGTCCAACGGTGGGGTATGCATAGTAATTGCCATTCTAGGCCCAAAGACAATTTGGTCGTGGAGGAAAGAAAAGTTTCAGCTAGGGTTGAACAAAAAACCGATCAAACCATTTAAACGGACCGAACCGACCAAAATCGAACCGATTGATTCGGTTTTAAAATATTCAATTTTCGGTTTCTATGTGATTTTAACCGACCAAACCGAACCGATGGAATATATATAATAAATAATAAATATTTTATGTAAAAATATTATAATATGTTTAAAATAGTCGGTCGGTTCGATTTTATTTCAGTTTAATTCGGTTCAGTTGCGATTTACATAAATTAGAATCGGTTCGGTTTCGGTTTGAAAATTTAAAACCGACCAAAGTCGGTTTGATTTTCAATCCTAGTTTCAGCGTCTGTCCTTCTCCTCCTCTAACAAAGCTTAATCCCTTCTCCCTTGAAACCCTAACCACCAAGCACGACATCCGTCCGCAAACACTCTCCCTCTTACTTGTCTGTCCTCGTCTCTGCAAATGAACGTGAACCCCTAAATTCTCCCACTTTCGAAGCCCTACAAAATATTCATAACCATGTCAAGTGACTTAGCTGTGTTTCGATTCGATTTCTCTGTGTTTCGGGCGATTTAAATCAAACTGCTTCGTGTTTGATCTCATCTCTCATCGATTGTCAGGTAAGGAGTCAATTTCCTTGGGATTTTAATGTTTTTACTTGTATTGACAGTGAATAACATCTTTTGATTCGTCAATGTTTCAACTTTGTTACCTACATTGTATTCATCTTATATGCCATGCTTTCATATTTTGCTGACATATTAGGACATTGTTTCGATGGTTGTTAACAATTTTTCTTCAAGAGACACCCTGTCATTGTTTGTGGACATTAGCACTCAATTCTTATTTATGCCAAGGAATATCATGCTTTTAGTTCAACTTGGCACTTACGAAGTATAAAATTGATGGTATTCATTATTAGTTCTTTAGTTTTAAAAATCTGAAGAAGAACCTACTTTCTTGTCCAAAAAACTGCCTTCTTCCACACAAAACATGCATCTTTTTTTCAAAAGTTTTATTTAGATCTATATTACAAATCAGCTAGAGGTTTCACTAATCATAAAGAATTGGAGATAAAAAATGGCTAAGATTGAAAGTTGGGGAAAATGTTGAGGGTTAAAATTCATTTCTATAATGACATATTTGTAAATATAAAACACGTAGAAGGGCAAAAAAAATGAAAAAATTGTAAAAAAAGTTGGTGGAATTTATAGTTGTCAAATTTTGGTAAACTTGGTATCGTTGGAATGCATTTTGTAAGAACCTTTCCATAAAAAACGCTAATTTAAAAAAAAAAATATATTATTATAAAAACGTCAAATAAATTTAATGCCATAAATATATTCATAAAAATGAGATGGACATCTTAATGCACATTCAAACAAAGACCTCGAACTTCATATTTTGGTGAATTCAAAGGTTCGGAGAACTCACTCTAACAATTTGAAATTGTTTTTTTTAAATGAAATATGAATAGAAAATAATGGATGATATGTAAAGTATTTGCGACAAGAGTGCTTGATGGAGTATAGCATACATTTAAATGTTTGAAAAATCCGAATTTTTTTTTTGTATATATATATATTTTGAAGGTTTTTATTATCATTATTATTTTTGTATGGTCCATTCATATTATATATATATATATTTTGAAGGTTTTTATTATCATTATTATTTTTGTATAGTCCATTCATATTTCATTTTAGAATCGACATGTCAATAATATGTAAAAGACAAGCCGCGATGAAAATAGTTGACAATCTGAGGTAGTGCCAACGACACAAGAAATACCCTAGTACTCCTTATATACAAGGTTGAAGTTAGGGATCTTCGTATACATGAGGAGTTCTAAAGCACAACTTTAGTAGATTTTAGACTAAAGATAGGAAAGAGAGTGAACTTTGATGTTATATTTAATTTCTGGATTTAAGATGATTTTGCAGTCCGTGTTCAGGTTTGTTCGCTCGTTTAGTCGCAACCAGGTTTTCAATGTTTTGCTTTAATCGGTGAAATTTGGTCTGGTTCTTATGAGAGTTGTTTTCCAAGCATGAAAGATAGATTTATCTTTTGTCTTTCCCAAATCGTTCATAAGATAGAGTGAAAATGTTGATATTCGAGTATGGGATTTTTATTAAGGGTTCCATTAATATGGGGATGGTCTGTCAATTTTGAAGGTTTCTTATGCTTGGTATTACGAGTTTGGGCAAAGGATAGCCATTTCATAAGTCATAAATAAAACATATATTTCAATTGAAGAAAAAAAGATTTCTCTTTTAGTCTCATCATATTTTTTATTTAAACATTAATGACTCATCACTTTTTGTTCCTCGAATAATAGGGCAACAAATAACATCACATTTAAACATTTTTCCCTTTTACCCTTTTAGTAGAAAATAGAATAGTGACTATTGCGGCTTGGCTGAGCTGAGTGAGCTTCCAGTACATAAACATATTCTTTCTCTGGTTTCATGTGAACAAATCAAAGCTGTTTATCTAAATGAGATTTATGAGAAACAATTTAGATGCCTATTCAGGTCTTAAATTCATGTCTTGCAGTCCCAACTGTTGTTTTGAATACTATGTTTGACTATGAGTAAGTTATCTAGTAATTTAAAGAGATTAGATGTTTCAAGAGCTTTTGCAATGTGTAAAGGTTTTGAGTTGCTAGGTTGTTCACATTTTCCACTTTTACTTAATATGTTGAATGTGTAGTCCATCCTTTGAAACGAAAAAAGGGTAATGTGCATCATGCATGTTTGGCATGCTAAAAGTTGAGTCCACATATGTTTCTTTGCTTTCCTTTTGATTACTATCCAATCTTCAAAGAATATTGCCATGATCTTTTCTTTGTTGTCTTTTGCAGCTCTATAGATCTTCAGTGTTATACTAGTTAATTTCCTTTTGGGACCTAAGCCGGGAACGGTCATGTCTGCAAACAGAGATTCAGATCCCTCTTTAGGGTATCTGACCCGCAAGGACACTGAAGTGAAGCTTCCTCACCCTACCAGAGTCAAGAACAAGACTCCCGCTTCAATTCAAATCACTGCTGAGCAAATCCTAAGAGAAGCTCGAGAGCGTCAGGAGGCTGAGATCAGACCCCCCAAGCAGAAGATCACTGACCCCACTGAGCTAGCAGATTACCGTCTTCGCAAGCGCAAAGAATTCGAAGACCTGATTAGGCGTGTTCGATGGAACATTGGAGTTTGGATCAAGTATGCCCAATGGGAAGAATCACAGAAAGATTTTGCTCGTGCTCGTTCTGTCTGGGAGCGTGCTCTAGAGGTCGATTACCGAAATCACACTCTCTGGCTCAAATATGCTGAGGTCGAGATGAAGAACAAGTTCATCAATCATGCCAGGAATGTATGGGATCGTGCAGTGTCTTTACTCCCCAGGGTTGATCAGCTTTGGTATAAATACATCCACATGGAGGAGATGCTTGGCAATGTTGCTGGTGCTAGACAGGTTTTCGAGAGATGGATGGGTTGGATGCCTGATCAGCAAGGTTGGCTTTCATATATCAAGTTTGAACTTCGCTACAATGAGATTGATCGAGGTAGGAAGATATTTGAGAGGTTCGTAGATTGCCACCCCAAAGTTGGTGCTTGGATTCGGTTTGCTAAATTTGAGATGAAGAATGGAGAGATTGACAAGGCACGGAACTGTTATGAGCGAGCTATAGAGAAACTTGCTGATGATGAGGAGGCTGAGCAATTATTTGTTGCCTTTGCTGAGTTTGAGGAAAGATGTAAGGAGACCGATAGGGCAAGGTGTATCTATAAGTTTGCACTTGATCACATACCCAAAGGGCGCGCAGAAGATCTGTATCGAAAGTTTGTGGCATTTGAGAAGCAATATGGAAATAAGGAGGGCATTGAAGATGCAATTGTCGGGAAGAGAAGATTCCAGTATGAGGATGAGGTGAGAAAGAATCCTCTTAACTATGACTCATGGTTTGATTACATTCGTTTAGAAGAAAGTGTTGGGAACAAAGAACGGATAAGAGAAGTTTATGAAAGAGCAATTGCAAATGTTCCTCCTGCTGAAGAGAAACGCTATTGGCAGCGGTAAATTTATTTGTGGTAGGTATCTGGTTTTAGTATTGAAATATGAAATTTTGAATTAAAAAAATTCTTGCAGATATAATTGCTACTTTTTCTTATCATATAGGCTAAACTATGCACTGTATGAAGAGCTTGATGCCGGAGACATGGAGCGAACAAGAGACGTGTACAGGTAATTTGAATTTTTTTTAGACAATGACTCCTTTTTTTGTGATTACTTGTTTGAAGTTACTATTTTTTTTAGACTAAAAGATTAAGATAGTTGTTGGGTCCTTTACTTTCACATGTCTTTGTGAATGTTTTGTTTACATTTGGTTATTTTCTTAAGTTGATCCAAACTGATGGCCTTGTGCTTCAAATCATAAAAGCCCCAACTTTGTAAGAGCAGGGAAAGAATTCAACAAGAGGGCTCGGTTTTGTAAGATTCAAGGGAGAAGGAGAAACTCTATACTGAGATCAGAACCTTAGTTTATTCAGCAAAACTTACGGGTAAATATTTTACATAACAAAACTGAACAATAGGTCAAGGGTGCGAGATGATCTTAGTGTTCCAGTTGACCAAATAGTTAGGCCTTGACCCACTGGATGTAATTTTGTTTTATGGAAGTTCACATCCAGGCCGGATGCAGTTTCTAACCATAAAAGAATGCCCTGCAAGGCTTGCACTTGATTACTGAGCTGTTTGATGAGATTTGGGATGTTATAGCCATAGTGGAGGCTTTACTCCAAGGGTTTCATGACAATGTTTAGGTGGGTACTTTTGTTGGCCTCACCTTTTTCAAACAGATACCAATGTCATCTCTCTTAACATCGACCATCCCTATGAATAGTAGAGGGTTGCATGAGAACTGAGTTAAAAGAAAGTTTTTCATGGGTTAGCTAAAACGATTGGGGACCAGTGAGATAACTTGCTCAAGGTTGCCTAGGTTCTATGGAAGTCGCTCAATTAGTTAGTCTCCACTCTTTAGTGTCAGTTATGACTCTTTAGAGTCAATATTACACGGGGAGTTTCAAGTTATAGAATGAAAGATGGGAGTTAGGTTACCCTCACAAGAGTTGTAGTGAAAGAGTCGATGTGGACTATCCAGCATTGTCATTTTAGTGGAACCATTATTTTTAATAATAATAATAATAATAATAATAATAATAATAATAATAATAATAATAATAATAATAATAATAATAATAATAATAATAATAATAATAATAATAATAATAGAACCACAGTAAGTAGTTTACATTAGTTTAAACGAGAGGCGCAGGAATTAGAGAGGTTGGGTGGAGCGCACTTTCTTCAATTGGGTGTGAAGAGGCATTAGCAGTTATCGGGATAGTCCATATCGAGAGATTTTTTCATTGACATTGTTACCTAAAGAAATTTTTTTTTTTGGCAAGAACGGGATAGTATATTATCAAATGATACGAGTATTGGGTAACCCTCACACTAGAAGTAAAAGAGTCAATGAGGCAGTTTTAAGATTGTCATTTTAGTGGAACAACAATGCAAGCAGTTAATAGATTAGCTGTGGGATTATAAAAATTAGGTGGAGCGGGCTCTCTTCAATTAGGGATGAGGCACTGCATATATTGGGATCGGTCCAAATCAGGAGACTTTATAATTGTCATCATTACTTAAAAGATGTGAATGAAAATGGGACTTGGGTAGTAAAAATATATATACGTATTTTGGCAATTGTTGGAACCAATTGAAGTATTTTGAAATGACCCGAAGAATGAGTGTTTTCCCTGCATTGGGGAAGGAACTCAGTAATCCTTCCTGTTATAGAACTCATATTGTTATGTTGGTCAGAAATTCAGAATCCTTGGTGTTTAGGTGGCAATTTTAATACTAAACACTTATCTCATGAAAAATTGGTTCTGTAGGTGACTACAGGTATATTAAGACAATTGATGATTTCATGCAGAGAAATGAGTTAATTGATATTTCCAGTAAAGGTGGTCTTACTATTCCAGTGATGAGTGAAATTTGATGTTTTGTTTGTTATCTTAGTAGGATTTTTTCTCTGTGGAGTTTCTATCCAATTATGATTCAGTCGACGGAAGTGCCTCATAGATCAACTCTGGTTAAATTTGTTCATGTTGTTCCCAGCTAAAAGGTTAAGGTATGACATGAACATGATTATTACAATGTAATGCCCTTTTTATTGTCGCGTCTTGTCCAAGAAACTAAAATAAGATATGATAAAGTGGAATTAGGAAGTGTGTGGAAGAGTTGAAGTAAAAGAAAAAGTGAAGTTACTAGTGGAGATGCATAGTTTAGATGTATGGTTAGAGGAAAATCCTTTGTACTCTCCGGCATCTTCTAGAAGAGTCATGCTTTTAGGAACTTAGAAGAACAGAAGGAAAGAGTCTTATTTGGAGCAGTAGTTGAGAGGCAAGACTATAAATGAGAAGATCGATGCTCTGGTTGCTTTTATAAAATGGTTAACGTGAGGAGGGCTAACCTTGTGCATGGATTAGAGACAACTTGGGTGGTGATATCTTATGAGAGATATTATAGGGGGTGCATTTATACCAATGGGTTGTGCAAAGAGACCCATAATGTGCCTTTTTAGATTTTTACTGCATCGTATGAAGAGATATATTACGTGTGATGTAAGATTGGATTTTTAATTGATCCCTCAGCAAGAAGAAAATTGGAAATACTAAGTGGTCGTATATATTATAAAAAGCAATGGGAGGTGATGAACTCCTGGGTATAGAATATTATTACCTAAGTAGTGGATTTTTGTGTGTCCAACTTCCTAGAGTGCAGCATGGATGACTCCTCTGTCACCCTGGTTTCCATTACTCCAAGTTGTGGAGAACATCTCCGATTTGAGACACATTAAGCCCTATAGGTAGTGTGCACAATGGGGACTGGGAGAAGGGGGACCTAAAAAGTTCTCTCAAGTGATCATGTTATAAGAAGGTGCTTTTGGCTTTGATAGGTAAGATATCAGATTGATTCCTAGTAC
This sequence comes from Berberis vulgaris, assembly GCA_963556465.1. Taxonomy (NCBI): domain Eukaryota; kingdom Viridiplantae; phylum Streptophyta; class Magnoliopsida; order Ranunculales; family Berberidaceae; genus Berberis; species Berberis vulgaris. Next base: position 23,021,707 of record OY747127.1, read on the forward strand.
TTAATGAAGCATTAGAGCAGAAAATATGGATATATATATATATATATATATTACCTGAGCCGTTGGCACTCCTTTGCTAATTATCATGCATTGGACACCCTCACCACCATCCCCACCATTGTCCTCAAACCATTCCATTAAAAAAAACATGTTTTAGACCGTAAACTAATTCTTTTTGAAGTGCAATCCTATTTTACAGTAAAAATACTGAGCCATTGGCACTCCTTTGCTAATTATCATGCATTGGACACCCTCACCACCATCCCCACCATTGCCCTCAAACCATTCCATTAAAAAACATGTTTTAGACCGTAAACTAGTTCTTTTTGAAGTGCAATCTTATTTTACGGTAAAAATACTAAGTTTTTTAGAGCCAAACTCGGTTAAAATTAGAATCGATTGAATCTTCGGGGTATTTCTTTGAATGTTCATAAAATGTTCATCCGTTTCTTTGAAAAATATTATACCAAGTATGAAAATATTAAAAATACTTATATGTTTTAATAATAAAATATAAAATTTAAGTGTTTGTATTGATCATTAATTTTGTTAGAAAGATATTCAAAATTGTATTTCAATGATGTCAAGTTTACCAAAATCCGACAACTACGTAAATAATTATGATAATTTTCATTTTGAAAAAAAAGAACACACAATACTTTCTCTCTGCGCTACATATACGTTCAACCAACATTTACAAAATTTATCATTTTCTTTGGCATTCTACATGTTTTATATTTACAAACATGCCATCATAGGAAATGAATCTCAACCCCAACATATTTTCCAACTTTCAATCCTAGCCATCTTTTCTCCAATCCTTAGTTTGTCCTAGTCAGCAATGAATAGTAAAATACCACTCGGAATTGTAATATAGATATGAAATTGTAATATAGATTTGAAATTTCTATATAAAAAAGGATATGATTTGATTGATTGCGATTCAAAATGTGACTTGGCGATTGTTAGGGTGGAAATGTCTCTGTATCTCCTGTCCATATTGCTAAACCCTCCTCTTGCTGGTTTCTTTATTTCGTAGCCCAAGGCCTCAAATCTGTCACCATTCATGTTTATATTTATAGTGGAAATTTGGAGTATGGTGCTTCAAAGAGTCATGAGTTTTAAATTTTTGTGGAATAACTTTAGGATTGTGGGATTTTTCTGACGGTCCGTATATCTACCTTGTGCCAAAAGGGTTCCAGGTTGCTATGTCGAAAGGGATTTCTCTATTACTTCAATGTGGTCTAATGGATGTAGGTGAGTCTAATATATGTTTGCAAGGAAGAAGTTCCGAAATCAGCAAGAGTTAGACCACATTGCAAACATATATTATGCGAAATCTTATCAAGGGGTCCTTGGGATGCCCTCAAAGCAGTTTGGACCGCCTCTTGGAAAGGTTGAGAATTATGCGAACAGTCTTGTACGTGTAAGTTCTTATGCAAGGCCAGAAACACTCTTATCAAAACTTGTGGAGGAAGTTCCAGGTCGTCGTGTTGAAATTTGAAAGGGATTTTCTATTGCTTCCAGGTGCTTGAGGAAGAAGGTGGATTTAGGTGAATCTAGTGTGTTCATGGGAGAGAAGCTTTGGAATCAGGGAGAGTAGCTAACTTCGCAGTTTGCAGCACTAGGTGGTTCCCTTTTTGTAATTTTGGTTGCTGGGTTGTTTTCATTTTCATTTTCATTTTCAATAATATTGGATCTTTCTTTAAAAAAAAAAAAAAAAAATGAAAGAAGAAAGCACAAGGGAGTTCCCTGGCCAACAAACAACAATTTGGTGGTATTGGAAAGGTGTAAGAGGTCATCTATCTTCTTGGAAAGGTAAATCTTATTAAGGGAGAAACACTGAACCTTTTCTAAAGTAGTATTTTATCCAATCACTAGGTGTATTAGATATCATTAATTAAAGTTGGGTGGATGATCCATTATAGGAGATTCATAAAATTTGCAGTTGGATGATTTTTGGGGAAAATTCTAAGGGGCGAGTATAAGATTCTCGAAATCATGAATGGGGGTGGTGTTGTAAAATGGCTATAGAATTTGGGTGGAGGATATAGTCTTTGGCATAGGTTGATGTGACTAAAAACTAGGACACAACGACATGCCAAAATTTAATATTTTTATTGTATAATTAGTTTATGATCATAAATAAGTTTTACTGGAATATGTTGAGAAAAAAATAGGGAAGAGATAGTAATCTTGCTCACTGCTAGAATATGCTAAGTTGAATACTAGAAATGTATTGTAGAATTCTTTAAAAAAAAGGGACAAGATAAAAACTCCTCTAAGTAGTTAACCTAAAGTATATAGTTATATGACTACTTGCACTTACCACTGCCCTCACTGAAAAAAGGACCCAAAATATTACTATTGGACGTGTCGGAAATCAGTCCTGGTCAACCCGACAAACATGTTAAGCGCATGTCGGATACATGTCGAGTGCATGTCGGTCAGGTGTCCATGTTCGACAAGTTTTGAACTTGCAAACACTATTTTAAAAGGCGATTGATGATACACATCAATCCGAGTGGCCAAAAATCACTTCAGCGCATACGAGTTGAATGCTGGTTATACTCCGCAACATGATTGTTTTTATTCTTTAACGCCTCAACTACTTTTCTTTTGGTTTCATGTTATCTCTTGCATTGATGATTATTTCATACTTATTTTGATTTGTTTATGAATTTTAATATTTTTTCATCAAGTTTCTTTCCTTTGAAAAGTCGAGGTGTATGCCTTGTTACCCCTTGTTATGCATCGATACGCCGCTTTGCATTGGAAAAGCCTGATCGCCTTAGTACTGGAAAACACTTTTAAAACATTGCTCATAAATGTGGATTCTTTCGAAAAGTCCGTGCATCCTTGACTCAAAGTTTCCTTCCCAAATATTTACAATATACATACCAACAAACATGAGTCCAAGATTTCTGAGTCAACTATCATGTCTCCATTTTAGAAGAAATTTAAATGATTTAGAACTAGAACAAATGTCCAACCTTCAGAAAGAATGTGCAACTTGATGATGAACAAGGCAAATGGCCTTGGATGGGAAGGGATTCTAAGTATTCTATTTAGGGATGGTATGAAGCTAGTGCTCCAATAATAGATGATCACTCAACAGATGATCAGTGAATAGGCAAGCTACATAGCATGATTTGGTGCAAAGAAGTACCCTCAAGAGTCTGTTTTCTGTTCTGGCTTTCGTCCAGAATTTTGACAATGGACAATCTTTGCAAGAGAGGAATGATGCTTCCAAACCATTGTGTACTTTGTAGCAAGAGAAGAATGATGCTTCCACCTGAACTTACTCTTTGTGGGAAAAAGGCTTTATCTGAATACCAGATCAATGCAACCACCCTTCCTTCCCTTTCAATTGGACTGAGCTTCGGCTATCCTCTACTTCTACTAACTTTAACCTTTCTCGGGAATATGGGTATGGGATAGGCTTCTTCTTGCTATTGTGTGGGTAGTTTGGAGGAAGGAACAATAGAGTTTTTGAAGATGTACGTAGAACAGTGGACATTTTGTGGATAAATACAGAAGTTTGCTTTATGGTTGTGGATGGGGGATTCTTAAGGATACACATGGGGGATTCATAAAGATACACACTTTTCTATCTTTTCTTCTTGTATGCTTACTTAGGATACCATTGTGCATAATAACATATTTTGACGTAAGTTTGTTGTTGGTGGTTTAGTCTTTTTCTCCAACTCTCCTTCCTTTTTGTTAATACAATACATTTTGTTTTGCTGATTAAAAAAAAAAAAATCTCTCAAGTCTCATGATAAGCTTTCTCTTCAAATATCACTGACATCTACTACTTGGTTCGGGTCTCATCACAAGTCTCGTCTGAAGGATATAATGGCTTATAATTTAAATACTTGTTCATAGAATTTGTGTCTCAGCAAGAACCTTACCTACCAGGAAATGTATAGTTTGGCTTTTCTCTTAAACACGATTAGAGAACACCACTTTCTTACAATGGGCTCTTCAATATGGACTTATAGCATCTTGGAAAAATTCTTGTTAAGTAATTTCCGACATTTAGAAGCCCCACGTTGATATCTCATTTATGATTGAATTTGGGGTCTCATGCTCCTACTAAATAAGCTCTTTTTGGGTGGCCTTCAATTTATCAACAAAATTCTCCCCTGATAATCTCAGCAAGAGAAAAGGAGCCATCGTTGGTGCTTAACACCTTTCCCTACCTGATTAAGGAAGCAAACCAATTTTTACTGTATCTTTCTCCTCTAACGGGTTTCGACTTTAGACCTCCTTGTTAAGCCGGGTAAACTTGGTGATACGAGCAACGTGAGGAGGGATTTTTTTTTTTTTTTAGACTTGATTTCTTTACCTCCAAAGGACAAAAACTTTGGTTTCTTTTGGCATATGGTTTGAGGAGTATTCGAGTTGAGGAGTATTTAATGTTAAAAAGGCCTCTTATATGTTTGATGTGGACCATTAGTGATTTAGAGGGGTGAAATTAAAGGATTATGTTGTCCAAAGATTGTGATTACATTTATCAAAGTGATTTCGGTTTTCTGATTTTAAGAAATATTTCGGTGTGTAAAGAAAAAATATAAAAAATTCGAGTATACATGAAACATATAAATAAATTTCGAGGGTATATAAAATATGTGAAAAAAAAATGAAAGTAAATAAACCTATTAAATACATTAAATGAAGTCTAAGTACCAAGTATTTCTAAAATTCATGACATAATTAACAATATATAAAAAAAAATCACAAACTTCACCAAGTTTTCTCCTTATAATGAAATCTAATAAATTTCCATAATTACATCCAAATCCAAAAAAACATTAATGAAGTCCGTATGCATAATGCATGGGACCCTAGTTTCAAATAGATTATAGAACATGCTTAACTTGTAACCTAAGCAAGATTTCTCTTCTCCATGTGGGAACAAAGCAAATAGAGACAAGACCACATATTTTATCCACAGAATAATCATAAAACATATAGAGCTTAGAAAAAGTAATCAGGGTTAAGTTAGATAAGGTGGGAATGGGATGGGAAAGATAGGAGACGGAAGGGTGGCAATGGCATGCTAAGTTATTAATGCGGTGAAAAATTGCCGAATAATCGATGATTAATCTCAATTCGGAGTTTGACCGAACCGAATTGGGTGAAATCGGTTAAGATTTAGCGGACACCGATTAATCGGCGAAAATCAGCGAGTCATCGATTAATCGGCCCAACCGACTCGCCGATTTATCCCTATGTATAAAATAAAATAATAAAAAAACTAAACTCAAGATTCTCAATTCATTCGCAAGCTGCAGCTCCCCCAACCCAGATCATACAAAGAAGTAGCAAAGTAAGAAGAAGAGCGAAAGTGAAGATCTTTGGTCGACGATCTTTGTCTCTCTTATCCTCCATTTCTTCAAACCAAATAAAAAAGGTATGTACCACTTCAACCTTCATTTCCCTCTCATCCCAGTCCTCATCCCACTCGGCCTCCCTTCTTCCATCTTGCGTAGAATTCATATAGACTAGGGGAGCTTGTTGATTGATGTTATTTGTAGTGATATGGATTTTGGTGAAACAGTTGATTGTTGTCGGAACAAATTGGATTAAGCTTGTTATTGATGCAGAACTCCCATCTTTCTGTGTATTTGACATTTTTGGCCTTCTGACTGAGAGCACTAATAACTGAACCTCACAATTTCTTTGGAAGTTTGTGATTATGCGTGACAAATCCGCACAATTTTCTCGCATTTCAGTCATGACTTCCTTTATTCTTTGGTCTAGAATATAGTGACATAATCCTCTGGATGTGGAGTATGTATGTTTGTACAAAGTAGCCCTTCTAAAAATATATTCGGTGCAAAGTAATACGATTTACCTTCATGAGTTAGTGAGATAGGTAGGTTGGTTCTTCCTCTTAAGTCTGACATTTATTTTGCTTTTGAATGTTTGTCTTGGTAGCTTGGCTGTTAAAACAATCTACAATTTTATTTTAGTTTCTTTTAAGTAGATTGGCAGATAATTAGTAAAGTTATATAATTACAAATTTACACTATTTTGATTTAATTATTTATTTTTGTAATCTATGACTAATTAAAATTAAAAATATATACTTTAAAAAATTTACCGATTAAATCAGATTAATTCTGATTAATCCCGCTTAATCGTAATTCAGTCCTGGACCGCGTTGCGCTCGCTTTACGATTTAACTGCATAGATGGCATGTCACATGGGATGGCATCATTGGAAGCAAGGAAGGATTAAAAGCTTTTCCACGTGTAGCAATGAATGTGCTTACCAATATCCAAGCTCTAGTGCTCTACTATCCCAAGTCCCAACTTAAGTATTAATGACATGGAAGGAATAAAACAGAGCTTTGAATTGTATAAATTATGTTTTAATTTGTGAGTTGAAGAGAAGAAGAAAAGAGAATGAAGATGAAGATGATCATGAAGACAACTTTTCTTCCCACTCCCCTTTTGATCTCCTTGCTGATGATCAAGACATGGTAAGAGATCCTACTCACCCCTCTGATCGATTCAACAGAGATCACTGAGCTGAGAGGGAGATCAATTGGAGCAATTGAGTTAAATCAATGAGAGATCGAGTCAATCGAGCACAAGAGTCGAGCATATACCAAGATATCAAGCAGAACAGATGGAACAAGGCAAGAGATTCAATAGAGCAGATCAAACTTCTAGAGTTGAAAATTTTTGACCAAAAAACAAGATGTTTTTCGTTGATGTTGATTTTTTGGGCAAGTAAAAGTGAAATTTATGAAAAATCCCGAAAAGGTAAAAAAAATGTAGATTTAATTTTCGCAAATTTTCTGTTCGTATTTAAAAAAACTAAAATTTCATTGAAATTTAGCAAAATCTCATTCCTTGATGTTGTCTAGTGGAAACATTTTTTTTCCTGCTCTTTTGGTCAATTGTAAAAGTTTTTTTTTTCCTTGCCTTCTCTCTATGGGATTTTCTGCCTAGCTTGTATTCGATTAGTTTGTCTAATTGGATTAATTTCACTTTTCAAAAAAAAGAAGAAGAAAGAAGTACATGAATGGTTTGGCCACACAAGAAAAGAAAGTACCAAAACCAAGAAACAGTAACAGAAGGATAGAAAATGGTTGGGATCTAGGGACACATCGGTGGCCCAAATTTAGACCCAATTTTTATTTCACCTATTTAGAAATTTCAGAAGCACTTGATGAGGTAGATCACCTCCATAAAAATCACAAATTAATATATTTGTTAATCCCATATGGATCAATTACACGAAAAGTTTAAATTATTTGGAAACTCTTAGCATGGTTGACAGAGCTATTAGATTAAGAGTATTTTCATCCATTCATTTTTACTGTTAAATTGAACACCTCATTTGAGGGGGTTAACAATGATCTACCCATAATAAGAAGTTCACATCCACAAAAGATCAAGTTTGAAATTTCTAAATAGGTGAATAAAATATGTGTCTAAATTTGGTCATCAATCTATGTCCTTGGCAAGGATCATAATTTCAGTTTTCGAAGTAATTTCCATCTTTTAATTTGAAGTGTAGAAAAATATAAAATTTTTGAGGATAGATGGCACTAGGAACGGGGTGGGAATAGTGGTAACTCTTCTATTCTAGTAAAGATGGCACTAGGAACGGGGTGGGAATAGTGGTAGATAAAGTTTTTAAGGATGCAGTAGTCGACGTTAGGAGGTTTGGGGATAGAATCATAAGTATTAAATTAGCTTTAGAACTAGAGATAGTGCATGTTATTAGTGTGTATGCTCCCCAAGTGGGTTTGGACGAGGAGACTAAGAAGGATTTTTGGGACTCTTTAGAGGAGTTAGTTCTTGGAATTCCCTCTTCCGATTGGGTTTTCATAGGCGGGGATTTGAATGGCCATGTCGGTAAGGATAGAGTTGGGTATGAGAGGGTACATGGAGGTCAAGGCTTTGGGGATCGAAACACCGCGGGGATTTCTATTCTAGATTTTGCGTTAGCTCAGGATTTTGGGATCGTAAATACTTTTTATAAGAAGAGGGAAGACCACTTGGTGACCTTTGCGAGTGGGCGTAATAGAAGTCAAATTGATTATTTTCTTGTGAAGAGACACGATTTAGGTAGGTGTAAAAATTGTAAGGTTATACCAGGAGAGTGTCTGACATCCCAACATAGGCTGTTAGTTCTCGATTTTTGTCTTAAGAGTAGGGGTCGTATTGCTATAGAATAGGTTAGACCGAGAATTAAGTGGTGGACCTTACAGGGAGATGTGTGCCAAAGATTTAGAAAGAGGATTTTGGGTGGCCAGTCAGTTTCAGAGGGTGGGGAGAATCTAGAACCAAAGGATAGGACTAGTAGCGCGGATCTTTTTGAACATTTGGCAAACCGAATAAGAAGATGTGCAAATGAAGAGTTAGGACAGGCCAAAAGAGGAGGTTTCTATGGTAAGGAGACATGGTGGTGGAACGCGGATGTGCAACAAACCATTGCGGAAAAGAAAAGATGCTTTAAGGCGTGGCAAAAAGATAGGTGCCTAGAGTCTTATGAGCTTTATAAGCAGGCTAAGAAGTTGAGTAGTAGAGCAGTAGGGGAAGCTAAGAAGAGAGCGTATGATGCTCTTTATAATAGGCTAGGTACGAAGGAAGGGGAGAAGGATATTTTCAAGATAGCGAAGGCTAGAGAACGAAAAACTAGAGACTTGAGTCATGTTAAGTGTGTTAAGCATGAGGATGGAAGAGTCTTAATGCAGGATAAAGCTATTTTAGATAGATGGAAGGATTACTTTTGGAACCTACTCAATGGAACACATGTAGGGGAGTTAAACTTGGAGGGGTATGCTTCACAGGAAGGGAGAGATCGCGTGTTCCATCGCAGAGTTAGTGCCACAGAAGTGAGAGAAGCTTTAAAAAGAATGAAGACAGGGAAGGCCATTGGACCGGATGATATACCAATTGAAGCATGGAAATGTCTGGGAGAAGTTGGAATTCAATGGCTAACTAAGCTCTTTAATAGGATTTTGAAAACTAGAAAAATGTCAGATTCATGGAGGCATAGCATTGTGGTACCAATTTATAAGAACAAAGGGGATATCCAAAATTGCTCGAACTATAGAGGGATAAAGCTTATGAGTCATACGATGAAACTTTGGGAGAGGGTTATAGAACAAAGACTTAGGAGTTTAACCACGATTTCAGAGAATCAATTTGGATTTATGCCAGGTAGGTCTACTACGGAGGCCATCTTCCTGCTTAGGCAAACTGTAGAAAAATATCGCGAGGCACGTAAGAGTTTGCATATGGTTTTTATTGATCTGGAGAAAGCATATGATAGGGTCCCCAGGGAGTTAATTTGGTGGGTGCTTGAAAGGAAGAAAGTGTCTCAATGTTATGTCGATATCATTAAGGATATGTATGAAGGGGCTGTAACAAGTGTTCGCTCAGTAGGTGGGATGTCTAGTGAATTTCCAGTGACAGTAGGACTACAGTCACTACATCAAGGGTCGGCGTTAAGTCCATATCTCTTTGCTTTGGTCATGGATGAGTTGACGAGACATCTGCAAGAAGATGTACCTTGGTGCATGTTATTTGCAGATGATATTGTCTTAATGGATGAGACTAGTGCAGGTTTAGGTCAGAAATTAGTTAAGTGGCAGGAGGCTTTAGAGAGTAAAGGTTTTAGAATTAGCCGTTCGAAGACGGAGCATCTAGTGTGCAACTTTGGGTGTGAACCAAGAGGGAGAAGTAATGCAATTGAGATCGAAGGTGTCGAGGTCCCGGAGTGTGAGGCTTTTCGATATCTAGGGTCTATAATTCAAAAGAATGGAGCTATTGGAGCAGATGTAGACCACAGGGTTAAAGCTGGTTGGTTGAAATGGCGAATGGCGTCAGGAGTATTGTGCGATAGAAGGATGCCTGCAAGGCTAAAAGGGAAATGCTATAAGACAATTGTTCGACCAGCCATGCTATACGGTTCAGAATGTTGGGCTACTACGGGACAACATACGCATAGGATGGCAGTAGCAGAAATGCGTATGTTAAGGTGGATGTGTGGTAAAACTCGTAAGGATAAAATTAGAAATGAAAGAATTAGGAGATACTTAGGTGTAGCGCCCATAGAGGAAAAAATTAGAGAAAGACGTTTAACTTGGTTTGGTCATGTGCGGAGGAGACCAAGCACGGCGCCAATTAGAAAATGTTTAGATTGGCAAGTTAATGGAGGGTGTAGACGAAGGGGACGACCGTTGAAAACTTGGATGAAGACGGTGAATGAAGATATCATTGAGCTTGGATTAGGTGAGGAAATGTGGGAAGATCGCATTGCTTGGAGAACCAAAATTCATGTAGCCGACCCCGAAAATCTCGGGAATGGGCTTTGATGATGATGATGATGATGATGATGATGAAACATATATATCAAATTCAAGGGTAATGGAATATGTTGGAAAATATATATCAAATTTCAAAGGTATATGGAATATGTTGGAACTTGGAAAGTTATATATAATAAATGATTTATTATACACATCAGTTAAAGTCTAAATAACCAAATATCCTTTAAATTCTCGACATAATTCATAATATAGTAAAAAAACCACAAATTTCACATGCACAACTAAAAGTTCCAACTTATCGTCAACCCCTTTGCCACAATCGACAAACAAACACTGTACACATTCTTATATGCAGCCAAATTACCTGAAAACCCCTTAAAAATCCACTCCATCACTAAAACCGCCATTGAAATGAAACCCAATGATCAGTTTCGCATCAAACATATAACAAATCTCGACCATATTTTCGTTTCATGAAAGATGTAAATAAAATAATCCCATACGACTTTTTTTTGTAAGAAACAAATGAATAAAGCAACATTATAGCCAAATTCAAGAAAAATAAAAGAAAAAAAACTCAATTTCATTAAATTTTTTGTATAGAGAAGCAAGCCCATCACCATTAATTTAAGAGAAAAACATCAAATTTCCCAATTTTGCCTTTTTTTTTTGTAATAAACTTAGTAAACCAAAAACCCAACTTGGTGCCACCATCAAAGGGGTGAATCTCTTTGTCCAAATTCTTAGCAACCCCATCAAAGACTCTGGCAATAAGGTACCTACAATTTGACGGCAACTTGGAATGCTTTGTAATCGGTCAAATGCCACCAAGAAACACTTCGTTTAGTTTCAAAAGTTTACATATATGCGATGTTATTGTGAAGCAAATCGGAGAGGTTGAATAAGATCTATGGTGAAGAAGAAAGCTTATAGATGACCTTGAGGTCGAGGTGGTGAAAAAGAAACAAGAAGATATTGAAGATTTGTACAGAAAGGCTAAAATATCTCGTCCACGCGAAACTATTGAAGATTTGTACACAAAGGCTGAAATATCTCATCCCCGCAAAGATATTATTGAAATAATAAGATATTGAAGATCTATCCAAAGTTTTCGTCCACGTGAAATAAGTCATCGAAATACTGAGATTTCACATTGATTTTTGGGTTTTGGTCGTAAAATTCAAAATTTACAAAAAATACTGAAATATCTCGAAAAATCGAGATTTTATATTTTGCCCCTTTTCATTTCGAATATAAAAAAAGATATTTTTTCGTGAAATTTTGCGAGCCTCATGAAAACTCATTCCTTGGTCATTGGATCTCAACCTTGCAGAAAATATAAAAGAAAGGAAAAAGGGACTAAGTGATAAGAAGAGTAATAGGAGGAAAGGAAGTACAAAAAAAAACGAGTGAGAAGACCATGCTGACCGAGTTGAGTGTGGTGAGCGAGGCCAAAAAGGATATTCTTGTTATCTTCACGCTCGTTTGAGGACGCAATAATTTGCACAATCTTCATCGGTGGGACCTGGAATAAACGTAGTTCCCTAATAAATTATCCTCGTCTAAAAAAAAAAAAAAAAAAAAGGAAAAAAGCCGTATCACTACCACATGTACTGCATTAAGGGAATAATGCTTATTGCTAGTTGCAAATTTGTAGTTGATTATCTTTTTCCCCCATAATTCAACTGTTTTTATTGTATTAATAATTTGATGCTTACTACCAACTAACATAGTTATCCATTACTTACAATAACACACAACATGATATTCGGTACATATTGCATGAGTCACATCTCTACGTATCCTAACTATACATTGATACAAAGATAATGTGGGGATATATCATCTTTACATGGGTGACATGAATGAATGGATGGATGATAGGCAATAGCGAACTTGTATATGTTAGCGATTCACGATTTGACTTGAATCGACTCGTACGATTTGGCTTATGATTTGATGTTGCAATCCGAATTGGATGGGCTGCGATTCGATTTTTATAATTATGCGAACTAATGCAAAAAGTAGAGAGGACTTCCCTAACATGGATACTACACCAGGAACAGTTGCTCTAGCACAAGATAATTTGATCCGAATAAGACAGTGTTTTGAAGACATCTTGATTCCTTAAAAAATTATGTGAAGCAATCACTTCGCATCATGGTGGAACCTAGTCTATAACCACACTCCCAAGGAATCAATTACACTATCTTCGTTTGAGTTAACGACCGAGTGTAGTTGCTAGTAGTAAATACTTGAACCCAAGACTCCTCATGAAAGTAGCCCAGATAGCCATTGAGAATTGTTGTTAAAATCGATCAAATTGCACGACTTGGATTGTTCTTTGAGTCGAATTCCCCCATATGATTCGAATCACCTTGTTGAATTGTTACACATCCAAATGCGTGATTCAACTTTGTTGACTCTCCGATTTGCGGTAACATAGTAGATCGTGCCTTGAGAAAACAAATGAAAATGACAGTAGCAGACTAGGAAGAAGAAGGAATATGCGTACTTGTGAGTTGGTGTTTCGTTTTAGGTTGTGTAGCTTTAGTGGTGGCATTTAGTTTCTAAGCTTTTAGGGTTTTCTAGTTTACTCTCTCTAGGTTTTGGGCTTTGTCCCAATTGCCCAAACCTAAAACACCTTAAGGGGTTTTGGCTGGGATTTCAAACATTGTGCCCTATTTTCAATCCTCTATTCTACCTGACCCGTAGAGCCAACATAATGAAGCATAAAATGAAAAACAAAATGGATTGTATTGATTATTTTATCTATATATGAAAATGTAAGCTTACATGAACCTACTATTAGATTAAAAAAATGTTTATTTTGACCAACTATACATTTATTACATATATATCTAGGGTATAATATTTTTATGTTATATTTTGAATCTCAACTTGAATCTTACGATTTAAATCCCGATTCGATCTGTGATTTTCAATTCGATTTGCAAGTGACCTGTGATTTTCGATTTGATTCACGCTTTTGAATATCTTGCCATTGAGTATGGACACGGGGAAAAGATGATAATGGAGTCATGGACTCATGTTCTTGCTGATAAAGACAGATGAAGAACACGAATTGATCTTTGAGTAAGCTATTCATGGCGAGAGTCCATCCTTGGCCAGTGTCCAAATGAAAAATCATACCTGAGGTGGCACTTTTTGATCCTTAAGAAGAAAAAAGGGAGAATAACTAACACCTTGAGCAAGAGCCTCATAGAAAAATCAACTGAGAAATGTCCACACTTGTTTTGCCAAACCTAGGAATCATCTTACCATCAACTGACATTGTCTGTAACTAAGTTAATGAATTCAGAATTTCGTAATGATCAACTGCCCTTCTTAAATGCAGGTTATTGCCCTGCATTTGGATGAATGATATGAAACTCTCGTTACTCTCCCATTTGTGTTTTAGTAGTAGTCTGGTTTATATATAATGAATATACAGCAACCACTACTAAAAAAGTTACCATCAATTTGAGAATTGTAGTATAAACACGAATTCCTTTATTTTATATCTTTATTTCATCTAATTGTTTCATCATGTTTATTAATTGTTCTGTTGTTATATAAACTTATGTTTTTGAATGTGATTATTTGGTTTGGCTCATTCATTCCTTCACTTATATAGAGAATGCATCAAGCTCATTCCACACCAGAAGTTCTCATTTGCAAAAATTTGGCTATTGGCTGCCCAATTTGAAATGCGGCAAAAGGATCTTAGTGCTGCCAGGAAAATTCTGGGTAATGCAATTGGAAGGGCCCCAAAAGATAAGGTATCTGATCTGTTGGTATCACCATACCTATATTATAATTTTTTAGGTATATCAACTAACTGTTGTGCTTATTGACACCAGATTTTTAAGAAGTATATTGAGATTGAGTTGCAACTTGGCAATATCAATCGTTGCCGAACTTTGTATGAGAGATATTTGGAATGGGCACCGGAGAATTGTTATGCTTGGAGCAAGTATGCCGAGCTGGAGATATCTTTAAGAGAGACTGACCGAGCTAGAGCTATTTTTGAGCTTGCCATAGCTCAACCTGCGTTGGATATGCCGGAGTTATTGTGGAAGGTTTGTGTTGCCATGGGGTTTTAGTGGAAGTTACTCTTAGACATGTAGAAGCAAAATAGATGATACTGATAAACATCTTATTTATTGGATTGTAGGCATACATTGATTTTGAAATATCAGAAGGTGAATATGAAAGAACCAGACAACTGTATGAGAGGCTCCTGGATCGAACGAAACATCTGAAGGTGTGGATTAGCTATGCCAAGTTTGAGGCAACTGTTGCCATGAAGGAGGATGATACAAGGGAAGACGATCAGGATTTACATTCTGAACAGAGGAAGCAGTGCCTTTTACGAGCTAGAAGTAAGCTGCAGTCCGGTCTTATTTCACTTTCTTACGAAGGTAGTAGTTGAAATATTAGTCTTACATTTCTTTCTTATGCTCGAGGTGTCTTTGAAAATGCAATCAACTACTTCAGAACCTCTGCACCAGAATTGAAAGAAGAAAGGGCTCTGCTTTTGGAGGAGTGGCTGAATTTGGAGAGTAGTTTTGGGAGCATTGGAGATGTCAGCCTAGTACAGAATAAATTGCCCAAGAAGCTCAAGAAGTGGAAAGAGATCATTTCTGAGGATGGACCTACTGGGTATGTGCATATTTTATGACATTTATGTATTTCTGCATTTTCTTGTTGAATATTTAGGTGTTATTTAAATTTGGTGTTTGTTTGAGCCAAGGTAATGCTAACCTGTAAAAATTACTGCAGATACGAGGAATATTATGATTACATCTTTCCTGAAGAAACTGCAGCACCTAATCTCAAAATTTTGGAAGCTGCTTACATGTGGAAAAAGCAAAAGCTTAGTCATCCTGATAGTTGAGAGGTAATTTACATGATAAGTGTTTGTTTAGGTTGAGAGCATGACAAAATACTTCCTTGGTTTCCCTCATTATTAATCACCTTGCTATAGAGTTACTATTTATTCCTCAGTGTTTGTTACATTAAGCCATAGGGTGGTGTTGAATTCTGTCCAAGCTTTACCCCAAAGTTAAAAAAACTACCCAGATTACTAGAAACCCACTGAAATAGCTTCTAAAAAACTCATGTGAGAAACCGTTTTTACCATTTTCCTCACCTTGCTCATTGTCTTCCCTTCCCGTCTCCTTTTTATATTTCCTCTAATATAAGTCGGAAATCCGTCTGCTTTCTTTATTAAGGCCTAGACCCCATGAAACCCTAATCAGAAATTGATGATGTGCCCGTGATCACTGTCTTACTGCGGTCCATGAGAAATGGGCACCTAGGGTTTATTTCCAAATAAAAATTGGGTTTCTTTACAAAACTCTCTTTGTTTCTCCAGGGAAGAAAAACTGCTTTACTCACCATTCTGCAAAACCACAAAAATAGCAAATTGGAGAGACTGGTCAAATCTTCCATCTGAGCTCTTACAGAACATTGCACCAAGGCTCTCACCCAATTTCATGGATATCATCCAATTTAGGGGAGTTTCTACTTCTAAAAATTTGAATTTTCAAACAGAGAAAACATCAAGGGTCTGATAAACTACTCGGACTAACCATGGAGGAAGCACTGAATTTGACTGTACAAGGGATTTGTAGATTGCTCTTGTAGACTTTTCCATCAAGGGGATTCATGAAAATTGCGATTATTTGCTTGGGTTGGTGTGGAGAGAGCATTAATCATGGAACCTACTGAATTGGTCTCTTCTGGTTCCTCCATTCTTGTGGAATTGATTGCCACGATCTAAAGATGGATCAGTTATGTGTCATGAACTAGCCAATTCTCCCAAAAGCTCGAGTTGTCCAGGAGGGGAAGGTTCATGATTAGGATTGTGATATTGGCTCTAAAGTCGATGTCCTTGTCGGCCCGATGGTAGCCCTTCTCCCTTTTTTTTTCCTCTCTTTAGGGTAGCTCCACTCACCTACCAGTATTCAACAACTTAGCTTATGCTAAATTATTTTAATCCAGCCTATAGGTCGCCACTGCCGGGAATCGAACCTTGGATGTAGGTTTGGCTCCGATACCAATTGTCATGAATCAACCAACTCTCTCAAAAGCCTGAGTTGTCCAGGAGGAGAAGGTCCATGACTAGGATCGTGACATTATGATGGATGAGTTGGACCTTTTGTTTGCGCAATTGAGATTGTCGAATCAACTGAACCAGATTTAGTTTGGTCAAGTACATTGGCATTTCCTTGCGGGACTCATGGAAATGTGAAATTGGGAACTGGAAAATAAAATATTAGATGTAACAAATAATGGGTTATTGCTGAAAGAAGTTTATATTCAGTTAAGTTGGGAAGAAGCTGAATTGAATTGCGTTCGACTGGTTGGAAAATAAGCTTTTGAATGGTAGACGAATAGAAAGAAAAGACAATTTGTTTCTTTAAATTTTAGTTTTTTTTTTATTCCATGTAGGAGTCAACATTACGCTTTTCACGTCAATGCGATTAGGACGAGATCAGAATGGTTTTTACATCCTGGAGACTTTACTGGAGATTTTTAGTTAATTTGGCTTTTAGGTTGGGGTTTTATTATTAAAACTTGGTTTGGATTGAGCAACACTCATTCATATTCCCAAGGTTGTGGCATGAACTATGGTTAAATTGTAATTTTCTTCTCTGCAGATGATAAGCCACCTGAAGTTGAACCAAAAGCATTGAAGGGAAGGTGGTCCATAGGCCCGTTATTTAATGTACGATCCATGTTCAAACTCTAAACTAGTTTTCCACAGTTGATAGTTGACTACTATCATATGCGATGAACAAACAACCTACCTCGTGAAGCAACATGCCCACAATGCCTGTGTGAACAAAACATACAGTGGAATATCATGCTGAAATTGGCATGATCCAAATGAAAATTTACTTGTAGTTAAATTGATAGTTTGAATCTCATATGGCGGTTGAAGAATTATTAAATCTGGGTCAGGTTGTGTTGTTATTCTTGTGTAATTATTTTTTGCTGCTTTCAGCCTCAGTTTATGCGTCTCAGGTTTTCTATGGATGGAGAAGATAGTTATTAGTCACATTTTGGTTTAATTATATTACTCAGGCAAGGCTATTATTGCAGCCGACTGATGTTCCTATGGTTGAGACTATGGTGCCCATTAATTTCAAATGAGAAGGATAGTTGTGTAGTAAATTAAGCAACTCAGCTTATTCATATTATTATTTGAGATGGGAATTGACCGGCATTATGCATTAGAAATTTCTTGATTGAACACTTACCTAATTCCCAACCTTGTTGATGTAGGTAGCTATTGTGAGATGGATGGTACTGCATTTTCTCCAACAATGGATGTTCAAGCCGTGTGATGTTACTTTATGGAAGATTGAAAGGCATTGGTTTACCCGAGTTACTAAGGTAATTGCCGTAAAAATACTGAAAATTGTGTTTTTGGTTGATACCTGAATATTACAAGAAAGCATGTGATTACAGGTGTCCGTGTTAATAGATTTAGGGAGTTGCTATGTGTATCTGACTATTTGAGTCGCTCGGTTACACCAACACTATGTTGCATCGACATTTTGAGATGTTTTGACTATGTTGCACCAACGTAAAAGATGTAACGCAAACTTAATTTTCTCGTTTAGGAAACCATTTGGTAATGAGATTTTAATAAATGGAAACTTAATTTTCTTTGTTGCACCGACATTTTAATAAATGGAAACCATTTGGTAATGAAATTTTCTCGTTTAGGAGCGACAATAAATAAATTATAAGAAATGTAAATGGTTGCAACAACTTTACATCCAAAAATTTACAATAAGAATCATTCGTACAAAGTCATAAATCAACAACTTACTAGTGTTTGCTATTTATTGTAGAATTTGTGATGATGGTTAGTATATATTGATGTTTGTATGCAAATTTGAAAGTTAAGAATTCGTGAATGTAGTTTAGTTTTATCAATAACATTTACTTTTGTTTTTTTTGTCAAGAATAAATTAACGCTCACAAACGAGAAAATTTAAACACCAAATGGTTTTTATTAATAAAAAATGTAAGTTGATGTTATATATTTTAGATTGGTGCAACAAAGTTGAAACATGACAAAATGTCGGTGCAACAAAGAGTTGGTGTAATCAAGTCAAATAGTCTGGTACACGTAGCAACGTCCTAGATTTATCATTCAAATATGCGCCAACTACCTATACCCTCGGTACTTGTGTAGTATAAATATTTGACATCACAAGTCAATTTCATTTCTCAAATGGTGTAATTGTGAGAACCATTTTGACAGTTATTAAAATCATATAATTTTCAAGTCCCTTAAGTAGGGGCTGCGACTGTTCTAGCTCGCTAGAAAACACAACTTTTCTTAATCGTTGGGATTGAGACTAGTTTGCTGGATAAACCAAAAGTTGGTGTAATCGATCAAAATTACGACAATGGAAGCTCAGCCATGAAGAAAACAGGTAAACACTAGACTTGATGCTTGAAAGTATAAGACCTCTGTAAAAAACAGGTAAACACTTGGCTTAATGCATAAAAGTATGAGACCTCCGTAGTGGCAATGCCAACAGAGTACACCGCATCCGAGGTTTCCCAGCTGCTTTGAGCGACAGATAGTGACGGAGCCATGATTTTTGTTGAGGGAGGGCGGAGTGATGTCATAATTAATTAAATATAATATAAAATTAGTTACTTTAACATGAATTTTTTTAAAATACAGCAAAAAGGGGAGTACAACAAAGACAAACATTGAAGATGATTACTACTATTATTCATTGAAGATTAATACTATTTCTAGAAACACAACACAAGAGAAAGGTTTGAATCATTGATTACTACTACATGAAGAAAAGGAGGAGATTGGGTTGCTTACGATTTTTTTGTGGAGATGACCAACACAGTGATTAATGAAGGCACCTGGTACCTAAAAGAAGAAGAATAAGACAGGTACCACACCGGTGTTAAGAATTAATCTCTATCTTATGCAGATTGCTTTGCGTGATCAACACGTGATTCGATAGAAATTTGCATCCACAATCACTATCCATTTGGTTTTCTACAAAATTGTGGAAAATATTTTTTAGGGGAAAGATAAGAGATTTTTTTGTCAAAAATAATCATCTTCAACCTTAATAGGGATGTATTTTTTTTTAATTTTTTTTTCCACTTCCACTTCCTCTCCTATTTCTTTTCTCTTGATTCTTGGAATCAAACACACCTTAGTGGCAAAACAAACATCCAAGGTCCTGAAGCATATTTAATTAATGAGTAAGTCTAGGGAGCGATGTTTGGTGGCAATTTTTGATTTTTTTTTTTTTTACTTTTTACCAATTTTCTTTAAACAATGATTCTAGCCAGCCAAGTTTAGTAGTCACGTTTGGTGCAAGTTTTGGTTTTTTTTACACTTCTATAGATGGTGTTTGTAGTTGTGTTTTAAAGGAAAAGGCAAAAAGTGTAAAAAAAAAAAAAAAAATCAAAAGTTGGCCCAAACGTAGCTACCAAACCTGACTGTCTAGACTTACTCTTATTTAAAACACAATCACAACAACAATTCTTAAGAGTCAGGCCCCTAGCGCCAGATCAGCGCCAAGGGAGCCTCAAGACCCTCTATCATCATATTTTCTTCATTTGTTATTGTTCTTCTTCTATTTTTCATTTGTTCTTTATCTCTTCTTCTTCTTATGTTCTTCATCTTCATCACGTTCTTGAAGCTCCCTTGGCATCGATCTGGCGCTAGGGGCCTAGCTCTTAAGAATTGTTTTAATCACAAACACCATTCATAGAAGGGATTGAAGTGTTAAAAATCCCAAAGTGACCACCAAACATGGCTCCCTAAAATTGTTGGTAATTAAGTGAAGCAGTCGAAACGGTGTTTTGATTACACAAATAAGAATTGAATAAAGCTCACTTCAATAAAACTAAAATAGTTCCAAGTTGGAGCTGAAGACTAAAAAGTCTAAAATGGATTAAGGAATATTTGTACGTGTTAGAGGACTTGAAAGCAAACAAACAGGCTAAAATTTGTCCAGTGAATGAACAAAGTTTTCTGTTCTTTGCCTTCTCAATCTGCCTTTGAATAGTATATTAACTACATCTCTAGAGGTTTGCTGCACCTAATTTGAAAGGACAATGCAGTTGGTTCACAACAAATATCATAATTACAAATCAATGTTGTTGTCAATCATTTGAACAGCAGTCATGGGAAATAGTACATTACTTTTAAGGGTACGTACTTGTTGTCAATTGTTATAATAGATGACAGTACGTACATGTTACATAGGAATACAATGAAAAGCGGTGATTCAATGAGATTAACCTCATGATATTCGGTGAGAACGAGTGTTTGAATCATTGGATTAATGAAAAGAGGTAGAGATTTTAGTGTAGAGATTAAGAAACATGTAAATAAAATTGTTATAGTTATCAATCATTCATAACAAATTGGGAGAAATTAAAATAGATAATAATTACAGGAAACGGTAAGAGTTGATGTGTGGCATGATGACATATAATCATTTATGGAGTGTTTGATTTTTGAAAACATTTTCAAAGAAAAAAAGTTCATGGAGAAAAATAATTCAAATTTTTTTTTTACTTTTGATTGCACCAAGGAAAAAAAATTATTCGAGAGAACATTTCTATTTTGTGGAGAAATTGTTGAGGAGAAGAGAGGAATCTGTTCAATGAGGCTTTGAATGTTTAGACGTTGAGTCTCTTGAGGGCTTTGAGTTGAGGAGAGAATCGTCAGTGAGTGAAAAGATCGACATGAAAACTCAATTTTTTCTTTTTCCATGAAACATCCAAAAAATAAACAAACCCTTAGAAAATATTTCTATTCATTGTAGAGCGTGGATTAAGTGATTTGTGGACCATGGACGAGCAAATATGGTCCATAACGCAGATTGTCACCACATCATCTATTTAACTCAAGTTAACTCCCTTAAATTGGGGCTTATATATAATTAATAAAAAAATAACTAAGATTTTTTTTTTTATAATTAGAAACTTAACAATTAAAATTATTTTTCCAACATCAATTCTAAAAATACAAAAATACACGGTTGAAGAAAATCTTCTAAATTAGAGGCCAAATAAAACACTTTTGGAAATTCAGAAGAACCCCTCTAGAGTGTACATCAAACTCAATACATTGAAGATTACTTATATGAGCTTTGCTAGAGGTCGAGGGAGGGAGCGAGGGATGGGTGGTAACCACCCATCCGCCTCGAGATGAGCACATCAAACTTGAGATGCGTGATGTCTCTCATCTCGAAGCGGATGGGTGGCTTCCACCCATCCCTCGCCCCTTTCCCTCGTTCCCTCCCTCGACCCCTAGAATTTTCGTTACTTATATATGATTACACAATGTATTTTTCAAGCAATCAACCATCAAGTGAAATAAAAGAATAGATGGTTGACTTCAAGTATATGCCATGAATTCTAGTTGAATTAGTATTTAACTTTTTTTTTATTTTTTTAAAAATTTTTTTTGGAAATTGCCATCCTATATTCTAGGAATAGAATATTCTAGGATAGAGCTAGCAGATCCTTAGTATTGCTTGCTAAGTCCACCATGGAAGTTAAGTTTGTAGCATGTTTTGAGGCTACAAATCATAGATTATGGCTGCGAAATTTTATTTCAGGACTTAAAGTTATTGATTCTATTTCTAAGCCGCTGAAATTATATTATGATAATACTGCAATGGTATTCTTTTTTAAACATGATGGGTGATGAGACATCAAACTGTCACTCAATCACAATCGTACACGTGGCATGGACTAACCCTAACACATAAAAAGGCTTTCAACGTTGTTTCAAGCAGACCCATGCGCAAGACTACTATTCAGCCTGTAAATCAGGCGCCCAGGTCCAAGACACACGAACCCCAGAGGCAGGGGTCTTAGGACTTGGCACAGGACAATAAAGCTCGAACAACGAATCTCAGAGCTGTCACAAGCCCGAGATCCACTCGCACGAAATCAGCTCTAGCCCAATCAAACATTGGGTCCTAAACATAGCTAAGTGTTGATGAACTCAGTCATGTATATGTAAGATCTTATGCGAGATCTTCTTCCTCCATCACGCCCTCGATCGCAGGGATAGTTGGGGAGGGAAGACTCGCTATAAGAGTCGGTGAAAATGAGGAAGAAAGGTAAGTAGGTATACACATTGCAATTTTACATACATTATTAACTTTTTTTCGAACCAATATCTAATTTAAGCATCAGAGTGTCTTTGGCCACCACAACGGTGGTCCTGGGCTTAACCACTGCTCATTTTTGCAGGTTGAATATCATCGAGATCAGCAAGGACAGATCTGAACGCATTAGTTTGGCATCGTCCGTGGGGAAGATGACAATAAATTTTCTTGAAACAAACATATAAAGTTCACTCTAAACTAAGCAAAGCATCGAGAAATGGTTGCTAGCACCAGATCTCGAGCTGAGCCAGATGAAGGTCTGGCTGGTGAAGCTCAACCACTAAGCCGAATCGATCCAATCGAGGAGGCTGAGTGGCTGCACAACCAAGTCGCAGAGGCGATCGCGGCTGCCCTTAACATGAGTTTGATTTTGCTCCACCTAGACCACTTAATGGGGGTGGTGGAAAAGATGATTCGAGAACGACAACAACGATATGAGGCCAATTGATATCCGGGAAGACTTCAGATCCAAGAGCACGCTCGGGAATGCGAAACCCCCTTTTCGCTGAAAACACAAATAGCTTACCAAGAAGGAGGCCCAGAAGAGGGTCACGAAGACCACACCCCGAGGATTAATAGGACCATGGTCGAGAACACGCTTCAACTAGGGGCATTCGACCCTAATGTCCTACACGATCTCACAGTCCCTCTACTCTCGGAGAAGATCACGAGTGCCCCTCTTCCGAATAAGTTTGTCCTACCGAAGCTCGAGTTCTAGCTCGACTTATATGATAGAACGTTGGATCCGTCATATCACTTGCGTTATTACCACCATGTGATGATGCTCAAGAAAAGTTTAAAGGCCATCTTGTGCCAAACTTTTCCCACCAGCCCAAAAACGTTTGCGCTGACCTAGTTCCACAGTTTCAACCTAGGTCCATCAGGTCATTCCAGGATCTGGCAAAGGCGTTCATCACAAAAAATTTTTGGGAGCCAACAGATTAGGAAGGGGCATCGCTATTTGCTGAGCCTCGGGCAAAAGCAGGGCAAGACCCTCAGGGAGTATATTACTTGTTTCAACGATGAGTTGACCTTGATCGATGGGTGCAACGACGAGACATTAGTCTTTGCTTTCACCTCCTGGCTATGAAGAGGTCAGTTTTACAACAACCTCGCCTTGAAGCCCTTAGCGAATATGGCAAAATTGCTAAGGAGCGTCCAAAAGTACATCACCCTGGAAGAAATGTTGGCTGCCAGGAAGGGAGGAAGCGAGCCAAAACACTCCTCTAGAGCCAAGGAATGGATGAAAAGGGGGATAGTTCTAAGCGAAAATGGGGTGAGAACCAAAGTGGGCTCAGCTAGGCAAAGTTGTTCAAGCCCAACGATTCCAGGTACCCTTACTACATCCCGCTCAACTCCAGTCTGCACGACATTTTGTCCACCATAGAAAAATGGACAGAGATCAAGTGGCCGTCAAAATTCAAATGAGATCCTTCAAAACGTGACAAGAGTAAGCGTTGCTCTAATCACAAGGAGATGGGGTCATGACACCAAGGATTGCAGGAGCCTTAGAGATGAAATCCAGTACTGGATCTAGAGAGGACGACTGAAGGAGTTCATCGACCTTGGGGACACACATCCTCAAGGCGAAGGAGCGACACATGAAGTGGGAAACATGACTCCCGATATTGTATCTGTCTCCACGGAACAAGCGAGGAGAGTCAGTACTCGAATCACTCATTGAAGAAATTCGTTCGGGAGCTGTGGGTCATATCACACTACCAACGCCAACTCGTCCAACACATACGAGAAGAGAGAGGCCATGAGCTTAACGTTCACAGAAAGGGACATGAAGGTTATCCGCTTCCTCCACATCGATGCCCTAGTCATCTCAGTAGGGATAACAAATTGGCAAGTGAGAAGATCACTAGTGGACACAGGCAGCTCCGTCAACATACTATTTTTAGACGCATTTCTGAAAATGCAACTGACGGAAGGAGAGCTGACACCTTCAAATCAA
Source organism: Berberis vulgaris (assembly GCA_963556465.1). Taxonomy (NCBI): domain Eukaryota; kingdom Viridiplantae; phylum Streptophyta; class Magnoliopsida; order Ranunculales; family Berberidaceae; genus Berberis; species Berberis vulgaris. Next base: position 23,046,170 of record OY747127.1, read on the forward strand.
GCCATGTTTGGCTTCAACGGAGAAAAATGCTACCCGGTTGGTAAAATCACACTGTCGGTAGTCGCAGGGCAGCCAAACCTACAGAGGATCCTGATGACGGAGTTTTCGGTCGTAGATACTCACTCCGATTATAAAATAATTTTTGGTCGACCTTGTTTACACCACATGGAGGCCCTTGTCTCTACCCAGCATTAGTGCCTCAAATATCCTTCAGACGACGAGGTAGGGACAATTATAGGAGACCATACTATCGCTTTGGAATGTCACTACTACTCAACTAGGTTGCCGAATAACGGAGCATAGATGACCGAGCAACAAGATCTGGATGAGGAAACCCCGAATCTAAATAGTGAGGACCTACCTCCACATTCAGACCTCAAACTTCATCCAGCCTGAGGGGAAGGCCGAACGTTGGGCAGTTGAAGGAAGAATCCGTAACAATATACCTGGACAACCCAGCTAACACAAAAACAATCTAGGTAGGCTTTAACATTGACGGAGCACTGGCAGATCAGCTACCAGCACTCTCAAAAGAGAATCAGGACGTCTTTGCCTGAACAATGAATGACATGGTGCAAAGACTTCTAAACGCCGACTTGATAATGGAGAAGTGCAAAGACTTCTAAACGCCGACTTGATAATGGAGTCTTGCTACCCATAATGGCTGGCGAACACGACCCTGGTAAAAAAAAAAGAACAGGAAGTGGAGGGTTTGCATGGAGTACACCGACCATAACAAAGCCTGCGCAAAAGAAAACTTTCTACTGCCCCGAATAGTCCAGATCGTGGATGCGACATCCGGACACAACCTAATCAACTTCATGAACACGTACTCTAGCTACAATCAAATCAGTATGAACCCGCCAGATCAGGAGAAAACCTCCTTCATAATGGACAGAGATACTGCTATCGGGTAATGCCTTTCAGACTAAAGAATGCAGAGGCAACATACCAGCACCTGGTGAATCGAATGTTCAAAGTACAAATTGGAAATACCATAGAGGTTTACATCTACGACATGTTAATAAAAAGCTTTCATTGTCCATACCACCTGGTGGACCTCCAAGGAGCACTCTCCCAACTCAGGAAATATTGAATGAAGCTCAACCCGCAGAAATGCACTTTTAGGGTTCAATCAGAAAAATTCTTGGGCTACATAAAGGTGCGCAAACGGGTCGAGGAACCACGGATCCAAACTGAACTGGGCCGTTGAAGCAAAATGGTTCGATTTTTAATATGTAAATTAGGAAACGGTCTGAATTTGTAGTAAAACGGATCAAATCTGGTTCCAAAACTTTGTATTCAAACGGTTCGGTTCCAAACCGTTTAATTACAAAGTTTTATAATTTATAATTTTTATACTTTTGTTTTAACAGTTTTGAATCCTAATGCCTAATCTCTTATTCAGTTTCTTCTACAGCAGACTCGGGCTCATTGTCATCTCCCTCTCTCGTTCTCTCCTCTCATTGTAAGTCGGAATCTTGTTCATCACAAGTCAATTCTGTCCGGTCTGTCTGTCCGTCTCTCTCTCTCTCTCTCTCTTTTCCTTTCACCGTCCTCTATGCAACTCCTAACAAGTCAAGAGATGGTTGTGCGTCGCTCTACATTCTTTCTATATACTTCTAGAGTGTATTTGTAATGTATAGAGCGAGGAAAGAGTGAGTGCCCAAAAGAAAAACGTTTACTTGGGCAACAACAGATGTACAATCAGTCGGTTAGACCTTCAAAAAGATCACCCTCTCCCATACCAATCAAACTTATAAAATTGATAAAGACTACCAACAAAACCCCTATCTCATCTCACCTAATTAGCACTTTCCGCTTTCTTTAATTTGTGTTGGTGATTTCCTCTTGTAAAATGTTGCAACTCTTCTTCGCGGTGGTTTTCTCTGTAGTTTCTCTAACGCTCTATCTCCCACCCATACGAAGCTTGAATCTCTTCGTTGAAGCAATCGAAATGATACTTCGTCAAACTACCATTTATACAAACAAAGTCTATCCGAGAGTACGAAACGCTTGTAACAGGTCTAGACTTATGTTCTACATTTCACAAGGCAGATGCCTACCTTAATCATCATCATTAGATTTCTCTCACTTTTGTTATTGCTATTCTTCTTGTTTATTGAGGAAATTCCCCCCATTTAATTGTTCTGTGTGTCCATGTTGTCATATTGAGTTATGAGGTTATGAATTGTTTTCATGTAAGTAAGTGTTTGGAATAGAGGAATTTCATATCAATTTTTCTGTTTCCTTTGTTATGTTCAAACTCTCTGTAATCGCAATTGAAAATTCTTTTTAAGGTTTTCGTTGACCGAATTGAAAATTTCCTTTTATTGATTGTTGACAAACGTAATGGAAAAAGGGTTTGTTGTTGAAAATTTGGGATTTTTTTTATTGAGATTATCATTACTTGTATCTGGCTGGCCACTTTTGGTCTCAACGAATTATCCAAACCAACCAATCAAAGGGATTGAATGACTTCCACATCTAGTCGGTACGAATTGTGCAAATCAACTCCTCTTTGACTTAGGTTATTCAAATAAATTGATGTGTAGGAACCAGACCATTCCAAATGGTTCAAGTCAGGTTTGGTCCTAATGTTTAAAATAAGAGAATTCTGACCGGATCAGATCCGTTAAATTTAAATGGTTCGAGTTAAATTTATCAAAATTTGGAACTGATCCGAACCGTGTCAACCCCTAGGGCTACATAGTCGATAAAAGGGAGATAGAGGCTGATCCAAAGCAAATTCAGACTCTTTTCGACATGAGATCACCCACAAACATTATTGAAGTTCATAGCTTGACTGGGAGGGTGGCAGCTCTAAATAGGTTCATTTCTAAATCTTCACACATATGACTCCCCTTCTTTAAAATCCTAAAGGGAAACACATAATTCCATTGGGGAGACTAGTGTGAACATGCCTTCAAGACTTGAATGTGTACATGGGAAGCACGAAGCTACTCTCAAAACCTACTCCAGGTGAGACGCTCTACCTATGCCTCTTAGTCTCAGAATATGTTGTCAGCTCTCAGCTCTGAATCGGGAAGAGAAATGGAAATAGAAGCCCGTCTACTACATCAACAAAACGTTTGATGGGGGTGGAGGCTAACTACCCTAATCTGGAAAAATTGGCCTTAGGGGTGGTGACTTCCTCAAGAAAGTTAAGACCCTAATTCCAAGCTCACTCGATAACAATCTTGACCGAGTACCCATTCTGATCAGTGTTGCACAAGCTAGAGCTATCAGGAAGAATGGTAAAATGGTTAGTGGAGCTGAGACAGTTTCACATCCATTACGCTCCGAGAACAACCATCAAGGCATAAACACTAACAGACTTCATTGCCTAGTTCAATGGGACAGGAAAATCGGGACTGAAAGACCAACAAGGAGATGAGAACCTCGAGCCACCCCCATAGGAATGGATCTTGCGATGCGGTGGGTCATCCAACGTGAAGGGCTGTGGAGCGGGGATCATCTTACACACCCCTGAAGGGGTCACCCTTAGAAAGACTATCAAAATTGGCTTCCTCGCTTCGAACAACAAAGCAAAGTATGAAGCCCTCCCAACTAGGCTTAAGCTAGCTAAAGGAATCGGAGTAGAAGATCTCACGGTGTTCAGCAACTCCCAACTGATGGTCAATCGGATGAACGATGAATTCAATGTCAAAGAACCCCAAATGATGGCTTATTGTGGGAAAACAATCAATGCCAAAAGGTGGTTCAAGAGGATACTACTTTGTCGCTGCTCCAGGGCAAACAACAAGGAAGCCGACGACCTGGCCAGAAAGGCCTCATCCGCATATAACGACTCTGACACGCTCATAAAGTTCCAGGAGAAGTTAGCCCAAAAAGAAGAAGGCCTCCACGAAACTCTCTCCATTGATGTAGAGACCATCTGGAGGAGCCCTCTGATTAATTACATAAAATACAGAGCCTTCCCAGCGGATAAGTTAGAGGCTCACAAGTTGAAAAACAGAGTGGTACGATACACTCTCCTCAACGACAGGTTGTATAGGAGATCAACGTCTGGCCCTCAACTCAGATGCCTGACCCCCAAGGAGGCAAACCAAGTCCTCCTCGAAATTGATGAAAAAGTCTGCGGGAACCACCCCGGAGGAAGGATACTGGCTCATAAAGCCCTCTACTGGGGTACTATTGCCCGAAAATGCCTCAAAATGCCAAAGATTTGGTCCGCAAGTGTGACAAATGTCAGAGGTATGCCCCGAAAACACATATGCCTGCACAGAACCTGTTTCCAGTGACAATTCCGTGGCCCTTCGTTCAGTGCTGGATAGCCATCGTGGGCCCTTTCCCTATTTCCGAAAGAAGAAAGTTCCTCCTTGTGGTAGTCGACTACTTCACCAAATGGATGAAAATGGAACCCCTCTTTAAGATAGGAGAGAATTAGATCAAAATTTTCTTTGAAAGTCTGTCGTCTGCATGTTCGAAATACCAAAAATCCTGGTAAGTGACAACAGGACCCAGTTTGAGGGTAGAAAAATCAAGCAACTTTGCATCCAATCGGGCATCAGCCATCACCTTTTCGCGCCGGGTCATCCCCAGGCCGTTGAACACACAAAAGTTACTAACCGAACTATCCTGGAAACTATCAAGAGGAAACTCGATGTAGGCAAAAGGCCCTGGGTCTGTGAATTTCCAGGCATCCTTTGGGCATACCATACCACAAAGAGGACTTCGACTAGAGAGACACCATTCACGTTGGCCTATGGGTCTCAAGCAATGGTTTCAGTAGAACTAGCAATACCTACGCTCAGAATGGAGGAGTTAAGGATGGAGGACAATGATGAAGCTATGAGAGTCGACTTAGATTGTCTAGAAAAGAGGAGAGACAAAGCTTCCGCCATAATTCCAGCCAATCAACAAAAGATGACCCAACAATAAAACAAGAGGGTCAAACCTCGAGAATTCAAAGTCAGCGATTGGGTACTGAGGAAGACCCAGCCGAAAAAGAAGAGACCCAAAAGAGGGCAAGCTAAGCTCGATCTGGGAAGGTCTGTATAAGGTGACTATGTTCAAAAGGCCAGGAACCTATTGGCTAGAAAACCTGGATGGAGAGTGTCTGAGGAGACCATGGAATGTAAAATACTTGAATAAGTATTATCAGTAAAGGTATTCTCTTTATAGATTGACATTTCATATAAATCCATTGCCCAAGAACATGCCTAGTCCGACTTCTGAACCACGATGGCACCCATGCGGGCTGCACCTTGCCCATGGACGGTTCTATGCAAACAAGCGAGTCGTGTCCATGGACCTCTCACTGCTCCAGATATAACTTATTCTAACCTCAGGACCACAATGGCACAACTGCATGGCGGGCCTAGTCTATGGACAGTCCACCGTTAGCAGGTGAGCCCAATTTTTGGTCGACTCATTGCTTTTAAGGAATATGGCCTAAATACGGGGGGCACAAGGTGCACAAGCAGCAAGCCTAGTCCTTTTCAGGATGACGACAACTTGCAGCATAAGTGGTCTAGTCCACCTCAGGAACCAAGGAACTCGAGCGCGGACCTGACCCAGTCCACTGCAAGTAGGCGAATCCAGTTTTTAGATGACTCACCGCTCTCTAAGGAACCTGGTCCGAATACGGGGGCCACAATGCGCACAATTGGCCAAGCCTAGTCTTTTTCAGGACAAAGACAACTTTCCGCATCAGTGACCTAATCTGCCTCAGAGAAGTGCAAGTTGAACCCAGTCCATGGACAATTCACCACAAGCGGGTGAGTCTAGTCCACGGACAGCTCATCGCTCCAGAAATAGCATAGTTCTTCTTAGGAGCTAAGGCAACACACATGCTAATGAGTGCAGTTCACAGACTACTTAACGCATTTAATTGCTCCAGTCCATACGAACAAAGGCAACACCCTGACCATCAATACTCAATTAAACAGTGAGTCAGAGTATGGTTCATAATCTAGTTTTAGAAAGACTATTTCACTACCACTCCAGTTCTACACAGAGCTAAGTAGCAATCCCTTAGATTGGAGTTTGTGCAGGTACCAATGACTTACTTTCTAGTCCAATAGCAAGTCATGGACAGACTGACCAGTTTGATCTTCATAGGTAACATCATGATGGTCAGAGGCAAAATATGCGAGCGCGATACGTTAGAAAGGGAAAACAAATAGAAAGCTCTGATAGTTATAAAGCTAGGGTCCTGATCGAGCCAATGATGGATTTTGGAAGACGGGCAAGGATTGTGGTTTTGTTTTTTGAGTTAATTTTGGTCTCCTAATTTAAAGAAATATTTCGGTTTGGAAAGAAAAAATGTAAATATTTTGAGGATACAAGAATCTTATATAATAAATTTTGAGGGTATATAAAATATGTGAAAATAAGTTGCAAGTAAATAAATCTATTAAACACATTAAATGAAGCCTAAATACCATGTATCTCTTAATTTCATGATGTAATTAACAATATTGTAAAAAAATCACAAATTTCACACACACAGACATTGATTGAGTAGAGAGGAAGACAAACTTAGAGATCGATTGAGGAGGGACTCAGAATACACTTCTATTTCATTTGTGCAAAAAAAAAGTAAACAAAACTTCCTCTCTCTCTTCTTACATAAAGCATAACAAAACAAAACAAACCAATACCGACATTCTTCCTTCCTTACACGGGCCCTCACTCCCAAAACCAGAATCTCCTATCCCGATCCTCCTCAATCCAACGGTCCATATTTCATCTCAAATCTAAATTTCCACCGTTGAATAAAATCTCCTCCATCTCGCCTCAAAACATTCATCCATCCAAAATAGAGCATCCCAAAAATAAAGCAAGAGCAAAGATGATTGAAGCTCAAACGTGGAAGACGAGAAAAGGAAGCAATCCCAAACTCAAAAAAGAGCAAATCGACGACATCCCCACAACCCCAATAGGCGAATCTCGCCATACAACATCAACAAACATTCTGTTCACCCTAACCATCTTAATAGCTCTCATCATAGCTTCTTGGTACTTTTTCCAACATTGGGGTTTTTATTCTCAACAAATACCTGCTTAGCTTCTATGGACCCCGGTGAGATAGCTTTCTTAAGGATTGGTTGTCCTCACTATGCTTCACATGCTTCTTCTACAGCTTGATGGCCATTCATTCTATCCGTCTCGTCCCCTTTCAACCCATTCTCTTTTATCGTCACCAGTTCTACAACTGCTTTGCACCCATAGAGAAAGACGCACGCAGAGTAAAGAGATAATTTTCGAACCAAATATCAATTTAGAGGAAATCTAAGACGGGACTAGTTTTTTCACGAAATCCTCAAAATTTTTGAATTTCAGGACCAAATGTTTTGTCAAAATAATGAATATTTCAATTTCACGAGTTTTCTTTTCGTAAAATTAAAAAAAAAATGACTTTATTTTGGGAGATTTCGCGAAATCACAATCCATACTAATAGGAGAATTTCGATCACACCCTTTACCCTCAATACCGACACAGTAATATCCTATGCGAGGAAGGAAATACCTAAATTCTCCTTCCTGCACAAAATAATTGTTGGACCATAATGTAGTGATTTATGGCCTGAGGTCGGCCTTACATGAGATCATAACACTTTGGATAGCGAAGGATGATTGTTTCTTTTTCCATAGCTCTAACAACAAAACTAAGGAAATCCTCCAAAATGGATGAAAAAACTGTTGAATTGTATTCGTTCGACCATTTTCCAACATGAACCATACACTTAAGTATTCATGTTGCTCTACCAAGAAAGATTCCCGATAGGCTGCAAAGTGTTCACAAGAACAAAGTTTTGGCTCCATGAATTAGAAAAAACCATCCAGCACTTCAGCCAATCCACAATTCCTAGCAAAATAATCATCCAGACCACCCATAGGTCAAAGTTGTGGGATTGAATGATGCATGCATTTCCTATTTATTGGACAAACCATCACCATTAATGGGCATTTATGTTCTCCATATAGAAGACGAACCGTTGCGTGGTTAGGCAACGCTCTGGGGCGACGTCATTAGATGGCTTGGGGGCGTCCAATGCGTATCCCAAGTCTTGGTATCATAAGTTCTTCCTTGACAGTCCCATCCATTCTCTATGGCTCCTATCCCAAGCAAATAACAATATACGTGTTCCTAATAGTCAAGCGAAAACTCACAAAATTCTAACTTGTGAGTCTCGAACTCGCGATTTCTCACCAAGATAGTGGATATCCGACCAACTGAGCTACAATTGTCGACATATGTATACACTTGTATCCCACTAAACTTTTAAATTTATAACACCGCCAATGTAATCAAATGTTACACCCTTGAAGTCCAAGGACGAAGTAAGAGATGTTAAAAAAGAACAAAGTGATTTTGAGATTACCAAGGTATTTATTAAATCTGTACAACTGTAAACTATATATCAATCACACGAGTAGCTTGTTACACTTGTCATTAGTAATAGTACTCTCCAGCAAAAAGGCCATATGCATGTCATCTATTAATTATGTCTCAAGAAAAATAGATGAAAATCACATTTGAGATAATTAATAATGTATTTTGATGATCATAAATCAACAATGAGATAGAATTATTAAGTAACAATAAGTGATAATAATTGTTTGAGAGCTTATTAATGCCCCCAAGTTGTAATTCCAAATTTAAGAGTTGAAGTATGGGTAAACTTTATGCATAGAATAAATATCAAATGGTTGTTGTTAAATAACACCACCATTTTTGCTGAAAGACACCATTAATGTTCTACTTTCTGAAGGTCGCCACCATCTTTTAGAAGGATATCACTACCTGCTAAAAGACACCACCAATATAAACAAAAAAAACCCTACATTTCTTCTTCATCAATCACCACCACCACACCACCACCGCTACATCTTCTCCTCTTCATCCTCCTCCCCTTCAGCACCACCACCCTGCCATCACCAATTCTTCTTCTTCCCCTTCCTCCTCCATCAATCACCACCACCTTTCCTCCTCTTCCTCCCTTCTTCTTCCTCTTCTTCTTCTCCATCAATCACGACTGCCACCTCGCTACCGCTACTGCCACATCTTATCCTCCCATTTTGTTATTTTTATTCTCCTTCTCGCCCCCTCACATCTTCTTCTTCTTCTACTCTTTTCCTCCTCTTCTCTTTCTTATCCCAAACACCACCACCACCACCACTGTCAGTCACTGGAAGGGCGAGCTAGTGGTGAGGCTGGCCGAGTGGTGTTGCTACACTGAAGAGAGAAGAAAAGGTGAGGGTGGGTGGTGGTGTCCTTTAGTAGATAAAAAAAAAAGTTGAGGTGATGGTGTTATTTAGCAACAACCATATTCAATTCATGTTCTTAGACCTTAATTTGTTCTTGGTTTACGTTGTTTATAATTTGTAGTCCGATTTATAGAAGACAAATTATATCAATTAGGGGAACCTCGTCCACAAGCGTAATAGTCTTTGTGACATTTTATTTTTGTTTATTTTTATTATTTATGTAATTATTTAATTGGGCCACAGTGAATGATACTACCATAGAGGATAACAACACCTTGGTTTCTGCTATATTACACCATAGTCCATCAACTCATATTCACCATGAGTGATTCTAGATGTCGAGGAAACTGGCGAGGGAATTGGCGAGGGAGGGTACCTCGCACGTGCCCGACCTTTGTTTCAAAAAAAAAAAAAAAAGCGGGAATTTTGTTTGAATTTCGTTGCTGAAATTTAAGAGGGAGGGAGGGACCAAAAAATAGAGAGAGAAGAGAAGATGAATCTCTCCCTCTCCCCAAACTCGACAGAGAAGAGAAGACCGGACAATCTCGTGCCGGAGAGGAGGGAGGTTTATGGGGGTGGAAGAGAAGACCGAACAATCTCCCTGCTGCTATGTTTCAGGTTCAGCTGGCAAATCAAAACCAGCTCATTGTATGATGTATACAATGAGCTTTTTACAGGGACCCCATTGAGAGTGTATGAGCAGGGACCCCATTGAGAGTGTATGAGCAGGCACCTCATTCAGATGTATGAGCAGGCACCCCATTTTGTACTAACCAGAGAAGACATAAGTCTGATGTATATGGATTTGGAGTGGTTCTGTTTGAGCTTGTTACAGGGAAGAAGCCTGTGGGAGATGAATATCCAGAGGACAGAGATACAGATTTGGTGAGCTGGGTGAGAGGGCTACTTAGAAAGAATCAGCTTTCGAGAGTTGTTGATCCAAAGATACAAGGGACCGGACCAGACAACCAAATGGAGGAAGCTTTGCGTATTGGGTACCTATGTACAACTGATTTGCCAACGAAGAGACCGACCATGCAACAGATTGTTGGGCTTTTGAAAGATATTGAACCTGTTGTGAAACCTTGAAGTAGAAGAAGCAGTTGAAGATTGTTTATTGTTTTATTTTCTTTCTTGCTAACTTTGTCTCTTAGAATTGTTAATGAAATCTTTCTATGGTTCTTCCATAGAAGAGAATGTATAGTAGTCGACCTCATCAGGATTTGTTTAGGGTATTGGAGTTTTTTTTTTCTTCTTTCTTTTGATGACATTGTTAGAAGCACAAAATCTGAATTACATAAAGAAGTTTGAACCTTGAGGATGTTATTCTACTTACTATCTTCTTTGTTTTTGTTTACTTCCATTCTTCTTTAGTTATTTTCATTTTTGTTCTTGCAGCTCCAAAAGGTTGAATGAAGCCATAGTGAAAAAGATACATACATAAACATACATTTTTGTTCTTGCAGCTCCAAAAGTTTGAACATAAACATTTTTGTTCTTTAGTTATCCTTTTGTTAGAAACATACATAAACATAGTGAAAAAGATGCTTGTGGATTGTATGAGCAGGCACCCCATTGTGTTTGCATTCAGACTGTCGATAACCATAACAGAGAGTCATACAACAAGGACAGAAGAGAAGAAATGTAGTTGTTGTTTGCATTCAGACCGTCTATAACCAAATTACATTCAAAGTTCTGAACACACTCAATGAGAGATCTGCAGAATACAAGAAGCTATGATAATGATCCCGAGTCAGTTGGAGGTTTTTCTTTGGGATGTTTTCATTTTGAGATAGAACAGAGAGACTTGAGATTTTGAGATTTTTTCTTTGGGATGTTCTGAACATATTCAAAGTGAACTATTTGGGTGAGTTCACATGTTGTCAATGCAACAACATTCACATGTTGTCAAGGAATGAGGTTTTTCTTTGGGACGTTTTCGCATGTTGTCAAGGAACGAGGATAGCTCTTCACTTGATATTGAAGTGAACTATTTGGGTGAGTTTAGAAGCAACTCGATCAGTTCCCTGTCCTTTGCATTGCAAAACTGAGTTCTTTCAAGGAGTTTGGGATGGCTGTATCTTGCTGATGCACACACTTTTGATGGTTCAACTTTAAATTCCTCAAATATTAATAACTTCTACATATCTTAAGAGGATATAGAACAAACATTTATTGGATTGCTAAGACTACCAAACATAAGGTTTAGTCGTTACATTTACTAAAAGGTGAGCAGGGAAGCCTGTAACAAGCTCAAACAGAACCATTCCAAATCCATATACATCAGACTTATTTCTTCTCTGGCTAGTACAAAATGAGGTGCCTGCTCATACATCTGAATGGGGTGCCTGCTCATACACTCTCAATGGGGTCCCTGTAACAAGCTCATTGTATACATCATACAATGAGCTGGTTTTGATTTGCCAGCTGAACCTGAAACATAGCAGCAGGGAGATTGTTCGGTCTTCTCTTCCACCCCCATAAACCTCCCTCCTCTCCGGCACGAGATTGTTCGGTCTTCTCTTCTCTGTCGAGTTTGGGGAGAGGGAGAGATTCATCTTCTCTTCTCTTCTGATTTCTTCTCTCTCTGTTTTTTGGTCCCTCCCTCCCTCCCTCTTAAATTTCAGCAATGAAATTCAAACAAAATTCCCGCTTTTTTTTTTTTTTTTTTTTTGAAACAAAGGTCGGGCACGTGCGAGGTACCCTCCCTCGCCAGTTTCCTCGACATCTAGAATCACTCATTCACCATACAGAACCCACCCAACAAAATCATTATTCCTTCCTCTCCAATTCGAACCCATACCATGCTACCACCAGTCCCTTTCAACCTATCTACACTCTGTTCCACCTTCATCATCAACCCCCTCCCATCACCTCAATTATGACACCCTCTTTTCCATCTCCATTAGGGTTAATTCCAGGTAACTTGTTACTAGCTCCCAAAAGCAAAGGGACTTCAGTAGAGGAGTTCACACAAGAGGCTCATCTCATCCACCACATTCATAAAAGCCACGTACTATCTGACATGGATGGAGCACCCTCTAGTATTCATGCCACCTCACACTAGCATATCCTAAGCAACCTCAACTCCAGTGACATAGGTAAACTCGGAATCACAAGAACTCTACACTAGCCATGCTCCAGATGGACCCACCTTCTTTACTGCTTTCTCCTATGACAAAACCACGTAGTGTTGTTATCACAAGAAACTGAGAAATCAGTAAGAGAAATGATGGTATTAAAGTGAGAAAACGAAAGTTGGAGATGGTTTCCTCTGGTCCACTCATAGGTTCTGATCCCATGAGGCCCATCTCAGAGGTTCAGTCGGGAGAGATGAAACAACAAACTACTTTGTCTATTTGGGTCGAACACCTATATGGACTATATCTCTTCTATCTCCCACAGTGTTCAACATAATAGGAGCATCAAGGCCCACCTCAGTCCACCTACAACTATTTTCCAGACTACCGACTCAGCTAAACCTTTGATCAGTCCACTATAAATCTAAATCCATCTTCTAAGGTAGTGGCGATCGCCAACTTGGGGTCGCTTCAGTATGCATGATATTTTCTTGAAATGCAAGGGGCATGGGGTTTCTGTGCATTCTGGAACCTAAAGGCCATTTTCTGCAAGTTCAATTTAGACATCATTTTTTTATCTGAAACTAAAGCCATCACAACTAAAATGGAGCGCATTCGTCGAAGGCTTGGATTTACACATGGAATCTCAGTGCCAACTAGGGTCAATCTAGTGGCCTTGCTCTATACTGAAAAGAAGGTATTCACCTAACCATCATCCCTCTTGTAAATATTATTAAAATTGTACTATTGATAATTATCTTGTTCAATCTATTTGGTCGATTATTTTTGTGTGTGGGGAACCAAATCTCTCTATTCAAGGCCATTTTTGGAACAGTCTGTCCCACATCCTTGAAAACATAACTCTCTCAGCTATTCTCATTGAAATTCTGAACTCTATTTACTACCAAAAGACAATCTGGGGGGCAGAAGACCTATTCGTTAAAACTTTAGGCATCTTAGAAAATTCATTGACTTCCCAGTCAATGGTTCATATTTTACTTGGAAAAATAAATGCAGAGATAAGAACGGGGTTAAAACTAAACTTGATTGGATTCTGATGTTTACTGACTGGATGACTTGTTTCCCTTCAGCTATTGCAAATACTATTTACACTTTGGCTTCCAATCACAGAGCTATCTCACTTCAACTGATCTCAAAAGTAAATCAGGGCCCAAAACCTTTTAGATTGTTTCACATGTGGACCCAAGACCCCCGGTGTTGTCATGTTATAGAATCTTCCTGGGGTCCTTGCCACCATCCTCTCCCATCTCATAATTTCTATCTTAAGACAAAAAGACTCGGTCATTATCTCACGAGATGGAATAGAAAAGAATTCTGAAATATTTAACAATGCATCTCGGACACCCAAGGGACCTTGATAAACTTCAAAATATCACTCACTCTAAGGAAAATGTCGCGGCCACCTTGGTTCTTGAGGACCATCTCTCCGAACTTTATCTTAGAGTAAAACTTTTCTAGCGTAACAAATCCGGAAAGTCCTGGCTCGTCGAAGGAGATAAGAACGAAGTTCTTTCATCTTGCCTTCATGCTCCATCGGAAGAGGAATCTTGTCCTTCGCCTAAAGGATACCTCTAACCAATGGCACTCTGTCCAAGAATCTGTAGGACAAATTATTGACCACCACTTTAAGGATATCTTCCACTCCTTATGCCATCCCAGTACCCTGAGATCCGTTTTCTCTTCGAACCTTCATATCTTCATAGGATAATGAGACCCTTATTAAAATCCCTAGTACAAAGGAAACCCATACCATTATCATTAGTATTGATAGTCACAAAGCCCCCGGGCCTAATGACTTCCATGCTTTCTTTTTCCAGCATTACTGGGAAACGATCAAACATGATGCGATTGAAGTGATTCAAAAAATTTTCACCACCTGGAGTCTAGATCCGAAGCTTAATGAGACATTTATCGCCTTGATCTCCAAGATCACAAATCCACCACACCTGACAAATTTCACACCATTGGGTTTTGCAATGTCATCTATAAAGTCATCTCGAAGATCTTGGCAAACCGAATGAAACCCTTGTTGGACGCCATCATATCCCCAAACCAAGGAGCATGTCTCATAGGTCACTCAATTGCGGACAATGTTAGTTTACCATATGTAACTTTCTTTCAAATGAAACATTGTCGCAAAAAGAAATAAAGGTGGATGACTATAAAAATTGACATGGCCAAAGCATATGGCAGAGTTGAATGGTCATTTTTGCTCCAAATTCTTGAGAAATTAGGTTTCGCTCGAGGTTGGATCCAAATGATTGAACAATGTATTTTCACCTCTTTACTCCAAGTCTTACTTAATGAGTCTCCTATCCCTACTATCAAACCCACTAGGGGCATCAGACAAGGAGACTCACTTTCCCTGCACATCTCGATCCTTATGACGAAGGCTTTATCCATGCTCCTTGCTCAAGCAGAAAATGGGGACCTTATCAAAGGCATCCGGATCAGGCGCCACTCCCCTTCAATCGGCCACCTGCTGTATGTTGATGATCTCATTTTTTTTGTCGAGTCTCTCTTGTTGAGGCTCACTCGGTCAAGAAGATACTCCATCAATACTATTTGGCCTCGAGTCAAGAAATACACTATGACAAATCGTATGTCTTCTACAGCTCAAATGCCCACTCGAAACACTCCAAAATGATTCGTAGAATCCTGAGATCCAAACTTTATAACCTGAAAGACAAATACTTGGGACCCCGTACTACTGTCCAAAAAGAAAGCTTATGATTTTCAGTTCCTGAATGATAAAGTCAACAATAAGCTTTCAAGCTGAAAATCGAAAGTCCTCTTCCAGGATGGTAGAACGGTAATGATTAAAGTAGTCTTAAATTTGATACATGTTTATACTATGCAAATTTTCTTTCTTCCTTGCTCTATTACCACCAAATTGGACAAGTTGGCCAAGAATTTATGGCGGAACAGAGTGATGGATAACAAAGTCAGACATATATGTACTTGGGATCATATTACCTTGCCTCAACATCTTGGGAGCCTCAACATTCCTTCTGGCCGGAATAAAAACCTGGCTCTAATGGCAACAAATTTGTGGCAGACCATTTCCACACCTCACAACCCACGTGTTCTTCAACTTAAAGCTTTTTACTTCTACAAAAAGAACATGTTCCAACTATCCAAACCAACCACTATAGCCTCATTTGCCTGGTGAGGCAATCTGACCACCATTTCTAAAATGAAACGCCATTTCATCTAGCAAGTCCTCTTGGAAGATCAGATCGACATTTGAAAAAATTGTTGGGTTAAGCCAGGCCTTATCCTTGCTGATTGCCCACCTTTACCTTATAATTCTTTTGATTTCAGCTCCATCCCTGATTTCTGGCTTCCTTCCTCTGGCCAGACACCTCAATGGAATACGACATCATGTCCATTTTTTCCCCGCTAGCTAGAAATATCCTGGATGTTACTATCAGACCGACAATAAATCCTGACAAACTCACCTGGCTGTTTGACAAACAAGGACTCTTCTTAGTGAAAAGTGCAACATGTGCTTTCACCTCTGATCAACTTGAAAGTTCCACTTCTAATGCACCAACTCTGCACTCTCGGGATAAACAATTCAGATAACTTTGGAAAATCGAAGCCCTCATAAGTTCTCTTTTCATACTCTCTGAAAAATCAGCCAAAACATTCTCCCAACCGTATCCAACCTGTCTAGGCTTCACACGCCTACCAATGACTGTTGTATCTTTTGCCAGGAGCACATAGAGGATGTCAATCACCTTTTCTTCCTTAGCCCTGTCATCTCTATAGTTTGGCACCTTAATCCTTCCCTATTAATTGTTTCAACACCAATTTTAATCCACCGTCCATTCCCAAGTTCTTTACCTACTTTTGAAAGTTAGTCAAGACCCATCCTGAGGTCAAAAATGAAATGCTATCTTAGTTTACGATAGTGCTCCATACAATCTGGATAACTCGTAACAATTGTATTTTGGAAAGCCAATTTCACTCCTCAAGCGTTCATCACCACTTGCACCTAGATTTGGTCATCTTGGCGCAGTCAGTGGTCCACCATCTTGAACCCCAGGGCAGGGATAACATCTTTACACCAGGTTAACAAAACAACCACCTCTCTCACTCCTATCTCGGTATAGGTTAGACCCACAGCCATGGCTTGCTCCACCATGGCTAATCAAGCATGGGTGAACATGATACAAGCTCAACTCACTTCAGCTCGGAACCATATAATCAACTCTACCTCATTTAGAATGCAGGCTCTCCCATATCATTAAGACCCTGATTATGTAACTGTTACTTATGATGTGAGTTTCTATCCTTCTTCTCGATAGGGCGCAGTAGGCGTGTATGTTGTGGATTTAAATGGAACGGTGTTGGCACAGGTGACGAGTCCTATTTCAAGGAAAATTCTCAACAATACCATAGCGGAACGTCAGACTGCAGAGACAACCCTTCTTCTGATTCAGGCTAACCACTGGAGCACAAGACTTCTCTTGGGGGACTCTGGGATTCTACATACTATTTTGCAGGAGGATCACGGTCAAACGACCACAACCATGTGTTAGATGTGGCGCCCCTTTATTTTGAATATTTGAATACTTTTAGATCAACACAAACAATGATTTTGTAAATTTAATTTTCGGGACCTCAATGTTGAGGCCCACTATTTAGCTGCTATTGCTGGACATCCATTATATAACCATATTATATGATATTATTGGCGGAAAATGACTTTTAAAGCCTATTTTTCACAAACTAGATAATTAGATACTGTAGTTGATGTAATGACTAATTGTGCCTAATTTTATACTTTTATGACCAACAATGACTTTTTCATTAACCCAGGTTAACTCATAAAATTATAGGACATATTTACCCTTCCTAAACAAATAAAAAAGCTAATTTTATACTTTTATGACCAACAATGACTCTTTTATTAATAATTCTAGTTTTTTTGTTAATTTTACTTTTTTTACCCTTAACCCCTCCCATTATTTGTAGACAACAAATGGCTACAAATAATTTCTTTAACTACAGTTTGAGCAATTATTTTATGTCATTTGTTAGCTACAGATAACTGCATTAATATTGTTATGTTAGCATTTTTTTATTCATGAATGTTTTGTTATTCTGAATGTGTTTGTATTTGACCGGTTGTGAAAGTATATACGAGTTTGAAGGACATTTTTTTGTTTGTTTCAATTAATGTTTGCTTCAATTCTCAGTCACTATTTAATTTACATGAAATTATCTTATTCAATATTGGTTTCCATTTTACCTATGAGGCTATGATCATGCTCTGTGGTTGATAGCTTATGTCTAAATAGCGATAGAGAATAAAATTTATTACCTTATAGGTACTGATGCATTGAAGAATAGCAAATCAAATTTCGATAGTGAAAAAATTGATTTATTAACTACATTATGGAATAAGAAGCAATGATAACTAAAATCAAATTTTTAATCATCATCAAGAAAGGTAATGCACGAGTAGCTGTAAACTTTTCTAATCAAATTTATGACAAGTTAATAAAATTAATTTGTTAACTAATTAAAACCAAATTTGTAATCATCATTAACTACATTATGAAAAATTTACCAAACATTAGTATAATAATTTGATTAACTTGGCGATCAGTGAAAACTTATAATTAGTTGTTCATTAATAAAATAGTGCATGTTGGTCATAAAAGTATAAAATTAGGTTTTATATTTGTTTAAGAAGGGTCAAGATGTCCTATAACTTTATAAGTTAACATGAATTAGTAAAAAAGTCATTGTTGGTAAAAAAAAATATAAAAGTAGAAACAAATTAACCATTATATCTAAATGATCTATTTTGTAAAGAAATAGGCCTTAAAAATCATTTTCCATATTATTAATCAAAAACCTTTTTAACAAAAAGAAAACAATGCAATGCATGCCTAGGATCGAGAAGCCAATATAAACCTCAGAACATGCCTAATCAAACACTATTCTCTGTTAACTTATAATATAATTTTTTTTTAGAAAGCGAGGTGAATTTTTATAGGATCCCATAACCTATCACAATAAGAAAGTAACCATGTCGCCGGCGAGTCTCGAACCTAAGACATGGGGGATAAATCCACACAACCCTAACCACTCGACCATAACAGCATTGGCTATTTATGTCATATTTTGAGATCTTCATTTCTACAAAGTTTCCGCACTCTGCTATGGACATCAAAATGCCTTTATTATATAAAAAAGCTCTAAGCGTTACTTCTTTAATGATGAGTTGCTACATTTTCTGGCAATTGGGGATTTCAATTATTTGATGAATGAACTATGTAATACATACACATATCACTCCCGACCACAAACAAAGCACCCATGAGCGAAGAAAAAGAGCATATATATGAAATAGTGTAAGTCGTGTATTCAACTATTGGAGTAGAGGATATTAACACTCCTCAAATTGGTGTTTGATGTTCAATCAATTTTGTGGATTAAAGTCTGGAGAAATATCTAGTAAGGTCTAGCCCTCCTTGATGGTCCCATCTCTTAATTGCGTTCCCACAATACCGCCCTAAGTATCTTTCAGTTGGACCCATCACTTAAATTGCCTTCACCGTATATCTGTTTCTTTCTTGTTTTTATTTTTTCTCACAGGGGACCACTTTGTCCTGGCTTTCTCCTGTTACGTTATGATCAAGGATTGTGATTTTGTTTTTCGAGTTAATTTTAGTTCCCTGATTTTAAAAAATATGTTCTTTTGTGTAAAAAAATGTAAAAATTTTGATAGTGATTTTGAATTTAACAATATAAGTTATGCATTTTAAACTCTTAAATACAGTATAAAAAATCTCACACGATTTGTAGTGTCATTCAGACTATGTATTACATAAGAATCACTGACATAATAAATTTTTAATACTAAAATAACATTATAGCAAGTTAAAATATACGGAGATTAAAATATTTATTTCTTTTCTCAAGAAAATTTCGACATATTTCGAATTTCAAAAGAGATTTTGGTAACTTTAAAATAAAACATTTCGTGAAATCACATTCCTTGGTTATGATAAAAAAGACATGACTTGTGTCACTTTATATTTTAACTTAATCCTCAATAATTTGTATGAGTAAAAATTGGTTCCTAAGTAGGTATCACATTGCGATCAGTAATTAAAACGACAAATGTAATTATGCTATACCTTATTCTTGATGTATGGAGGAACTAGCTTTTTTGGGTCCAAACCTCATTGGGATGGGCCAAAATCATATACAATATCTTAGCTTATGGTGTGCCAAAATCACTTTAATCTTTAAGTTTTTACTATTCTTGGTGCATATCTTTACGCTGGTAATTAAGAATTGGGAAATGTGAGGCGCTTTTCCTGTGTATTAAATGGAGAGTAAGGTCAGATTTTGAATTCAATATTAATCTTCCATATCTCATAGATGGTAGATCTTAGAGACATAGCTAGAATACAAAGAAGTAAAATTCATAGATGGGCCAAAATGAATTGTAAATTTTAAGGGGGTGGACCAAAATGACTTTAATCTTTATGATATTACCATTCTTGGGTGGATATAATTATTAATAAAGAAATTCTAGGTAGCCTGGGTATTGCTGTCGGGGGTGAATTTTACATTTTTGCCCTCACTCTTTAAACATTAAAGAGGGGGGACAAAAATGTAAAATTTGTTTCCTAGGCAGCAATACCCAGACTGCCTAAAATTGCTCTTATTAATAACATGAGTGCTTCTAGGGAGTCTGGGTCTGCTGCCTGAGTTTGCAGTCTGGATGGCATTTTTATATTTTACCCATGCATTTTTAACTACTCTTTAAATATAACAATAACAAAAGATGGATAAAAGGATAATTTCACACTCCCTCTCCCTCAGACTGCAAAACCAGGCGGCAAACCCAAACTCCCTATAATTATTCTAATAACATACATACCTACAATCAGAGCATACATTTATATCCATCAATGAAGTACCATTTGTTTATAGTAACAATTTTATGGGAATCAATATCTTGATGAGGCAATGCGTGTCCAATTAGAGAGGCCTCATCTGTACATGACAGCCCAGACGCGGCCAAAAAATATGTACTTTTCTAATTAATACCTACGTCTTAGTTTTATGTATTTAATGCATGTCCCCTCCTCATTGGTGATTCTAGGACCTCATCAAAGAAGCTCCACTCACAATCTGCCACAAAACAAAAATCTTGTTAAAGACTTTGCTTGAATTAAAGAGATAGATCAGATCCCATTCAAAACTACTTGTGACAGTGAGGTGTTGGCTACAGACGTTTACTCTTTTTTTTTTTTTTTTTTTTTTTTAAATTTCTTTTGGTATTAAGTTTATTCACAGGGCTCTCAACATCCAAAAACTCATACTCTACAAGATTCGGTAAAACTTAAGTGCTGTAATATTAAGTATTAATACATTTGTTGTTTTACAAAAAAAAGACAATGAGGTGTTAATTGATTTCATACGTTAAATGAAAATATATGCCCCCTACAATAAATAGTTAATTGTGATGTACATTCATCATTAATCACTATTGCACTTACCTCCTAAGACTAGCAGTCAACGTGCATTGACAGTCAGTTTTCAAAAAAGATGAACAAAATACCATTGTCAAATCACAGGCTGAGATTGACTATTTCTTATCTCGAACATCTCGTCTCGAAGAAAATCCAAGAGCTCAACTAAAATTGTAATCGTATCTCGAGAAAAATTCAATAATTGATTAAAAAATTGTATCTCAAACATCTCATCTCGAAAAAAAATTGTAGGGTCCAGTTGAAATCATAAACAAATCTCGAAAAAAAATGCCTGAATTAAATCATATACGCATCTCGAATAAAATTTAACAGTTGTTTTAAAAAAAAACTTCCCCCTTCTTTTTCTTTCTCCTCCTCTTCCTCCCCCTTCTTCCTTTTCTGTTTCCTAGCCTTGCCGCCACCCTCCCCATCCCCCTTCCTCCTCATCCCCATCTGTTTCACAGCCCCGTTGCCACCTCCCCATTCATCTTCCTCCTCTATTTCGTCACCCAAATCCATAATGAACCCACAACAACTCTGCAACTATTCCACAACAACTCGACGAAAAATAAAAATTTGGACTCTAACTCCATCTCATACTTTTGAGACTGTAATTGGACTTCTGTCAACAATTGTAGCTTGGATAATCTATGGAATTACTTCATTTGAATAGAAGAACCATATTATGCTTTTCCAAAAAGAAAGTGACCGTTTTCTTTGCTCAAAATGATCATGAAAAAATCACTCCTATTGAACAAATGATGAATAATTTGATAAAATCAAACAACCCAATCTGAAACTAAGGCAATGAACAAAATCTACTAGTGTTATCCAAACAATAAACAGCGGAAATATGATATCTATGAGAAACTTAGCAGCAATGCAATGCATCTTGATGATGATCGTAAAAACAACAGAGATGAACCCCGATTGAATTGAAAGAGAATCAAGAGAAGATTACCTTGAATCAAATCGGTGTAACCCCGATTGAATTAAAAAATTGACTCACAATTCATCCCTACACTTCCCCCACACAACCAAACCTTCCATTTGTAGATTTTTTTCTTCTTAAAAACCAGTTTATCTATTTTTTCTATCTCTTATTCCATTATTATGGATTTGGGTGGAGAAACAGATGAGAAAGTAGGGGGAGGAGGAAGAAGGAAGTGGCGATGGGGCTGCGAAACAGAGGAGGAAGAAAGGGGAAGAGGAAGGAGAAGGAGGAGGAGGGAAGATGAGGAATGGGGAGGGTGGCGGTGGGACTGTGTAACATAGGAAGAGGAAAAAGAAAGGGAATTTTTTTTTTTTTTTTAATTTTTTTACGGCTGTTAATTTTTTTTCAAGATGCGTATATGATTTAATTTTGGCCCTACAATATTTTCGAGATTTGTTTTTTATTTCAACTGGACCCTAGATTTTTTTCGAGATGAGATGTTTGAGATACAATTTTTTTTATCAACTGTTGGATTTTCTTGAGATATGATTACGATTTCAGTTGGGTCTTTGAATTTTCTTCGAGATGAGATGTTCGAGATACGAAACAGTCAACCTCAGCTTGTGATTTTTCAAGGGTATTTTGGTAATCTGTTTTGAAAAGTGGCGGTCAAAGCACGTTGACTGCTAGTCTTAGGGGCAAGTGCAATAGTGATTAATGATGGGGGTGCACATATCAGTTAGCTATTTATTGTAGGGTGCAAATAGCAATTAACCCTTGTTTTAAATGACAACTCTACGTGCGCGGATATTCAATATTATTTTATTTTATTTTATTACAACAATTCAAAAATAAGCAAAAATTATTATTGAATCTTTAACAAAAATAATTGTATATAATTTTAAGATTCTATGTATATTTTATAAATAAATAAGAAACTTCAAATAATTTATGTTAGGGGTATTCAGCGTTTGAGAATGACTCGTTTTGATTGTTAAAATGTAAATGTAGAGAGCAAAATGGAAAATTCATGTTTACATGAGTTTGTTTTGAATGTAACTAATTTAAATATAGAGGGTAAAATGGTAAAAATATTTAATAATATTCTCATTTGAATGACATAAATATCCCCTTCACTTCTTACCCAATTTTAATTTTTCTTGTAAATTTCATAGAGCTGGGAGGGGAAAATTAGATATAAATATCAGGTTAAATACATATTTACGATTGCCCCACTGTTCATTTGAGGGAACTGGCCGGGGTTATAATGTTGAGATTTGATGGGAGTGAATATATATTGATTAGAGGCCCCATCTGTACATTGACAGCCCAGACTCTGCATAAATATGTACTTTTCTTAATACCATTACAGGAATCTTAGTTTTATGCAATACATATCCCCTTCTCAGTGGTGATTGTAGGACCTCATCAAAGAAGCTCCACTCAAATCCTCCACAAAACAAAAATATTTTTAAAGACTTTGCTTGTATTAAAGAGAAAATGAGGTAAATCAGATCCCATTGAAATATAAATATATAATGAACATTTGAAGTAAATAATGATGACTGTGTACTTGTCAAAATATCCCTCGGATAATTTCGAAAGAAACGTGTGATTTTCCACTTGAAATATTCTACTTCGCAACCAAACATGAGGTTATCTCTTGGGTGATTTATTGATTAGATAGTGAGAAATAATCTAATACCTTAAATTATTTAAAATTCACATTTGTATTATTTTACAATTCTTGTATTATGCCTGGTAAAAAATTGTGCTGCAATAATATTTGTAAAAAATAGAAAAATATGTTTTCAAGCCCAAAAGATGCAACACATGTGCATGCACATCATATAGTAATGTATACGAATTGTTTTGCTCAATTAAAGTTCCTAGAGAACTTCCATGTGCAAAGAAAATTACACCAATCACCCATATTTATGATGAGGGGTTCAAATTACCTTTTCTCTTTTGCATCCTACCTCACCTCCCTTATGATTTGTATGGTTCAAAATTTTAGAAGACCTTTTTTCTTCAAAGGACATGATCAATTTTTACTGCTAAACTACTCTAGAAAAGTTTTGCTTTGGTTGATATTGACTATGTCAATAATAATTAAGTTGAAGAATGTAAATAAAAATTAGTTGATAAAACTTGTGGCAGATGATATCACAGTTTCAAAGTTTAAACCCTGTCTACAATATATTAATAATAAAGAGTCTTTAAAAACCCTTTTTTCATTGGGAAAAAGAAAACAAATAATTCATATTGCTGGCATGTTATTTAATCTCCAAGTAAAAGTTCATGGCATTAGGTATTTTCATGCTTCATTCTGGTTAGGCTATGGGAATTTAATTTGGAAATTAACATTGTCGAATGCATTAGTTCTGTAAATAGAATATTAACAATTTTAGCCAGCCTTGTTTGCTAGCATTTTTTTTTAGTCTTTTTTGAGTTTTTTACACTTTACACCCCTTCTATAGATAGTGTTTGTAATTGTGTTTTATAAAGGATAAAAAAAAAATAAAAAAAAACTAGCAACCATTGCTGGCTAGACTTATAAAACATTGACCTCCTCCCTATGAAAATACTAGTTAAAGTAAGATTTTGAGAAGGTTAGTTTAGAGGGTCAGAAGGTTAAAATATATCAAATCAAAAGGCATTGAACAAGAGCAAGATTCCTTCAAATATATCACCTCAACCTATCACAATAAGAACTTAGCCAAAACTATAGAGGTTACAAGAATTTATTAGAGTGTGAGATTAAGCAAGTTTTCTACTTTTTGGGGGAGGAGTGTTGATTCATGTGACTAAAACAGAAAGGGTGAGAGTACAGAAGAAATTCAACTCCACTGCGGACTTTGGCTAGCTCTATCTAATTTGACTATTTTTAAAGAAAAAGTTAAATAAAAAGCCAGGTGAGTCAGAGTGGTAGATCAGTAGGTGAAAAAAGCTAAACCCACATTTCCACCTCCCCAGCCCCTCATAAGTCACCATGTATATAAACACTCACATGTTCATGGAACTTTTTGTTAGATAGCTCAAGAAAGAGGTCAGAAATAAAGATCATCATAAACACATAAAGAAGAAGAAGAAGAAGAGATCAATATCCATCATCACTGGGAGAGAGGTGATCTATAGTAGAAGTTAAACCATGGGAAGACCACCTTGCTGTGATAAGGTTGGTATCAAGAAAGGACCATGGACACCTGAAGAAGATATCATTTTGGTCTCTTACATCCAGGAACATGGACCAGGGAACTGGAGATCAGTGCCTACTAACACTGGTAAACGCAACTTACTTCATGCTCATGTTCCTTGTTTTGTACTTTTTTTTTTTTTTTTCTTCTTCTCTCCAATGGATATAATTCAACATGGGTTTTCTGTTCTCTAGATATACACGTTGAATCTTTTTGTACTACTTGCAATCATGTTTTTGGATGGACGGGGTATTGAAAAAACTTATAAAATCATACAAATATAAGTTTTCTGTTTAATAATGAATGAGTTAGGGTTTATTTATCACATTTCATGTACTTTTTATTTTAAATTTTTTATAAAGTTTTTACTCAATAGGTATTGAAGAGACGCATCAAATCAACATTTTTTCATTGGGTACTGGAAGTATCACCAAATCTAACATTGGTTCTTAGATTTATAGTGAATTTATTTCATATTTCAGAGCTGCTCAGTGTTTTTTTCCCTTGGAACCTAATAAACATGGGTATTTTGTTCTCTAGTCAAATGTATTTTGTTGGATTTCGTCGATATTCTTTTATCTTGTTTTTGTTAAGAGATACTCACTAAATCCAACATAATGGATGCATATATCTTGTGTCTTTTAGTTGATCATATGTAGGATTTCAATTAATTGTGGTTTTATCTGAGTTTGTCTGTTTCGAACTTTCAGTCTAAATCATGAAAGTTTATTCTTGTGTCTATAAAGGGCTGTTGAGGTGCAGCAAAAGTTGCAGATTGAGATGGACTAATTACCTCAGGCCAGGAATCAAGCGCGGTAGTTTCACACCTCATGAAGAAGGAATGATAATCCATCTACAAGCCTTATTGGGCAACAAGTAATTCTCCTGACGGTGTATTCCTCAACTTACTTAAAAAATCAGAAAAAAAATAAAACTGAATTTTTTTTTGTTGTTAAAGTAGCTCAATTACTATTATTTTTCTTTGTGTGGACTCATGAGGAATAGTTTTCTTTTTCTAATGAATTTTAATCTCCTTAGATGGGCAGCAATAGCATCCTATCTTCCACAAAGAACAGACAACGATATAAAGAATTACTGGAACACCCATTTGAAGAAGAAGATCAAGAAGTATCAATCACCAATGGATCCTCATATTATTGGATTGAACTCAACCACTAATACTCAGCTTATGACTACCTCCACCAAGAGCGACATTGAGAAGAAGAATAGTGGTTCCACCTTTACCAACCAAGCTTCACTACTTAGGTACAGTCAAACCACTACTTACGCTTCAAGCACAGAGAACATTTCAAGACTCTTGGAAGGTTGGATGAAGTCTTCTCCCAAAGCTAAGGTGCAAGAAAACGATGAGGACGATAACAGCAACAACAGCAACAACAACAACAACAACAACAACAACAATGGTGATGGTCTGGACTCCACAACTCATATGCAATGCAACCAAGCTAATAAAGTTGAGCAAGAAAGCTGTGATCTCATCTCACATGAAGAATTTGAGACTCTCTTGTCAATTGACAACATAAGCAGCATGGGTTGGGACAAGTCGTCCTCTGACTCTACCCTTAATGGGCCTCAAATCATTCACGGGCCTCAAATCGATGACGAAAAAGCCCAATCAATGTCGCTCGATATCAAGCACATAGTGGAGAATCAAAACCCATTGTCATTTCTAAAGAAATGGTTGTTGGAAGAATCAGGAGGACATGTAGATGGAATGATGGAGTTGGCTACAATGTCTGATATTTTTCCCAATCTATGATGATGGATGGTTTCTCCATGTGTTTTGCATGATAAAAATAAACATAAATGCATAAGCTCTCTTAATTAGTTTACTTGCCTAGGGTTCTATGTCTTTGGATAATAATTATCCACCAAATGTAAGTATAGAGCTAGCTATTACTCGTGCATTGACAATAAATTAAATAAGGATGTAATTTACCTTATTCTATTTAAAATTTTGCTTATTTACATTAAATATCACGTTGCTTCATAAGAGTCAATGACAAGATAACTACCATAGTGTCAACTAGGGGTGGGCATTTAGGACCGAAAACCCAGACCGAACCGACAACCGGACCGATCGGGTCGGTTCGGATCGGTTTTAATTAATTATAAAAGTTTCTGTTGTAAAAGCCCGGCCCGACCCGAAGTTTCTGGTCCGGGCCTCGATTTCCATTTCTGAAGCCCGTCGGGTAACCGGGCCGGCCCAGTTTAAATAGTTAACTTAAAATAACAACATTTGTTTCTCAAGGTTAAATAGCTAGAATTTCTCCATTTGTTTTGTTCATTGAGGATTCAAAATTGAGAACTATCCAGTATCCACACACTTGGTAGGCACAAGATCACGAACGAGATCGACCGAACTATCCAGTCTCCTCACAGCGAAGGCGAAGCCGCGGAGGCTTCTTCGATCTTCTCACAACGCTTCTTCTCTTCTGCTATCGACGCTTCTTCTCTTCTCACAACGACCAACGCCTATTCTCTTCTCACAGCGGAGGCGGAGGCCGAGCCAACCCTCCCTTCTTCTTTCTCAGCGAAGGCGGAGGCCGAGCCGCCTCCCTCTCCCCTCCCTTCCCCGCCTTTCCCTAGATCAGATCTGATCTCAGATCTTTGATCAGATCTGAGATCTGGACATTTTTCACTGAACTACAGAATGTGACGTTTTTCTTCATTGACCATAATAACTTGTTTCACTTCTGCTGACAAAGGGACAAGCAAATACTCTGCTGAACGTTTTAGCTATATTTGCATTAATGTGTTCGGCTGAACGTTTAACACCATGGCATTATGGAGTAACAAAGTTTGGTTTTCAATATCAACAGGCTGAGGGGATTTCTTAATGTATATTTGCATTATTGTGTTCGGCTGAATGTTTAACACCATGGCATTATGGAGTAACGGAGTTTGGCCATTTTGAATGTTGCTCTTAGGACCGAGACCGGCCCGTATTTCGGTTAATTGGGACCTCGGTTAACCGGTCAACCCGGTCCGATTTCGGGTCTCATAAACACGGGCCCGAATTTCTCGGGCCGATTTTCAGTTTTTACATTTTGGGCTGGTTATCCGTACTTGCCCAGCCCTAGTGTCAACTAATTTACTGAAAATGTTCTTTGTGAATCAGTGCAAAAAACAATATTGCTTAAACTTTTAAAACTAATATAGGTTGAGTGAAGCGTTATTGTAAAAATGTATGACTAGATTATAAAGTTGTGCATATTGGATTGTGAGTGATCGATGAAATTAGATAATTCAAATGCAATCTTGAAGACTCAACCAAAGGCGTCAATGCAAGAAGATGAAATCAAGTCACGCGCCAATCAAAGTCAAAGACAAAGTCAACCATGGATGAAATCAACTCAAGAGACCAAGTCAAAGATATGAAAACCGATCCAGCAATGTCAAACCTTCAAAAAGACAAGTCCAAGATGCGGTTAAAGTCCAAGAATGTGGACCAAAATAATGATAATAAATTTGCAAAATATGTCAAAACAATGTAAAAATATACGATGGAATTATAAAAAGTATATTAAGTGATTGGGATAAGGTCAATGCTTTGCAAATTCATTTTCATGATATTTAACTCACGAAGACCAGTTTCAAAGTCAAAGTTATGAAGACCAGAAATAACAAAAACAACTTATGGATGACTAAAATTCAAATGAAGTGTAAAAACTATTTTAAGGCAAACTTTCACATGGGAATATCATCTAGAGAATATTCCCTCTTGAGACATACCCATCTGCCAATAGTAGATGTCCATGTCAAGTACAAAGACGAGTTGCCAATGGTAGCCTGGTTGGATGGTTAAGGTTGTGGTGGTTTAACCCCTACGTCTTGGGTTTTATACCCACTGGTGGCACGCTCGCCTTTTAAAAAAAAAGACATGTGTTAAAAGATGATGCTTTTGTTTTAAAAAAGTTGTTCGAGGCAAGCAATCGACTTCATTATCCGAGAAGTCAACTTTAGCAGGTGACCATTCTAAGAAAACAATGAGTTATTATGAAAAATAGTAGATGGTTTGAGCAAAGTCGATTTCACCTTCTCCCGCTGATCTTATAATAGGGCTCAAGCTCACTATCTTAGATCTATCTATCTTGGTATAATATTTGTTGAGCTATCCATATAAGCCATTTTTGGCCTTCCCTTTGAGGGATACATTCACCTACTCGAAACCCATATCACTTGTGAGAGATCCATGGTCTTTTAGAAAGAAATTATGCATCTCTTCATGAGTTATTTGGTTATCTAAAAAGAAGAGAGAAGAGAAACGAGGAAGAAGAGTTGAAGGAAGTTTTGTAATAATATATGCCTCTTTTGAAGAGTTGTTGAGCCTTCAACCACTTAATCTAATTCTTGAGTAAAGCTTTCATCTTCCATTGAGTAAGGAATGGAATGTAAAAGATCTATTAAGCGTTTTATCAGATAAATGAGTGTCACTAGAAGAGAGAAACCCTTTGAACTCGTGGAGTGGATTTGTACTAATAATTATCGCCCCGGTAATCCCAAGTAGGTGATAAGCCCTTGTTGTGTCGCATTCCATGATAGTATGATCCTTAGCTTTTTAGTAAGTCTCACGGAGCACGAACACAAGTCCAAGTTGCATCACCGGAATCCCAAGCACACATTTGTAAGATTTGGTTGTGGTGCATCCCATTGGTGATTGCGAAGGTTTTCTTAAGACTTGTGTCGATAAAGATTTGGTTCGTGTCGGTAAGTCTCAAAGGAGCGCGGCGATTAGACCTTACAAGGTTGTGGAATGTTGATTGAGAGTGGAGTTCTCATTTAATCAAGTAGTAAAGACTTGAGGATTTCGAACATTTTCCAATGAAGAAGTAAATAGTTGGAGCTAATAAAACTTCAGCTTAGGCGAACCTCGTTATATTGGTATTCTTTGTCTGGTTTGTTTTATTCTCTCCATGACTCTATTTTCTTTAGCTTATATGCTTAGCTAGGTTGCTTTTATTTTTCCATAGCTTAAACTGCATGTATGTTCAACTTGTATGTTTAGGATTTCTTTAAGAGATTTCACAAATGATTTTTCATTTGGTGTTCACTTTTAAGTGAATTAACCACACTTTTGAACCTTGTGGTGTTGACTCATTTTGAATCAAAACATAAGCCTTCAATAAGTTTGGGTGAAGAACTTCAATGGCGAATACTTCCGCTTGTTTTTCAAAATAAATTCGATTTTCGAAAAATGACTATTCACCCCTCTAGTTTCAATGCACTCTTGATGAGTATCATTTTATACCTCACACTTCCAGACAAGTGGCATAAGATGACAAGGCAAAAATACATTATGGATGACAAAAATTCAAGTGAAGAGCTAAAAGCTATTTGGTTGGCAAAAGTGTGCTAAAACCAAAATTCAAAGTTTTGAATTTGAGTTATCCTCTCACATGAGAATGAATATTCTCTTGAGGATGGATATTCCCTCAAAAGACTTGCCCATGTGCTTAAAGAAGATGTCTATGTCAAGTACAAACATGTGAGTAATGAGAAGCTTTTGTTTTAAAAAGACTGCCTAGGCATGGCAAAGTCAACTTCACTGTTGAAGTATCACTGTCAGTAAGAGATCGTCCTAATAAAGCAAAGAGTCGTTTTGGATCTAGTTATTCTAAAAATCAGAATATGTGGATAGTGAAGTCGACTTCACTCCTCCAGGATTAGTCTATAAATAACTGCATCCTCATTTGCCTTCATCAACTTTGGGATTTCAAGATAAACTTGTTAAAGCATTTCAAGAGCGCATATCCAACAAGAAGAATGCAATTTTTTCTCCATTGTTCAAGAGAATTTTTTTCCATCTCTTCACACTATCTTTGAGTGAGCTTCAAAAGAAAATCATAAAGACATAGGGCTTGAAAAGTGATCTTAAACTAAACCAAACAACTTCTTTGTTTAATATCTAAGGCCTTCGAGAGAAGACTTCTTTGTCGCCTAACCTTCATACTTGTAAAAGTGAACTTCACTTCTATTTTATAAAGTAGTGAGAGATCCAACCTTAAACCTTTTTCCATCCATCTATATGAGAGACACTACTGAAGAAACCTCTTTGAGTGTTAGCTTGCCTATACTCAACTTATCCCTTGTGGCTTCTTGAATCAGTTGAGTGGATTCGTACAAGTGTCACCCAGAGATCCCAAACAGGTGGTAAGACTTGGTTGTGTCACATTCCATGATAGTGTGATCCTTGGCTATTCGGTAAGTCTCGCAGAACATGAACATAAGACCAAGTTGTATCTCAAGAATCCCAAGTATACGTCCATCAAACTTGGTTGTGTTGTATCCCACTATGACCGCCGAGGTGTTTGTGAGACTCCTGAAGCAGAACACTTGGTTCATGTCGGTAAGTCTCATTGGAGCATGACAATTTGACCTTGCGAGTTGTAGAACATTATTTTTTAGAGTGTAATTGTTTTTTAATTAAGTAATAGAAGTTTAAGGCTTGCGAGCCCTTTCCGTCGAGGAAGTAACTAGTCATGGTCAATCAAACTCCGGTTGAACCTTGTTACATTGGTGTTCTTTGTCTGTTTTGCTTTATTCTCCCCATGAATCTATTTACTTACCTTACATGCTTAGCTAAGTTGTTTTTACTTTTGATAGCTTAAATTACTTGTATGTTCAACTTACATGTTTATGATGTTTTTGAGGGATTTTGCAAAAGGTTTTTCATTTGGTGTTCACTTTTAAGTGAATCAACTAAATTTGTCAACCTTGTAGTGATGATTCATCTTGAGTCATAATATAAGCCTTCAATAATTAAGATTAGGCAAAAAACTTCGAAGTTAAATAGTTTCGCTTGTTTTTTCGAAAAGTAAATAGTCATTATTAGCTTATTGCCGGTGCACTCTTGGTGAGTATCATAACATACCTCACAATCTCAATTGGTATTAGAGCCTAGTTTTTTCTAAGAGTCGAGTTGTTCTAATTAGGCTTAACAACCCGAGTTGATCTTGTGAATGCACGCTATGACTTATTTTTTTAGTGAATAACTTTCTTATGCTTATGACATGCTTTGTGATTTTATTGATTCATTGGTATATGATAGAAATGTATGTCATGCTCGGAATGATAATGAGGTTGATAACTTACCATGTTCTATTCATGATAGAAGATTTTTCATGCTCAATTAATGATGTTAATGATTTTCCAAGCTCCATTAATGATGTTGATTATATGCGATGTTTTATTAATAATGTATCTCCTCATGATTTACATGCTTTAAATGATTCTCATGTTTCCTTTTGTAAATTTCATTTCAAAGATCCTATTGAAATTGTCATTCCATATAAGTTAAACCTCTATAAATTAATACCTTTGGGACCATGAATATTTATTAATTAATCGAGATATTATTTAATCGATAAATTAATAATTTATACATCAATTAATAAAAATTAATTTATCAATGTATTCTTTATTTTTCTCCAAAACATAGAACTTAATACATGTATATTGATATGTGAATATTACCTAATTACAGAATTATGAATTATCATTATTCTATGTATTTGTTTAACTAAAATAAGTTCATAGATGTAATTAGTCTTATTAAATAGAAGTCATGGACCTATCAAGTTTTGCAACTAATTATACTTACATTCGATGTATACTTAATTAATTTGTTTAACCAAAACAAGTTCATGAATGTATTAATTATTCTTAATAAATAGAAGTCATTAATCTATCTATTTTTGCGACAAACTAAAATTACATCCGTTATATACATCTTAAAATTCATTGGAAATGAACAAGAAGATGAAGTTGAAGACGATAGTTTTGTACTGGAGTCTGTCTTGCGCAAAGATGCACTCAAAGCAACAATCACATGACATAATTTTCTTTTGCAATACGAGAACACTGCACCAAAGCTTTTGAATGCATTAAGAAAAGTTAGACATGAGGTCCAAGAAGCCATCAATTTCAAGAAAAACAAGTAACATTGGAGTCATATTTTACAAATGCCCCCTAATTGAGTCATGCATATATATAATTTTGATGTATAGAAAGATTATTAATTTATCTATCAAGTTGGGCCTATGTGTTTTTTTTAATGTATTATCATATACATTTAGCGAATTATTAATTTACCACATTGGTTTCAAGTCGAGACAGGCAAAAAAATTATTTAATCTAGCTTATTAATTTATCAAGGTTATATTGTACTTTTTACAATTATTGTATTAATGAGCTTCATTTTGCATTTGATGAATTGTTGGATTCTTAATTATGATGATAGTTTGGAATGTGAGAAGTTGTTGGAGGAAAACATCATAGTCACGCATCATGGTCAATATTAGGGGTGGGCATCCCATCCCGTTCCCGTCCTGTCCCCGATCTAGAGCGGGACGAGATCAGGATAAAGATTTTCAATCCCGCCCATCCTGAAGTTAGGTTAGAACTTAGAAGAGTAAAGTTTCTTAACTTGAGCATGCCATGCATTTTAGTAGTCTTTTGATTACAAGACAACGTCGACAACACTCCACAATGACGGAGCCAAGATTTTTGTGAGGGGCGGAGTAATGAATCATAGTTAATTAATGATAATATAATAATTAATTACTTTAATATAATTTTTTTAAATTTGAATAATACATAAATAACCATACAAAACACCAGTTGCTAAACAACTCCATCGAATCTATGAGGGAAGAAAATAGATCCAAAAAACTACTTTGTAGGAACACAAAAGATAAATATGAGGGACATATCAAATTGGTATATAAAGTTACCCGACAAAAGTTAATTTCAGTTGTACAATTATATGTTTACAAAAAATATTGATGGTCAAAAAGCTCACATTGATTATTGATAAGCACCCAAAACATCGATTTTACACTCCCAAATATACAATTGTTAAGTCCAATTATCAAATAAAAATATCTCATTACGTGTATTTTGTGCATTTTGTAGGAATTCAGGTACAAATCTCAAATTATGCATAAAGTGGCACAATAAGGCTAAATTCATCAACTAGAAGGCCTAATGGGAATTCGAATGCATTCATCAGGATTAAAGAATTTCAATATCAAGATTCATGAAGTCAAGCCCACAAAGCAACAACAACTACGGATCTCTAGAAAATCAATATGAAGATTTGGACGTCCACATAACCAACTTTATCATAAAAAAATCTATACAAGACATGTTTCCTTATTGAACTCCAACTCCATTCATTGTTTCATTCAACCATGTTTCACTGTTTAACTCAAACCATGTTTCCTTATTTCACTCAAATCTTTTTTATCTATAAAAACCCCATATAGTTTTTCTTTGATAGTTTTTTTTACAAAGTTTTTTAGTTGTAGTTCTTGGCTTTATATTTTTACTTGGGAGAAAAGTGCATGTACTACAGTTTAATTCCATTGAAGAAGTAAGTTTTATCTTTGTTTTTCTTTGTTTTTCTTTGTTCTTTTAGTTTAATACTTATTTTCACCATACATTATTTTTATATTTTCTTTATCCTTTAAGTTGAAAATCAAATATTGTCTTCTAATCCACGTGAAGCAGTCGATAACCCCTACTTCCACTATACATTGTTGAATTATATTGCAGGTTGAAGGAAGAAAAAAAATAGAAACAACTTATATTTCTTTGATTGATGTCGAAAATCATGCAACGACATTAATGTCGGTTTTTGGCATCAATCAAATGGCGTTGTTGCACATCACTTGGTAAAGGAAGACATTATTGAAGATACAACTTTGGAGACAATAGAGAAGATTTTTAATTTATTTAATTATTACTATTTTTTTGTCATTTTATGTTTTTTTTGGGGTAATTTTCAGCATATAACGGAAACAACACAGTAGCAGATGGCTCAAACACTGTCCGTTTAACGTGAAATTTTTACAAAAAATTTTGTGATACTCCCCTGAATCCATAATTGTTTTCAGATTTTTTTTTATGTCAGTTGCCTGTTGAACAAATTCGTTTGAAAAAGTTTGTGATAAAGCTGCGAAATTGCCTAAGACTTGCTTGAAGACTTTTTTTTTATTTTTTGTTTGTAGTTTTTAGTGAGAAAGAGAGTTTATTCTTTTTTAGTGATGAAGAGAGTTTATTCTTTTTTAACTTCTTCTTAATGGTCGAGTGCAACTTGTAATAGTTAGACATTATTTTAGCATTAGGTTGATTGTTAGTTTTAGGTTAGATTTAATTCACTTTCATAAAAAAACACTAAAAACTAAAAAAAATAAAATAAAAAATTATGACTTCTTGACCAAGACCATTAAACATCTTTGCATGTGTAATTGTTTGATTGCGTGTTTATTTATTTAGATAGCAATCGATGTCAGAAATAAAATATAAATAAAAAATAAAAAATTTCTTTGAAAAATGGCTAATTTTTTTTTTTGTAGTAGACAACCAGTGGTGTTGTGGGGGAGAGAGTAATTGCTTGAACCTAGGAGGAGTAGCTCTCAAATAACACTTCTCTCTACTCCCACGGTGGAGACCTTGTGTCCGAGCTCACAAGTTAATAAGTATCTCTTTCAGACACATTGTTTTAGTGGCTTGGGTGCTGAGTGGAAATCGATTGGAAATTGCTTGGTGTTTGTTTATGTTTCCGCATCTTAACGAACTGTGTGCTTGCTTACGTTAATAAACTACCATAAAATGAGAGGGCAGACCTAAGACACATAATAAAATCAACTAAGATTAGAGCCAACTAGGACGGTGTTTATAGGACAACTAAAACCTAGGTTATTCTGCTAAATTTTGTGTTGACTAAAGCAAAATGTGACGTTGGGTTTAATCATTCAATGAACTCCGAGAGGCCACTGCCACATGGGTAATTCACCTGGTACGCCAAGTCATTAGTAAGCTGCAGACCACAAAAGGACGTGGTGTAACTAACAATTTTGGCTAGAAACACACCCTAAGTACGTATTTGACACACATCGTTCTCATATCAATCGGTCTACACAGTTCTTAATTAGACCACGTGATCTCCTGTACTTGTGCAATAATCCGGCTTCTTGCAAGTGTAACTTTGACCTTCTGATTTTGGACTTTGTATTGTTGGATACAAGCTTTTAGGATCATATGTTAGCACATTTTCTAATCAGGCAATAATAGATAACAATGTAACGCCCGCTGGTTTCAATCAATCTTGTCCCTCACAGATTAACAAGATAAAATCCCATTAAAACGTTGTTTGCTTAGATTTGGCATTTGTGTGGTTCAGAAGTGATCATTGCTTGTGTATGTCTTCTTAGCAATCGTCTAGGGATACTTGATCTTGTGTTTTGTCACTGTCATCTTTTCAATCCATTTTTTCCCTTTTATGAAAGTTTGGGAACGACCCAACAAGCGTTTGGTTCGTACCCAAAATTTTTCTAGCCACCCTAATCTACTTTTTGCTTCTTCACCACACTCATCTCCACCTACCTCCCCTCACTCTCCAATCAACACTGAAATGGAAGAACGTCCAATTTGAGAATACAATGTTCCCTTTGCTGCTAATGTGCACGGATGCATTGAGTTGCCCCCTATCACTACAGCTCAATTTGAGATTAGACCGACTATTATTAATATGTTGCCGAAGTTTCATGGGCATGATTGAGAAAGCCCATATGTCCATCTTGGAAAGTTTCTTGAAGTTTGTAGTACTTTTAAGAACCAAAACATAGATGAAGAAAATGTTAGACTTCGTTTGTTTCCTTTCTCTCTTGATGATTGGGCCACCTCATGGCTAAATTCCCTCCCTGCCAACTCCATTAAATCATGAAAGGATTTAGTTAGAAAGTTTTTAGCGAAGTACTTCCTCATGAGAAAGACCCTAGAAATTAGAAGAGAAATTGAGGAGTTTACTCAAACACATGATGAACTTTTTTATGAAGCATGGGACCGCTTTCAAGATTTACTCATCAAGTGCTCCCATCATGGCTTTGAAAAATGAGTGCTAGTGCAAAGTTTCTATAATGGATTGATTGTCGAATCTAGAAATATGATCGAATCCATGCATCAAGGGAAATTCATGCGTAAAACTGATACTAATGCTTATACCTTTCTAAGTGAACTTGCTGATGATTCTCGACAATGGACTGCTCATAGAGACTTGAAACCTAGTTCTTCTAGAAAATCACGTCTATTTGTACCAAAGGACGATCCCAAACCAGACATCAAAACATTCCTAAAGGACTTTGCTAAGGAAATGAAATCTATTGTGACAAAGTCTACTTCTGAAGCCAGAGAACAGACTTATAAGCCTTGTACCTTTTGCCTCAAAAGAGATCATATAGATTCTGATTGCTCTTTAACTTCAGGTGGCAATGAACCTCTAGAGGAGGTGTGTGTATTTAACAGTGAACGTAAATCAAACACATTCGGTCAAACATACACATCTGCAAATCGACATCACCCTAACCTTTCCTATGGTGGTGACTTTTATGAACAACCACCCAGAAGTTCAGGGAATCCTCCTAGGTTTCAACACCCTAGGCAGCCTAGTGGACAAGCCCACAACTCACGCACTTATCCTAGACAGGTTCAATATGGACCTCAATCTAACCAGTTGCAACAGAATCAATATCCACCACATGGAGGACCTCTTTCATTCCGAAAAAATCAGCCTGTGAACCTTCCTATGGTACCTGTCCCTCATAGTTCTTATGGTCAACCTCAACTTAGTAACTTTCGGGACTTGGTACCTCAAAATCAATATGTTTCTCCTTTACCACCTTCAAAACCATCATTGGAGGATATGATGCACCAATTAAT
This sequence comes from Berberis vulgaris, assembly GCA_963556465.1. Classification (NCBI taxonomy): domain Eukaryota; kingdom Viridiplantae; phylum Streptophyta; class Magnoliopsida; order Ranunculales; family Berberidaceae; genus Berberis; species Berberis vulgaris. The sequence goes on from OY747127.1 coordinate 23,083,893, forward strand.
GACAACTAATGCTGCTAATTCCCAAGCCATCCACCAACTTCAACAACAGTTGAGTGTGGGAAGGAAAAAAAAATTCCCCAGTCAGCCCATCCCTAATCCAAAAGGTGCTCCCCAAGCCCATGTCAATGAAATTGGTAGTAATGTTGATTCACAGGGAGAAGTTAAAGTTGTCACCACCCTTCGTTCTGGCCGAGCAATTGATAATGACATAGAACAACCCAAGAGAACTGACGTGATTTCCAAAGAGAACGTTCCTAAACCAATTGAGAACGCTAAAGATTCTTCTCAAACTAGTTTAAACTCACCCTCTCAGCTGGTCGTAGAGCCAAGAAAGTATATACCTAAGGCACCTTTTCCCGAAGCCCTTTTAGGTAACAAAAAAGATAAGCAATTTCAAGAAATACTAGAAACTTTTAAAGGAGTACACATCAACATCCCTCTTTTGTCTGCTATCCAGCAAGTACCAGTCTATGCAAAAATTTTCAAGGACATGTGTACTAAAAAGAGAAAAACGGAAGTACCTGAAACTGCATGCCTTGCAAGCGATGCCACGTCACTTATTCAACAAACTGAAGTAATTAAGTACAAGGATCCAGGAACCCCTACTATACCATGTTTCATTGGAAAAGACTTTGAAAGTCGTGCCTTGATCTACTTAGGAGCGAGCGTGAATCTCTTACCTTATCATATATATTTAGAACTTGGGTTAAAGGAGATGCAACCAACAAAGTAGTTCTTAAGCTAGCAGATGAGTCAAAACGATAGCCCAGAAGAATAGTTTTGGATGTGATTGTTCAAGTTGCAGATTTCTATTATCCAGTTGATTTCATCATCTTAGACACTAGCCCGAGCCCAAATAATCAAATTCCTGTTATCTTAGGGCGACCATTCTTAGCAACTGCGGAGGCTAACATCAAATGTAGAAGTGGTAGCATGTCTGTTTCCTTTGGGAACCTTAAAGCTGAATTGAATATTTTTAAGGCCTTGCAAAGGAGAGATGATCTCGATATGATTGAGGAAGAAGAAGAAAAAGAATAAATGTGTCTTATTCGATCTTTTGGGTCTATGGCTCAATCGTCACCAGATGACGTATTGCTTCGTTGTCTCTCACACTGTGGTATGAACCTAGATATGGACGAGGCTATTGAAGAGGTCAACAATATGTTGGATGATGTGCCCATAATGCATATACCTGAATCCGTGCCATTATAACGTTATCAATATGAGGAAGAGTTGTATTCATCTTCTTCCTTTAGATAACAGTCACAAGATAGTGACTCACCCACAAGCACTCAGAAATTACTAGAACTTAAGTCTTTACCAAATGAATTGAGATATGCATTTTTCGGTCCTGCGGAGAGTTATCCAGTGATTATTGCCTCAGATCTCATTGAGGAACACAATGACAAGTTGTTGGAGATACTTAAAGCTCACAAGTCAGCCATTGCTTGGAATATTCATGACATCAAGGGTGTTGACCCTAGTGTCTATGAGCATCATATTTATTTGGAAGATTCAACCAAAACATCCAGAGAACCTCAGGGACGACTAAATCCCATTTTGAAAGATGTCGTAAAAGAAGAAGTGTTGAAACTCGTGGATGCAAACATCATCTATGCTATCTCTGATAGCTAATGGGTTAGCCCAGTCCATGTGGTTCCTAAGAAGTCAGGAATTATAGTAGTTGAAAATGAGAACAAGGAACTTGTGCCACAAAGAATGAAAAAGGGATGGAGAGTATGCATTGATTATCGTAAGTTGAACTCTAATACTCGAAAGGATCACTTTCCCATTCCCTTTATTGATCAGATGCTTGAGAGGTTAGCAGGTCATCCTTACTATTGTTTCTTGGATGGATATTCTGGATACAATCAAATCCTTATTGCACAAGAAGATCAAGAAAAAACCACATTCACTTGTCCTTTTGGTACTTACGCTTATCGCCGCATGCCTTTTGGGCTATGCAATGCACCCGCAACATTTCAAAGATGCATGTCTAGCATATTCAGTGATATGGTGGACAACTTTCTTGAGATATTTATGGATGATTTTTCAGTATTCGGCTCATCTTTTGACCAATGCCTACATCACCTCTCACTTGTCTTAGAGCGCTGCGAAGAAAAATGTCTTATTTTAAATTGGGAAAAGTGTCACTTCATGGTGAAGCAGAGCATTGTTCTTGGGCACGTTGTCTCTCCAAAAGGCATTGAGGTGGACAAAGCTAAGATTGATGTCATTTCATATCTTTTGATTCCAATATCTGTTAAAGATGTGCAATCTTTCTTGGGGCATGCTGGATTTTATTGCCGCTTCATTAAAGATTTTTCGAAGATTGCACACCCTTTGAGCCGTCTCTTAGCTAAGGATGTTCCCTTTCTTTTTGACGACAAGTGCATATCTGCGTTTCTGCATCTTAAATCTGAACTAGTCTCAACTCCTATCATTCGAGCTCCTGATTGGGTGCTACCCTTTGAGATTATGTGTGATGCCTCTGACTATGCTGTAAGTGCAATTTTGGGTCAGAAAGTTAACAAACTTCCTCATGTTATCCACTATGCTAGCAAAACTATGAATGAGGCTCAACTCAATTACTCGACCACGGAGAAAGAGATGTTAGCCATTGTTTATGCACTAGATAAATTTCATTCCAATTTCATTGGAGCTAAAGTCATTGTGTACACTAACCATGCAACCCTTAGATGCCTTCTGATCAATAAGAAGGACACTAAACCCCGTCTGATTCGATGGGTTCTTTTGCTTCAAGAATTTGATCTTGAAATACGAGATAAGTCAGGTACAGAAAATGCGGTCGCCGACCACTTGTCTAGGTTAACATCACAGTCATCTACTAGTATCTTGCCAATTCAAGAGGACTTCCCAGATGAACAACTTCTTTTGGTAGATCAAGAGCTTCCTTGGTATGCCGACATTGTCAAATTTTTAGCAACTGAGGAACTCCCTTCACACCGGTCTAAGCTAGATCGTGACAAGTTTTTGTCTAGGGTCAATTATTATTCTTTGGATGAGCCATATTTGTACAAATATTGCCCTGACCAACTTATCCGAATATGTGTTCCAGAAGTTGAACAGTTGAGCATTCTCTCATTTTGCCATGATCAAGCTTGTGGTGGGCATTTTAGTTCTAAGAAAACCGCGGAGAAGGTTCTTCAATCAGGTTTTTATTGGCCTACGCTTTTTCGAGATGCCCATGAGTATTGTAAAGCCTGTCACCGATGTCAACAACTTGGGCGAATAACTCGTCGACACATGATGCCTCTGAATCCTATTCTAGTAGTTGAAGTTTTTGATGTTTGGGGTATCGATTTTATGGGACCGTTTCCATCTTCCCATGGGTATCAATACATCCTTCTTGCAGTGGATTACATTTCTAAATGGATAGAGGCCATTGCCACTAAGACCAATGATCACAAAATTGTTATTTCATTAATAAGGGAGTTTATCTTTAGTAGATTTGGCACCCCCAAGGGTATCATTAGTGATGGGGGTAAGTCTGTAACCGCGTATTTGAGCATCTTGTTAAAAAGTATGGGGTTACTCACAAAGTTTCCCTTTCCTAGCATCCTCAAACAAGCGGTCAAGTTGAAGTTTTGAATCGTCAAATCAAGAACATCCTCGAAAAGACTATCAATCCAAATCGAAAAGATTGGTCTTTACGTCTTTTGGATGCCTTATGGGCATACCGAACTGCATTAAAAACTCCTTTAGGGATGTCTCTCTATAGATTGGTCTTTGGTAAACCTTGTCACCTTCCTGTCGAACTCCAACATAGAGCTTATTGGGCTACAAAGAGTCTAAACTTTGACCTCGATATTGCTGGTAAAAAACAAAAACTTCAGCTCGATGAGCTAGAAAAATTGAGGTATGGTGCTTATGACTTATCCAAGAACTACAAAGATAAAATGAAGTGGATACATGACAAAACATCATGAGAAAAGAGTTCCATCTTGGTCAGAAAATCCTATTCTACAACTCTAGTTTTCATCTCTTTCCAAGTAAGCTAAAAACTCGTTGGTCTAGTCCATTTATTGTACATGATGTTAAAAACTATAGTGTCATCACCGTAGAAAACCCTAAAAATGGTAGTCTCTTTCAAGTAAATGGACAGCGACTGAAGCCATACCATGAACTTCCCACCAGGTCAGTGGAAACCATTTAGTTGATTGATCCTAACTATGAGGATTATTCACGCCTACAAATTCCTACTTCACTAAGCCTGTTTGGGGGTGGTATCCACCACCCCCATTACGTCTGGCAATGACATTAAACTTTTTAGCGCTACTGGGAGGCAGCCCAATCCGTTTATGCATTCATTCATTCAAAAAATAATAATAATAAAATATTAAAAAAAATTATTAATAATACCGCCAATTCCTGTTTGGGGGTGATGTATTTTAATAATACATCACCCACCAACTCACTCCTTTTCATTGCAGGGACGGTACAGATGTTCAACAAATCACCTGAGGTAATAAGTTCTAATTTTTATTTCTCACTTTTCATTTCATTTGTTTAACATTGAGGAGAGTGTTCTATTTGTTTGGGGGTGGGGAGATTTATCAAAATTTATAGCTCTTTTGAAAATCGTTTTCTAAAAAAAATAAAAAAATAAAAATAAAAATAAAAATAAAAAATGGTGTGGTATCCTAGCTATGATGAGATTAGATTACTTGATTATTTACATTTAGGCAAAGAGATGTTGGAAGTTTATTGCTAGAGTAAATATTGCATTTAAGCATTCAGGAACAAATACATTTTTGCACAATGACCACAAATGTAGTTTGGAATGCAAAAGTAAGTTACTTCCTGAGAATCTAGAGGAATAATAGTGGAGACTTTAACCTTGTGAGCTATCAGGCCTTTTATTTTATTTAGAGTGTTTTTACACAACTTGTTGTGAAATCTCATTATTCTTCTTTTTGGTTGGTCACTGAGGATGACATCTTTTTTGAGTTAAGAGAAACATAGGTCTTGTAGTCTATTTGAGACTTATAATCATTACCAAACCTTATAAGTTAAATTAGGCATCTCTTGTCCATCTGAACCTTCTCAAAACCATCTTGCTAAACATTTCATCCAATACCAATGTGAGCCTTTGTCTTGTTTTTTTAGATATATAAAAATAAAAAAAACCCCATTTTTCCATTTATGTTTCTGAAAAATGTTAGGAAGATTTATGAAGAAAAATAGGATTGCAAAGTGAAACTACAAAATCCAAGGTACTTCAGAAAAGGGAAAAAAAAGGTTGTAAAGAAAGGAGAATAAAAGGAAGTGATTGATGAGTCCCCTATTAATCTATTTGAAGACCCTATATTTTCAGAAACATCATTTACTTGCCATCTACCCCACTCTTCCTCATGTATATATATATATAAAAGCTAGATTCATTGCCTTTTTAGATAAGTCCTAATTAACCATATGGTAAGGTATGGTCAGAAGTGGAGAGTAGATGAGAAGACGCTATGGTGGGTAACTCGACATTCTTGCAAGTGATCAACATTCCTTCCATGAGACTATTATTCTCTTTCACATCCGTTTATTCTTATGAGCATGTGAGAAGTTTTCATTTTCACATTTCCGCTTTTCCTTATATGCAAGAGAGAAAATATTTTACCCAAACTCAGAGTGATCATTTAAGAGATATTAACTGGTGAATTTTGAAGTCAAAACAACTATTATTCCAAAGGTGGATTAGGATGTACGTTACTTTGACATGAAAATTTGCATTTTTTGGTTATTCACACACACACACACCTTGCTCCAAAGTTGCTCACTTGTAATGTGCATTTTAGAAAGAAGTTCCATATGTCTCTTGACTTCTATGTGGTTGAATAACAGAGACATTCTCTGAGAACAATAGGTCACATATCAATTTTGTTTTATATAAAAAAATGTTTGTGGGTGTCATCTTGGATAACCCTCAGGAGGCTAAAACTCCTCCTTTAGTGTCATGCTAAGGGTTCAAGGCGTTGTTGCATATTGTAAATGCAATCGAGTCATACCAGCGAAAGTGGGATTGATTTTTTTGAGAAGTTTACGACGAATAAAAATATTTTGTTTTGTGTTCTTATCTTTCTTTTCGTTGTTCTTTGCTAAAGGACTAGCAAAAGGTTGTTTGGGAGTGGTGTGATAAGCACCCAAACATTGATTTTACACTCCCAAATATACAATTGTTGAGTCCAATTATCAAATAAAAATATCCCATTACGTGTATTTTGTGCATTTTATAGGAATTCAAGTACAAATCTCAAATTATGCATAAAGTGGCACAATAAGGCTAAATTCATCAACTAGAAGGTCCAATGGGAATTCGAATGCATAATCAGGATTAAAGAATTTCAATCTCAAGACCCATGAAGTCAAGCCCACAAAGCAACAACAACTAGATCTCGAGAAAATCAATATGAAATTTTGGACGTCCACATGGCCAACTTTATCATAAAAAAAATCTCTGCAAGACATGTTTCTTTATTGAACTCCAACACCATTCCTTGTTTCATTCAACCATGTTTCACTGTTTAACTCAAACCATGTTTCCTTGTTTCACTCAAACCATTTTTACCTATAAAAACCCCATACATGGAGTTCATAAGGGATAGTTTTTCTTTGATAGTGTTTTTTACAAAGTTTTTTAGTTGTAGTTTTTGGCTTTATATTTTTACTTGAGAGAAAAGTGCATGTACTACAGTTTAATTCCATTGAAGAAGTAAGTTTTATCTTTGTTTTTCTCTGTTATTTTAGTTTAATATTTATTTTCACCATACATTATTTTGCTATTCTCTTTATTCTTTAAGTTGAAAATCAAATATTGTCTTCTAATCCACGTGAAGTAGTCGATAACCCCTACTTCCACTATACATTGTTGAATTGTATTGCAGGTTGAAGGAAGAAAAATAAAATAAAAACAACTTATATTTCTTTGATTGATGTCGAAAATCATGCAACGACATTAATGTCGGTTTTTCGCATCAATCAATTGTCAAAATGTCCTTCAAACAATAACCCACAAATGTATCTCGAGATACAAACATGTATCTTGAGGAAAAATTAATGGGTCAAAATTTTCATGTATATCGAGAAAAATCATATGAATAAAATACAAAAGTAGAGCTCGATATACAAATTCATTTTTAGAAATTAATTTAAAAAACCTTCTTCCTCAAAACAGACAAGAGGGGTTGGGGTTGTTGGTGATTGTGAGAAAGGGGAATAAATCAAATACAGAGGGATGAAGAGGAAGAGAAGAGGAGGCGAGGTGGTTGTCGATTTTGTAGTAAACGGATACATGGACTAGAAAAAAAAGAAAGGGATAAGGCAGGGTCGTCGAAGGGAGAGAGGAAGGGTGGGGCGAGATAGCATTGTCAGCGTCACAAGGTCGGCAAATTACAAAAATAAAAAAAAATTCGAAAGTTAGTTGGGGTAAGTGTCTCACATCCTTGACTAGACCTCGATATACGAATTCATTTTGAGAAGATACTTTTAAAAAACCTTCTTCTTCCTCAAAGCAGACAAGAGATGTTGGGATGGTGGAAAAGGGAAATAAATCAAACAGAGAGGGATGGAGAGGAAGAGAAGAGGAGGCGGAGCGGTCGTCGATTTCGCAATAAACAGATAGAAGAAGCAGAAAAGAAGAAAGGGGCGGGGCGGAGTCGTCGGAGAGAGGAAGGTGGGGCGAGATAGCATTGTCGGCGTCGTAGTATCGATAAATTGAAAAAAAAAAAATCACAAGTCAGTGGGGGCAAGTGCCCCCACTTGACCCCACGTAAATCCGTCCCTTACACTCCATCTAATTTTGAACATAAACCAGTGACTGAGTTTTATGCATTCAAATTATAATGAATTAAGTTTCTTTTATAAATTTTCTCATTTTAGTTCCAACAGTAAGAATAATTAGCCATTGTTCAATTGATGAAAGTGTATTTACCTTGACTGATTAAATGACTCCATCGGGATTTAAGTACACAAAAATTTCTAAATGAGTTTCCCCTGAAAGATGCCTATTTCTACTATACAAAATAATGAAAAAATGACAAACACACTATTACTCATCACCTAAAAGCTATAACTGGCACGAGGAAGCTTTTTGAATTGCAAGACCAATCTTCTGATCTACCACTTGCCTGTTAGCCATACTCTTCTGGTCTATGTTCTAAGCAACATGAATTTACAGACTGGTCTAAAGAAAAGTCAATATGGAAGCTTACGAGTGATGGGCACAACCCGTGTACAAAAAAACTTGGTCCACAAAGTCCATCATTTTCCTGGTTGGTAGCATAGGTTGTGACCTCCTTGAGTAAAATAAATCGTTCATTCGTGCCTCCTAGGCAGTACTTGAAATTGGTAGAATCCACTATTGGATATCTGGTACTTGTAATCTTATAGAAGGCTTGATCTCTTGCTTGAACACTTTCAGATGGAGTGTTGTTTGATCCTTATGGGTTGTGACCTTGCTAATTATGAAGGTGTTACTTGGACCAGTTTTCAAGTTTGAATTTAGTTTTTCTAGTAATTTTGCTCTTGTACGATGAATTTTTACTCTGCAGCATTGCAATGACATCCAAGTTGAAAGTACTGACTAAATCAAATTACCAATGGCAAAAAGATTGATCCACTTTGTATTTATTATTCATCTCATCCCATCCCGAATCCGTTTGGGATGGGACCAGGTCGGGATGAGGTCTATTCCGTCCCGATCCCGAACGGGATGGTATAGGGAGAGGTACATTCCGTCCCATCTCATCCCGTTTCCACCCCTAATCAATATAAAAATTGTCTCCTTAAGTGATGTCATATAGATTCAAAGGACAAGGAATCTTTAGTCAAATGTTTGTTCGTTTAGAACTACTGCTATATTTGTATTTAAGATAGACTTTGATCAAGCAAATGTCTTATGCTTTTATTGCTGAAAAGTTAGTCATATTCGATCAACTTATAGGAAACGAGCACTTGAGTTATTCAATAACAATCGGAATCACTCTTCAAGGATAGTTTGAAAAGTAAAAGGTCATTGAAAAAGTTTAGTTATATCCAACGCTTTCGAAGCTTGTGGTTCCCTAGGTTGGTACTTAAATAGTGGTTGTTCTCGACATATGTCTGGAGATAAGAGAAACCTTAAGGTCGGGAAAGAAATATCTGATGGCGATGTTACATTTGGAGATGGAATCAATACTAAAATTGTTGGCATTGGATATGTTGAGTCTGCGGTTGTTCCAAGAATTGACAGAGTTGTGTTAAGTCTGAGGTCATTCTAAGAATTGACAGAGTTGTTCAAGCGGATGGACTCAAATATAATCTCCTCAATATCAGTCAATTGTGTGAAGAAGTTAAGACTTGTCTTTTAACTTATAAGGATTGCAAAGTAATGGATGAAAAATACTATGTCATCCTCACTGGTACTCAATCATTTAAACAATGTTATGTGATAGAGAACAAAACGTTCAAATGTTTTCTTGTGAAAGATGATCTTTGTGAATTGTGGGACCATAACCTGGTCATATTAATTTTCAAGATCTTGTAAGGATTGGCCACAAGGAATGTATTAGAAATCTACCAAGGCTAAATACGTATGAAATTGTGTGTGATGTCTACCAGATAGGAAAAAGAAAGAAAGAAAGTTTAGGCCGCTTGAACTAATCCACACAGATTTAGTTGGTCTTATGGACACATAAAGCCTAGGAAGAAAATCATAATTTCTATTAATAGCAGATGATTTATCTAGATACATTTAGGTTGTCTTTACTATGACGAAAATCAAATGCCTATGACCACTTTAAGAAAATTTACAAATTAATTATGAATGAGAAAAATGTTTCTATCATACACATTAGAAGTGATCGTGGTGGTGAATTTTAGAACGATAAGTATGTAAAATTTTGTAATAAATGTGACATCAAACATGTGTTCTCAACCCCAAATGCCCCACAACAAAATGTAGTTGCAGAAATGAGGAAATAATACTTTAGGAAATGACTAATGTAATGTTGCACAACAAAAGATTATCCAAGTGTTTTTGGGCTAAAGCAGTAAATACGAGATGCTTTATTTCTAATCGAGTTTACTTGAGAAATGAACTCACAACACCCCGTATGAACTCTGGAAAAACAAACCTTATTCAGTAAAACACTTCAGGTTTTTGGAAGTTGTGCTACATTGATAAAGACGGAGATTACAAGATGAAGTTCGAGACAAAAGCAGATCGAGAAATTTTTTCTTGGATACTCTCCTCATAGCAAAGCGGATCAGATATGTAATCTTGAGCTCATACGTATGCAAGAATTGATCTATATCAAAGTTGATAATCCAATATGATGGAATTTTTTTTCGTAAACAATCCAGATATTTATGAGTTTTCAATTGTCTAAGGCGTTCCCAAATAGACAGTCAAAGATAATTAGTCAACATAAGTTCATCCTATAGAGAATGTAGAAGCAAAAAATTCAGCAATATCTACAGCAGATCAACCTCTTCCAGAGATGTCTCATTTAGTTCTGAAGTTTCCAAGATGGGCAGATAATATTATTCGAGATCAGATTATTGGAGATCCAACAGACTATGAGAAACAGAATAATCAATCTCGTTTCACATTTGTGTTTCACATCACAAGTCGAGCCGCAAAATGTTAATGAAGCATTGACTGATGAGATATAAATCAATGCTATGTAGGAAGAACTAAATCAGTTCAAAAGAAATGATGTTTGGAAATTTGTTGAAAAACCTACCTGTAAACATTTGGTATGAACCAAATGGATATACAAAAAACAAAGTTGATGAGTTTGGAATGACTTTGCGCAATAAGGCAAGACTGGTAGCTCAAGGATATTCTCAGATTGAGGGTATTAACTTTGAAGAGACATTCACTCTTGTCGCAAGACTTGAGTCGATCAAAATATTATTAGTTGTATATTGTTCTCAACTTTAAACTTTACCAAATGAATGTCAAAATTGCATTTATGAATGGAGTCGTCAATGAAAAAGTTTTTATTGAACAACCTAAAGGATTTGTGGATCCAAGGTTTCCTGATCATGGTTATGAACTCAAAAAAGGTTTCTACGTTTTAAGCATGCACCTCGTGCTTGGTATGCCAGAGTGTCATCTTTTCTAATTGCAGTTGGTTTTATTTTGACAGTGTGTACATGACATTCTTCGTTAAGAATATGGATAATGACATTTTTATCGTTCAAATCTATGTTAATGATCTCATATTTGGTTCTAATAACAAATCTTTAGTGCAGGAATTTGCAGAGGTAATGAAGTAGGAGTTCAGAATGCGTATGAAATGATAATTGACGTTTTTCCTTCGATTGCAAATTGCGAAAAAAGGACGGTATCTTTATATCTTAAGGTAAATATGTGCATGATTTTGTTAAAAAAACCTCAATCTTGATTCATGTAAGTATGCTCCTGCTCCTCTGTATTTTGCTAAACTTTCCAAAGATTAAAATGGTAAAAGTTTTGATATAATATTGTACAGCAGTATGATTGGTAGTCCTGATAATCTCGTGAAAAAACTCACTTTTTAACTAACGTAAAGAAAAACTACGAATTTCATATCTGCAATATTTCATCAATCATCGCGCAATATTCGAAAAATTCGTCATATACCGAAACTCATCGGTGTTGTAGGCATGCGTTGCTCGTGTCTGACCATTGAAAAATCCTAAAACTGCTCATCATTCTTGCGATCTTTTACAGCGGATTGATGAAGGAGTCTTGCAAGACCTTGCCATCGAAGCACTCCACCGTGTAGTGGTGGCGAAAGGAGGTTCGAATTGGAGTCTGATAAGAGTTCAAAGACACCGTAGGAGTGTGAGATTGTATGGTCGATTCTTTCAATGATGCGACAGTGTAGAGGGGTGTACGATGAGACGACATAGTTGATTATAGCCCAAAGCTCTGAGTAGTCAGAATCTTTGTCGTCGTCACTGATAAAGGCGATTGAGGAGGCCATTGTTGATGGTTGGGGTTTTGGATTTGGGGGTTTTAGGAATGAAGGAGATTGAGGAAGCCATTTGATTCGCTCTCTCTAACCCGTAGAGTAAAACAACAAGAGGAAGAAGAAGAAAGGATGGAGAAGAAAAGACTGGAAGATAAAAGAACCTACCAGACCCAATTGGCTAGAAAACCCAAGCAGCTCATGCGTGCACTCACATTTTCCTTCTTTCATTACCACGTCCTAGAAAATTGTAAAGTATTTTTTATACACCCAAATATTTCTTAAAATTAGGATATCAAAATTAACTCAAAAAAAACAAAATCACAATCCTTGGTCTTGATATAATATTGTAGGTTTGACATTTTCTACAATGTTGGAGTTAGTGCTCGCTTTTTAGGCAGATCCCAAAATTTCATCTCACCAATGTTAAACGTACTATCAGATATGTGAGCAGTACGACAAATTATGGAACTTGTTACTCGTTTGAGAGCACATCTCAATTCACCGGATATACCGATGCAGATTAGGTAGGAAATGTGCATGATAGGAAAAACACTAAGGAAGTTGTTTATATCTTGGAAATTGTCTCGTTCCTAGCATTATAAGAAACAAAAAAATTATCTCGCTTTCAACTGTCAAACCCGAAAATATATTGATGCAGACAGTGGATGTACTCAACTCTTATCGATGAAGCAAATGCTATGTGACTCACATTCATCAATAATTCATACCACTATATTGTGGTAATACTAGTATCGTTAATATCTCTAAGAATCATGTCATGCATTTTAGGACCTAACATATAGATATCAGACATCACTTTGTTTGCGAGGTTTAGAAAATAATGTTATATGCCTTGAGAATATGGATACGACTAACCAACTTGTAGTCATCATGGCTAAACCTCTTTACGAGAATGAATTTACATTTTTTAGGTCTAATTTTGGAATTCAATCAAAATAGTGGTGGTCGTGCTTCCGATTTTTAGGCCCTCTTATTTGGTGCCTAAAGCCTTTTGTGGAACTACAACATGTATGATTTCATAATTTGGATATGTAGGAAGCCATATGTTTTATCGATCACGTCTTTATAATTCGACTTGCTTAGCATGAGTAGAATGCCTATTTGTTTCATCTTAAGATGTTCACATGTTATTTTATGTGTTATATGCATGCTTTATTTGGCTATATATTATCTTCATTTATACTTGGTATCATTTATTTATTGCATATGCACATGTTTAGGCTGGTTTTCATGCTTTTGGGATATTTTTATGGACGACCTAATGTTGTTGGTGAGAAAATGTACATCTATTGTGCATTCGTGAACTAACACGAGTTTATAGTGTCTAAGTCGACTTTGACTAAGAAACTGGACAACTGAGGTAATTAAAGTCGACTGGCCCCTAATGGTAAGCCTAGTGAAATTGACTTCACTCTACCTAACTCAGTTCATTTGATGCAATTAATTTTGGATCTGAGTGGATACATGCATTTAAGATGATTTTTTAGACTATTAATGTACAAGGTAGTTGTGCTCTTCATTTCTTCTTCTTCACCTCACCTTTGAGAAATAGTTGTTGGGTTTGTCCTTATAGTTTTTTCTCATTTTTGTGATCATCTTTAATGTGTTTTGAGCCTTGTTGTTTTCATCATGCCTCGTAGCTTATTCAATCCAAGGGATCGCCTTCATTCATTTTGCAGATTTCAAGGGTTTATGGAGACTCAACACTATGACACCCTCATTGAGCCTATTTTCTTTCACAACCAAGTGTCATCGTCAATTTGAGCAAATTTACTTGCATTGACACATCATTGTTGAACACTTTTCCAATGTTGTCATTGGTAAGCTTCAAGATGCTCATCTCATTCCCTCTTGATTATGCATGTAATATGTCCTTGGTTTGTCAATTTTATTCTAACATGCATGATGTAGATATTGACGATTTTCATGAATGGACACGTTATTGAGGTTACTCCGAATTTCACTGTTCAAGAACTTGGTGTTGCGGATGAAGTTCTAGGGTTGGTTTGCTATCTTTCTAATGTAGAGCATGATGAGTATCATGACTTCTTGGACTTTTGACTTTATCTCGTGGTGAGACTATATTTTGTTCTTTTAAATTTTATAAGTATTATCCATCATTATTTAGTACAATCCATCGTATCATCCCTGGTACTTTATTTTGTTCTGACCAAGACCCTTTCTTTAATGACTCACTACCAAGTATATCTTACTTGGAAAGTTATGCCAAGACGTGCGATCTACCCTCACTCGGTCATTTAAAACTTGATGGTTGAATCTACAGGTGTTTCTTCACATGGTCTACCTTATGATTATCTAATCATGAAGCTTCTTCTAGATGCCACAAATTGTCATCATCTGGTGACGGATCTTTTGAACCTAGCTCTTATCGTTCCATCCATTCACATGTCTGATGTTGTCAGACACCAGTATCGAGATCGAACGATGTTAGCAAGTATTCAGGATCATTTGCCTGATTTGTCTGCACAACTATCTTAGGTCCTCGAGTTCAAATATGCTTGTTTTCTCGTACCTTATGCCTCAGACATGCAGATGGGGATTATGAGGATATTGACTCTATCCGTATGCTATAGTATTTATCTTTAGTATGTGATGTTATATTTGTAATGTTTTATGTTACATTTGTCTCTATGTATTTGCTTCAGTAACTTGATGGTTTTTTTTTTGTTTCAGTCTATTATCTTTAAATAGATATGTTTATTTAAACTTTATGTGCTTCAATATAGATACTACATTTCATAATTTTCAAATATTTTGATATTTTTTTAGAGAAGTATGTTTTTTCTTTAAATGAGGAATGTATTTTCTTGCCTTTGTTCTTTTTGACAAAAGGGGGAAAATGAAGGTATGTTTTGAAATTACAAAGTAATATTGTGAGGATTTTGGAAAATATTGTGATTATCACAATGATTAAAGTTCCATGATATCGAGCCTATTATGAGAAATCATTATGTATACCATTAATGTTGATTGATGACTCATTTGGTATCACACCATAATACTTGTACTTACTGGTATCAGACTTTAGACTCTAAAACGATTTATCAATTTGCTAAGATGCATATATTTAAGGGGTGCAACTTCATGTTAGCTAATTATATTCATTGATATCATAAGCTTTATGTCGTTTAATCGATATAAATTCTTCTTATCAGTTGATATCAAATATGTAGGGGGAGAAAATCAATTTTATTAAATATATGCCTCGTGTCAATCTACGAGTAGAATGTTCATTTGTCATTTCAAGTGCTAGTTAAAATAATTGAAGACTATAGGATAAGGCTGAATTATAGTAGATAACGAAAAATGCCATTTGGTATTAGCCAATGAAGATTGATATGAGACGAATGAAGAAGATATCCAAAGAAATCTTAGTGGTATCAGACATTATCCAGTGTCAACATCCTGACAACTGCTATTAGACTCATTAGTTGATATATTTGAATGATCTATTAGGATTGAACTCTCAAATTGAGAGATTGTAATGTGCCTTGTGAAACATATGTGTTTTCTCATAAGTTTACAAATAGGGAGATTGAAAATATATTTGCAAATTATGTTAAAACAATGTAAAAAATATATGCTAAAATTATAAATCGTATATTGAGTGATTGAGACTAGGTCTATGCTTTGTAAAAGTCATTTCAAGGATATCTAACTCGTGAGGACCATTGCCAAAGGATAAGAAGATTGAAGTCAACTCATGAAAACACACTACACCAAATTGGCATTTTTGTAACAACCCCCAAAACAGTAACACTTTTGAGATATAGCAATTCACAAAGCATTTTTACACATTTTTACAAACAAAGTGATACAATAATTGTATCACCATGAATAGTATGGTCCTACAAGTGATATTCATGGTGAATATTCATGGTGATCTAATTTATTGTATTACTTTTTTTTGGTAACTATTTTTCATTTTTTTGACTAAATTTAGTTTTAACTTGAAATTGTTTGGTGGATTGTAACAGCTCAAAAGTATTACTATTTTGGGAGTTGTTACAAATTTGCCAATTTTGTGTAGTGACAAGTCAAAGCTATAAAGACCAAGTTCAGCCAAAATAACTTATGGATGGCCAAAATTCAGATGAAGTTCCAAAAGTTATTTGGAGGCAAAATATGTGAAAGCTAAAATTCAAAGTTTGAATTTGAGTTAGTCAATCTTGAGACATACTCATGTGCCAAAACGAGACATCCATGTCAAGTACAAAGAAATGTGACAAAAGATAATCCTTTTATTTTTTAAAAGTAGTCCGATGTAGGCAAAGTCAACTTCACTCTATGAGAAGTCAACATCAGCAAGTGACCATTATGAAAAAACAATAGGGCTGAACAAAAAACCGATCAAACAGATTAAACCGACCGAACCGATCAAAACCGAATCGATTGATTCGGTTTAAATTCAGTTCAGACCGGTTTCGGTTTTAGAAAATTCAAAACCGAAGTGGTCGGTTTAGTTTTCGATTTCTATGTGATTTTAACCGACCAAACTGAATCGACAATCGAATATATATAATAAATAATATATATTATATATAAATAATATAATATGTTTAAAATAGTCGGTCGGTTCGGTTACGGTTTGCATAAATTAGAATCGGTTCGATTTTAGATCGGTTTGAAAATTTTAAAACTGACCTAAGTCGGCTCGGTTCACGGTTTAGGTGAAAAATCGAACTGACGGTTCGGTTTTCAACCCTAAAAAGCAAGGGGTCGTTCTGAAAAAGTTGTTATGAAAAGTAGCAGATGATGAAATCGAAGTCAACTTCACTTCCTTCATCTGAGCGTATAAATAGAGTTCAAGTTCAATTCTCTTAGATCTATTTTTCTTGTTCTAAAAATTTTGAAGCTATCCTTTTATCCCCTCTTTGGCATTCCCTTTCAGAGGTCCATTCACCCATTTAAAAACCATATCCCTTATGAGAGATCAATGGTGTCTTAGGAAGAAATTTTTCCTCTCTTCATGAGCTATTTAGTTAATTATACAAAGAGAAGATAAAAGAGAAATTAGGAGGAAAAGTTGAATGGAGTTTTGAATTGGTATATGCCTCTTTTGAAGAGTTGTTGAGCCTTCAACCACTTCATTTCATCCTTGAGTGAAACTTTCATCTTCCATTAAGTGAAGGATTGAATGTAAAAGAGCTTTTAAGCATTTCCATTTGACAAACAAATGTTATTAGAAGAAAGAAACCTTTTGAGTATTAGCCTTGCGTAAACTCACCTCTACCCCGTGTGGGTTCTTGAATCCATGGAGTGGATTCGTACAAGTAAGTATCACCCCGGTGATTCCAAGCGAGTGGTAAGCCTTGGTTGTGTCGCATTTTATGATGGTGCGATCATTGGATTTTCAGTAAGTCTTACGAAACACGAACGTAAATCTAAGTTGTATCTCCTGAATCCCAAGCACTTGTCCATAAGACTTGGTTGTGGTGCATCCCATTCATAATCACCAAAGTTTTGGTAAGACTCGCTGAACGAAGTACTTGGTTCGTGCCGATAAGTCTAATAGGACTAAGAGTATGACAATTAGACCTTGTGTGGTTGTGGAAGTTGATTGAGAGTGAAGTTCTCATTTGATCAAGTGATAAAGATTTGAGGCTTGCGAACCCTTTCCACCTAGGAAGTAACTGGTTGGAGTCAATCAAACTCAAGCTTAGGCGAACCTCATTATAATGGTGTTTTTGTCTGGTTTGCTTATTCTCTCCATGACTATAATTAGTTTACCTTTCACGTTTAGCTAAGTTGTTTTTACATTTTATAGCTTAAATTGTTTATATGTTCAACTAGCATGTTTAGGATTCTTTAAGAGATTTTGCTAAAGGTTTTTCATTTGGTGTTCACTTTTAAGTAAATCAGTTAAACTTGTGAACCTTGTGGTGTTGAACTTCGAAGTCAAATACTTTTGCTTGTTTTCAATATAATTTAATTTTTTAAAAGTGACTATTCACCCTATTAGTGGATTAGTCTAATGTCAGTGGACTCTTGGTGATTATCATTGCATATCTCGTACTTTTAGACAAGTGGTAAAATAACCTATGAATGGCCAAAATTCAAATGAAGAGCCAAAAGCTAATTGGAGGAAAAATATGTTTTGGAACCAAAATTCAAAGTTTTGAATTTGAGTTATCCACCCACATGAGAATGATATTATCTTGAGGATAGATATTCCCTCAAAAGATATGCCTATGTGCTTAAAGAAGATGTCTATGTCAAGTACAATGGTATGTACCCAAATAGAAACTTTTGTTATAAAGAAAACTGCCTGGGCATGGCAACGTCAACTACACTCTTGAAGTATCGCTATCAGCAGAAACCTGTTCTGAATCTAGCCATTTTGAAAAGTTGAATATGAAGACAATGAAGTCGACTTCACCCTTTTAGGAATAGTCTAAAAATAATTGTATCCTCATTGTGATAAGCTGAATATGAAGACAATGAAGTCGACTTCACTCCTTCAAGACCAGTCTATAAATAATTGTATCCTCATTTGTTTTCGTAAACTTTGGGAGTTCTAGATAAGCTTGTTAAAGCATTGCGTAGATCTAGTAAAAAGAAGAACAAGTTGCTCCCCATTGTGTAAGAGAAAATTTCTCCATCTCTCCATACTATCTTTGAGTAAGGGTTCAAAAGAAGAAAAAAAAGATCTAGGGCTTGAAATTTGAGATTAACCAAAACCAAACAACTTATTTGTTTGAGATCTAAAGGCTCTAGATAGAAGACTTATTTGTCACCCCAACCTTCATACTTGTAAGGGTGAACCTCTCTTCTATTCTATAAAGGAGTGAGAGATCCAAGCTTAAACTTTCTCCCATCACTCTACTTTAGAGACATTAGTGGAGAACTATCTTTGAGTGTTAGCTTGCATTAACTCAACTTACCTCATTTGGGTTCTTAAATCCTTGGAGTGGATTCGTACAAGTAAGTGTCACCCAGAGATCCCAAATAGGTGGTAAGTCTTGGTTGTGTCATATTCCATGATAGTGTGATCCTTGGCTATTTGGGTAAGTCTCGCGACAAACAAACATAAGAACAAGTTGTATCTCAAAAATCCTAAGTACACGTCTATCAAATTAAGTAGTGTTGTATCCCACTGTGATCGCTAAGGTGTTTGTAATATTTGCGGACCAGAGTACTTGGTTCGTGTCTGTGAGTCTCATTGGAGCATGACGATTTGACCTTATGAGGTTGTGAAAAGTTATTTTAGAGGTAAGCTTTGTTATATTTGTGTGTGTCTTCCTCTATCTTTACTTATCCATGCTTATTTATCTTACTGTCTTGGATAGCTTGGTTAATTTGTGCATCAAGTCTTGGATCTACTTTGCAAAAATATTTCCTTATGATTTTGTTTTAAATCCCAAGACTTGTAAGACCACCAAGACCTAGAGTTGAATCATTTCATACTCTAGACATATCTTTGAACATTTCTGTTCGTGCTAAGGTCTGAGGGATTATTTTAGCGTGGAATTTTTACGAAGTGTTCATAAACCTCATTGTTTTTGCATTCCACAAATGTTTTTAAAAGAAATATTTTTTTTCAAAAAAGACTAGTTACCTCCTTTTAGTCTTGCCCATCATATCTTAAGACACTCTTTGAGTGGAACTTAGTGAAAGTGTAGTAGTAACTCTAAAGTACCACTCACGGGTGCCCTAAGATATGATGAGCAAGACTAGAGGGGTGAATAAACATTTTTTGGAAAATGTCTTTTCATTGAAATTTTTTGCAGAAGAATGCAAAAGTTAGTAGGCTATATGAACACTTTGTATAAACTCCTTGTTCATGATAATCTGTGTGTCAGGTAGCTTTACTCCGAGACATTCCATGGTGTTGATAATCTCCTTTATTTTGTCCCAAAACTGGATGAAGGACTCTACTTCTTCTATCCGAATAATCTTTAGACTGGTTTGCAAAATCTGAAGCTTGGAACTTGATATGAGTGCGGCCTTCGTTGTTGACTGCCAAAATATCCCGTGCTTCCTTGGATCATGCAATTCATGGAAGATTTAAAAATCTCATATCTCACCGCACTGAAGATTGCCCTTGTACCTTTTGCATTCGCCTGAGCTTCAACTTTGTGTGTAGCAGACCAATTTGCATAGGCCTTGACAACAATAGTTGTTTGGCCATCTTTTGTGGACATGATGGTAGATTTATTGTACCCATTTATAACCATTAGCCACAAAAGTTCATCCATAGCCATCAAATGAGTTCTCATTTTGTTTTTCCAAAAAATAAAATTGTCATCATTTAATTGTTTTTTTGCTAGACAAGATATGAAAATGCTCATCCTTGATGCTTATCATGTTTACTCGGGATGTTAAGCCCTTTATGGGTAACTTGGGTTTGATACCAATTGAATGTGCAGTGGTAATTATAAAGTATCAGTGATGGGTGCCCTAAGATATGTTGAGCAAGACACAAGGGTGTGAACAATCTCACTTTGAAAATCCTTTTTCTTTAAAACATTTTTTGCGAAAAAAATGCAAAGTTTAGTAGATTATAAGAACATTGTGTATAAACTCCGTGTTCAAAATAATTTCCTGCACCTTACCACCAATAAAACAATAAAAGATAGGAAAGAGAATAAAATGATTCACATCTTGGTCTAGGTGGTCTCACAAGTCTTAGAATCTAAAGCATGATTCTAAGGAAATAGTTTTGCAAAGTATATCCAAGACTTGATGCACAAGTCAAACGAGCTAAACTATGATTTGTAAAACAGTACAACTTAAAACATGTAAAGAAGTTGTTTGGTTTAGATTAAGCTTGCAACTTGAGCCCTAGTTCTCTCTTTTCTTTATAGGCTCACTACAAAATTGGAGAGATGAAGAGGTTGCTTCTGAGCAATGGGGAGAAACTTGTTATTCTTGTTGCTAGATCTTGCTGGATCTACTATTGCTTTTGAATAGCCCTTAATAAGTTTTTCTTGTACTCCCAAAGTTGATGAAAGCAAATGAGGATGCAACTATTTATAGACTGATACTAGATGGATGAAGTCGACCTTACTATCTTTAAATCCGCTTTTTAGTACGACTAGTTTCAAAATGACTTTTTGCTTTATCAAAATGGTCGCCTACTGATAGTGACATTTCAATGATAAAGTCAACTTTGCTCTACCCAGACAAATTTATTTTTAAACAAAAGTTTTATCTTGGTCACATGTCATTGTACTTGATATGGACTTCTCTTTTGAGCACATGGGCGGTCCAAAGTGATGGAATATTTAAGAGAATAATCATTCTCACGTGAGGGGATGTTCCAAATTCGAACTTTGAATATTTGGTTCCCACACATTTTTGCTTCCAAATAGCTTTTGTCATTTCATTTGAAATTTAGCCATCCATAAGTTATCTTCACATTGTCTTCAAATGTTGCTTGTCATCTTCTACTTTCTTGGACTTCAACCATCTTGAACTTGTCTACTTGTAGCTTTAACAATAATTATCCGATTTTCATATATTTGACTTTGGTCACTTGAATTGACTTCGTCCTCGGTTGATTTTGGCTTTGACTTTGATTGCCGCATGACTTGATTTTGTCTTCTTACATTATCGCATTTGGTTGAATCTTCACGGTCGCATTTGAATGATTGAATTTCATCAATTACTCAAATCTCAATATGTATGACTTTATAATTTTGTCAATATATATTTACAATAACTCTCTGGTCAACCAAGATATATTTGTTTTCTTTCTATAATTGATTAACCATACCTATACTTATTGCAATATTATAAATGAAATGACTCGATATTCACTCTTTTTTTGGGTCTTAATCATAATATTTTGTAGGGGAGATGACCAAGTGGTTGAAGCGTAGCATTGGAACTACTATTTAGGCTTTTGTTTATCGAGGGTTTGAATCCCTCTCTTTCTATGCCTTCATCTGATCTAATTTATGAAAGTTACAAACCGCAATGTATGAAATATGAATGGATATTATTTTTCTAACAGTTAAACCTTTATTTGTTTTTACAAGCTAATCCAATATTGTTTTTATAATAATTTACAAATAACATTTCACTTAGAGCATATCGCTCACTTCCATTAACTACACCTTCAATTAGGATTCGGGAGAAAACACGGTGTTTCAAATTAGTCTGAGACAAAGGAATCATTCCAAGACGAAGAGCTTTGTTTGCCTAGTAAATTTTCCTTTATTAGAATTTCTATTGACTAGTCCGTATTTTTCTTCGGTCGCCTCACTATATAGAGATATAGCTATTTGTCACTAAATGTTATACTGACACGGATCAATGTCCTCTTATAGCTTAATCCTCCAATATGCTCATGTCACCTGTTACATATATTTTGAATTTGTAATGTCTTGAGTTTCACAAGATCTTATAGTTGTAGTCAGGCTCGAACCTGAGGATAAGCCAACTAGGTGACTGCCTAAGCCCCCAAAATGTTGACGAATTTAAGGCCTTTTTTGACCAAGTTAGGGGGTTCCCTTTTATATAAAGAGAAAGGCTACATGGCGAGGAAATGAGCGAGGAAACCAGCTAGGGGAGTGAGGTGGAGGGAGGGGAACCATTCACTCCCCTCGGGATGCGCGAGTTGACTTTTCTTGTGCGCATCCCGAGGGGGTAAATGGTTCCCCTCCCTCCACCTCACTCCCCTCGCTGGTTTCCTCGACATTTAGAATTCTTGTTATATAAATCTTTTATACTATATATATTCTAAATTTATAATCCCTCGAGTTCACCAGGTCTTATTTCTCTTTAATTTGTTCAGCTCCGAGAATTGTTTTCGAGATTGTATGAAAGGACCCGTGTTTGAACAAATACCTAGATAGATCGCTTGGCATTGTACCTATGTACTAGCCAACTTCAACAAGGAGATGGTCACGTAACTGAGATCTCTTTATGATGATGGACTCCCTCATACTAGAACGTTTGGCAGACTTGTTGGAAGACTATGATGGGCATGTTTTTTTAGCCATTTGAGATTTGCATGAGTACCATTTGAAATCTATTAGAAAAACACGAATTTCTTTCTCACTTGAGTATGCTTTATATTTCAAAGCACATACTCAATATGAGCTTTATATTTCATTATGCGCTTTGAAAACAACTCAATATGCACTTTGAAACAACTCAATATGCATTTTATATTTCAAAATCCTCAAATTTTGAGATCTCTAGAATCCAAGTTATAAGTTAAGTTTGAACAAGTTGTAAGTTAAATTTTAAGTGTTTTTCTTATGAGTAATTCTTGTTGGCCTGGGCCCAGCTGCCTGGTTTGCTGCCGGGGGGGGGGGGGGGGCGAAATTACACTTTTACCCCCCCCCCCCCCCCTTTAAACATCCTTTTCCAAAAAGTGGTTAAAGAGGGGGGGGGGGCAAAAGTGTACATTTGCCTCCCCCCCCCCCAGGCAGCAACCTCGCCCCTTTCTCAGGCCATCTAGAATTGGGGTTTTCTTATTGGATCAAGCATGGGTTTGATTTACTGGTCTTTTTGCTTCGACTTGGATTTTCATCTTCACGACATTTATGACACTTGTCTTCTTCTTGGATCAACTTGTGAATGAATTGCTTGGCTTGGGCTTCGGTTTTCCTGGCTTTGACTTGGTATTCATGACTTGACTTAGTATTTTAGCCTTTGACTTTGGTCTTCATGAATTAGATAACCATTGAATAATCTTTCAAAACCTACGACTATTGCCCAAACTCTTTATACATAGTTTATAATATTCTCACCAAGTATTTTACAAGAAATGTTTGAGTTTTGTCATAATTTAGAAATACATTTAGACATTAAATTTCGCGGG
Source organism: Berberis vulgaris (assembly GCA_963556465.1). NCBI lineage: Eukaryota > Viridiplantae > Streptophyta > Magnoliopsida > Ranunculales > Berberidaceae > Berberis > Berberis vulgaris. The sequence goes on from OY747127.1 coordinate 23,107,665, forward strand.
ATGGCATACCCAATCCATTCCATTTTAATCTTTGTCACTTTTAACAAGACTGGTAATGTTATTGCTAATTTACCATTTTATCTTCTTTAACATAACCTATACCAGCCCCAACTAATTAGCCACCCTGCGAGGTTTAAATTTTTCCAAAAGAGAGAGAGCTTAAAACCCATTGATACTAATACCATCCACTCGCGTGTTATGTATATCATCTTAACCATTATGTTTTAAGGGTGACAATGGGTCGTGTCGGCACAACTCGACACTATTGACTTAGTCAATGAAATGGACATAGAACTAAAATTTTGAGTCACACTTGGTCTTGGGCTAAATGCAAGTTTTTTTAATAGCTTCTTTAATAAATTACCTCTTTTTAAGTCAATTTGAGACTTTAGTCACCAAAGCATGAAGTGGAAACAAGAATGAGAGTGAAAGTCTTAGAGTGCTTAACTTCAGAGTTTGTTAATGTTTGGACTTGTTGAGAGCGTCTATACATGGAATCGAATTTCATAATTTCATTTATCTATATATTTTCAAATATTAACTGAGGTTTCACCAATTTTTATTTGTTTAAGGAACATTTAAGGTTTTGGGACAAAATGATTTTTCACTAATCGCACATGACCCGGCCATTACGTTTTTGTTTACAGTTAAGGACCCTCCAAGTGACATCCTTCAACGAAAGTTCGACCAGTCTTCAGCCTCTTCTTTCAACAACTCTTTTTTCAATTGTTGTTCCTCCTCCATATTTATATCAATCTCATATTTCTCTCCCTTAGATCTCATTTTTTTCCCTTCCTCCCTCTCTCTCTCTCTCTCTCTCTCTCCTTTTCTTTTTTCAGTTAGTAGGCACAGATGATATACATCTATTATGTTATCTCAGATCTCTCTTCTCCCCTTTTCTCCATGTTTATTTTTCTACTACAGGTGAGTTTTAAACATGTGCATGCCATACGGGCAGTAAATGCACCTTAAAATGAGTGTCAAAGCATGCAATTGCAATAGGCAATAGTATAAAATCATTCTCATGCTATGTAATGTATCCATCCAGTAAAATTCTAATTGTCGAGGGAAGCAGCGAGGGACCCCACAGGGGGGAGGGGGAGCCGTCCATTCCCTTCGAGATGCGTGAGTTGAAAATTCAAACGCGCATCTCGGAGGGAATGGACGACTCCCCCTCCCCCTGTGGGGTCCCTCGCTGTTTTCCTCGCTGCTTCCCTCGCCATTTAGACGGGTTCATCCATCCACCTTGGAAACATATTTTAATCAATGTGTACCATAGAAGCTGGACGGTGGTGCGAAGAGTGCGTTATGACCCGTGGTCAGCTGCCCGGTGGGGGCGGCTCCTCCATTGTGGGTAAACAGGAAACCCGAGGAAAGGTTGCACAACAGTAGTAAGGGCGTTAAGACCAGAGCTTTATGTAGTGCTAACAGGAATGCAAGTGAATGAATCCCATCCCTGCGAGCCAAAGAGCTCCTTCTTTATTTTTCTGATATCACCTTGTTAAGCATAATATGGTTCAGAAGTAGTTAGTTAGACTGTTAGACAGGTTGTTATTGTTAAGCACTGTTATGACAGCTAGACATTGTATTCTCTATATAAGTCATGTAAGAGATGTACATTATTCAATCAATCAATACATTGAAATCATTTTGTTGTTTGTTCAAGTTCTAACATGGTATCAGAGCTATAAGCTTCTCCTTCCACTATTTAGATTTCAGTTCTTCAAGAAGTCTTTAATGGCTGAATCTTCCTCCAATGCCACTTCACTCATGAACTCTGCCATGACAGAGTCTAAGCCTGTGATCTTTTCTCATTCATTATCTGTCAAATTGAATGAGAATAACTATCTGTTGTGGAAACAACAGGTATTAGCTACGATCAAAGGGCATAAACTGCAACATTTCATTGAAGATACCACACCTCCACTCAGGTTTCTATCCATGGATGATCAAACGAACAACAGAGTCAATCCTGCTCTTCTTACCTGGGAACAACAAGATCAGCTTCTGTTCTCTTGGCTCTTATCCTCCATGACTGAATCTTTACTTACCAGGTTAGTCGGGTGTACCACCTCTGCTCATATTTGGAAGATTCTTGAGACTTTCTTTAATTCTCAGACTGTAGCGAAGGTTTCTCAATTCAGAACTCAATTACAATCTCTCAAGAAAGGAGGACTTTCAATCAATGATTACTTGTTGAAGATCAAATCCATTATTGACCAGTTAGCATCTGTAGGACATCAATTATCTTCTAAGGATCACATTAATGCTATCTTTGATGGATTGCCTCAGATTTATGATACTTTTGTAGTATCTGTGAGTTCCAGATCTGATGCTTATAGTGTGGCAGAGGTTGAGGCTCTGTTGCTTGCTCAGGAATCAAGGATAGAACGACATACTAAAGATTTGGATATCCTAAGTTCAGTTAATGTGGCACATACTGGTCATAAACCTTCTCCTAGATCGTTTGTATCCAACTCTCATGGGTGGAGACCTCAATCCAGACCTCCATTTCAATCAAGAGGTTCAAGATCTGGTCATGGCAGAGGTTATAGACCATCTGGCTTTGGTTCACAGCGTCCTCAATGTCAAATCTGTGGCAAGTTGGGACATCTTGCGTTCAAGTGTTACAATAGGTTTGACACTAATGCTCCTAATCCATGGAATTCTACTCCATCATCTTTTTCTGGATCTCCTTCTGCTACTAGTCAGCCTCCCCGTCATGCCTTTTCTGCTACCAGTCAATCTCTTATGCCTGATATGAGACCCAATGCTCAGACTGTTTTTGGTTCAGGAGAGGCTTCTACATCCTCTGATTACAGATGGTTCCCTGATTCTGGTGCTACTGACCATTGTAGTCCCTATGCTCAAAACCTCATGACTTCAGTTCCTTATCGTGGTGAAGATAAGTTGTTTGTTGGTGATGGCTCAGCCTTACCTATTGAGAATATTGGTCAGTCCGTTATTCAGTCCTCTGATTCTTCTAAACTTTTACTTCTTAAGAATATTCTTCAAGTTCCTAAGCTGACTAAAAATTTGCTCAGTGTTTCTCGTTTTGCAAAGGATAATAATGTATATTTTGAGTTTCATCCTGACCTTTGTTTTGTCAAAGATCAGGTCACTCATCGGGTTCTTTTGGAAGGGAAGCTTAGTAACGGGTTATATGTTTTTCCCTCAATGGTATCTTCCAAGTCCAATTCTGAGTTGTTTCTAACAGAATCTTCTCCTTCTGCTCCCAGTTCTTCTTTTCTTTCTGATGTTTCAGCTTTGCCTGTCAGTTCCCTATCTCCAGTTTCTAGTCAGCCATTTCAGAATTCTCAGCATTCTCAATCCTCATTTCAGTATTTTCAGCCTCATTCTCAGCATTTCAGCACTTCTCGGCCTCTTTCTCAGCATTCCAGCACTTTTCAGCCTCATTCTCAGCATTCCAGCACTTTTCAGCCTTTCAGCCTCATTCTCAGCATTCCAGCACTTCTCGGCCTCATTCTCAGCATTCCAGTTCTTCTTCTCAGCATCTCAGCACTTCCATCTTGCCTTCTCAGCATTTCAGCACTTCTCAGCCTCTTTTTCAGCATTTCAGTCCTTCATCTCAGCATTTCAGCAATCCCTGGCCTTCATCTCAGCACTCTCAGCAATCTAGCCAATCTCAGCATTTCAGCAATTCCTGTCATTCATCTCAGTATTCTCAGCAATCTAGCAAGCTTGATAGTACTCAGCATTATACTCAGCCCGATAGCTCCTCTAGTGTCAGTACTCAGTGCTCCAGTAGTCAGCCTGGTCTGTCCATCAGCATTCCAATTTCTCGTCAGCTTTCCAAGCTCGATAGGACCACTTCTAAGCATTGCCAGCCCGATAGGCTGTATTTCAGCAATTCAGTTCCCACTCAGCATTCTTTTCAGCATTTCATGCCTGATTGGGATTCCTTACATATTTCAGTTCCAAGGCAGTCTACTTCTCAATGTTTTCAGCCCGATAAGATTGCTTCTATGCATTCTAGGTTTCATGGGCAGTATGCCAGCTCTTCAGTTCCAAGTCAGTGCTATCCTCCACTTTTCAAGCCCGATAGACAGTTGTTCAGTAGTTCAAGGCAACCTAGTCTGAACTTCAGTAGTTCTACTTCTCCACCTACTTCTCCTGCTTCACAAAGTCTGTTATCTCTTTGGCATGCTAGGATGGGTCATCCTTCCTTCTCTCTTGTACAGAAAATTCTCACTGGTTGTAATTTGACAGTTCCAAAATCAATAAATCAGGAGTTTTGTTCTTCTTGTTGTTTAGGAAAAATACACAAACTTCCTTTTACTAGTTCTTCTACTATATACACCAAACCTTTAGAATTAGTTCACACTGATCTCTGGGGTCCAGCCTCTACCCCTTCTTCTTCTGGTTCTAAATATTATATCCACTTCATTGATGCTTTTAGTAGGTTCACTTGGGTTTTTCTCCTGAATAATAAGTCTGATGCTTTCTCCACATTTCTTCAGTTCAAAGCTCTAGTTGAGTTAGAGTTTGGGCTTCCAATTAAAAGTATTCAGTCTGATTGGGGTGGAGAGTATAGACCTTTTTCTAAGTATCTTGCTCAAAATGGTATATCTCATCGTCTTGCTTGCCCAACCACACATCAGCAGAATGGTGTTGCTGAACGTAAGCATAGGCACATTATTGAGTCTGCCCTTACTTTACTTGCTCATGCTTCCCTACCAATGAAGTTTTGGGATGATGCTGTCCGGACATCAGTATTTCTTCTTAATAGAGTTCCTTCCACTGTCCTCAAAGGTCTTTCCCCATTTGAAGTCCTCTATCATAAAGCTCCTGATTACAGTTCCCTGAGGGTCTTTGGTTGTTCATGTTTTCCTAATATTAGGCCTTATAATTCAAACAAGCTTCAATTTAGGTCTGTTGAGTGTTTGTTTCTTGGTTACAGTCTTCAGCATAAAGGTTACAAATGTTTGTCCAATACTGGCAGATTGTACATATCTAGGGATGTTGTTTTTCATGAAACTTCATTTCCCTATTCAAAATGGCATCCCACTCCTTCTTCCTCCTCTTCTGGTAATCCTGCTTCCTCTTCTGCAGTCATTCCTTCTCCTGTTTCTCTTCCTACCTCTAGACCTTCCTTGTCTAGTACTCCTACTTTCTCTGCTCCTCGTCCTACTCCTAGTCTGTCTATCTCTAGCCCTGCTCATACTACTTTTCTTCCTGCTGACAGTCCTTTTTCTGACCCTACTCATCTTCCTTTGGTTAATGAGTCTCCTCTATCTAGTCCTAGTCCTTCTTCTGAGCATCCTTTCCCTTCTCAGTCCAGCCTACTTTCTGATCCCAGTTCTACTCCTTTTCCATTGGTTCATGAGGCTCCTCCCTCTACTCCTAGTGCTCCTACAGGGCATCCTATGATCACTCGGTCCAAGGCTGGTGTTTACAAGCCCAAGGTCTTTGTCACACTAACTTCAGCTGCTCCTTCTAGTCTTCAGGAAGCTTTGGAAACCCCTCATTGGCTATCTGCAATGCAGGATGAGTATATGGCTCTACAAAGGAATCATACCTGGTCCTTGGTGACTCTTCCTCCAGGTCGCTCTATTGTTGGTTGTTGTTGGCTTTTCAAAGTAAAACACAATCCTGATGGTACTGTGCACAGGTATAAAGCCCGCCTAGTGGCTAGGGGTTTTCAACAGGTTGCTGCCTTTGACTATGCTGAGACATTTAGTCCTGTTGTTAAGCCTACTACCATCCGTATTTTTCTCACTATTGCTGTCACGTATGGATGGTCAGTTTCCCAAATTGATATCAACAATGCTTTCTTGAATGGTGATCTATCAGAGGAGGTGTATATGATGCAACCCCCTGGGTTTATTGATGCTTCCCAACCTAGTGCTGTGTGCAAGCTTAATAAAGCTCTGTATGGCCTTAAGCAGGCTCCCCGTGCCTGGTTTGATAAGCTTGGTCACACCTTATCACTGCTTGGTTGTCTCCACAAAATCTGATTCCTCATTTTTCATTAAACACTCTCCTTCTCCCATCTTTCTTCTAGTATATGTTGATGACATCCTCATCACTGGTGCTGATTCCCTGGCTGTTTCTCAGACCATTCATCAACTCAATGCTAGGTTCTCTTTAAAGGATTTGGGTCCAGTTCACTTCTTTCTGGGTATCCAAGTTCAGCATACAACCACTGGTTTATTTCTATCTCAGTCCAAGTATATCTCTGACCTTTTGTGTCGAGCTAAGATGCAATATGCCAATGGCTTATCCACTCCTATGAGCGGGGGTGAAAAGGTGTTTGCCACAGGCAGTGATCCAGTCCAGGATGTTCAATTATACCGCAGTATTGTAGGTGCATTACAGTATGTTACCATTACTCGGCCTGAAATAGCTTACTCAGTGAATCGTGTGTGTCAGTTTCTTCAGAGTCCTCTTGAATCACATTGGCGAATAGTGAAGAGAATTCTGCGGTATCTCAAGGCTACACCTACTTGTGGACTTCACATTGTTCCTACTCCCTCATTTCAGCTCACTGGGTATTGCGATGCAGATTGGGCGTCTGATCCTAATGACAGGAGATCTACTTCTGGATATTGTGTATACTTAGGCACTAATCTTGTTTCTTGGTCTTCTAAAAAGCAGAGTACTGTCTCCCGTAGCAGTACTGAAGCTGAGTATAGAAGCCTTGCTTCAGTCACAGCAGAGCTCACTTGGATACAATCATTGTTTCATGAACTTCAGCTTGGTTGCTCTGTCCCTATTATTTGGTGTGATAACAAGAGCACAGTTCAACTCAGTGCCAATCCTATTCTGCATTCTAGGACCAAGCATTTTGAGATTGACATATACTTTGTTCGTGAGAAAGTAGCTCGCAAGTTGCTTCAAGTGCATCATATCTCAGCATCAAGCCAAGTTGCTGATATATTCACCAAAGCTCTGGGTAAACCCAGGTTTCTATTGTTGCGTAACAAACTCAGTGTGGTTGATGTATCCACCCTTCGTTTGAGGGGGAATGTTAAGCATAATATGGTTCAGAAGTAGTTAGTTAGACTGTTAGACAGGTTGTTATTGTTAAGCACTGTTATGACAGCTAGACATTGTATTCTCTATATAAGTCATGTAAGAGATGTACATTATTCAATCAATCAATACATTGAAATCATTTTGTTGTTTGTTCAAGTTCTAACACACCTCCTTTAATAACGACTTCAATCATCCCTCATCCAGTTGCTCCAAGTATATTATTTTTTTATCTTTTCATTTTGTTTTATTAATTAATATCTTTGGGTTCTGACCAAATTTTTTTTTTTTCAAGATATATGCATTTAATGCCACAGTTGTAAAATTGAAAAAAAAAAATTGAAAATGGGGTGATGATTTTTTAAAAATTTTTAATCTTCAATTTCAGCCAATCATGTAAAAGTTATATTTGCATTTTGCATTCAATTCTCTAAATTTGAAATTGTTTTTCCTCTTTATGTTTTTGTTTTCTCTTTTTTTATTGAATCATAAAAATAGCTTTCAAGGACCATCTTATTGCCTTGCTCCAAAAATGAAATGACATGAGTAATAGTAGAGTCCCAATTCAATACTTCATTGATTGTAAACTTTTGATCCCATATACATTAGTACAAAACATTAGATGCCATTCCAAGTGTGTTTATAAGGACAACGTGGGGTCAAACATTTTGTGAACTAGACATTGCAAATTAATTATGAAAAGAAACTGTTTAGTGCACTATTTTTGGGAGCCTGTAGAGTTGAGTACATGTGATGTTTAGAGACCTTTTTGGTGAAATGAACCTAATTGCTATGTGCTTGGCTAGAAAGTATTCTGCAAAACAGTAAGAGCTGCTGCGGAGAAAACAAAGAGATAATGGAGAGGCAAGACCATCCACAACGTAACCCCTACCAAATGGGCCAAGGGATTTTTGACAAAATTACTTGATCTATTCTCCTAACTAATATAATAAATTTTACACTTCATGATATTCCCCTTCAATTCTTATCATTATCCCTGATTTTGAATTGTATACCCATTTAACCGACTTTACTTTATTTATAATATTTTCAATTCGTGATTAGTCCTTTCTTTTTACCAAATTCTATATTTTGCAATATGAACATACGAATCCAATTTCATTTGTATAGTTTTTTTGTATTTATGATCATAATAGACTCTTTTTTTTTCTTTCAAAAAGTAGAATATAATATATAAAATAATATAAATGACCTAGTGGTATCACAAGTCTAGGGTTCAAAATCTCTATAGAAAGCATTTAAATAGATCAAAGATTAATTACAATTAGTGCTTGCATTTGATTACCAAGTACATTCAAATGGATATGTCAAAAAGACATTTCAAGAAGAAACTAAGTTGTAATATGTTCTTGCAAAATCAAAGTATTATACATCTATATTTATATTACAATTCAGAGTGGTATTTTACTGTTCATTATTGACTAGGACAAATGTCAAATCATAAGGATTGGAGATAAAATATAGCTAAGATTGAAAGTTGGGATATTTGTTTAGGGTTGAGATTCATTTCTACGATCACATGTTTGTAAATATAAAATATGAAGAAAGACAAAAAAAAAATGAAAATTTTGATGAAAAAAGTTGGTAGAATGTACATTCCTTTTTTCAAAATGAATATTATCATAACTATCTATGGAGTTGTCGGATTTTGGTAAACTTGGTATCATTAAATGCAATTTTGAAAATCTTTCCAACAAAACCAATGATCAATCCAAACACTTCAAATTTCAAAATATATATTTTAATATTAAAACATGTAAATATTTTTTATATTTTCATGCCTAAGTATAATATTTTTACAAGAAATTGACGGACATTTTAATGAACATTCAAATAATGACCTCAAACACTCGATCGTTTCTAATTATAATTCTAAAAAAATAGTATTTTCAACGTAAAATAGGCTTGAACCTTAAAAAAATAGTTTACATTCTAAAATATGTTTATTTTTTTATTTTTTATGGAACTGATTGAGAGAAATGGTGGGGATAGTGATGAGGGTGTCTAGTGCATGATAATTAGCAGAAAAAATGTATTGTGGAGTGCCAACGACACGAATAATATGTTATTCTATCTTATAAATCAAATAGGGGTTTCACTATTCATAGAGAATTGAAGATAAAAGAGCGAGGGCTGGGATTAAAAGTTGGAAAAGATGTTGAAGTTGAAATTTTCTATGCATAATGACATGTTTGTAAATATGAAGTATGTAGAAGGGAAAAAAATGACCAAAATTTGAAATAAATGATGTGGAATGTACATGTGGCAGAGAGCGAAACTATTATGTTGTCTTTTTTTTTTCTCTCTCTATATATATATATACTAGAGTATGCCCCGTGTCGTTGGCACTCCACATAATTTTATTTTTGTTAATTATTTTGTACTGAACACCTCTGTCACTATCCACATTTTCGCTCTCAATCAGTATTGAAATGTAAGTCTATTATAAGTGTAAGCATATTCAATCAAATTTGAATCAGTTGGGGAAAAATTTAAATGCCGAGAGAGAATGAGTTCTCCCCCAATTTTTGAATTCGCCAAAAGATGAAGTTTAGGGTTTTTATTTAAATGTGCATTAAGATGCCCGACTCATTTTTCTGGTATGATCGACCCGTCTTATTGCTTTTAAAAATATTGAAAAATATTAAAGACGCGAAATACATTATACATTTTTTAATTATAAATTATATATTTATAATATTTTGGCCCTTGTATTGATCATTGATTTTGTTGAAAAGATCTTCAAAAATGCATTTCAACGAACTAAGTTTATCAAAATCCAACAACGATGTAGATAGTTATGATAAGTTTTATTTTGCTAAAAGAAAAAAACAATAATTTATCTCTCCGTCACATGTACATTTCACCAACCTTTTTCAAAAGTTTTTTCATTATTTTTGCCCTTCTACATGTTTTATATTTACAAATATGACATCATAGGAAATAAATCTTAACCCTCAAATTCAATACATTTCTCAACTTTTAATCTTAACCATCTTTTATCTCTAATCCTTTTGATTTGACTTTGTCCCAGTCAGCAATGAATAGTAAAACATCACTCTGAATTGTAATATATATATATATATATATATATATATATATATATATATATATATATATATATATATATATAGAAAATTGAAAATTATTATAACTACGTACACAATTATCAAATTTTGACAAACTTGGTATTGTTGAAATGCATTTCCGAAGATTTTTCTAATGAAACCAATGATCAATACAAACAATTAAAATATTAAATATTTACTTTATGCCATATGCATTTTTCTAAAAAATAATATCTAATGCATTTCACATTGTAAGTACTTTCAATATTTATTAAGAATGAAACAAGCATTCATCTTAAGGAGCATTCAAACAAATACCCCAAAGTCAAAGTTTGGGGATAACTCAATGTCGTGGTTTGAAAATGTTTTTTCTAACCGATTTAAAATATTAACTAAGTTTGATCTTAACGTCAGACCCACTTTCTATCTTTGCCAAATTTTAAAAATTAATTTTTTTTTAAATACGTATTTATTATTTGAAAAATGTCTAATGCATTTTAAGTCGTCAGTATTTTGAGTATTTGCACAGAACAAAACGGGTATCTTAATGCTCATTCAAATAAAGATTCCGAACTTCATATTTTATCGAAATCAAAGTTTGAAAAGAATTCACTTCTGTGGTTTGAACCTTTTTTTTCAAAAATTTTGAACAAGTTTGACCATAATGCCACAACTCACTTCTTATTGTGCCAACAACACATGTAATACACTAACAAGTTTATATAATAAGGTAGACATGTTTTTGTTTGTCTAGGAGACAAAGATAGCCTGGGGCTAGGATTAAAATTTGAAAAGTTGTAAAGGGTCAAAATTTGATAGCATGGGTTGTAAATACATACACCTAAAAGAGGCAAAGAAAGGTAAAATTTATGTTGAAGAATATATCACTGACACATGACAGAAAGAAAATATGTTTATTTTAGATTTTCAAATTTAAAATTATTATAACTTTTTATTTAATTGTCCGATTTTGGTAAATTTGGTATTGTAAAATGCAATTTTAAGATCTTTCAAATAAAACTAATGATCAATATGAAAGGATGAAATTTTAAAATGATGTTTATTTTGAAGTGATCAAATTTGACCAATTTTGACTAAAATGTTATCTCTCACACCCCCATTAGAAAGATTTCAGATTTTTCAAAATGAATGCCCATTGATCGAATGCCCATGATGCCACTATAAGTAATTTTAGATTAGGAGCATCACTCTTGCCCCTAAACCCTTCTTCAATTATTTCAAGAGCCAAACTCAAATTCGTGCTCCCAAATTCATGAAACTCCGTTGACGAAATATAGATCCGATGACAACACTTTAATTAAAAATGTTTAAGATTTCTCAATGATTATCAATCGAATATATTTGGATTATAGTGGCAAATCTTCAAACACCTAAAATTACATGATGCTACAAGTTTGATCGACTTTTTATGCTTAGTCAAAATCAAGGTAGTCAAAGCATTGAAGCGAGGACCCCTCTTTTCCGATTTAAGTGAAAAGTGAAGTGAGTGCTTTATGAATGTAAAGCGAACATAACAAAAAATCATAATAAATTTATTAAATGTAAATAAACTTTACTCATATTTAGGCTTTTAAATAGCAAATTCAAGTTATAATGTTATGTTAATGATAACTAGTCATATCGTTCCCTATATAATTTGCATTATAATAATGATTAAAATTTCATCTATGATCCTCAATTAATTCAACTACCTAATTAAAGTAAAATAATAATAATTAAATAAATAAATAAAAAGACGATGAAGATCTTTGCGTGGTCTTTAGAGTATTTGAAAATTGGAACCAATCTCTATTGTAAAAATATGTAATCCTAATAATATATATCATTATCAAAATTTATATTGTTAAAAAAATTTAAAAACCAAAAAATTCACGTCTCGCTTTGATGACACTTGTCAAAATCAATTCAAGCAAATCAATGGATGTTGTTTTTTGGAAAGCAAATCAAATCAATGGATGTTAAGGAATTAAGGAGAGCCCGATCTTCCATTAAACAAAATAGATACCTTTCTCAGTGTTCTAAAAAACGCTAGGCGTTGTGCGGGCGACGAGCAGGTGCCTAGCGCCCAGAGGCCTAGGCGGTCTTAGGTTTTGTATTATAACTTTAATAATTTACAAAAGTTAAACATAATACCTTATCAATTACATCCAATTTAATGCCAAGGTACATATGCAAGATTTAAAAAATGAAAAATTAACAATCACGAACAAAATTTATTAAAACTCAAATGACTGAAGTTGGTCATGATGGGTACTTTATATAAAATTGAATTTGTGGACAAATATCCAAACCTACTCTTTTATTTTTCTTCAAATTGCATGAATAACCTTAGTCAGGTTTGATAAAATCTACATTAGTAAAATAGGTACCGGTAGATCCTTCGAGAATTCCATTAAGTAATCATCATTTGCTACATTTAGACATATACTGAATGAAAAATAATTAAATAGTTTATTTCTAAAAAAGAGGAAAGAAAAATAAAATAAGAACACAATCAGCCTTGTTTAAAAATAAAAAAAAAATAAAAAAAATCGCCCAGACCCCACCTAGGGTGCCCAGACCCGCCCAGAATGCCCAGAACTGCCCAGAACATCCCATAAACCCGCCCAGCCATTAATCTGGGCGGTTTTCTACCTTCTAGCGCCTAGGCCGATTTTTAGAACACTGACCTTTCTATAGCCCACATTGTTCCCCAACCACTACAGGAGGGTAAAAAAAATGAAGAATCGGATTATTGAAATGCGGAGAGGAAATTACATAAGATTCATACTATGAGTCTTGATCCCTTTTTGAATAGAAATTCTAATCTAATGAACATTGCTAAAATAATGCAAAGATGATAATAGAACGAATGGAGAATAGGAAAAAAAAAAAAAAAAAACCTCCTCTACAAGAACATCAGAACTGGAACTGCATCTCTGACGTGTATCCAAGATCATTAAGGTTAGCAGCCATGGCCTTGTTCATAGGTGGCGGGCCGCACCTCAGTATCTGCAAATTGCAAATCACAGTTTTTTGCTCAAAAAGGGTAGTAAGTTTAAAGCAATGTGATTTAACAAGCCAAATATAAATTGCATTCATAATCTACCTTGATGTCAGGAGCTGGAGCAGGGCAATGGGTTTTGATCATTTCCTTTGATACAAATCCAACACCACCATTCCATACTTCAGGAGGCTGATAAAGTATCCAGTCAGGCTAAATGGTTAGTACTAACTACTTACAAATAAAATCAATGAATACCTATAGGTATCTATATTAAAATGAAAGGTAAAGTACACATGCTTTTATATGAACACACACATCAGCTAAATGAGAAGCAGGTTTCGGGTTGATACAGAACCTGAGGTACCCAGTCGACCCATCTTCAATTTTTTTTTCTTTTGTGGATGGAAAGGGATATATATAATGAACAACAGCAAACATTTCACGCCTTTTGCCATCTGAGGGGAGGTTATTAGCAGTACGGTGGTTTAGAGGAAACCATTAAGGGGATTATTTTTACAAGACAAAGTAATGTATGATCTTATCTACTTTCATAACTGAAATTGGAGTTCACTTGAGCATTAACAGTGAAATGTGTGTCAATGTGTCAATATTTTGAACTGTCGAGCGCCCCTAAAATTTTTCAGTTATTTACAAATCTTTGCCTGTGTAATACTGAATTTGAGGTGGGGGCATAAGTGTAAATTAACCATCCTAACTAAAACTACTTCATCCCGAACAAACACCCCTCTCATCTTCTACGCATAAACCCTCCACTCCACCGCCTCTTTCTCACCCAGCTTTGCCTCCAGCTCCTCCTCTCTGCCCAACTCCACGCTTTCCACAACAGCCTCCCCTTCCCCTTCCCCTTCCCCTTCCCCTCTCCCACCACCACCGGCCTCCCAACATCACCGTGTTTTCCAATCCACCCAGCAGCAACCACCTCCCCCCTCATCGGTTAAATAAGAAACCGAAATTATGTCTACATTTCAGACACTCAGAGATGGAGGGAGCAATTACTTTTGCTAACACAGAAGAAGCGATGGGGAGCACATCAAGCACTCGCAGTCGCAGCCGAAGGTCAGCAATGTCTGCCTCTTCTTCCGGTTTCGGAAAACCCCAATCCATAACTTCTTTTTGTCCTCCCACCCCATTTCATAAACCCTTTAATTTCGCCACCGAATCCCCTAAAAATCCACTCTCTCCGATTCAAATTCGCCACTGTTTCAATGCTCTCAAATCACTCAGAGAGAAGCCTAGGCACCATTCGCTGTATTCCAAACTTTACAGCTACATCTCTTTATCTCTGAAGTTTTTTATTTTTTATATGTTCGAGCTCAACAAGTTAATGGAGGGTGTAGACGGAGGGAACGGCCGTTGAAAACTTGGATGAAGGCGGTGAAACAAGACATCCTTGAGCTTGGATTAGGCAAGGATATGTGGAAAGATTGCATTGCTTGGAGAACCAAAATCCATGTAGCCGACCCCGAAAGTATCGGGAATGGCGTTTGATGATGATGATGATGTTCGAGCTCAGGAGCAATGGGGTTGATTGATTTTGTGTTGGGGTTAAATGGGTGTTTGGAATTATGGGTTTTTCGTCGGAGATGGAAAAAAAAAAGTTTGAATCAAAATGCTATATTGTTGATTGATTGTTTCTTTAAGGTTGTGTTTGGGTTAGCTTAAAGTATAAGCAACTTCTTTAAATTTAACCCATAGCCGAGATAAGCAACTTTCTTCATTGAGTCCATACATACAACAATTGTAAAACGTGATTAACATATTATTCTTTTGTTGGGTTTCACTTTAGACAGTATTAGTGAAGGGTGTTTATGTTTTAAGCTGAAGCAAATGCAGATTGAGGAAAAGACAATAAGAGGATAGGCGAGAGCGGGTGATTTCAATTAGGGACCGTTGGAACTTTGAGTCTCTCTGTGGTCTCCTCCATTTCAATCGTGATTTGCAATAAGGCTTTCATCGATACTTTATGTTTTAATTTCGATAAGTGAAAACAATTTTCTTGATTCAATTGTAATTCATTTTTCGTGATCATTTTGTTCGATGTATTTGTTTTCATTTGGAAAATGATCTTTCCGTGGAAATGCTAATTGTTTGTATAGTTGTTTGTTCAAATATTGACGTAGAATGAAGGTTAGTTTTGATTTCTTGGTATTGTTTGCTACAATGTAAAAGGTCATGCAAAACTTACGTTACGTGTGAATATAGCTAAAGTTTTAGACAAAATGACTTAACTTGGTAGAGAATGAAGCCTTAAAGTTTCGATTGCAAAGATAGATTGGTAAGCGACCAAACTAAAATTTGGTAGGATTAATTGGACGTAATTTTCAAGGAAATTTTTTGGATGAGATCGTGTATTACTCCTATAAATTTGATTAGTGTAAGGCACAACCCAATGATTTTATATATGTTTTCATTGAATGTAGGTGAGAGCAAAACCGATTTAGGTGGGAAAAAGATTCATAAAGAGAAAATCGGTCCTACACCAACTACTACTGGTGTTGCCTCTCATATACTTGGAAATAAAGTATGATTGTTTCAAGTTCTATCAGTTCATAGTAAAAAAAATTATGTTCTTGGTTCTAAAATCTTATTTAGTAATGTAGTGATAGTCATATGTTACATGGATGCAATATGATCGGGTTCATGTTTGCTTTTCGAAGGATCGAAACTTTCAATTTGGAGATGAGGGTTGTTCCCTTAACCACCCAACTAAGCTTCATTCAGTGAAACTTACAAAGTTTCAAATAGAACAAACATGATGGGAAGTGTTGAAGGCATGACCCAAGGACCAGGGTGGTATGCCAAAGGCATGACACGGTACATGCTATGTGGAAAGTGTGTGGCCGTGCCAACGACACCGCTGATACGCTAGTGAGTACGTAATATATCTTTATTTTGTTTTGCTTTGTATTCAGGCTTTGTTGTGGTATCTTTTGTAAATTAGTAGTCCTTGTATTTTATGAAGAGGAGTAAGCATTAGTGAACAATTCATTTGTGTTGTCCCCCACCCTTATTTGTGTGTGCTTTATCTTGTATTATTCTCCTCCACCCTTATTTGTTTCTAGACACTACCTCTTGTAACAAAATAAATAACTACATTGAAAACCAATTGGACATCGAAAAATTTATCCTTACGAAGTTCACTTACAAGTCTTTTGATTTCCTCACCAAGATCTCCTTTATCAAATGTATTATATTCTCACGAGGTATACTTTGATAATGTGCTTAATGGCACGACCTGGATCAGTCACTTGTAGTGACCCCTCAAATGATGAGATCTCAATGTCATTGTTGGTTCTTCTCTAATTAGCAAGAAGATTATTGTATTTAGAACAACATTTCCTTTCACCGTGCATTTGCTCCCCGATTCACGATTAGATTGTTTCATTTAAAATGACTGAAATCATGCCTCATTAAAGCTCTGCTCCTCTATTCATCAATACTGAATCTCATTTCCCACTCTCTCGAACATTCACAATTGACATTCTACAACTATTCTCTAATGGTATGAAGTGCCCATCTATTCATCAATACTGAATCTCGTTTCCCACTCTCTCGAACGTTCTTCTACAACTATTCTCTAATGGTATGAAGTCCCAGTCATGATTGAAATGACCCAGGGATTCCAAATAGTTTCAAACTCAACTGACGTAAGCATCTTTTCTTGGACAAGCATTGACCATGGCTTGTGACTGGAGATTAAAATTTTCAAATTCATCATTTTCCAAGTCATTCCAACCCCATTAGATTCCAAGATGTAACTTTCGTGCAATTTGCCTCATAAAATCACTAGCGTCGGTTTCCATCTACACAACATTGCCTTCACTAAGGATCTTGCATACATGTTAAATTCATTTATACAATCTAAACTCTGCACCATTAACCTCAAACACTCACAGGCCGTCAACCGTCTGCTTATCTCCTAATCTGCACTCAAATAACCTTGCACCATCCCTGTCACCATTGTTGTACGAATTGTTCAAAATCACGATTGAAATCGCCAATTTGACTCTACTAGCCCTATAACCGATTTGAATCACCCATTAAATCAGGTTTCACTCAAATCAGTATGAATCGTCCCCGATTCAATGTTTAAATTGCGATGTGTTTAAGATCGTGAGATCTTGTTTATTCGTACAAAAAGAACAAGAGAGTAGGAGGATACAAAGACTGAGAGACATACATGTTTGGCTGAAAAGAAGAAAATGGCTCCTCGAGCTCCTTAAACCCACACGATCGAATCAGGGTCGAAGAAGACGGCTCCTCGAGCTATTTCCACCCCACACGATCGATCTTTCTCAGATGTAGCTGGTTCATGTGCAAGTTGTTGAAGAAGGTGTAGCGTGCTGGTTGTTCACTTCAAACCCAGACACAGGTGCGATGAGAGAAAGCTCTTAGTGAGACTTTTGGTTGTTTCCAGATCTATTTTCTCTTGGTTTTTTATGAAAATGAAGTATTGAGTTATTAGTATTAAACCCCTAAAAAATAGTTTATTATTATTATTAAACCCTTAAAAACAGAGTATGTGTTTTTTTTTGTTTTTTTAGTTGAAAGGATCCAAATAGATCTTCGTTTCTCATGAAAGGAAAATGGGTTGTAAACCTAACATATAATGTATATACTATTATTAGTAAATCGTAAAATTTACGATTATATCTAAATCCCACACGTTGCGATTTACAATGCGATTCACTAATACTACTTGTCACCATCCTCTTCATCCGAGGACTCAACTACAATGTCCTCCAAACTCATCATTGTCCCCAACAAATTGTCTTGACTTGAACCCTTCAACCCACCCTTTTAATCCAGACCAGCTATCACCACTACGTTCTTCTCTTTATTCTCACCCAAATTCAGCCCGAGAACATCAGCTACAACCCGTATTTTCTACCCTTTTCATACTCTCCATCTGAAATAGCCTGAGCCTGATTCACTCTACAATCTACAACACCTTCTACTCCAATGTCAACCTCCAACACCTTACCAGTAACCACCTTCGATACAACCTTGGACGATGTTGACACATGAGAAGTAAAGCTACCTGAACTCTTATCTTACGCCCTTACTACCAGGTGTCTTGTTCTTGCTCTGTATAGAAGATGATGAACTTCTTGAAGTACCCACACCAGCCTGGTCCACAAGTTTCGATTGGCTTTGCATCAACATTTATAATACCTTTTGAATTTAGGTTAAATTGGACTTAATAGTTCCATCATCATATTGGACTTGCATGCTTTAGTGGCCACTTTCTTTTGAGTTTGGGCTATTTAAGATACCGGGCCTTGCCCACTTTTGTTATAACCGGTTCAACAACCACCTTGTTCCAAATCTCTTTTGAACCACTTGACTTTTCCAGAGATTTTGGAATATCCTTACCATCCTGAACAACATTCTCATTACCATTCGTTTTTTGCCAAATTTCCATTCTGGGAAATATTAATCCTACCAATCAAATCCTCATTCTGAGCACCATTTCCACTTTCCAAATCTACATTATGAGCTTTATTCTCGCCTCCAAAATCTGCAATTGGTCCCTGATTTTTGTTCTCTTGATTCTCGTCGAAATTGATACCATCAGATGTGTGTGGCTGATCATCTGCCTTAATCTCCTCAATACCCTTTCCAATCATCACCTGACATGTGTTATTATTACCACCTAATAAAGAAAATCCTTGTCTAAAACAACTTTGTCTTGACAATCTGACACCACACCTTGAGCCTTTGGACCATTGAGTCCTGCCACATTGGACCCACTGACCCCTCCCTGATATCCCCCTCAACACTTCTAGCCAATAGCTGAACTCCATTTGTCCTCTTCCCAGCCACATCATTCACCACCTGGTCAGGAATGCCACGTAGATTCATCTACCCAACTGTGTTCTCTGCAACAAATACCATCATTCCACCAATATTTTTCCATTTTTATTTCCCCAAACTGGACCTTCTCCATCTACAAACTCCCAACTGCCCCTCATTCAAGTCCAACATAACCTTTCCTATTGAAACCTAATGGAAGAAATGTTAATTGTCACCCACTCTTCGCCTTTTATGCTCAAACCACCTTCCTGCAACACCCCATCTGCCCCACAACCTTTCTGCAGAAAGTCTAATAAACTTCTAACCCCATACCACTCTGCCCCAGCCCTACTTTTCTCCTTCACTACATCTGAAAAAGTTTTGTAATTACAAGGTGGTATTTTACGATTCAACACTTAAATTCCCGCGCTTCACCCTAGAATTGGGACCTGACTGGACTCCTCTCTACCATCAATGACTTTTCTGATCAAACCACTAACCGACGACCATTCTTCATGCAATATACCTTCAGGAATACATATCACTTACAATTCAAAACCCCATTGAGCCCAGATCCTCATAAAACCCCTAAGAGTTCCAACGTTTCTCCACGATAATCCATGAACTATTGCCTCTCCATTTCCATCTCTCCACTTCACCTACCCAACCTCCAGCCTTGCATAAGATCTCTACCAACCACTCCGCCCCTCATTGCTCCAACCTTATACTTAATGACTCCCTCTTACTATATTCCTCTATCTCATATCACTGATTTGCTGCAACCACAGTAAAGTTTTTCCCTTTAATTCTTACATTCTCCATGCTTCAGATATCGGTATCCCTCTCTAATGCCTTTTTGGAATAGTTGCCGTATGGGTTTACTTTTTGCTTGGCCTTGTATGATAAGAAACTTTGATTTTAAACCATAGATTGGCCCTTGTGGGCTTCTTACTTGCTGGAATGGGTTTGGGTTGTTTAGCATTCACATATCCTATTAGGGGGCCCAAAATGCATGGATTCAACTCATCCAAGTTATGTTGATGGATGCCCAGTTTCTCAAACATCTCGTTGATGTCATCTTCTTTACCGTCGTCATTTCCACGATCCTTCATTCCAATGTCCCTATAACCATTGTTAGTCCCCACTGTTAGTAACCTTCGTTATCTTTAACCTTAGTTTATCATTTGCAGTTTGGAGTTTGCACTCATACGCCCTACTTTGGTAGGTATGATGTTAATTTTGTTAGGCTGCACATAAGTGAGGTTTTCTACAGCTATATTTTTGTAAGGAGGCTAATTTGCTTCGTGTTACATATCCTCAGTGTAGCCCTTCTATTAGAGGCATCAACTCCTTTCTGGCACGTATCTTGATAAACGGACTTTGTGGGTGTTTAAGGACTGCCCTTTCAGGCGGACTTGGACAATTGGCGTTGTCCATCTAGCATGTATCTCGTCCAAGGTGGGCCCTTCACTTCGTGCTTATGATAGATAAATCTACTGCTCCTCATTTAACATGTATCTCGAGGCAATCATGTTGAAACAGGCTAAAACTTTAACACATTTCTAATGTTAGTCTTTAATTTTATGTAAAATTTAAGTTCAAATGGAGTTCAAATGATATAGTTTTAATTTAGTCATGTTTATGTAGTGTCCTTAAGTGAAAAATGAAAATCAAGTCAGTCCTAAATGGGAAGTCAAAATTTGTCCCTTTAAGCCCAAATTCTCTAAGAAATTTAATAATAATAATTATATACAGCGAGACTACTTAGATCACACACATTTCATTAAAAAAAAAAAAAAAGCCTATCAGTCTTGGTCATTGAATTGTAACAGCTTAAATCAACTTACGATAAACAAAATAGTTATAGTACAAGAAGATAAGGAGAAAATGATTATGCAAAATATTAAGCAACAAACCTCATTCAAAACGTAATAGACCTTGAATTGCTGAGAATAGGTACTAGCAAGGTTATCCAGCTCTTCCTGCATATATCCATTACAAAAAAAAAAAAAAAAAAAATTCAATCATCAACTATTGAGCAAGTTTTGTAGAGTTTTGCCACATCTATTTAACCGACCTAAACAAGTGAAATACTTCTACTTTTATTTATCACTCTTAACATATTTACAATTTTTTTTGCCAAATGGTGCACAATTTAATGTGGCCTTTCCATTTTTATTTCTCTGCTAATTCAGGCAAATTATTTATGCATGCTTTCCAAACATTTGAGCATGTTTACATTTTCATGAAAAAAAACCTTTATACCGCATCTAACATGCCAAGATTCACATTATTTTGTGCATTTCATATTTTTAAAAAGGCTTTTCCCTGAGTTTTTGGTATGTTCCAGATATAGCAAGGATCATCATTGGAAGAAACTCACACGTATGGAGTTGGGCTGCAAGAGGTGTTAGTTACTTATTGCACAGGTTCGGTATTAGGTTTGAGTATTTGATTGTGTAGTACTCGAGATATTTGTTTCATGGAGGATTTTTTTTAATCCAGGAACGTAGCCCAAGCATTGTGAGTTTCAATTCGAGGAAGCCTACCTTTTCACTATGCATCTACCCTATATTAGTAAAGTTCATTCTGAGGCTACTAATGCCAGCTAATTTACAACTTTCCGGAACTCATTAACAAGTATTTGATGTTTATTGCAACCGTTGCTGGCAAACGATGTGTTTCCATATCGTATATGACTATATTCACTCCATTTGAACAGCCTACTGTGTTTTGGTAATGGTAGCTGACCATATTCACTCCATTTAAATAGCCTTTCCGGGGAAAAGAATACCCTATATAGTTTTTTGTTATGGCTAATTGTCTTTGAAATGAAAATACATAGACAGAGAAGATAACTTTTTATGATTGTGGAGGCACTTCAAGCAGTCAGGTTCATGGAGAACAAGAATGGACTAAAGTCTTCATAATTCTCAATATAATTACATGAATAATATTTTAGTTTGGAACATTCACTTAATTAAGTTGGGGTTTACTATGTAAGTAAATCAGTCGCATGAGATAAATGATCCATGTCTTCTAGTCAAAATGTGTATTCATTTGCTTTTGATGAAAACTGGTAATAAGTTAAGGCTGGGGGAGCCTGCTTCAATTTCAAAGTGAGGATTCGCAATGTTTTTGTATAGTTAATAGTTGCCGACACACACACAAATGAGGAAGATAGAGGAGAGAGGGCTATGAGCATTCACCTTCAAAAGTATGTCCTCGAGAGTCACATTGGCATACACAAGATGTATCTTTGTTTTATCTTGTGGGTTTTCTAATATGGCTCTAGCCACCTGAAGGGCATGAAGCAAAACATTAAAATTAAGCACATTTTACTAAACTATGCAGATAATAATTTAGCCCAAAAATTAAACAACAGAGTGACCATTCCATTTTCATACTTGAAACATCGGTGTAATTCCAGATCCACCAGCAAGCATCCCATATGCTTTAACTTCGCCAGGTTGATACTTGAAACGACCCTGCAATCATTAAGAGGTAAACACATCACCAAAGTGACAAACAAGGAAATACCTTTCCTTGCTCTCTTGCTTTATTTTCTCCATATTGTTAAACCACTTCTATAAAGTATAAACTAGTGTCATATAGACTTGTCTTTTTTTAAAAATAGGCGATCATTCAGTTACCAACTGGTTCTTGTATTACATTTGTGACTACCAACAATCTGATAGTTTTGCCACAGCGATTGAAGAAATAATCTGGCATGAAAACCTTGGTCCAAATAATTCATCTACCTAAAGGAAAGTGACTTCAATGAAGTCCACTTTGGGCTCAGTAAACATCACTGCTTATTTGGTAAGACTAAATTGAGTGGCCAAAAGCTCGCTTTCCCTTTTATAGAAGCTGTTTTGGGCAGTCAAATAATTTGATTACTTATCACTAAATAATGATAACAAATGAAGAAATTTTCATGGTTCCACTTACATAACGATTCCTCATTAATCTGTCGACTTGGAATTATATTTGGTTTTTTAATTTACTCCATGTCCTGAAACATTGAAGAGAACGTACTGAAGACAAACTGAGAGCAAAGAAGAAGGCTGGGGTGAAGAATTCCAGTTTGGATGTATGATCGAAGGGGATGAAGAGAGTGCTGTTAAGGTATCTACAGCTAAGGAGATACCGGGGTTCATCGCAATCTTCAAGATTATTAATGAGTTATAATCTTCTTCTTTTTTCAAACAACAATATGAAGAACATTTCTACTGCATACGATATGCTTTCTTACAAAAATTCAGTGTGTTCGTTGCATGGAATCCTATTCAACGAAATTCATAGGTAGGGGGAACTTGATGAAGGCAAATTTGATCAAAATCTAAGGGGCCACTTACACAATTCTAGATTTTTCATCTAATGTGGGAGTGACATTCCCATGAACAAATCACACTCCTTGCTTGCCCCAAAGAATGTGATTACCATTTTTCTTGCATTAGAAAACAAGGGCGAGAAAATGGCAAAAAGAATACAAGATGAGTAAGAAGCTCAAAGAAAAACAATGCAAGCTAGGAAAACAAAGAAAGACTCCATGTTCTTGGGAGTTCAACTCCCACATTAGTTAAAAAACCTACAAACTCGGGAGACTTACATATGATGCAGATCAACAGGAGTTTTCTGTCATACATATACATGCCATAGTATTCTTACCGATTCATTCATTAAAACTACCATAGATAATAACTCAACCAGCCCCAAACCAAGCTTTGGTAGGGAAAGAATACAAGTCTAAATCACAAGATCTTTTATATTTTTTAACAATAGCTCCTTGAGGGCTTGGTTTGAGTTTCAGTCGCGGACAAGCATAAAATGGTAAGCAAGTTTTAATGATCTTAAAACAGCAGTAATATGAAGAACAGAATATACCTTAGGGCCCTTAACAGCCATGTAATCACCAACACGCATCTCTCGAAAATGATGAGACATTCTTCCTTGTGGATACATCTACTTGTTGGAGAACTCAAATGAATAACAGCATAAGAACAATTAGAACAGTAAAATGTGTCATTAAAATTAAAATGGATAAAAATGTAATGCATGGTGATTTGTCATTATTTCAATCATTAACTATTTATGACAAACAAATATTTATTAATCATGTGTTGTCTAGCTTGTAAAAGAATTTATTTATGAGAGAGGGACCTTAAGTAATATATGTATGTGTGTGTGTAACGTAACAACGTTATGACTACCAAGTACTAAGGCTACCAAGACACTTAGATGCGTCTTTTCCGAGAGTCTAGTCGCACATCTCTAGAGAATCCTAAAATTTCGGTATTCAAGAGGAAGCACAGATTTTGTAACAGGAAAGTTTGGCTCATATTCTGACTCATTTTCTTCCATCATATCAAGCAAGTCATTCTTTCATTGTCAGCGGTTTGCCCAGAATTTTATTTTGATCGAAGTAATACTGTAGTTTTTTTTTCTTTTTTCTTTTTTGTCAAAAATTAAGGCTTCATCATAGAGAAATAATTGTATAACTCTCCTAAGTAATTTTACAAATCGTGTACACTTTTGGAAAATGCAGACAAAATTATTCTTTGGATCTCTATGTGTATGTCTTGATTAAGACAATACCACATTAGATTTGAACTCATCACTGAAAAACCAGAGGCATCGTTAGATCACGAGTTTGGTTGACTAGTAGATTTTCAGCTCATTATTCTGCAGTAAATTTTCAGCTCTCAAGTTTGGTTGACTTGTGGATACTAAATTGCTTGGAGGATGGGTTCATGGATATTAATTTCTCTGAACGTATGTTCAATTGGGATCTCTTGTACTTAATAGTTGAACAAAAAGAAGATGTATACTTTTGGTGGCAGGGATCAGGGGTTTTTAGTTCCCTAATCCTTGCTTTTTTTCTTTCTTAGTTATAATCATTGTAGTCAAGGCGATCGCCTAGGCGCGCCTCAAGGCCTTTTTACATGAATCTACCTCAATGTGACGCAATGAGGTGTGGTGAAATAAGGCGTCCGCCTATAGCCTCACGTCTCAAGCATATTTATATGGTTATTCTTTATTATTTAACTTTGCATATTCACAAGTCACCTTTACATATTATAAGTAAAATTTTACATTACCGGACTATAAATATATAAGCTAAAACTCAAAGCTCACTCTATTATTAGATAGTCATCTTGGGTTTGAGACTTTGAATCACAAGAAGTTGCAGCTGTCAAGAGGACGTAGGAGGAAATACAACACTCAACACCTTAACTACAGTGCTTATAATACAATACTCATCGTTTTTTTGGAAAATTAATAATAATAATAAAGTAAAAAAAAAAAAAAAAAATCTGCAGTCAACTCCTAGTTGCAATAAGATCTTGGAACATAGTGAATGAAATCCCCTTACCTATCTGATTCACCTAGTGAACATTGTGAGATAGTAGCTTCATTTTTATGCCTGGCATATATAAGATAAATTTTCTTACCTATGGGATTTTTACCTTTGGTTTTACCTATGTAAGGGTTTATAAAGTCAGATGTTTCGGTATTATTTAATTTTGGCTATGTGACAAGAATATGGGTATTTGTGAAGATGCCCAACATGGGTACGGGGTGTTGGACATGGTAACTAAAAACGTCACTGATACAGGGATATGTCCATACACATACACTACCTTGAACTGCGCTATCATCATTTCTACTATCATTGGAAGTTGCTTTAGCAAGAGAGCTAGTCATCGGCCTTTCCCTCATATCCCAGTGGAAACAAATGGGGGCCGGTGCCTTCTTGTACAACCTAACTTCCTATTTCTCATCCATGGTGAACTACTTCTCGGTCAGAGGGAGGGAAAAGACTTGGGCCTACCAATCCCATAGGAACCCGAAAAGGAATGGGAGCTCTTGTGAGGTTCCATATTGCCAAGCCGAGGGCAGCACTTTTTTATTTTTTTTGTCCATTTATAAACTTCATTTTATTAGTCATATTTTTACTTGTCGATCAGTATTGCTACCCTCTTGTACAAAACTCAACATCTAGGGTCAGCGTGGCGTAAAATGTGATAGTTGTTATTTGCTATAATATCCTCAGAATGGGTATAATTAATGACTTAAATGTGGCGTGTCAAGTGGAGTCACAAAATGTGTGTCCAGAACGCCAAAATTGATTGTTACAAGAGGATAATTCCTATTGATGGGTTATATGGGTAACAAAAGGGTAAAAATTCCTCGTAGATTACAGGAAAAAGGAAGGGAACGGATGATGATGCAGAGACATTTAGTTGCATATGCACATGTACAGTAGTGGGGAAATGAAATAAGGCAGAATTTATGAGACTGATAACCTAATTATACAAAATCTTGACCCTTCAGTTAGGTGTTAGAGTTAATACTTTTCTCTAAGATATTCTTCACTTTTTAGCTTTCATTATATCAAGAACATATAGCCCATTTGTAGCAATTATCTGCATATTTCTAGAAAATGTATATTTATAAAATAAAAAATATGATCTAGAACAATTACAAGTGGAAAAAGAATCTACTTGCTAGCCAACTCTAACCCCTCAGTCCATATTTTCGAGGTTGTCGCAATGCCTTGGATGCAGGCAGAGTTGTGATATAGTTATTTTGACATGGTAGTTCTTAATTAGTTGACAGACAGATTACTTCATTTTATTTGAGTTAGTTGTGTTGGTTTATCTCCCATTCTCAAGGATGTTGGTATAGATAACAAGTCATGAGTCATGTAACTAGTCTGTATCATTGAAGCATATGTTTGGCTTACATTGTATCATGATCTTTGTTACAGAGTTAAATGGTGAGTACAATATAAATCGACAGGTGGTCTACAATGGTGTACCTTTTAGGTGTTTACATGAACTCATAATTAGGGTGTCCAACATGGTATGTGGGGCCAAAATGTCAATAAACAATTCCCAAGGAGTACCTTTATCACAAGTTCAAAGTATCCAACATCTGAATCCAAAGTTGTTGGAGTATATGCTTTGACAACCTCATCCCCGTTGCTATCCTCCCCCCTGTTCAAAAATAGACCAGGTATTAAACATTGCACGACTTGTCACGAAGCGGCAGATTTTAGCATCAAGACATGTTTTCCGATGTACAAGGCTTATGCCTTTTTAGGAGAGGCACCTTGAGACTTAAGCCTCGTACATGCGAGATCCAATGGATAAACACCACATCATTTTTCCTTTTCTGAACCCTAATGGCCTAAACTTGCTGAGCCTCTCTTAGCTTTTTCTACAACTTTCAATTAACAATAATTGACATTAAGGTTGTATTGACTTATTAAAATATTATCCATGTTACATACCTGCATTTTATTATTCCAATATTGTCCATATTATGTACTTATGCCCTTAGTTATGTATTTATTATGAAAGTATGAATCTATAATGTTTTGCTATGTTCCATCTTATGGATAAGTTGAGTATTGAGTTCTTTCTTTTATCATTTTATTTTAGTTGGGTAACAATGAGTTGCAGGCACTCGGCTCAATAGCTTCTATGATTTGAGTAAAACCCGATGCCTAGCTCAATAGCAATGGTTGTTAGACTGGAATCACCAAGTAATCTAACATTACTTGGTGGTTGCCTTTGGCATACAATGCCACATACATTGATGTGGATTTTGTGGAAAGTAAGAAATATGCGCATTTTCAATAATGGTAAGGTCCAATCACCAGATTATCTCTTTCTCCTAATCAAGTCATTGCTTTGGTTTTGGTTTTGGTTTTGGTTTTGGGCACACATAGGTGTGAAACTGGGAGGTGCAACTCTGGATCATTTCATGTTTCAATGGGAGAATTTCGTTTTGGTGTAATATGATGTAAGTTGTAAGTGTTTGGGCTGTTAGTGAAGGTCTTAATCACTAATAGCTTCCTTCTTTTCATTTGCTGAATAACGTCGTTTTTGTTTTGCCAGGAAAAAAAAAAAGTAAATAAATAAATAAAACTTAAGTCAATTGCATATCCTCTGTACATAGTTCAATGATTTTTATTTTAGTTTAATGATTTTAATTTGTATTCTTTTCATAATTTTTTTAAAATTGATCCAATACCTTTTTTTAGGAAAAATCAAGGGTAAGGCTCACCATTTGAAAGCCCCAAAACCTCAAATCCCGATGTAGCAATTTACAAGTTGGACTTTGCAACACGAAAATTTTGATCACAGGGAAGAATCCAATTCCTAACTTACCTAAGGTTTCTACATGTATCAAAAGAGGATTAATTTTTTAATGACAATTAAATGTGGCTACTAATACTTTAAGTCACAACTTACCAGAATTTTTATTTGTAAAACATCAACACGTCAAAATGTTGCATACAGGTAAATGCTCTA
The DNA here is from genome assembly GCA_963556465.1 of Berberis vulgaris. Classification (NCBI taxonomy): domain Eukaryota; kingdom Viridiplantae; phylum Streptophyta; class Magnoliopsida; order Ranunculales; family Berberidaceae; genus Berberis; species Berberis vulgaris. The sequence goes on from OY747127.1 coordinate 23,135,900, forward strand.
ATTCATTGAAATTTAGCCCATTGCATGCCTAGTCAAACTCTTATAGTCTCTATGAGGCTTACCAATGTGTTTGTTGTCTCGACTGGAAAAGATGCTTGCCCAAACTATCATAAGGAAAAACCTTTAACCCAACTGAATCCATAAATAAAACTGTTTATGGTGTCAATGTGTTCTTCATGATACAACAAAAATATGAGTGGATTTTATATTTTAAAGAAAACAAAAAGGAATAGGTGTGTGGCATTACAGTTTCTTTATAGGTTCAAAATGCATTGGGGTAGAGAGCAATGCATGATTACTGTACTGACAGCCATCTATCATTATGAGTATCACCATAGCATTAGAAGATGCTCTAAGTTCTTCCCAGTGTTTGCTATGACAGCATAACTGACCATTCCTCCCTAACATGTATCCTATCAAATATGAAATGAAATGTCAAACTAAGTTATAAGTGGCATAAGAGACCCTTAAATTTTAACCTGCAACTCATATGTTGACCGATCGGAAGGCCCAAGATTGAAGATGGAGTAGGAAGGGCAAACCGAAACTTAGCAACATTATGGCTTAGTTGAACACGCTCAACAAGTTTGAATTCCTTGAAATTGTTGGGGTCTAAGCAACCTATAAACAAAGAATCATATCATCAGTCAATTAGTAAATGAATGAAATATAGTTCAAACAAACAGATACTAACTATAAATGATGACAAAATGCTCAATGTCCATATTACTCAGATGAAAGGATCATTTACCAAATGAGAAATTTACATCTATTCATTTCAACAATACCACTTAATCATAAAGGCTCTTCAATTAAATAAATATCAACAACATACTATTTATTAGTTTTCATCTCTTTTATTTATTTATTTTTACCTTTTTTTGTTTTACACAACATTCAAAATTTTATTCCATTTAATGTAACAAGGCGAAAGCAAACTAGTCAGTATCAAAGAGGTTGAAAGTTAACACATAAGGGTTTGCACTTTCAAACATTTAAGAGCGGCGGGGGGGAGGACTAACAAGAGGAGATTTCAAGTCTTTTTTTCCGGTATGCCGCTCCGCGAGCAAGGAGCGCGACGAGTAGCGCGGGAAACATTTTTAGGGGGGTGGTTTACTCAACGTTCTAAACAATAACCTAAACAAGACAACTGATTTGTACGGGCTCTAAATCTCCATCACAAGTGTTCTAATCAAGTTTGAACATGTTATGCGGTGTGATCTAATCACTGAATTCTCATAAGACATTTTATGGTTAGGCCAAGGATCCTCCAATTTTGTCTCCTAATAATACCCATGGTCAATGAGTAATTTCCACCAGCTACCTATAGTTTTACAGAGAGCAGGTTTTGTAGATAGAAACCCTGACTAAGTGGGAGAGTGAGGTGAGAGAGACAAAGTAAAAGTACACATTCAATGCTTATGTGGCACATGCGCTAAAATCACCAAACATTTCTTTTATTTGCTCATTTGACCCACAGGAACACTAGTCTCCACTGTGTTTTAAAAAACACTGTTGCACTTGTATCCACCAAGTTATTGAGAAATTTGGAATATATAGTTGAAATGCAATATTTCAATTTAGGTAGTGCCTGCATTCTGTGCGGGAACCGAAATCCAAATCTTATAAAGTTTAATTTGAATAAATGGAAAAATGATTAATATGTTGCTCTTGTTTATTACAAGAATTTGGTAATTGGTATTTCAATCCAAACTCGTTCTTACATATAAGCAATAACTGTATCCTTTAAAAGCATTTCAGTTTTTGCTTTTCAACATTCTTGTATGATAAAACTTAATGATTGGGAATGAATGAAAGACTGGAGATTGAGAAATTTTTTTGACATTCTCATATGTGGTGATAGCTGAGATCATCTGGTAATTAGATGATTCTGAGCTTATTTTGAGTGAAGGAAAGTTGTTTCTTTGTGAGGACATGACTTCGAAGCTGTGTAATGTGGACAATCACATGGGACAAAGGAAAAGGTACTTGATGCACATATCCATTTATTGCCATTGCCAATAGTGCCATAGCAATAATTGTCTAAACTCAACATCTCGTTTTGATCCATTGTCGATTTGTTTCAATGTCAGCTGATTTCACACATCCATGGGTTTGTCTCCATTTGAGAGGGTTTCCTACAAGAATACCTGCCTCTCGTGTTTGGATGATTTTGATGACATTTCGTTAAACAGTGGTTAAATGTCTAATGTTCAGGTGAAACACTGTTGATATATTTGAATAAGTCTCAAGTATACAGTGTTAGAACAAAATCATAAGTTATTTCAGCGAAACTAACACAGTCGTCCTTTATGGCAGAAAACCCACTCACCCATGTTGCAAATCACTGCTTCTCAATTAACTCTGCATAGCATCCTAAGTTTCATCCACCACTAGCGATCAATCCAAAGTATATCACTCAAAGATGAAATATCTCTATACTAAACTCATGGATTTGAAGTTTCGATCAAGCATGATACAATCTATCTGCCAATATTTGTGCAATTATTTTTTATATACTACCACACACCAATATATTTTAAACGTCTTTTAAAAATCTATTAAGGCTTACTCCTCAAGGCTCCTACGTTTTAGCATTAAAGGCTACGATAAAAAATAATAATAAATATATATATATGAATCAAAACCCAAGGAAGTTGATTTTAACCCTTGAGCCCATTACACATGTCAATCTTAAAATTCTCAAAGCCCTGAAATTTGAACCATAAACATAGGGCAATTTTTTCATGTAAACTCCAAAAAAACTCTCAGTTTTGTCTTGTGGGTATTGCTCTAGTAGATATTTCTTACATACAAATAAAATAAATAAACAAACCCATTTGAAAAATAGAAGCAATTAACATATTCAAGAAACAGATGATGCTCGAAATCACAAATATTACCTTTGGGTTTCTTTGAAACGTAATAATAATAAGCGACCCCAGCGCTGATGGCAGCAACAGCTACAACAACGGGAAATACTCCCATCCTGGGGTTCGCGAAGACCTCCATCTTATCAAACCAGAAGGCTCAGAAACCCTCCCTCTGAGCTCTTCTGGCTTCTTTTGATTTGCTTTGCGTCGTGTGTTGTGTTGTGTTGTGTTGCAATCAGGGAAGGTTGGTTGTTGGGATTTAAGAGAGAGAGAGAGAGACATGAGTGTACACAACGTATTTGTCAACGAAATAAAGTCTGGTATTTTTCAGTTTGCTACCGGGACCCGAAATATCTTGTGTACTACCTATTGTCCAATGCCAAAAGACTTTTTGGAGCATCCACACTGGCTCAGGGTCTCAAATAATGGTGCACATTTTAGCCAGTGTCTATATAATGTGATCGAGTTTGTCTTGGCAGCCGGGCTTTAAAGCTATTTGTTTGTCAGGCTTGGGGTTTTTTACACTTTTACCTCCTCTCTTTAAAACACAACCACAAACATTATTTATAGAAGGGGTATAAGTGTAAAAGCCCAAAACCTGGCAAAAAAGTGGCTATAAAGCCTGGCTACCTAGAATTGGGGCAATGCGATCACTTAATTTATACAAAAAATCATGGAATTAGAACTCGATTCAGAAATTTTTTCAACATGGAATTTCCCTTTTCAATGACCTATGGAAATTCTAACTATGTTTTCCGATTAAATTTTAGGAAGCATTCAGATTGATGTTGGAAATATTATGTTAATGGTAAAAAAATAAAAAAATAAAACCCAAATCCCTGCATAATTGAGGTTATGACTAATAAGAATTACAATATTGTGGCCTGCTACAGCAGTGAGGTTATGAGCCTCATAATTGAGGTCTCTACGGATAAAATTACAAAACCAAAGGTTGTGAAGAGAAAGCAATCGTTGTCTACTGTTAATAAGAGGTCGCCACACCTAGTTGATGGTTGCTTTAGGTTGTCGCTAGTCATCCTAAGAAATAGAGTGTAGCGTCCCTGAGTCTCCCAGCAAAAAACATGTTCTCCACTGCTTAGCTTGGATAAGAAGAAGAGTCGCCTCAGCTGCATGGTACTATCCATTACCTTCCTTATGACCGGGCAAGCAACCCGCTCGAATACCTCTCCATGCATGTTGACTGCAAAAACTCCAACCGCCCCCTGTTGAGATGGGGCAAAAAACTTGCATCATATGTGACCACTATCATGTCCCGATCTAGGGAATGGGGAATAGGTTTGAGTTGTGAGGATCTAAGTTTAGTCTGTGACATCTTGCTGAATGGATTTGGGCATGTATCATTCATATCCGGGTAATGGCTATCTCAGTGTAGGGGCCAATAGGAGATGGTGAACATGAACAAGAATTTGACCGGGAGTCGATGACAGTTGTTTTCAAGGACATGATGAATAAAGGCCGATCGTTAGTGTCTACAGCGGTAAGGGTACCCCGATGACTTGTGTGATTGGAATTTGTAGAAAACCAGTGGTGTTTCAAAGTAGAACAGGTGTTATGGAAAGACAACCAAAACTTCTGAGTGTTGAATTTGGTTTTGTGGAAAATACAATTGTTACGTATTTGCCATATGGTATGAATGAAAGTTGTAACTGAGAAAACATTTCCTCATTTATTTCTGAATGTGTGTTTGCAGTGTCCCACATGAACTTTAGGAAGAGTGAAGTACTAGGTACCCCAAAGTTGGTGAATGACCAGATAGAGGAATAACATATGAGTAGCATCTTCTGTGTGGCTATGATAGAAAATTCAACAATCCTCTAAAGGTGTGTGAAGTCGGGATAGATTGGTCATGGTGGGAAGGATATTTTGACTGAGCTTCCAGAGTACAAAAAAGGCAGAAGGAGGATTCTCCACAATTCTCTTAGCATCAGTGTTGAGAGGGGGAGCATCCAGACCACTCTGTAACACCCAGGTAGCGTTCTTGATAGTGAAAAAACCTTTTTTTTTCAGGAGCCAAATACGTATGTCAGGACAGTCCGAGCATCTAATCAGTATATCCTGAATGTCACTAACCACGGGGGCAAGGAAGAGGGAATTGATTAAGCCATCGTTCCATTGGGATGTTGACCAGTGGAATGGTCCACAATTCCATAATTTGTTGGGCAAATTTGGTGCCTGGGGATTGAGAATACACTCGGTTAGAAACATGCCTGGCTTAACCCAACATTCCCTCCAAAGGCCGATATTGTCTTCGGACAACACTTGCCATTTGATATAGTGTTTCATTTTAATCAACGCAGTGAAATTGCCTCTCCAAGCAAAGGATGCCAAGGACAAAGGTTTGGAAATTTGGAAGAGGCTTTTTTAGTGTTAAAGTAAAGCGCTTTAAGTTGGATAACACGAGTGTTATAAGAGGAAGAGATGGTTTGCCACATGCCTTTTGCCATTAAGACAAGGTTTTTATTCCTTATTGAGAGGATATTAAGGTTGTCCAGGTGGCGAGGCTGAGTGATGTGATCTTAGCTACAAATGTGCTTAGCTTTGCTATCTTTTGTCCCGTTCCACAAAAAATTGCAAGCGAGAACATTAATTTTTGTAGTGATCGAGTCCGAAAAAAGCAAAGCTTGCATGTTGTATACCGTAATCGAGTTAAGGATATCTTTGATCATAACTGTTTTGCCCGCTTGATAAAGCACTTTGGATTTTTAGCTTGAGAGTTTGACATTGATTTTATCAATAAGGAATTGGAAATCATTGATCTTTTTGTTTGACATGATTAGTGGCAAGCCAAGATATGTGTCCTAGGGTTGTAGAACTTTGATCCCAGGATCCTATTAATCATTTTCGCATGCTTCGAGTCGGAGTTGTAGTACACCGATGACTTAGCAAAATCAACCCCCTGACCCGATGTTAGACAATATTGTTGAAGAATATCTTTAATCGAGTGGGCTTTAGCAAGGGATGCTCGACAAAAAAGCATGAGATCGTCTGTGTAAAGCATGTGACTAAAATAAGTGGAATGTCGTTTGATCTTGATGCCTTTGATGAGTCCTATAGCTTCTGCTCGGGCTAGAAGACGGGACAAAACTTCAGCAACCAGAATGAAAAGATATGGTGACAGAAGATCTCCTTGCCGAATGCCCCTAGAGGGCTTGATGGAAAAAAGATGTGAGCCATTAAGAAAGACCTGAAGGCAAGTGACTTGTGTGATTGGAATTTGTAGAAAACCAGTGGTGTTTCAAAGTAGAACAGGTGTTATGGAAAGACAACCAAAACTTCTGAGTGTTGAATTTGGTTTTGTGGAAAATACAATTGTTACGTATTTGCCATATGGTATGAATGAAAGTTGTAACTGAGAAAACATTTCCTCATTTATTTCTGAATGTGTGTTTGCAGTGTCCCACATGAACTTTAGGAAGAGTGAAGTACTAGGTACCCCAAAGTTGGTGAATGACCAGATAGAGGAATAACATATGAGTAGCATCTTCTGTGTGGCTATGATAGAAAATTCAACAATCCTCTAAAGGTGTGTGAAGTCGGGATAGATTGGTCATGGTGGGAAGGATATTTTGACTGAGCTTCCAGAGTACAAAAAAGGCAGAAGGAGGATTCTCCACAATTCTCTTAGCATCAGTGTTGAGAGGGGGAGCATCCAGACCACTCTGTAACACCCAGGTAGCGTTCTTGATAGTGAAAAAACCTTTTTTTTTCAGGAGCCAAATACGTATGTCAGGACAGTCCGAGCATCTAATCAGTATATCCTGAATGTCACTAACCACGGGGGCAAGGAAGAGGGAATTGATTAAGCCATCGTTCCATTGGGATGTTGACCAGTGGAATGGTCCACAATTCCATAATTTGTTGGGCAAATTTGGTGCCTGGGGATTGAGAATACACTCGGTTAGAAACATGCCTGGCTTAACCCAACATTCCCTCCAAAGGCCGATATTGTCTTCGGACAACACTTGCCATTTGATATAGTGTTTCATTTTAATCAACGCAGTGAAATTGCCTCTCCAAGCAAAGGATGCCAAGGACAAAGGTTTGGAAATTTGGAAGAGGCTTTTTTAGTGTTAAAGTAAAGCGCTTTAAGTTGGATAACACGAGTGTTATAAGAGGAAGAGATGGTTTGCCACATGCCTTTTGCCATTAAGACAAGGTTTTTATTCCTTATTGAGAGGATATTAAGGTTGTCCAGGTGGCGAGGCTGAGTGATGTGATCTTAGCTACAAATGTGCTTAGCTTTGCTATCTTTTGTCCCGTTCCACAAAAAATTGCAAGCGAGAACATTAATTTTTGTAGTGATCGAGTCCGAAAAAAGCAAAGCTTGCATGTTGTATACCGTAATCGAGTTAAGGATATCTTTGATCATAACTGTTTTGCCCGCTTGATAAAGCACTTTGGATTTTTAGCTTGAGAGTTTGACATTGATTTTATCAATAAGGAATTGGAAATCATTGATCTTTTTGTTTGACATGATTAGTGGCAAGCCAAGATATGTGTCCTAGGGTTGTAGAACTTTGATCCCAGGATCCTATTAATCATTTTCGCATGCTTCGAGTCGGAGTTGTAGTACACCGATGACTTAGCAAAATCAACCCCCTGACCCGATGTTAGACAATATTGTTGAAGAATATCTTTAATCGAGTGGGCTTTAGCAAGGGATGCTCGACAAAAAAGCATGAGATCGTCTGTGTAAAGCATGTGACTAAAATAAGTGGAATGTCGTTTGATCTTGATGCCTTTGATGAGTCCTATAGCTTCTGCTCGGGCTAGAAGACGGGACAAAACTTCAGCAACCAGAATGAAAAGATATGGTGACAGAAGATCTCCTTGCCGAATGCCCCTAGAGGGCTTGATGGAAAAAAGATGTGAGCCATTAAGAAAGACCTGAAGGCAAGTGGTGGAGATGCATTGCTCAATAAGTTGAATCCATCCTTCAGTAAACCCCAGTTGTCTAAGAATTTGTATAAAGAAAGACCATTCCACTCTATCATAGGCCTTAGCCCTATTAATCTTAATGGCCATCGAACCTTTTTTTTCTTTTCGAAAGTACTTCATTTGATAGAAAGTCTCATGAGCGAGATTGACATTATCCGCAATAGACCACCCTGTGAGAAAGGCCCCTGGGTTAGGGGAGATGATGTTATCTAATAGAGGTTTCATGCGATTCGCCATGATTTTAGAGTTCACCTTATAAATAACATTACAAAGGCCTATAGGACAGAATTTATCCGGTGTGACTGGATTTCCAATATTTGGGATAAGGGCGATAAAGGTTTCATTGAGCTTGGGGTCCATCTGTTGGGTAGTAAAAAAATGTATAACTACCTCGCAAACATCCAACTTCACTATATCCCAATAATACTGAAAGAAGTAGGCATGAAAGCCATCAGGACCTAGCACTTTGTGACTGCCCATATAAAAAACAATGTTTTGAATCTCAGTGCTAGTAGGAATGGAGAGAAAAGCCTTACTGTCAGCCCTAGCGATGACCGGGGAGAACAGAGAAAGAATTTCAAGATTGGGAGATGGACCCAAAGATTGGAAAATGTTTTCATAATAGTTGTTAAGAACTTTACCAACATTGTCATGGCTCGATTGCCAGACATTAGCCTCATTTTTCAGGTGAATGAGGTTCCGTTTCAGACATAGCAACACGGAAAGATGAAAAAACTTAGTATTCTTATCTCCCTCCCTGAGCCAGAAACGACCAAACTTGTTTTTCCAGAAAAGTTTATCTCTAACCACGAGTTCCCAGAGCCAAACGATTGCCAAGGTATTTTGTTTGGAAGGATGCTCATTTTGGAGAGCATCAAGGGCCTTATGTGTCTCTTGAATACACGATTGAATATTTTTGAACTCATTGTGGTTCCATCGAGACAGACTATAGCTCAGCTTTTTATTTTTGATATGAAAGTTTTGGTCAAGTTTGGGGTGACGCCTTGGAGCTCAGGACGAATCGACTAGTTTCTGACACTGGGTTTCTCTAGTGCACATGTGAAATTTTTTGAAAGGTTATGGACCATTAGAATTACTGGAGATAACTGCATAGAAAGAACTCGATGATCCGAGGTAAATGTATAAATAGTATTGGTCGTGGCTGAGGAAAACAGATTCACCCAGTCAGTAGTTACCAAGATGCGATCCAGCTTTGTAATCCCATTTATGTCCTTACTTTTATTAGTTTAAGTGAATTGGGAGTCAGTGAGAAGAAAATCAAGAAGGTTTGGTTGTCTATGAAAGTGCGAAGATGGCTAAGGGAAGATATAGTAGGCCAATTACCCCACATTTTCTCCCTCGGATTGAGAAATGACATTAAGGTCCCCAATAATGATATCAAGAAGGCTTTGACAATTGTAGAGTGCAGACATATTATCCCAAAAAGGAACCCTCAGAAATTGGTTGGGTTCACCATACATGAAAATAGCAAACCAGGGAGATAAAGCAAAGTAATCATGAATAATACAATTAAAATAATATTTACAGGACGAAATGATGGTAAGAGAAATACATTCTTTCCAAAACAGTGCAATGCCGTCTGATTAATCGGTTGTTACAACTAAGACTCCGTGTTTGAATTCGAGTCTTTGGCGTATGCGGTTCATATGTTCATAGGAGGCTTTGGTTTCTAACAAGAACAAGATATCAGAATTGAACTGATGGGATAAGGAGTTTATATTTCGAAACGCGCGGGGAGACCATATGCACTTTGCGTTCCAGGAAAATATCATGTGTGTTTGGGTGACCCTTTTGCGGTGATTGCTAGTACATGTAAAGCCTTTCCCGTAGCATGATCATTCTCCTGAACATTCTGAACTCATTCACTCTAAGACAATATTGTCTGTCTAATCTTTCTCCCGGGATTCACCATACTTATTTTCCATCCCAAAGTGGTTTGTCTATGAGCAAGTTTTTCAAGTAAAACTTAATTGTTAAACTCAAGTTTGCTCTTTCCAATGCATACTGTGACTTCCTTACTGATTCTGGGAGTGTGTGTTGCAGATGCACCCCTATTTGTCTTTATACCATAAGAACTCAATATTGATTGGGATTCCCTCTAAAACATATGTAAAAGATGAGTGATTCTAGATGTCAAGGAAATGGGCGAGGGAGGGTGGGGCGCACGTGCAGGAGGTGACGTGGTAAAAAAAGGGGGGGGGAATCGAAAATTTGGGGGAGAAGAAGGAGGGAATGGACGAGCTTTCTCCCCATTTTCAATCGACAGAGAAGCTCTCCTCCCCATTTTCTCCCTCTCCCTCTCCCTCTCCCCATTTTCCATCTCGACAGAGATAGAGAAGGCCCTCCCTCTCCCCAAACGAAGCTCTCCCTCTCCACCCTCTCCCCATCATCGACTCAAACGAAGCCAGAGAAGAAGCTCAAATGTAGCCAGAGAAGAAGAAGGAGAAGAGAAGAAGCTCTCCCTCGTCCCTTTCCTCTCGCAAAAGGTAAACCCGGCGCTACCTACTTTTTACTTGATTTTCCCTCTCATTTTAGGGTTTTTCTGAGAAAGTGATGCTTTTGTTGTTTTAGGTTTTTGGTTTCGGACAACAATTTCTTTGCAGCTCTCGAGATCTGGTTTTCATCGCTCGGTCGCAGAGGTAAGATTTCGATGTCCCTCTGTTCTTCTCTTCGTTTCGTCTTCAGAGCTTCAATTTTTTTTTTTAATTTCAGTTTTCATATCTGATCACCCCTGATTGAATTGTGTTTGGGTTTCAGAGCTTCAAAATTATTATTTTTTTAAATTTCAGCTTTCATATCTGATCGAATTATGAGTTTTTTTTTAAGATGAATTGTGTTTGGTTTTTTTCTCAATGATGGGGTAAATAAATTCTTAAACGTCAAGCTGCAATTAATCATAATGTCACATTCTTCAACTTTTGTAGTAATAGAATGATATCTGTGTATGCTCAAAGTTCATCTTCAAAATCATTGAAGAAATCTGAATTGGCATGATCTTGCTCTTTGTCAGGTTCACGATGGTTGATGGACATTTTGTAGAATACTTGCAATTTTGTCTGTGATTAATTTGTTGAAGGTTTTTTGGTTTTATTCTCAATGATGGGGTAAATAAATTTTTGATGTTAATTAGGTTCTCCCTTCTGATGAAATGAAATTTTTTATCGTGAGATCACATCCTTTGTTTATATGTGTATTCTAGATCACCTTCTTTTATGACCTTGTTATGCACTTCATTGGCTGATAATTTATAAACAAACATTACAGGAATGGATAGTGTAGAAGATAATGAATGTATGTTGGTGGAAGAAAATGTAGAAGAGATGAGGGAACCTACAGATGGGATGGAATTCGTCAACCTTGACGAGTTCCAACGCTATTATCATGAATATGGTAATAGAAAGGGATTTCCAGTGAAAATAATGACTACTGAAAAAGATGGTGATGGAAAACCTATGTTCATTCAGTTTTCATGTAGTCGGGCTGGGAAACAAAAATGTGATGGAAAAAATGTTTTGGGATTGCGTGCGTCGACCAAATGTGGTTGTCAGGCTAAGATTAGAGGTCATATACGGGTTGATGGAACAGTTTTAGTGAAAAGAGTTACACTTGATCACAATCATGCGTTAAGCCCTAGTAAATCAAAATTTTATCGAAAGAATAGATCTATGAGCTCATATATCAAGAAGAAGCTTGAATTTAATGATAGGGCGGGTATTAGACCAAATAAGAGTTATTCGTCATGTGTGGTTGAAGTTGGTGGGCATGAAATTTAGCCATTTTCCCAAAAAGATTGTTACAATTATTTGGACAAAATGAGGAAGTTGAGACTTGGTGAGGGGGATGCGATGGCTCTTCATAACTACTTCCAAAAAATGCAAGCTAATAATGCTGATTTTTTTTATATGATGGATTTGGATGATGAAGGTAGGTTGAGAAATGTTTTTTGGGCTGACGCATGGAGCATGGCAGCTTACAAGGAGTTTGGGGATGTTGTTACATTTGACACTACATACTTGACAAATAAGTATGAGATGTCATTTGCTCCTTTTGTTGGGGTGAATCATCACGGTCAGTCAAATCTATTGGGATGTGGATTGATATGTGGTGAGACGATTGAAGAATTTGTTTGGCTTTTTCAAACATGGCTCGTGTGTATGAATGATAATGCTTCGTCTGCTATAATCACTGATCAAGATAGGGCAATGAAGAGGGCCATTAAAATTGTATTTTCCAGCACACGACACAGATGGTGCTTGTGGCATATCATGAAGAAGTTGCCCGAAAAGCTGTCTGGTTGCAATGAATATGAGGCGATCAAGCTTGCAATGCAAATTGCAGTTTATGATTCCCTGTTTCATGATGAGTTTGAAGAAAATTGGCATGGTTTTATTGATAAATATAGTCTGCATGAAAATGACTGGTTGAGTGGATTATACTATGAAAGGATGCGTTGGGTGCCAATATTTCAAAGAAATAGTTTTTGGGCAGGGATGTCTTCAACTCAAAGGAGTGAAAGCATGAATGCTTTTTTTGATGGTTATGTGAATTCGAAGACCACATTGAAGCAATTCGTAGAACAGTATGAGAATGCACTACGAAGTAAAGTCCAAAAGGAAGCTGAACAAGACTTTAAATCTTTTAGCCGAAGGATTCCTTGCATTACTCCTTATGCAATAGAAGAAAAAATTTTGAGATGCCTACACTACAAAAAAATTTAAGGAGCTCCAACAAGAGATAGCAGGGAATCTATGTTGTAGAATGCTCTGTGAAGTTATGGATGGGGGTGGATGTGAGTTGTACACTATTAAACAAGACTTGGTGATAAATGATAGGCAACGATCGGTCCATTTTGTAGTCTCTTTAAATGTTGACGACTTTGCCATCAAGTGTAATTGTCAATTGTTTGAGTTCAGGGGGATTTTATGCAAACATATATTGAAAGTCTTGTTTGAAAAAGAGATTCATGTTATACCTGATAACTATGTTCTTCGGAGGTGGAGGAAAGATGTTAGGAGGGCTCATACGAAGGTTAAAATAGTTTATTCAGATTGGGGAATGAAGCCTGAAAATGTGCGATTTGAAAAGATGTGCAATGCCTTCTATGAAATGGCTGAATTCGCAGCTGAGGATGAAAAGAAGACATGCCAAGTTCAAGAATGGATTTGAAGATGGAGCATCTTAAAATTGTCGATGGTGATGAGCATGTTGATTCACAGAGGTATTTGGAAGTGGGCACCACTACTTCTAGTTCTTCCATCCAGATTCATAGTCCATTAGCGGTTCATAGCAAAGGACGACGGTCTAATTCAAGGATGAAATCCACCGTCGAGAAGTTATGTAACAGGATACAAAGGAAAAAAAAAAAAAAAAACACGCAAACGAATCAGGCCATTGAGACTAATCTGGTATGTTTTGCAATGTGCTTTATGAATGTATATTTTTTTAAGTTAAGAATAGTGAGTTTTATTTGCAAACACTACAAGAAAAAATGTCATTCATAGCGTTTCAAAAACGCTATGGTAGGATACCATAGCGTTTTAATAAACGCTATGTTTGCCGGCGCTATAATAGACCCAGGGTCTATTATAGCGTTTTAAAACCGCTATAGTAAGCAGCCTTTAATAGCGTTTTAAAAACGCTATGGTAGAGCCTTTTATAGCGTTTCTGAAACGCTATGATAGAGTCTACCATAGCGTTTCTGAAACGCTATAAAAGGCTCTATCATAGCGTTTTAGAAATGCTATGGTAGAGTATACATAGGAATTTTTTTTTTTTTTTTTTTGCGATCAAATGACTTTTGATTACATCTTATAAGCAAGTATAATTCAGCACGTGCATCAAGTAAGTAAAATTTAATGACTTTATTAAATTTAAAAACAACATTTACAACCTTTGATCAACAAATTCCAGCAATTGCTTTCAAGCAATTCATTACAGCAACAATATTTACAATTCATTACAGCAGAAATTTGTAAACATATTCCCATTCACCAAATACAATAATCAAAAAAGTTGCAAATGGCAAAGATAATGCATTGTTTAGCAACACCATTGAAACTTCATTAAGAGACCCAGATGGGGTTGATTGCTTTGCAGTGTCCATGACCCGCCTTAGGGTCAGCTGAGAAGGAACAAACAGCAAAAATCAATTGGTCAGTAAACAGAGGCTAAGAAAAAAACCAAAATCTTTCCCTAGGCATATTCATCCACAAGGCAATCAACATTTTTATTGAGTAAACTGAACGAGGAAAACAATAAATATGAACTTACAATTTCTCATTTAAAATGGTTGTGGAGTGATTTCCCCTAGGAGCTTTCATACTTGCAATCATGGACCAAGATCTTTCCCTACGATCAAGTCGCTCAGCGGAACTGTGACAGCATAAAAAGATGAGGATCATTAAAATTTAGGAAGGCTTACTTTAGAGGATTTTCATGCATTGAATCAAACCATGAGTTATAGTTAAAAAGAACAATGCTTTGAAAATTGTATAAAGGTAGACCATTTCTTACCAACAATCAATGCATGCTTGACTCCTGGTTCTAACAGATCCCTCCATGATGGACCCTTTGCAACAGCTTCAGATGGATGGACCATAGCAGGTCCAACCGGGTGCTGCTGCATGAGTTCCTTAGAATAAAGAGCAGGCTGGCTTACTAAAGCAGCAGCTTGAATATATTCCGCTCAAAGGTTTGACCAGTCTCCAGAGTTATTGGATCTTCAAACAACTCTCCAGTTAAAGGACAGACAAAATCCTTGGGAATGCTCGAGAAAAATGATCCTTCTTCTGAAAATGCATCCTTAGAATATTGCTCTGCGCTGAGAAAATTTGAACATGAGAAACTTTTTATATCTGTTTAGAAATAATAATATCAACATCAGCAAAGCATCACTCAAAACATATAGGCGTAATATCAGAGTGATTGAATGCCAAAACATGCAAGATTGTTTTCTTTCAGCTCACCTTCTACATGGGAGTTTGTGTTGCTCCTCTGCAGAAAAACAGAAATAAAATGAAGGTAGCAATATTAGTGTTCCATAATAACAATTGAAGGTGTGGTTAATGGATTTTTGAGTGCAATGGACTAGCAGCAGTGAAATCAATGGGATTTCTGACCTGAGACTGTTTGAAAATGGATTCTGCAAGCTTCTTAAGGGTAAGCTCATTTGTCTCCTTAGGAGGAAGCACATGTAACACATTGGCACTTCCCAGGGCTAGACGCTGCGAGTAAACATTTTCAGCTTCAGCAGTAAGAACTTCTTCCTTGGTTCTTGAAGAAGATGATTTAGACACTTCGTCAACAGTGATCTGGAGTTATCGAATACATATCATTCTATCAGAGTGTGCAAATCAACAAATCATGACATGACAAAACATTCATGGAAACTAAATGAACGTCATCATATTTTGTCAAACAAATTTGACTGCAGCAATTTATTCAACTATTAGCAAACTGAATCCTTGGAAATGGTAGAATAGTATCAGCAGATAGAAGATCCACTGAACATTGAGAACAAATGAAACAAAATAGATGGAATGGCTTACACTGAGGGATACCTCTCCTGCTGTGTTCTCAGTGGTATGTCCTTGCAAAGATTGTACTGTCGCTATACTCATCGACGCCATAGTTTTGGTCAAAAGAAATATTTTTGTTGGGTTCAAAAACAACAAAAAAAAAAAAAAAAAAAAGGTTAAAGGAGCAGTTGCACTAATATATTCCCCATTTTCGACTGTGAAAAATAAAAGGATAGTGTTAACTGTTAAGGTTCTGACATTTGATGAGTTTCACTGACATTAAGAAAAAGAGAGCAAAAACATGGATCCAAGATAACATACCAATCTAGGAGTATCCTTCTAGTTCTTTACTAAATAATTAAAATATATATATATATATATATTCAATTACACAACATCATAAAAAATTAACACTCACCATCCTGAGGGATTGACCTCGACTTGACCAAAGAATCTGACTGTGAATATGACATCATGCCTGACAACTTCCCAGGGGCTGAATTTCTGCACCATACAGATTACTGATTACCAATTGAAGTCACAAACAAACGAGGAAGAATACGAATATTCAATGATTTCAGCTAAACCAAACCTCTAGCCAGTCTTCAGCAATTTCTTCTTGTCCCTCCTTGGCGACTTTTTGCTTAAAAAGTCCATATCTGTACCGCAAACCATAACCCCATGCAGGCAAGTTTAATGTTGCCATGGACTCAAGAAAACATGATGCTAACCTTCCCAACCCGCCACCATTTCCGAGCGCAACATCTTTCTCCTATAAGGCATTAACCATTATATTAATATTGACCTTACACTTCAATTAGCAATAGAAACAAGTCATGTTTGTTCATAATTCCAGTATGAGGAAACGGATAAAGAGAAGTACAAGTGTTTGTCAACATTAACATAACACAAAACCTGTGAGTGTGAGTTCAGAGTGAGTGTGAGTTCCTGTTCAGAGTGATGGTACAAGTTTAGATAGATCAAAAGAGATAAATAGATTGGAGCAAGATATAAAAACTATATAATATGTAGATTTAATAAGTTGGTCAGGATCATTGAACCCAACAGAGTAGCTTATTTTAACTGACTTGTAATTAACACATCCAGCTAGAACTTCAAGAATGTTGATTTTACCGAGGAGCTATATTTAAAAGATCCTCAATTTCCCCACACAGAATAACAAACGTCTTTTCAATAGTTATAAGCCCATTAGACGTGGTTGTCTACCTTAATATACGTTAATGTAGGTATATAAGAAAGCATACCTCCGCTGCTCCAAGTAAGAAGCAAGTTCGCCGTCATTGTGATCACAATTGATGTTAACCAATTGGCCATTGTTGCTACACTACCAGCAAGGCCCTTTATATTCACTGGAAGAATCTGCAAGGTCATACTAAATCAATACACTAATGTAACAAGAAAAACATAAAGTATTGGTTTTCAACAGGTTACTAATGCAGGTCCTAGGAAATGGAGGAAGAATTATCATAAGGGCTTTAAAAGGAATAGGAAGAACTCCGAGAAGACTTCCTTTAACAAGGTAGAGATCAGCTTACAATCATTAATTACTTTTTTTTTTTCATTAATCATATATTGAAACAATCAGAAAAATGTTATATATCTAGGTTCCTGTTTCAATCCTAACTAAACTATCTAACTAGCTAAACTTTTTTTTTCTTTTTCAATAATCATATTTTCAAGCTAAACTATGTAGCCAGCTAAACTTTTTTTTTCCTTCAATAATCATATTTCAAACAATCATATTCTCACTTGTAAGTCTAATCCCTATCTATCCTCTACCATTTGAATGTAAATCATCCCAAGATACTAACTCATATTTCTAAGGCATAGAACAATATATAATCAAACAGCAGGACTGATTCTGCCATCATTGATAGTTGTGGGGAGCTGCACTTCAGAAGCCTTCTTCTCACCCCTTTTCCTGTTTCAATACCTAATGCCTTATTACCTTATCTCTGTTGTAAGTACGAAAAAAATATATACAAAGGGACATAAAGAAGAAAATAAATGTAGAGAAGAAGAGGTACAAAAGTCGAGAAGAAGCAAAATAATATGTAAAGCCAATGGAGTGTAACGGGAATCTTTGTGATTCTCTGGCATTGGGAATGGGTAATGTTGCGCTCAACAGCACAGCTATGAATTTTAAAACAATGTTATTACCATAAAAGCATAAAAGCATAAAAGGACTTTTTTAAGATTAACTACATATCATGCGCCTCTAAAATATTCTTTCTGAAATTCCTCCATGCATCTCCCTCAAAGATGGAGACTAGGAACAAGATAAAGTGATACTCACATCAATATCCTGTATCTTCACTGTTTTCATCATTCCTTTCAACTCCTTGTTAGCAGATTTCAAAGCTGTCATCTGAATAAAAACAACAATCATTAGTCATGACTACAATCTCTATCATAAACCTAGCCCACTGAACATAAATTGCATTGATTATACCATATATAAAACAATAAAGCAAGTCTTTCAAGATTAATAGTATATTTAGCTGTTATCCTAAAGATGTAATAATTGGATAATTCATAATCTTCCCCATCCAAATCACCATCAACAGGTAATATATGGATGGAAAAGCTTAAAAGTTCACACGTGGAAACTTAAAAGGTTTCGAAAGCATACAGTTTGCTGCGCATCTTTGATTCCTTCCGAAGCAAAAGCAACCTGGTCAAAATTAAATGTCTGGTTGTAGAGCATGTCACGCTGTCCTTCGTACCTGATGACAAGGCCATAAAGTAAACATCAGTTTTAGAATGAAGAAAAACACATTCATGTCTAAGAAAAACCAAATGTGAAAGAGTCACATTCTTTCCCTCGTCAAAATAGTATGTAATTTTCTACCTGGTCAAGCTTGTAATATCCTTGTTTGTCCGTGATAGACCGCTCATGGCCATCTACTATAATCTTAACACCATCCACGCCCACACCACTTTCATCAATTACACGTCCACCAACAGAAAATTCAGTAACCTGTGCAATTACAGAGGTCACTACAGATAGTAGATTCATATGGAAGAAAAGAAGATCTACATATGGTCATGAGGGAGAAGAAAAACTAAAAAACCTAAGTACCAGATGGTGTTTTGTAGATATTAACAAGACCATACCAGCCCCATAACATGACTTTAACAAAAGATAAGCAGACTAACAATATTATGCATCTCCTGCAAAAGTGCTACTTGCTCACCCTGGTAGAAGAGTGTAACGATGTAAAAAAAAAAAACTGGTAGTAGAATCGTTAACATACAACTTTCTTTGCACAACTATAGATGTGGAGGTATAATTTTTCTTTATTCCCATGGACTATTTATTGATGTGAAAATTTTGGAACAGTTGAATCAACCGATGGAACTAATCAAATCTACTGGGGCCTATATTTTTCAACAAACTGATTCACCGGACATAATCGAATTTTGACCAGGAACTCCAAATTGAGCAAGTAGAAAGAGGTTAACATTTACTTGATTTTCATAATTGAGATAACAAAAGAAAATTATTGTACCTGGAACGTCTGTGGTACCATAACATGATGATGCTCAACAAAAACCGGCAGGGAAGGCGGTGAGACATCAAAAACTGTGTTCTCACCCTTGTAGTACGGTAAAAGCTCATACACTCCTGCAAAATGTCAAAACAAAAGAGTGCCTGTTTCATAAACAAAATCGACCTTCTGGGAGCAGCAAAAACATACGCTCACTTTATCCCTGATAAGAATGCTATTGCGTCCAATTTCGCCTTCTATCAGAAAAATATGGAGAATATGACATTACTAAAACAAAGACACCACATACTGACGCCATATGTTTATACATATTGCCATCAAGCTTTATTATTTTTGTTTCAAATTAATGACATGAACCTTAATATATAAAGCTAAGATGAAATCTTACTCCTCATGGAGAAATTTGGAGTATTTGCATTAGAGGTTTTCAGAACCTATCTGTGTGTGCATGCTAGAGAGAGGAGCGGGAGTTACCACAAGGTACAGATTGAAACATGAATTTCCCATCTGCATCAGAAACATGAATTTACCACAAGGTACAGATTGAAACCTTGTTGTTGCTAACCCTGCAATAACCACTAATTTCAAACCCCACAGAGAGGACAAAACTCAAACACCAAGCAATCAGAGCCGAACAACATGCAATCAGAAATGAGAACTAATTATGCAGAACCACCAATTCAAATCCCACAGAGGACAGACCTCAAACACATCATCTAAATTAGAACCTCCACCCCATTTAGTCGGTTTTGCTTCTTAAACTTCATTCCTTCTCAAAGTCATTCAAAACAAATACAATCAACCAAACCCACGCCAAAATCCACCTAATCAACCCCCATTCACATAATCACCCAACAAACCAACACCCCCAGATATCAAAATTCAACAAAAACAACCAAAATCCAACATGCAAATTCACAATTAACACAAACAAACCAAAACCCATTAAGAAAATCAAACCAAAAACACTATTACCTTCAAAACAGCAGGAGATGCAGAGAGAGAGAGCTGCTCGAAGAGAGACGCAGAGAGAGAGAGCTGCTCGAAGGAGATGAGAGGTGAGCAAGAGGTCGAGCAGAGAAAAGCAAGCTAGAAGGAGATGGGAGGCGAGCAGAGAGGCGAGCACGAAGGAGATGAGAGGCGAGGCGAGTTCTGTTGTGAATGGGGGGAGAGGAGAGATAAAGTAGCGAAAAACCCAAAAAATTTGGGAGCGCCAAAATGCCCGCCAACTTTTTTTATTTGCAAAGTCATTGAAAATTGACTTTTTATAGCATTGTTATAAAAAACGCTATCTGTGAATGCTATCATTGAGTATTTGTGTTGTAGTGAAATGTCATTTGTAGGGTTTACAGTGTATGCCTTATGTTATGCCTCGTGAAAGCAATACGATGCCTAGTCAAAGCAATACACAGGTTTGTTTGTTATATTTACAAGGTATGAATCAGTAAGTATGTTTAAGGATGATAATACGGGGTCACGCGATTTACAACCTGGAAGCGTTGATCAATTCTACTCGCTCCTCTCACAGGTACATATTTTGTATTTTGTATGTTTATTTTTGTACGGTTTGTTTGTTTGTTATGTGTTTTGTATGCCTCCAATTATTTATTTTTGCAGCCGCCAGGTTCAAGCCACGGAATGGACTATACAAATTATAGGTTATGATCAGGTTGGTTAAGCGTGTTCATGTCTTTCATGTTTATTACTCCTGTTCATGTCTTTTCATGTTTGATGACAACATTTCTCTTTAAGTTCTTGATCCAAAACACTCTCTATTACATTTGGATTTGTATTTTGTCATTTTTGTTCAAGTGTGAAGTATATGTGACACCCATTACAGGTACATTACTGAGTACATGAGACATTTATTATTCATCACTATTCACTATAAACAATTCATTCATTTTTTTTGGGTATGGGGTTTGTGATTTGCAGATGGTGTGTATACTTGTTTGTAAAGGGTATATTGTACCAATAACATTTAGTATCTAGTGGTACTCTTGTCTGGAATTTTGGAGGAGTGGCTCTGCTAGAATGTGATTTGGTGAAAATGTTGAAAATGCTCTGCTTGAATGCTGAAAATGCTCTGCTCTGCTTGAATGCTGAAAATGCTCTGCTGAAAATGTCATTTTGAAATGTTGGTGTTTAGAAAGCTTGACAAGCTGAAGCTGATCAAGAGATATGAAAAGCTGTTTGATTGAATGTTTAGGAAGCTTGACAAGCTGATGCTGTAAAGAGTTATAAGCTTCTTCTCTTATGACCCTGTTTGAAATGTTGTTGTTTGAAATGTCTGAAATGTTCACTTAAGATTTTGCAAATTAATGTTTGAAATGCTTGATGTTGCTAGGTTTTGTATATTGATGTTTCTAGCTAGTAAGTTGGAAAGTCGATTAAGTTATGTTCATCTGTTCATTTAGGTTTTATTTATTCAGTCCTTCAGTTTGTTAGTTTATTAATACATTCAGTATATTCAGTAATTCATACCTGACAGCAATTCATCATATACATTCAGTAAGCAGAAATGTTTGAAATGTTCAAATTCATACTTGACAACAATTCAGTAAGCAATTCATATACATTCAGTAAGCAGATATATTCAGTAGATACATTCAGTAAGCAATTCATCATATACATTCAGTAAGCAGATAGATTCAGGTCTGAAGCACAAACCACCCGATTGTAAAGGCGAAGAACGAGTCCAAACATAAAACAAATGATGCCCAACACCATCTCAATCTAACTTGGGAAAAAAAAGAAATTAAAAAAAAAGAAAAAAAAAAACATAACAATAGGAAAGGAAGATCTTGTAGCTCCTGATGTAGTCTTCTGTTTTCCTCTGTTAGTGTTTCACATCACTTCTTCAACAGCTCGTAGTCTACTTCAATCTGCTTCAACTTTTTTCTGCATATCATAATAGGAGTTGATTTAGATACATTTGGGATGCATTGAAGGTGAATAAAGCGACTGATAGAATGGCTTGCTTACATTCTGCTGTATATATTGCAATGGAAAACAATGAAAAAAGAAGCAATAAGCCACGTGGAAGAAAAACAAGAACAATATGAAACACAAATTTCATCATATAATCAAACATATTACATTACATATAATTGCATCATTCACCCAAGAGCTTAAGAATAAATATTACACCTAAGATAATAATTACAATTATCAAAGTATTGATTAAGTCCCTCGTAAAAGCCCAAGGATCATTGTTCCCTTGGGTGTCATTTCTTTGATCATTCGATGGACCGGCTTGATCGTCAAAAACTACATCGTTAACTTTGACATCTTCATTGTTGTTGGATTCCTCTGAATCTCTTCTCCCCGCTTCTGAGCAAACCCACAACTCTTATGATTCATCAGCTTCGTCGACTGACATAAACCCCTTGTAAGAAGCACCCCTATACCCTGATATCGCGGATAAACATGCGGGTCAGTTTAGGTATACTCCAGGTTGACGACCTCGATACACAACGTACGCTCTGAATGCCATTCCTGCATTTAAAAAAATAAACCATAAAAGCAATGCAATGCAACAAATAAGGAATTTTTTTTTAAAATTCAGAAAAAGAAAAGCAACAAAGAATGTGGTCTTAAAAAAAAAGCTTATTAGTGGGTCAGATCATTAACCTAATCTTCTCATTTGCATTATGTGAGAGCCATGTATGCAGCTAGGAAATTTACTCTGAACTTCAACCCTAATGTGGTCTAAGAAATGTACTCTGAACTTCAAAATTGATCGAGTTCCAAGTAACGTAACTTTTCAAAAAAAATGGTACCCTAAGGAAGTGAGATAGATCAAAGACCACAACAAGTGCTAATAGGAGACATCCAAACACCAAACTCAACCCAATTCCTAAACTACTCAAATATCTCATTCTCTTTGCCAATTCTTTAGATCTATCTACTTCAAAGCCCCAATCCTATTTGAAACTCAAAAACTTGATCAATATCACAACAACAAACTTACATACAATTTCATCAAAAATTTATTTACCCCATCATTGAGAAAAAAACCAAAAAACCTTCAACAAATTAATCACAAACAAAATTGCAAGTATTCTACAAAATGTCCATCAACCATCGTGAACCTGACAAAGAGCAAGATCATGCCAATTTAGATTTCTTCAATGATTTTGAAGATGAACTTTGAGCATACCCAGATATCATTCTATTACTACAAAAGTTGACGAATGTGACATTATGATTAACTTGCAGCTTAACGTTTAAGAATTTATTTACCCCATCATTGAGAAAAAAACCAAACACAATTCATCTTTAAAAAAAACTCACAATTCGATCAGATATGAAAACTGAAATTTAAAAAAAAAAAATTTGAAGCTTTGAAACCCAAACACAATTCAATCAGGGGTAATCAGATATGAAAACTGAAATTAAAAAAAAAAAATTTGAAGCTCTGAAGACGAAACGAAGAGAAGAACAGAGGGACATCGAAATCTTACCTCTGCGACTGAGCGATGAAAACCAGATCTCGAGGGCTGCAAAGAAATTGTTGTCCAAAACCAAAAACCTAAAACAGCCAAAGCATCACTTTCTCAGAGAAACCCTAAAATGAGAGGGAAAATCAAGTAAAAAGTAGGTAGCGCCGGGTTTACCTTTTGCGAGAGGAAAGGGACGAGGGAGAGCTTCTTCTCTTCTCTGGCTTCGTTTGGCTTCTTCTCTTCTCTGGCTTCGTTTGAGTCGATGATGGGGAGAGGGTGGAGAGGGAGAGCTTCGTTTGGAGAGAGGGAGGGCCTTCTCTATCTCTGTCGAGATGGAAAATGGGGAGAGGGAGAAAATGGGGAGGAGAGCTTCTCTGTCGATTGAAAATGGGGAGAAAGCTCGCCCATTCCCTCCTTCTCCCCCAAATTTTCGATTCCCCCCCCCCCCCCCCCCCTCGGTTTTTTTTTTTTTACCACATCACCTCCTGCACGTGCGCCCCACCCTCCCTCGCCCATTTCCTCGACATCTAGAATCAAGCTGAAAGATTGAATTCGATGAGACTCATTATCATTGAGATTTGAAGCTAACTGTTGGTGTACTCGTTGCCACCATTGAAATAAGAACTGGGGCAGTTAAATGGTTGTTTGTGTTGAAGCAGGGAGTGGTGTACAGAATAGAGGTTGGATTTGGTGAAAAAGTACTGGTATGATAGTTGAGTAAACAGGGGGGGAGGGGGTACCAGATAACAGTTGATTTGGGAGGACTGTGGACCCAGCCATTAAGAATGACGCCCAACTAATTTGAGTACCATCAGTTATTCAGTTGTAATGGTGTGTCCTTCCTTCTTATTTTTCGTCAAAACAGCGTTGCCTGTAGCCGTTAAAAGTGATGGCAACTTAACTGTCATTAAAACTGATAGAGAAGCTGACATGACGGTGGTCATTACGACCGTAGACAAATTGATTGAAGCTGACTTCATCACGACCGTTAATAGAGTAATTGAAGCTGAGTTAAATCTCATTAAAGGGAGTTGGTTGGTTGCTGCTCGAGTAAATGCCCTTACACCATTTGCCAACTGTGATGAGTCAAAAGGTGACGATTCAAAAAGTGTTGAGCCCCTGTAGATCTGGCCAGTAATATCAGCAGATCCAGACGATAAGGTTTTCAGTTGTTCTTCCATCATGGTGATTGAGTGCAGGGAACCAGAGTCCGTCCGCACCATGAACGCTGGAATGGAGGAGATTCAACCACCTCTATGGCCAACAAAAGGGGACGGCATGAGCTAATTGTATCTCCTTCCATCATGGTAATTGATTTGTACCTGAGCTCCCAATTGCGTCTTGAACCTGTGGAGTATGTTGCATCCGGGGAAGAGGAATCCCTCTTCCTCATGGCTGGAAGTTAGTCCGTGATAGGAGTGGTTTACGTTAGAGAAGAGCTTGCAGACTGTCAGGGCCAGTTGTATCTCCTTATTACATATCAGAGATTAACCCTTGTGTGGAGTTTTATTGGTGAAATGGCGAGATGTGTGTGGGAATGGTAATATGAGATCAATGCTTGTAAGAGAGGTGTGAGTGATGGAAAGTGTCTGAGGGGTAGAGCCGTAGGGATTGGCATGGGCATGGAGGGGACGGTAGAGATCTTTTTTTATTTGGGTTTGGGAGTGAGGTAGTGCATAGACCGAAGGAATCCATTAGTAAGGAGAAATAACAATGATGTTCCTGAAAAATGTATGAGCACAGAGTGTTGTGGGTGTTGAGTGGCGGAAATAGGTGGTTTGTAAGTTAGATTGTGTAGAGTGTTGTTACTGGTGTGGGATACATGATATGAATGAATGTTCATGGTAATGGGGTGAGGATAAACCAAGTGGATGAAGGTGGTAAGGGGTATCTAGATTTTAAAGGGGTAAAACAAGAAATATAGGAAATGGAAACGCACGACGCCGAAGATCTGCAGAAAACAAACAAGAGAAACAATAGAAAAACAACAAACAAAAATCAGGGAGCTTGCACAGGGGAAGAAAGAAAAGTATGAATGAGGGGATTTAAGTGGTTTTGATAAAAGGCGAGAAATGATGGATTGAAAAATGAAAAGTGACAGAAAGAAAAGAGTTGAGTTCTCTGTAAATTGGAACTCAAAAGTCAAAACTCCTACTAGAGAAAGAAAATGTTATTGTAGAAAGTTCAATGAGTAACGAGTTTTAGTTCCTTGAATCCCAATACCCTACAAGTTTTAGTCCATTGAAGCCCAATGCCCATGCCTATAATATATCTTTTTCGTTTATTACATTGTAACACTAGTATCTATATTTGACCCATAATGTGAGACATTGCCACAAGATTGATACCATGTTTGGTACTTACTGATACCAATTTTTACCCAGGACTGCTAACAAGACGAACAAGATAGATATAGAGATGATAGAACAATATGATATGCAGGAAATCAAAAACAAAATTGAATAAACAAAATTGAAATACACAAAGATCCTATCTTTGATCTGTTAGAACGAACGGTGCCAATTCAACTTCTTACGGTTGAATAATGAGATGTTCAATTAATAACAGATCTTAGATAGATATAGAAATAGATAAAAGATTTTATTTTATATGTACAGAAAAGGAAATACAAGAAAAGAAATACAGAGAGGAAAGCTTAAAACTTACAAGAAATACAGACAGGTGAAACTCGCTTACCCAACTTATGAAAATCTAATACATTTATAGGCTAGATCCAGACAATGAAAGGCCTCGCTGGAGGATAAGGATAGGGTTGGACTATTCGTCCTTTGGGAAACCTTTGCATGTGACTGTCGGTAGGTGCCACAGTAAATGCAGAAGTCTTTGAGTGAACAGTAGCGCATGTGACGCTTTTGAAGATGCTGTCGGCCAGACGACCGAAAGTACTTTGACATCTTGTAGAGCTGGCAGATAATGCCTCTGAGAATGATAATGGACGTGGGTCCACTAGTCAATTTGAGAAAAGACGTTGTAACAGTCATCCTCATTATCTAGAGGTATTGTTGGTTCATCTTCATCATCTGACTCTTCGGAGCAGATCTTGGAAATGGTCTCAAAAAGCTGAGTATTGGTCAGCTTGCCTTTAAACTGTTGCCGGATGTGCTGGCGGAGAGCCTTGGCATCAGTTAGAGAACCAATTGGATTCACCTGGGGAGTAGGTGACGGTGTCTTGTTGGAGAAGAAGCGGATAACTCCTTCCTTTGTAACTTTGGAGTGGTCGAACTGAGACCACCATTTGACCTTGAAGCGGCGACAAAACCACTTTGGGGCTTGTTTGGATTGGTAAGGCTTGGATAATTCGGAGCAATGATAATCCCAGCATAATATCAATGACAAACCAAATCTAATAAAAAACCAGAGTGATAAAACCTGTTCAGTTGGAGGAATTGGCGGCTGGTACTTGGATTGAAAAATCTTCCATCCTTCTTGAACTGCAGGAGGAAGAATGTCTTGAATGGGACCGAAATAACTCCACCATGTGTGCTGGAAGCCTTTGGAATATATGGATTTGGTGCCGAAGTTTGCGGCTTTGGAAACCCGGTCATGGAAGATCCAGTGACTTCTTTTGTAGAAACTTCTTCTTATTTGTTCAACGGAGTGAACCTTTGAGAAAGGGAAAGTGCATAAGAAAGAAGGGGTTGATGCTTAGACGCAGAAGACGACATAGCATATTGGGATTTTGATTTTGGTTTTGTAAAAGGAGATGGTTTAGAGGAAGATGAGTTAGAAGAACTCATCTTTGCAGAAACTCTCTGGTTAAGAAATCAGCAAGAGAGTTGTCAGTTCCTTTTATAAACTTAATTTCAAAATCAAAGGCTGAAAGAAGACCTTGCCATCTGGCAAAGATCTGTTTTGATACGAGATTTAAAACATCTTTTGTTAAAATCTCTTTGGCAGATTGACAATCAACTTGTAAAAGAAATTTTTGATTTGTTAAATCATCTTGAAATTTCACGATGCATAAAACAATTGATAAAATTTCTTTCTTGACAGTAGAATAATTGTATTGAACAGGATTCCAAATACCTGAATGGTATCGGACCAATTGGATAGTAGAATCAGGAAGACGCTGTTTAAGAATACCACCGTACCCTAGATTGGACGCATCTGTTTCGACTATTTTGAAAGCATCAGGATTGGAAATTCCTAAACAATGAAGATGTTTGACTTTGGACTTGACATGACGGACAATTTGGGAATGGGTTTCAGTCCATGGCCCTGGATTTTTCTTAAGTCTAGCAAATAAAGGCTTAAGTAAAACACGAAGGCCTTTGTAAAAATCTGCAACATAGTTAAGAGAACCCAAAAACCTTTTCAATTGGGTTTTATCTTTTAACTCATCTGGAAATTTGTTTGCAAAATCAATTGCCCTAGAGATAGGTGTGATTGTACCATGAAAGATCTTATGTCCAAGAAATCGAACATTTGTTTGAAAAAGATTGATTTTTGTAGGAGAAAGAACTAATCCACTGTCTTTAATAATTCTTTCAAACTGATATAAATGTTTCCAATGGGATGGAATGGAATCGGAGAAAACAAGTATATCATCGATATACACAATTGTAAAATGGGAATAAGGGAGGAGAATATCATTCATGATATTCTGAAACTCACTAGGAGCATTCTTGAGACAGAAAGGCATCACATTCCACTCATAATGTCCAAATGGAACATTAAATGCGGTCTTTTATCGATCAAAGGGATGAATCTGAACTTGTCAGAATCCAGATTTAAGATCGAACTTAGAGAATACACATGCAGAGTGTAATCTTTTAAGTAGATCTTTCTTGTTTGGGATTGGATAACGTATCCATTGTAAAGCCTGATTTAATGGCTTATAATTGATAACTAAGCGAGGACTTCCTTGTTCTAATTCGGCAGCTTTATTAACATAAAAGGCAGCACAGCTCCATGGAGACTTAGAATGCCTAATAAGATTCTTAGAAAGCAAACCCTTGATTTCTTTCTTACAATGTTCCATGAGCTCAGAATTCATTTGAATTGGACGAGCTTTGGTGGGAATCATGGAATCATTGAAGGAAGGTTCATAAGGAAGTCGAACAACATGACGACGACGATGCCAAAAGGCATTAGGAAGTTAAGAGCATAAGTCCTTTTTCAAATGTTCTTGGAATTGAACAATTTGAGTTTGGAGTTTAGAATCAAGAACTTGCTCATCAATTCGTCTAAATGCAATTTCTGACTTAAGAGATTGCAAATGCTGTTGTTTTTGAGTAATGAAATTAAGGAAACAAATATCACTTTTGATATTGTTAATCTCAATAATTTCAGGTTTGTAAAGGAAAGGAAACTCGACATCGGTGCCGAGGATTTGTGCGGTAATACCCGAGGCCATAACAGAGAAAGGGTAGATTGCAGCAAAAAATGGAGTACCTAGAATCATCTTCTGGGCCATATTTTGCACAAGCAAAAAATCCTGTTTGATACAGACTTTATCTTGACAGATATGGGCATTTGTTAATTTGTATTGTATAGCCAGACTAGAGTTATTGGCAGTATACAATTTTTGTTTTGTGAGTTCAAAATATTTAGTAGGAATTAATCCTTCAGCAATACAATTAAGATCAGCGCTAGAATCAATAAGAGTTTTACATGGAATAGTAAGTTCCTTATTGATAACAAGGTTTATATGACAAAACCATCGCTGATGCGTAACCTGATTGATTTCATTAAGAAATTGTGGAGGATTAGGATTTACGAGAGGTTCAGAAGAAGACGGTATATTAAGAATAGGAGATTGCAAACCATTGATACGTAGATCAAGGAGTGACTGATTTTGTTTTAAAATCATAATGTCTTTCTTGATATGATTGACTTCTTGCTGAAGATCAACAATATTGACAGGGATAGAAGATGAAGAAGATCGTTTAAATCTGTCAATAATTTGTTTGTGATCATAAAATGGATTTACGATCTCTGGAGTAGGTTTAGAATTTAAATTTGATTTGATGTGCTGAAGATACTCAGTTTTTAAAATGGGATCTTCAATACGATCAACAAAATCTAAAAGAATACTGGATTCTTTTGTTTTGGATAGCATATTGATGCTCTGGATATCATTAAGGATATGTATGAAGGGGTTGTAACAAGTGTTCGCTCAATAGGTGGGATGTCTAGTGAATTTCCAGTGTCAGTAGGACTACATCAAGGGTCGGCGTTAAGTCCATATCTATTTGCTTTGGTCATGGATGAGTTGACGAGACATCTGCAAGAAGATGTACCTTGGTGCATGTTATTTGCAGATGATATCGTCTTAATGGATGAGACTAGTGTAGGTTTAGGTCAGAAATTAGTTAAGTGGCAGGAGGCTTTAGAGAGTAAAGGTTTTAGAATTAGCCGTTCGAAGACGGAGTATCTAGTGTGCAACTTTGGGTGTGAACCAAGAGGGAGAAGTAATGCAATTGAGATCGAAGGTGTCGAGGTCCCAGAGTGTGAGGCTTTTCGATATCTAGGATCTATAATTCAAAAGAATGGGGCTATTGGAGAAGATGTAGACTATAGGATTAAAGCTGGTTGGTTGAAATGGAGAATGGCGTCAGGAGTATTATGCGATAGAAGGATGCCTGCAAGGCTAAAAGGGAAATGCTATAAGACAATTGTTCGACCAGCCATGCTATACGGTTCAGAATGTTGGGCTATTACGGGACAACATACGCATAGGATGGCAGTAGCAGAAATGCGTATGTTAAGGTGGATGTGTGGTAAAACTCGTAAGGATAAAATTAGAAATGAAAGAATTAGGAAATACTTAGGTGTAGCGCCCATAGAGGAAAAAATTAGAGAAATACGTTTAACTTGGTTTGGTCATGTGCGGAGGAGACCAAGCACGACGCCAATTAGAAAATGTTTAGATTGGCAAGTTAATGGAAGGTGTAGACGGAGGGGACGACCGTTGAAAACTTGGATGAAGACGGTGAATGAAGATATCATTGAGCTTGGATTAGGCGAGGAAATGTGGGAAGATCGCATTGCTTGGAGAACCAAAATTCATGTAGCCGACCCCGAAAATCTCGGGAATGGGCTTTGATGATGATGATGATGATGATTGATGCTCTGGATATTGTGACAATGGCAAGCCTCAGCGCATGCATCATTGTCTTCTGGGTCAGAAGGATCAGTATCAGAAGAATTATTAAGATTGAAAATCTGATAATCTTCATCTGAAATATCTGAATCAGAATTCATGAGAACTTGTAAAAACATATTCTTAATATCATCAGGAGCTTGAAGCTCTTGAATCTTTTGGGCCGTTCTGCAATTCTTTGCATAATGACCAGGGCGTCCACACTTAAAGCAGACAGGCTTGGAGGTAGTTGGGTTTGGGTATTTCTTAAAGGGCTTGGTAGGCTTTGGTTTATGCGTACCATGTTTCTTGGGTTGACTATAATAATGATCATAGTCTTTGGGCCTGAGCTGTTTAGGTCCATATTGTCGTTTGGACTTAAACTGTCGAGCAGGATGAGACTTATAAAGAGCCTTGGAATGGGAGGACTTGTGATGAGGGTATTTAACATCATCAAAGCCATATTGTTGACAGAAGTCTCCAAGTTCACGGGTACCGCTAAGATTTTGTTTCTTAAGTTGTTGTTTTAACCTAAGATCATTACAAAGATGTAATGCACATTTGTTAATAAAACTGATAATATCACCAAATGTCAATTGCTCATAAGGGATATCACCATTGTAATTGGTTTGTAACCGTTCTTGAACAGTTTCAGCAAAGATTGGTGGAAGACCATAAATGAACTTTCTTTTCCAGAAAGGGTTGTTTGCATCAGGTTGATGCATAACCTTTTTTAGGAAGATATCTTTGTAAAACCTGAAGTGGCTCAAAGTTGGACATTTATGAATCATCAATAAGTCTTTAGACTTTTCTTTAAATGCACTAGGATCACCCATAAAATTCTTCAGAATGCAGAAAATCAAGGTATGAACTGCATCAGAAATGAGTAAACCATCAGGTTCAGTTTTTATAGGATTTCCTAATAAATCAACCTTAACAGAGTCAAGGATTGTTTGTTGTTCTTCACTAGTGAGATAGTTATCCCACCATCCTTTGAGTAATCCAGAGAAAGCAATATTGATAAGCCCTGCAATAGTGGCATCATTCTTTCCTTCGCTACGATGAGCCGAAGCCATCATAACCATTTCTTGGGTTAGCTCAATAATATTTTCTTCAGTCAAACCGTCTATATTCCATGTATAGAGGTGATTGGTAGAAAATGATCCATAGACTTGAAGAGATTTCTCTTCAAATTGCATGTCAGGAAATGATGGTCTAGGATAAAAGTTCCTAGTAGTTGGAAGTGGATTTTGATTTTGATATCTACCATAAACTTTAGCATGCTTAAGGGGATTGATTTCGTAATGAATGTAATTCAAACGATCTAATTCAACCATAGGATCAAAATCACTTTCAGACATATCTTTAGCAGATAATGTATTAACATGAGGTTTGTTAATATTCAGAGCTGCTAATTTGAGATCAATTTATTTAATTATTTGATGTTGAGAGGTTAGAACATTTCTTTCCACAGTAATAGGTACAAAGTACGATACTGGTTTTGGAATAGACTGTTGTTTTCTAGTCAATTGAGTGTTAGTCAATTGATCTTGATGAATCTGATCTTGGACCAATTTTTCACCGATTTCATGTAACAACGAATTAGTATAGTTAGTTTGTTGAATAACTCTACTAATTCCTTTGAATGTATTCTCAACATTATGATCTTTGAATGGAGAAGCAAGAACATTAGTTCCAAGAGTGGAAAACTTAATTGCTTCTAATGGTGGTAAAATGGATTCTTTAACCGAATTGGTTTCTGTTGTAAGCCATTGTTTAGAATTTGTTTTGATGACATTTATGCTAGGAAGATAGTCAGAAAAATACCATTCTAGGAATGATAAGTTCTGCTTCATTTCTTCACAACAAGCATAAAATTGTTTTCCTAATTCTGTTATTTGATCTTCAGTGGTTTGATCATAAAACAGGTCTCTTTTCTTTTGATTGTATGGTTGTGAAAATTCATTCTTAATCCAGTCTTTATTAAGAACAAATTCAGTTTGGAATGAAAACAAAGAAGGATGAGTAGGAGGACGATCATCCATCTCAGATTGTGTGGGAGACTCAGGATTGTAAGTTGGTTGCGGGATCTGAGGAAACTGAGGGTTGTTTCTCAGACTTGCAAGATCAAGGTGTGGAAGGACCTCAGGAGGTGTCTGAGTTCTTGGGATATGTGTTTGAGCAGTCTTGAAAGAAGATACTGATCTTCTTCCTGTGTTTGGGAATCTCAAACTGGTATTGCGAGAATCAGAAAATCGTAATTGAACCGTTCCATCATCAAGAGTCAAAATTTGACTTAATTGACTTGGAATAGGTCTGCGATTTTCAGTGGGAATTTGCCAAGTGTCTGGAAGTGTGATTTGATTCCAGTGAATTGTTTTTGGAACAATAACACTTGTCTTTTCTTTGTTAGCCTGGAAGAGGATGGTATATCCTTTTGCAGACTCCATTAATGCCTTAGGACTTAATTGAAT
Source organism: Berberis vulgaris (assembly GCA_963556465.1). Taxonomy (NCBI): domain Eukaryota; kingdom Viridiplantae; phylum Streptophyta; class Magnoliopsida; order Ranunculales; family Berberidaceae; genus Berberis; species Berberis vulgaris. Next base: position 23,168,827 of record OY747127.1, read on the forward strand.
CTTCATGGCTTTGAAGGTAATCTTATTTACATTGTAATTGAACCAGGACTCATTGCAATATAAATAAGACATGAGGTTGGTAAGCTAAGGTATACTACAAATTCTCTGTTACAACATTACACATTCCTCAAATCTCGTATGACTTTAGCATCAGAGTGCCATCGGCCACCCTACGGTGGTCTGTGGCTCACGTGCGTTACTTGTGCAGGTCAACAGGAACATGGTCAAAACAGGGAGCGAAAATCGACTGCATCAGTTTGGCGCCGTCCGTGGGGGCAACATAGTTCTTAACTTTACACTAAGCGTCGTCTTCAACCAAATCCCAGAGAGATGGTGACCACCAGATCATGCAACAACGAACCAAGGGACACGTCCAACGCTCTGGCTATCCCTATACCAGTTCATGCCATGCACGGACAACCTACTAACTCATCTGCACCAACGACAGTAATGACGGACCCCCAGAATCAAGGTGTTGATATCTCAAATTCAGTAGGTTATCAAGGTGGTGGAAATGCTCACACAACAGAATCCACCCACTGCTAATGGAGACTAGGAACAACACGGACCTCCACCTCAAGTGGACGACAGGGAGCAAGTGCAGGAGAGCCAGGCCCCCGTTAGTTCCCATTGGGCTAGGGGAGGCTGCACGGCTAACGCCGATCCTGCTGCCAGGACAGAGAGGCTCGGTCTTGGGAACCCTCTCCACAGAGGAGCACACGACTCGGATGTACTATATCGCCTCTCTGCCCCACCCTTTGTGGACCGGATCATGAGTGAAGCACTTCCGAGAAAATTCACTTCCCCAAAGCTCGATTCTTATGATGGGACCATCGATCCTTTTGATCATCTACGCCATTACCAGCACGTAATGGCACTCAAAGAAGGATCTGAATCTGTCATGTGCAAAACCTTTCCCATCAGTCTTAAAGGTCCTGCATTGACATGGTTCCACAACCTTCCACCGACGTCAATCGACTCTTTCAAAACATTGGCAAATGAATTTTTGACACGTTTCGTCGGAAGCCAAAGTTTCATAAAAGGCTCGCACTACATACTCTCTTTATAAAGCAGAGGTCTAGCGAGACTCTCCGAGAGTATGTCACACGCTTCAACAACGAGCTGACCCTCATCGACGGGTGCAGTGACGATACAGTTGTGACACATTCACTGCAGGCCTCAAAGAGGGAAAGCTCTTCGAGGACTTCACCTTGGCGCCTCTTCTGGATATGGCAGAGCTCCTTAAGACTGTCAAGAGACACATCACCCTAGAGGAGTCAAGGATCACCAAGAGGGAGACCGGAGGCAACAAGAAGCCCTCAGCTTCTAGGGACAAGAAGGAGAGAAAGAGACACGAGGATGAGGAGCAGAGCAAGAGGAAGCGCACTTACAACAGACTGGATCCTGATAGTCCCAGGCTAGAGAAATCATCCAACTACATTGGATCCAGAACCGTGACACCCCTAAATGCTAGTCAGTCGGATGTACTCAACTCCATGAAAAATTGGGGGGAATTGAAGTGGCCCCCGAAGACACGCGGAGACCCTGCCAAACAGGACAACGGCAAGTACTGTGCGTACCACAAGGAGGGCGGCCACAACAGCAATGACTGCAAAAGTATGAGGTATGAAGTAGAGTACTGGATCCGCAAGGGCAAATTGAAAGGCTTCCTAAAGTCTGAGAAGCAGTCAGAACATGCCAAGGACAGGGGGAGTCAGTCAAAGAGATAGAAATGAGACTCCTACGATAATATACGTCCTTCATGGAGTCAGACAAATGAAGACCATTCGCACAGGTCCCCAAGAGAACTCTGCTGGATATGCGGACACAACCCACAGATGAAGACAAACGCGTTTTCTATTCAAAAATTCAGAACCCCATTCCCATTTTGAATTTCACGGACAAGGACCTCGATGGAGTCCGAGCGCCGCACAACGACGCCTTGATCATTTCCATTTCCATCGCAAAGTGGAAGTAAAGAGAGTTTTCATTGACACGGGAAGCTTGCTCAACGTTATGTTCTACAATGCTTTTCGCATCATGGACCTCAAGGAGGAAAACCTAACGCCATCGGAGCACCCGCTGATCGGATTCAGCGGAGAGAAATGTTTTTCCATCGAAAATATAAGATTAGCCACGGTAGCTGGAGAACCGTGGCTCAGGAAGGTCCTATTTCACGACTTCATGGTGATAAACGCACCATCATCCTACAACCTCATCTTGGGAAGACCATGGCTATACCAAATGGAAGCAATAGTCTCCACCCTTCATCAGTGTGTTAAGTATACTGCTATCTACTCCGAAGGGACAATACGTGGAGACCAACCTACGACACGAGGCTGCCACTACGCCGCACTGAAACATATAGAATGCTTCTAGATTCAGCTACATCATGCAGAACAACCTGACCCAGTGCAAGGCCAAAAGATGGAAAATACAACATTTTCAAGCGGTACAGGAGCAATCAACTATCTCGCCCAGCGAGTCGTAAGGGCAATGGCAACCAGGAACACATCCCCCCAACAAGTCGTCGGCGCAGAGATCCACCCATTTGCAAGGTTTACTCTTCAGTGACCTATGTAACGCCTCGACAGTCCGCAAAATGATCCGCGAGAGCAATTCGAATTCACTTCAAGGCAAGGATCAGTTTCTCTTCGTTAACAGTTAGTTTGCTTTAAAGTAGTTTGTTTCCCTTTCTTGAGTCAATATTGAGTTTTAGTTTTTAAAAGACTCATGTGATTCGCAATCATTTAAGAAATAAAGGAAGAATTACTAAAAACAAACTCCATTGATTATTGGAAAGATGTAACAACAAACACCTTGAGGCAGATACAAAAGACTACATATCACGAACGCCCTGATGCGGATACAAAAGACTTGAGCACTATAAGCATCTGAATACAATGCGAACTGAAATAAAAGACTTACTTAGACAACTCTGCTACGTACAACGTCCTACGAAATTTTGCAAATCCCCCGATGTGAGTAATTTGTCAGTGATAACAAAGATAAAAAATGCTCGACCCCTTCAGAAGACGACGACGAAGTTAAGAGAATGGAAGACGATGGTTCCCAAGGAAACTGCACAGACCACGTCAATCAATTAATGGCGCTACATGCAACCCCATCAATTGAGGTGGAGTAACCGATATACTTAAACGTCACGCAGCCTACACGATACATGTGTCATCGCGCGAACCGTGCACACAACGCACCACGCAGGAAACCCTAGCCCTTCCTCTGCGGGCCCATGGGCTCAGTCTGTTATTCGAACAACACCATGTCGCATGCTTGGCACGAGCACTCGAGGATCCTAGTCAAATTTGACGTACGAACTTTACCACTCGCCAAGTTAAGGTAACTTCGTCCACACCATGAACCACTAGGTTCGCACGCCCCTCAGCACGGGGAACCTCTGGTCAAACCGAGCAAGCTTAGTCAATCAACACTGATAACGATAGCTTTTGGTTCACCCCGACACCTAGTCTGTTTAGAGCAGACATCGACAGTTTAAGAAGTGAGAGTCTAATCAGTGCTGCCACACTTGGTGACGACGATTTTCCAGGGATCACTGTCCCATTCGCGATCAGTGTTTGCCGAACCTAATCAGGTAAGTCTAGCTAGTGACGACCAACAACGAAAGCTTCTGATCAAAACCTAGACTTGTAGCCCGCGTTGCAACGGTGTAGATAGTCTAGAAGGTGGGAACCCAGACAGCCATGACCTGATTCCAACTGTTTGCCACGGGACCACTGCTTTTTAGCGTGGTCGCCGAACCCTCCCAAATTTGTAGTTTGGTGCACTCAGGTGTAGATAATTTGGATGGTGGGAACCTAGTTAGTCCCGAACTGATTTCGATGGCTTGCCATGGGACCACTGCTCTTCAGCCTGATCACCAAACCTCTCTCGAATTCGTAGCCCCCACAGCGTGGGGAGGGTGTAGATGGTTCAAAAGGTGGGTGCCTAGTCAGCCTCGAACGACGGCTACCCACGAGACCACTGTTCTTAAGCCTGGTCGCCAAACCTTTACTCCTCGAATTTTTCAATTGTTTTGCTTGGTCATAAATAATTCGAAAGATGGAAGCCTAGTCAGTCCTGAACTGATTTTGACGGCTTGCCATGGGACTACTGCTCTTCAACGTGGCCACCAAATCACCAAACCTAGACTTGTAGCCCGTGTTGCAAGGGTATAGATAGTCTAGAAGGTGGGAACTCAGTCAGCCACGACCTGATTTCGACGGTTTGCCACAAGACCGCTGCTTTTCAGTGTGTCCGCCGAACCCTCCCAAATTTGTAGTTTAGTGCACTCAGGTGTAGATAATTTGGATGGTGGGACCCTAGTCAGTCCTGAACTAATTTTAAATGCTTGCTATGGGACCACTGCTCTTTAGCCTAGTCGCCAAACCTCTCTCAAATTCGTAGCCCCCACCGCGCAGGAAGGGTATAGATGGTTCGAAAGGTGGGAGCCTAGTCAGCCTCAAACTAATTCTGACAGTTTGCCACGGGATTACTGCTCTTCAGCCTGGTCGTTAAATCTTTACTCCCCGAATTTGTTGACCGCTTTGCTCGGTCATAAATAATTCGGAAGATGAAAGCCTAGTCAGTCCCGAACTGATTTCGACGACTTGTCATGGGACCACTGCTTTTCAGCCTGGTTGCCAAACCTTTATCCCCTGAATTTGTCGATCGCTGTACTCAGTCATAAATGATTTGAAAGGAGGGAATCTCAAACAGCTCTCCACACGACCTCCGCTCTCCCCCAGGACAACGGTCGCAAATATGAGCTTAGCTGAGTCAGCGCCTTCACGCTCAAACAGATTGACATTCTAACATTAGAAAAAGGCCACTCGTGCTGATACAAGGATAGTACAACTAGTGCCCAGATGAAAGCTAATTAGGACGCCAACTCGAGCTTACGTCTCTTGACTTGGTGTGAACGCTTTGACACGTAGTTTCAGTCATCACAGCTTGCCCACGGCAACAACTACAGCTGATTAGTCAGACAAACAAGAAAAGGCTCAAGAACCTTACTTATGGGACATGACACAACTCGGGTGATTCAACCCCCAGTTAAACTATTCGCAACATGCCCATTATCAGACATAACTATGCAGCAATGACCCCGAGTCATTCACAATACAAAGCGGTCAAGCTCTCTATCGCAGACAAACTAGACAACGTTCTATTGATTCAACCAGCCTATGCCAAAGTAAGGCGACAAGGCAAAACAAAACGCCAAGTATGAAATGAAGAATATTGTTTTCATTAATGGCCAAGATAAAAAGTGTACAAACGCACAAAATTTGCACCTAATCAGGAGAAGGTACAAAAACGGAATAGCTAAGCCTAGAACGAACATGGGCAGAAGTTGCATCTATACGCGCTTCAACTTAGACGTTAGGGATCAAACTGTCCTCCTTGCTCGACGACTCAAAGGTAACAGACAAGTCCACATATGACATCTTCTTATAACGGCTAAGATCCCACTCTGGATGCTCCTCATTCATTAGCGCCAACAATTCCAGCCGGCCATGAACAACTCACCGGAACTCACATTTGCTTTGTTCCTGGAGAAGCTCTTCCTCTCACACCTTTGCATCAATAAGGTCACGCTCTAGTAGCTCCAACTTGCCAGTTAGCACATCGACCTGAGACTTCTCTGTGGTCAGACTGCTCTTCACAAGTTCGAGTTGGTCATTGGCCTTCTTTGCCTTTCGAGCATAAAACTCCACATCGGATTCCAACTGTTACTTCTCAGCAACCCAGTCAGCTCCCTTCGAAGCACTCTCTTCAGCAAAAGACTACAGCTTAGAATGCGCCTTAGCCATAGCTTCCTACGCGGCCTCAACCTTTAGGCAGAGTTGTCTCAACTCCTACTTAAGTTCGTCCCTCTTGGACACCGCCTCGATAAGATTATGCTCAAGGTCTTCCAGACGAGCCATCTGAGCCTCAGCGACCACGGTTGATTGATCCAACCGCATCTCTTCGGCTTGCTTAAGCCGCTCAATTTTATGGAGCGCATCAGAATACATCATTTGCACGTGCGAGAAGACACACTCCAAAGTATATACTCTCTCGCGAGCCGCCTCTACTTTCATCTCAGCAATGGCCGCGTGGCTCATATGAGACATATTCAACATAAGATACTTCAAACCTTTGTCCACACACTCTTCCAGCATATCCTTATCGGCTTTGGAGCATGGTCCATCAACCAGTTGTGACACTTGCTTATTTGTTTTCTCAAAGCATACTCAACATCCACCTCTTGGTGCCAGACATGTGAGCTCATCTTCACCAAGTCCGGTGCGATCAGACTTATCCGTGCATCGGGATGAAGCTTCTCCTGATCAGGAACTATGCCAGCGTGGCCCTTTACGGTCGCCACTGTCCTCAGATTCTCCTCCATGGTTTTTCCATTATCAAGAATGACCGACCCTTTATTGTGAGACGGCTCAACAGGATCCAGAGGCATAGGAGAGACCGAAGTATCCAAATGACCTTCCAATAGTTCTAGTTGTGGCCTAGAATGAGACGGTGAGCAATGCGAACTACAGGAGACACGACCAGTGCCACAACCATGTTCAGGCGAGTCAACGGTGGGGTGATCAGATTCGACCACCTCAGGCGAATCTTCAACAGAGCCCTCTATCGAAGCGGCCCCACACAAATCAGCACCAGCAGAAGCCGCCATTACAACCCGCACCAGACTTTCATTCAGAGCCTCAACTTGCGCGTTACTAAGGTTTGACTCGTCAGCAACTCCTGCCAACCGCAAATAATTTTTCTCCAAGCCAGGAACATTAGTTTCCGCCGCAACAGGCCTAGCGGACTCGCGTTCCTCTCTCACCAGAGTGGGTCGTGCCGAACACGGCCCAGTCCTAACGCGAGGCTTTTTCCTCACAAAGGAAGCAAGCGTCTCGGATGGATCCTCCGCATCAAACAAAACGAGAGTCTTCGCCCTAGCAGCCTTCTTCTTCCTGGAAGAGGCCCCATCTTCCACCTTAATGCGCAACTCTCGATACAGAGTGGGGGGGACGTGCCAATTGTCCTACAGCCCACTACGAATGAAATTGGAAACTCTTATGATATCAATCGCCTCCCCTTTTGCCATGACGCGGAACGTCTCCATGGTGGTTTGCTCCTCTAAGGCAAGGGGAGCAGTGGAAAACCTTCCTGCAAAAGAACACAAACAATGATCACTCAGACCACTATCAATCACATCAAAGTCACAGGAAAGGAGTTGAACTTACGAAATGACATGAACTGTCGCTCAAGCGAACGACCCTTGCACCAAAAATATTTTGAATCAGCAGGGGCCAGTAAGCGGTACTTTTGCAAGAACTTGAAATCATCCACAGGTTAACGAAGCAATTTGGCGACTTCATCTTGCAAACAACATTGCTTTGCAATCGCGGAACGGTCATCAACTAAATCACCCGTGGGGTCACACTAACGCCGACCTCTTTAGCATTGGGCAGAATCATGAGAATGATCTTGTATCCATTGGGTCCCAACTGAGCAGGAGGAATCCCCAAGAAATCCAATAACTCCCAAACCACATCCAGAATCGGGTAACACACTCCAATATGAAGCATCCTTCGATGTAAACAGATGAAACCGGTCGGAGGCAACATTGGCGTCTGGTCGCCTGTCAGAAGGTACAACAACAAGTCTTCAAGAACTCCAAACTTTGTATGGATTTCAGCGAGATCAGGCTCGGACAACAACCTGTCTTCAAAAAACTCTAGTGCCTTAGCCAAGACAACATCATCAAAAAGGTTTTCTCGATCCATGAAGAAGACGAACGAACCTTTCAAAACAATATCTTCAAAAACAAGTAAAGCAGAAGGGTCAGTCTCAACACTGCGGATGACCTATATAGAGGATATGTTCCCGTCTCTTTTCAGCCGAACCAACGCACAACCAATTAATGCAGCATTCGGCTCAAGCAACGATTTAGGCTCAATTATCATGAGCGTCGCATCCCTTCAAGAGATGACTTAGCGAACTGATGTGACGACCCACTAACTCCGGGGGAGTAGCTAATGATACATAAAAACTGTCACACTCCTGAGCCGAACACGTGTCATGATGATCTCGAGGAGCTCGGGCCCAAGCGTCGGCCAACACAGATCCAGTCCAAGCGGATCTAAGCCCGCTCAACTTCAGTCCGCCAAGCGGACCCGGACTCTCATAGCATGCTAGACCCACACGTCTCACAACCATCCTCAATACCTATAAGTCCTCTTTAGGCAAGTATATCGAGGATCAGCTTCGATTGAGCAACTAAAATTGCTTCCTGCTTCTAACTAGGAAGTAAACACAATGCACCATCTTCCACACAGGGAAACTCCCTTCTACGGATTGCTCTTGGATTGGGAACTATCTCCTGTGTATCTAGGAGTGCAGAGCTAACATGGAACTTCCCTCCTACAGCACGATTCTTAATTAGAGAGAGATCTCCACGAAGATCTCCTCCCTAAACTACACCTACAATGGCCTAGTTGAACCAGGACTCCTTGCACTATAAATAAGACATGAGGTTGGTAAGCTAAGGTATGCTACAAATTCTCTATTACAGCATTACACCTTTTTCAGATCACTGTCTGACTTTAGCATCAGAGTGTCATCATCCAACCCGCGGTGGTCTGTGGCTCACGTGCGTTACTTGTGCAGGTCAGGAACAGGGTCAAATCAAAAAGCGAAAAGATTGCATCAGTAATAGTCAAATACATAGATGGAATATGGAAAGAGAAGACCTTGTTACCAAGTGATCCTTATGGAAAGGCCATGGCACACTTTTGGATCAAGTTTATTGATGATAAGGTAATTATCTACTCTATTGTCATATTCCTACAGTTTAAATTTTTTATTTTGACATAGTATTTCATTTGTTTCCTTTTCACCTATGTAGCTGCGAAGTTCAGTATGGGTGCTTTCATCAAACAAGGGAAGAAACAAGAGGAAGATCTCGCCGCAGTCATTAGGGGTGGGCATCCCATTCCGCAATCCTGAACCCGTCTCGTCCCGATTTTTTTGGGTCCTTTTGGGATTGATCAAACTCATCCCGATCCCGACCCGTCCCGTTTCGATCTAGAGTGGGATGGGATCGAGATGAAATTTTTTAATCCCGCCTATCTCGTCCCGTCCCGTCCCGAATTTATTTATTTAATAATAATTAATATTAATTTTAATCAAATACAATTCTAAATTAAAGTTTATGATGTGTTGAAATTAAATCAATGTAAGATGAAATTCTATATGAAATCTAAATGAAATTTAATATTTATTTGTCTTCCAAAAAAAAGTTTAATATTTATTTATTTAATATCTATTATTATTTATGATGTAAGTTATATGTATATAAAATTGATATTATTGGTGTGTGAGTAATGTGAGATAAAACTCTTTTTGTTATTTTTTATTGGAGGACTATTTAGTACGTGTTTATCCCGTCCAATTCCGTTCCCGTTTGCGATGGGACGAGGTCGAGATGAGGTCTATCCCGTACCGATTCCGAATGAACGGGATGAGATAGGGATGAGTCCATTTCGTCCCATCCCGTCCCGTGCCCACCCCTAGCTGCCATGGAGAACTTGAAAATATTTGACCAGGAGCTTGTGGGAAAGAAATTCTTTGGTGGTGAGGAAACTGGTATAGTGGACATTTTCCTTTCATCAATTGTTTGATAAATATATCAGATGAAATCATTGATTGCAATATGATTGATAGCGCAAAATTCTCATTAGTTTATGCATGGATTGAAAATTGCTTTGGTTTTGCAGTCATTGCAGATGCATTGCCTCCTCGAGACAAGTTGATCATTAAATTCAGCAGCATTCGTGAGGATTACTCAAGGAGCAGAAATTCTAAATGGCGAGGAAACCAGCGAGGGAAGGGGGTGTGATCGCTCATCCCCCTCGAGATACGGGCATGCATCCTCGAGATGCGTAGAAGCACGAATCTCGAGGGGGTGAGTGGTCACACCCCCTCCCTCGCTGTTTTCCTCGACAGTTAGACAGGTTCCTCAAGGAGACTCACTACCTGAATGATGTAGTATCATTTTAATTAAGGGAGAATCGTGATTCATATGAGTACTAGTATAGTTGTTTATGTGCCACCAGATGTGATTAGACAATAGACAAGTAGTTCTTCTATCACTGGTTTTTAGCTCATGACATAAATCACGGATAAAACATTGTTATTCCACAATTTGTACAAATCATTTTCCTAATTTCTTTCATGAAAAAAATGTTAGTACATCTTAGTCATTTCTAATAAACATCATCAACAAAGTCTCCATCTATTGACTCTGTGGCCCAATGGATAAGGCGCTGGTCTACGAAACCAGAGATTCTGGGTTCGATCCCCAGCATAGTCGATTAAAGTTTTGTGGGTTAGTCTAGGACACTAATTTTACTCAAAAGTCAGTAGTTTTGAATATCTTTCTTCATAGAAAGACCAGAGTCAGACCATATATGCTTATGTTTTTCAGCCTAATCTTGTAGAATCCTTTTTTGTTTTTTTTTTTCAAATTCACGTAATGTACAGCAGAGATAATCCTACGTGTTCAGTTTCCATGCATAGATCCAAAAACATGCACATGTCAAAAGTGATGAACAAAAACTCCAACTAAATGAACACAGATGTCAATTATTCATGTCAAAGCTAATTCAACAACAAAGTAAATAACAAGAGATGACACTAGGAGGAGTTGCACACTCAAGAGTATAAGAATTTCCTATTTAACTAAGCCAATTGGGTGTACTTCTTTCGATTCTGTTCAGTTATGTGGTCATTCTGTGAGAATCATTAGGGTAATATCTAGTGATTCTGCTTTTAGCGTTGCTTTGTAACGCTGCCATTTCCACTATCACCCCAATTTTTTTTTTTTTTTTTAATACACCTACTAAATAACACAACCTTTAAATAGAAACCCAACCAATTTTTTTCTGTGAGAATCATTAGGGTAATTTCTAGTGATATCGGATAGTGCTACTCACCTAGTCCCCAAAACAGCAGTTCAGCTTAATTTGAGTGAACTTGTAAGAAATTATTGTCAGGAAGTCAACATTATCGTAGGATTAGGAGACTCAGATTCTAAAAAAAAGTAATGGGCAAATCCAGTTAGCATCCAAATAAACAATGATGGTACCTCTACAACTACATGTTGTAAATGGTGTAACTTGAGTTACTTGAATTCCAGTCAATCAAAAGTCCAGAGGCTTTCCAGTGTTGGCTTAGGCAATTTGGATTGGTTACTTGAGATCAGGGTGAGCATCAATTAATGTGTTGTTGAATTAATTAGACAATGCTCCTATTTTTCATTTACCATAGAATCTTCAGTCAGTTTTTTTTTTCTTTAAAGAACAAAATATCTACTAAATGATATTTTGGCAGGAAATGTGTCCTATATGTTCATCATTGAAATCAGTTCTCAAATTTCTTGAAATTTTTTCCCAATAACAATGTTAATCTTCGAATTAAAACTTCAATAAAATGTGGTATGGAAATGTAAAAAATGTATCATCGACAAGGGTAACTCCATAAAACCTTGTCGTGTATCTTTTATAGCAATACGGCAAATTTACCAGATAAAATATTGAATTAGATTCCTTTGGTTCTTGTTTATATCAACAGCCCATTTAAGACAACAAGCAAGACTGCAATTTCACTACATTTATTAAATTGGGTGATTATCAACATCCCTTTCGCCCTATCAAAAATTTTTTCCATAGAAAACACAATTTAAGTCTTACATATAGGTACAAGTTTATGGATTGAATACTTATACAACAATGGCAAATGAAGAGCTGCAGTTGTTTGGAGTATGGTCTAGTCCTTTTAGTCTAAGAGTGGTTTGGGCACTCAGATTAAAAGGACTTCATTACAAATACATTGAAGAAGTTCTCTCTAACAAGAGTCCTCTGCTTCTCAAATACAATCCTGTTCACAAGAAGATCCCAGTGCTTGTGCACAATGGGAAACCCATTGCTGAATCACCAGTCATTGTTGAATACATAGACGAGATGTGGAGGCATACCCCGCTGTTGCCAGATGATCCTTATGAAAGGGCCATAGTACGCTTTTGGATCAAGTTTGCTGATGACAAGGTAATTTTTGTTGTTCCGATGAATTATATATATATATATACTAAGATAGATATCAGAATATAGTAGACATTAATACATAATTACCTTTGTCTTTCTTGGCAGTTAACATTATCAGTCTGGAGTTCTTTTATCATACAAGGGAAAGAACAAGAACATCTTGCTACAGCAATGGAAAACTTAAAGACCATTGAAGAACTACTCAAAGGAAAGACGTTTTTCGGGGGGGAGACTATCAACCTAGTTGATATTTTCTTTGGATCAACAGTGAATTTGATCAATGTCTTAGACGAGATCACAGGATCGAAGAGGATTGATGAAGATAAATTCCCATTACTATATGCATGGATGGAGAATTTCTTCAGAGTTCCAACCATTGCAGATGCCATACCACGAAGAGATAAAATGGTTATCATGCTCAGAGACTACCTTAAAACTTTGATTCCATCCACAACTAATTAAACAAACAATCTTGATGTTATGCTATGTACGTAACATATTCTGTGAATAAAAATCTTATGTTAGCACATTTTTGGTTTATGCAATTGATTGTGTTGAACTGCTATGTTGCCCAATTTCAACCTTCAACCTTCAACCTTCAACCATCACCATGTCTAAGAATTATTAAAAAAATGTCTAATGTATTTTCATGTTGTTAGTACTTTTCAAATAAATGAGACTGGTCAATAACAAGAAAAAAAACGAGACGGGCATCTTAATGCACATTTAAATAAAAATCATAAACTTTATATTTTGGCGAATTCAAAGTTTTGAGGAGAACTCACTCTCGACGTTTGAAATTTTTTTTCCAGCTGATTCAATTTTTGACCGAGTCTAACTCAAAAGTTTATAGTATATATTTTTACCTTAGAATAGGCTTGAACTTCAAAACCGATTGAGGGCGAAAGTAGGGATAGTGGCGGGGTGTTCCCTAGATCTTACGAATCACCTAGGTGTTTCCCTATTCGTAAAGAACTAGAGTATTCCCCTTGTTGTTGGCATTCCACATACATTTGTTTGTGTGCTAAATATCATGTACTGAACACTCGTAACCTCCATCCCCACTTTCGCCCTCAATTTTGAATTTCAAGCCTATCATAAGGTAATATTATATAATATAAACTTTAGAGTTAGACCCTGTCAAATTTTGAATTAGTTAAAAAAAAATTCAAATGCCAAGAGTGAGTTCTCTCCCAAACTTTGAATTTTCCAAAATCTAATGTTCATGGTTTTTATTTAAATGGTATTAAGACGTCCATTGAATAGACCATTGGTTTCATTGGGAAGATCTTAAAAAAATGCATTCCAATGATACTAAATTTACCAAAATTGACAACCAATTAAATAGTTATAACAATATTAATTTAGAGAAAAAAATACAAAATTTTCTCTATCTGCCAAATGTACATTCCACCTATTTTTTTCACTGTTTTTTTTTCTTTGTCCTTCTAAATGTTTTATATTTACAAACATGCTATTTAGAATGAATCTCAACCCTCAATATATTTCCTAACTTTTAATAATAGCCATCATTTATTCAGCCCCCGCCACCATCACCACTTACGCCTTCAATTAGTTTTGAAATGCAAGCCTATTATAAGATGCTCGACTCGTTGCTTCTTCTTCTTTTCCTTGGTATGACCGACCTATCTAATTGCTTTAAAAATAATGAAATACTAATGACTTGGAATGCATCAGACGTTTTTAATACTAAAATACATACGTTTAAATTTTTACATAGGGGTATTTGCATTTTGCCCCTTATTATAAATGTCTTGTTCAGATTTACCCCCTATTATTAATCATATTGCATTTACCCTCTAAGACTACCAGTCAACATGCATTTACTGTCAAACACTTCACGTGCTATCATTCCGCTCATTTTGGATGATGAAAATGCCCCTCACGCTGATCTCAACCGTCTGTTACTTGAACCACACACGTGGACGGTCAATATTACATCTGACTGATCATACCCTTGTAGAGATGGAGAGTAAAGGTATTCAACATGGGGATGATGAAAAAGTGGTTGGCCTGAGCAAATGTATTCAAAGTCAAAGCTTTCTATGAAATTCGAGTTCCTCACATGTTATTTTGTTGTAGATCAAAGGTATTTGAAGTGGAAAACTTTAGCAAACCCAAGTTTTGAAGTTAGGGTTTCATTACATAAAGGTAACACAAACCTTAGATCTGAGTTATTTCATTTATAGATTTAAGTTTAGAACACCATCATAGAAGTAAGTCAAGTCAGTTATTTTCATTTCATCATTTCAGTGAAATTTATTGAGAGTTGCAGGTCATCTTCAACCTCTCACAGACCATGTTCTGTTTCAGGGGGCATTATTAAATTCAAATTTATTATATGGGGTTAAGTTACTGCAAGTAATTTATTATAAGGGGTCCAATAATTTATTATAAGGGGGAAAATACAATAAAAAAAATTTGTGTTTTTTTGCAGATCTCATGCTAGCATTGTCATCCGCACAATCAAATAAGTGAATAAGGGGTTTGAAGAATGGAAGATTTTGTTGTTAACTTCAAGTTTACAAATTACTGACAGTAACTTAATCCCATATATTAAATTTGAATTTAATGTTATCTCCTGAAACAGAACAGACCTGAGAAAGGATGAAGATGATCTGCAACTCAAGCTTGACTTCAAAACTTGGGTTTGCACAAACTTTTCCACTCCGAATATTTAATCTACAGTGAAATAACATGTAGATGTAATAGTAAAAGCAGAGGCGAGTGTTATTGGTGGTGAAGTGGAGAGTGTGGTGGTGGAGGCAGATTATCTTAACGACTATTTGGAAGGTTTGAATCTCAGCCCTCAGATTTGAATTGCATTTGCTTACTTCAACTTTGAATCTCAACCTTCAGATTACTAAAGGATATTTTGGGCAATAACATATGACATTATTTAAACTAGCACGTGCCATGACAGTCAAGGCACGTTAACTGCTAGTCTTAGGGGTAAATGCAATATAATTAATAATATAGAGTAAAACTGAATAAATCATTTATAATAGGAGGTAAAATGCAAATAACCTTTTAGATATTGTATTTATCATTGGTTTTATTGGAATTCGAATTATTTGGTTGAATATGCATTGAGAAACCCTTTTCACTCCTTTGTAAAAATTTAAAAATAATATTGGCATGAAATGCATTAGACATTTTCTTAGTAATAAAAGATATACTTTTAAATTTAAGTGTTTGTATTGATCATTGGTTTTGTAAGAAAGATCTTCAAAAATGCATTTCAGCAATACCAATTTTTTTACCCTTAACCCTCCTCACCCCATGTCCCCGACTAGGTTCGAACCCGTGACGTGTGATACCATCTCTCACACCTCTACCAACTCAGCTGAAACACCATTGACGACAAACTAAGTAAATAGTTATCATAATTTTCATTTTGAAAAAAAAACACACAATATTTTCTCTCTCCACACATGTACATTTCACTAACTTTTTCACCGTTTTTTTTCTTTGCCCTTCTACATTGTTTATATTTACAATTAGGTCATTATAGAAAATGAATCTCAACCTTCAAATCGTTTCCAACTTTCAATTTTAGCCATCTTTTATCTCAAATTCCTTATGATTTTGACATTTGTCCTAGTAAGCAATGAACAATAAAAACCACTCCAAATTGTAAAATAACTAGTTTATTACTCGTGTCGATGACACTCCACATACACCTTTTTTGCTAATAATTATCATGCACTGGACACCTTCACCACTTTTGCCTCAATCAGTTCCATAAAAAATCATATTTTTTAATTTAACTAATTTTTTGAAGTGTAAGCATATTTTACTGTAAAAATACAAATTTTTTTTTTACAGTATTACAAATCAGTTAATGATTTCACTATTCATAAGAAATTGGAGATAAAAGATGACTATGATTGAAAGCTGGGAAATATGTTGTGAGGGTGGAGGTTCATTTTCTACAATGGCATATTTGTGAATATAATATAAGTAGGGGGGCAAAGAAAATTGAAAAATAGTGAAAAAAAAGTTAGTGGAATGTACATGTAGCGGGGAGAGAAAATTGTTTGTTTTTTTTCTCAAATTAAAATTGTCATAATTATCTACTAGGTTGTCAGATTTTAATAAATTTGATATCATTCGAACGCATTTTTGAATATTTTTTTAATGAACCAATTATCAATACAAGAACTAAAATTTTAAAATATATATTTTATTATTAAAAAGTTATAATGCATTCACGTTGTTAGTATTTTACAATATTTTTAAAGAAATGAGATGGGTCGATCATATCAGAAAATAAAAACAAAGAAGAATGAAATGGGCGTCTTAATGCGTATTTTAACAAAACCCTTGAAATTCATGCTTTTGCGAATTCAAAATTTGGAGAGAACTCATCCTCCGCGATTAACAATAAAGTTTATAGTATATATATTTGACCTTAAAATAGGCTTGCACTTCAAAACTGATTGAGGGTGAAAGTGGGTGTTTAATACATGATATTTTGTAACAAAAAAAATGTGTGTGGAGCGCCAACGGCAGGGTGAACCCACTATGATGATACACCGAAACATCCTTTTATTTACACCATACATGTTTCATGATGATCTCTAGTAATAACATGCCCAAGCATCAGTCTAGCATTGGTCCGACCCAAACGACATCAAGCCCACAAAGTGCAGTCCGCCAACCGGACCCGAATTACTACATCATGCTAAACCCATACGTCTCACAGCCACCCCCAATACCCGTAAGACTTATTAAGGCAAGTATCTCGGGGATCAGCTTCGGACGGGCAAGTTAGCAGTACTTTGTTGTTAACTAGGAAGTAAATACCAGAGTATACGTCGTTCGTGGAAACTTCTACAAATGGACAACACTCCAATAAGTAACTATCTCCCGCGTATCCAAGAGCTAACACAGGTTAACAGGGAACTTTCCTCTACAAGACAACTCCTAATTAGAGAATGATCTTCAGGAAGATCTCTTTCGCTAAACTACACCACCGATGGCCTAGCCGAACAGGGCTCCAACACTATAAATAAGATAGAAGGTTGGTGATTAAAGGTACACTACAAATTCCCTATTTACAACTTTAAGCCTTCTTCAGATCCTTGTCTGACTTTAGCAACAGAGTGTCATCGGCTACTACAACGGTGGTCCGTGGGTCACGTGCGTTCCTTGTGCAGGTCAGCAGGTCAAGGTCAAGCAGGGAAAGAAAATTGACTACATCAATTTGGCGCCATCCGTGGGGACGATAGAGTTCCTAACAAAGCATTGCCATCATTTCTCTTCAGAGTTCAGGAAGATGGTGACCACCTGATCCCGTAATAATGGAGACCAGGGGGACACGTTGAATGCTCTTACTGGCACTATACCACCTTTTCCAGTGGCACTGGTGACACGGAGGGAGCAGGCTCGCCACATCACAGGATGGATCTGCTATCATCCCAAATACAACAGATCGATAAAGCAGTGGAGATCCTCACTCAATAGAACCCTTCACCCGCCGATGAAGACCAGGAGCAGCACATACCTCAATTTTCAAACGACAACATAGAGTAGGCACAAAAGAGTCAAGCCCCATCCAGTTCTCACTGGACTAGAGGTGGCGGCGCGGTCAACAGAGATCCAACTTTTATGGCAGACAAACCCGCCATGCAGAACCCCCTCTGCCAAGGAGCTCACGACCCAGACGTGTTGTACAACCTTTATGTTCCCCCGTTTGTGGACCACATCATGAATGAAGTTCTGCCAAAGAAGTTAAGTTCTCCGAAGCTTGAGTTTTATGATGGGACCGGTGATCCATTTGTTCACTTGCATCATTATTAGCACATGATGGCGCTCAAAGAAGGCTCCGAATCAATGATGTGCAGAACGTACCCTACCAGCCTGAAGAAGTCAGCGCTGACATGGTTTCATAGTCTCCCCCCAAAGTCAATCGACTCATTCAAAACATTGGCCAAAACATTCCTTACACGCTTTGTTGGCAGCCAGTGGATTAGGAAGGGATAACATTATATACTCTCCCTGTAGCAGAAGTCAAATGAAATGTTAAGGGAATATGTCACGTGCTTCAACGACAAGCTAACGCTCATTGATGGCTGCAACGATGATACCTCCATTACAACTTTTACTGCGAGGCTAAGAGAGGGAATGTTTTATGACTTCCTCACCTTGGAACCCCTATGGATATGGCATAACTCTTGAAAAGCGACCAGAGGTATATCACCTTGGAGGAAATGAGAACGGATAAAAAGGAAACTGAAACAGAAAAGAAACCCTTCAGTTTTAGAGACAGAAGGGAGGGAAAGAGACAAGAAGACGAAGATAGGAACAAACAGAAGTGCAACAACAATAGGTCGGACTCTGGTCGTGCCAGGCTAGAAAAATCTTTCAACTATGTCGGATCTAGAACCATTACCCCCATCAACTCTAGCTTAACAGATGTCCTCAATTCCATGAAGAATTGGGAGGATCTAAAATGGCCCCCAAAGCAGCGTGAAGATCCATCCAAACACGACAACGACAAGTATTGCCCGTACCATAAGGAGGGTGGCCATGACACCAACGACTGTAAGAGTCTAAGGAATAAGATCGAGTATTAAATTCTAAAGGGCAAACTGAAAGAGTTCCTGGGCTCAGAAAAAGGCAAGATCGGACCAGGGACAGAGGAGAGACGGTTAAAGAAATAAAAAATGAGGCTTCTGGCATTTTATATGCCCTTCACAGAGTCGGATCAGAAGAAGAACAATCAAACAAGTTTTGAAAACTGACACTCCTTGAGATGCAGACACAACCCACCAGCGAGGACCGACGCGTGTATTACTCGTGAGTACAGAGCCCAATCCCGACCTTGACTTTTTCAAATAATGACCTCGAAGGCTTCCGCGCACCGCACAATGACGCTCTTGTCATTTCGGTCTCTATTGTGAGGTGGGAAGTAAAGAGGGCCCTGATGGACACAGGAAGATTCCTCAATGTCCTATTCTACAACGCATTCCATAGCATGGGCCTCAATGAAGATAACTTTACCCCTTCCGGCTACCTGCTGATTGGGTTTAGCGAAGAAAAATGTTTTCCGATCGGGAAGATAAAACTAGCAATGATGACAGGACAGGCACAACTGAGGAAGGTCCTGTTCCTGGACTTCATAATGGTAGACACACCGTCTACCATAACCTCATATTGAGGAGGCCTGGCTTCACCAGATGGAAACAATGGTCTCCACCCATCATCAGTGCGTCAAGTATACCGCCAACCACTCAGGGGGAACGATTCGCGGGGACCAACCAACGACATGTGCCTGCCACTATGCCGTGCTAAAACAGATAGAATGTTCTCAGATACAGCTAGAACTCGCCAAACAAGTTGAACAAAAGCCAGATGCAAAAATTGGGGATGAGTCGCTCCTCCTAGATGAGGACAAAGACCCAACAACAATGGATCAACTTAGCGACGGAAGACAGTCCAACATTACTGAAGCGATCCATCATCTAGCCCGACAGGACGTCTTGCTAAGCGGATAAGTCATCGCAAACAGGAGCACAATCTCACAATTATCAGCGGGTGCGGAAGGACCCTCCCACGCAAGGTTTACTCTTCAGTAACCTCAACGGCGTCAACAAAACTTGACAATTTTCCTAAGGTACCTATGATCCAAGCAAGGGCCATGCGAATTTCTTTCAGGCCGGATCAACTTCTCTCCTCCAACAGTCGACCTATCCAGTTGTTTAGCTTTCTTTCAGTAGTCAGTTTAGAGGTTTAATTCTTAAGAACTTATGTGATTTGCACTCATTTGAAAAATAAAATAGAATTATGCAAATACAATCTATTGATTACTGGAAAGATGTTACAACGTTTGCCCAGATGGCGGGTACAAAAGATTACAAATTACAAACATCCAAGTTCGATCGATGTACAGTAAAGATTCGCTTAAATAATCCGACTTCAGAAGAGGACTCAAAAGTGATAGCAAAGGTACCCAAGGTAGACTATGGTACCGACTAGAAATTTCGCTCTACGACTTCTCCGAAGAAGATGTTTAACAAACAAGAACAAATGTACAAAAAGAAGTATGAAAGAGCGCACTCAATTCAATACTCCGTCGAACCTACCTTGCAAGGAAGACCTGAGGTGGTACAAAATCAACAACCAGAAGTTTCGCGACACGCTAGCCAACTTACGCGCTCGATCCGCCCAATTAGCCGAACTTGGTACAAGAATCAGGTTGAAACAGATCAAGTGCACCATCCCGTTGAGGGATGAGAGGGGCGTTGAGGAGTCAATGGCCCAATCCAACAGGCCATGTCCAACTTAACTCCGCCCCGCAACTCTGAGTTCCAACGCAGCACAACATGTCAAGGCTAGCTGAGGAGGGAGGAATGCAACCGCTCCAAAGGTAACTGCTGGTGTTATCTTAAAAATTATGTGATTCGAAGCGCCGACGGGACACCAACACATAAAAGAAGGACTCGTCCTTGAGGGGAAGTTTGTACTACTTTTTCGCAATACGACAAGAAATTACAAGGTCTCAATGAACCAATCTGATGCTCACTCAGAGCAGATGACCACGCATAATAGCAAGTCTTATCAGGACTCATCGCCGTAAATGTCAAATAATTCAAATACTCAAAGAACATAAACACTCCATTAGCCTTTGGAAAACCCAAAACATATCCTTTGAGTAAAAATATATGAAGAGTGCACTTTGCTGAAGATAATACCTAGAACGGTGAAGAAACACCATTATATAGACGTAGTGGCTCACCAAACACGAGCGTCAGCATTAAATACACCATTGAATACCGTATGGGAAACAAGGAGGCGACGATTCTCATAAAAAACCACACAGATCTACGTTCAATCAATTAATGATGATGCACACAACCCCATTAACTGGGGGAGTAACTGATACTCTACCGTTTCGTAATCTATGTCGTACACGTGGCACTATGATCCTGCGATAGGATCTAGTTTTTTATATGGGCCCACCAGCTCGACCCACTATCCGATCGACACTCTACCATGTGCACTGATGCAAGCAGTAGATGCCCTAGTCACTCTTGACACACGAAGCACACCTACATATCACCAGCTGATTTAAGGTACCTTTTTTTAAATAACTTTCATTGAAATTAATGAAAACTAATCCGCACAATGCAATCCGATTTCGGAAGAAGGCTGGCACGCCCGTAATAGCTGAGCCCTAACCTAACTAGGTAAGCTTAGTCAGTTTCAACTGATGACGATAGCTTCGAGTTTACCTCGATGCCAAGTTTGCTACGCGCGAATGTCAATGGCTTAGGAAGTGGGAATTTAGTCAGCTCTCACGCCTGATGATGATGACTCGCCAATGATCATCACCCCCCACCGCGGATGATGATCGCCGAACCCGATCAGATAAGATTGGTCAGTGACGATTGGTGACGATAGCTTTTGGTCAACTCCCAAATCTGTGGCTTGCTCCACATGGGTGTGTATGGTTTGGAAAATGGGAGCCTAGTCAGTTCCGACTGATACCGACGGTTTGCCACGAGACCACTACTCTTCTACAGACCATGGTCGCCGAATTTCCAGCTCTCAGATTTGTAGCTCACTCCGTGCGGGTGTAGATGGTTTGGAAGGTGGGAGCCTAGTTAGTTTCGACTGATGCCGACGGTTTTCCACGGGACCACTGCTCTTCTACAGACCATGGTCGCCAAATTTCAACTCCCAAATTTGTAGCTCGCTGCGCACAAGTGTAGATGGTTTAGAAGGTGGGAGCCTAGTCAGTTCCGACTGATGTCAACGGCTTGCCACAAGACCACTGTTCTTCTACAAAACATGGTCACCGAATTTGCTCATTCCAAGTCTGTAGCTCAGTCCGCGCGAGTTTAGATGGTTTGGAAGGTGGGAGCCTAGTTAGTTCCTACTGATGTCGATGGCTTGCCATGGCTATTCTATAAACCACTGCTATTTTATAGATCATGGTTGTTGAATTTGCTCATCCCAAGTCCGTAGCTCACTCTGCGCGAGCGTAGATGGTTTGGGAAGTGGGAACCTAGTCAGCTTTGACCGATGTCGATGGTTCACCACATGACCACTGCTCTTCCACAGGACAGTGGTCGATGGATCTGATTACAACTCAGTCAGCGTTTTCACACTTGTATGGGCTGACATCCCATTATCACCAATGACCGCTTGAGCCGAACCGAAACTAATATGCTAAACACGAACGAATACTACTATGTCAGATCCAGAACCATAACCCTTCTCAACTCTATGTCCTCAATTCTATGAAGAATTGAGAGGATCTAAAATGGCCACCGAAGCAGCGCGAAGACCCCTCCAAGCGCGACAACAACAAGTATTGCCCGTACCACAAGGAGGGTGACCATGACACCAATGACTGTAAGAGCCTGAGGAACGAGATTGAGTATTGGATTCGAAAGGGAAAACTAAAGGATTTCCTAGGCACAGAAAAAAAAACAAGACCAAACAGGGAAATATGAGAGGTGGTTAAAGAAATTGAAAAGGAGGCTCCAAGCATTTTATATGTCCTTCACAAAATCGGATCAGAAGAAGAACAATCAAACAAGTTTCGAAAGCGGACACTCCTTGAGATGCGGACACAACCCACCAGCAAGGATCGACACATGTATTAATTGCAAGTATAGAGCCCAATCTCGACTTTGACTTTCACAGATAAGGACCTCAAAGGTGTCTGCACACTATACAATGACGCTCTTGTCATTTTGGTCTCTATTGCGAGGTGGGAAGTAAAGAGGGCCCTGGTGGACACGGGAAGCTCCCTCAATGTCCTATTGTACAACACATTATGCAGCATGGGCCTCAAGGAAGATAACTTAACCCCTTCCGGCTACCTGCTAATTTGGTTTAGTGGAGAAAAATGTTTTTCGATCGGGAAAATAAAACTAGCAGTGGTGGCAGGAGAGTCACAATTGAGGAAGGTCATGTTCCTGGCCTTCATGGTGGTAGACACACCATCTACCTATAACCTCATATTGGGGAGGCCTGGCTTCACCAGATGGAAGCAGTGGTCTCCACCTTTTATCAGTGCGTCAAGTATATTGCCAACCACTCAAAGGGAACAATTCGTTGGGACCAACCAACAGCACGTGCCTGCCACTATGCTACGCTAAAGTAGATAGAATGTTCTTAGATACAGTTGGAGCTTTTCAAACAAGTTGAGCAGAAGCAAGATGCAAAAACTGGGGAGGAGTCGCTCCTCCCAGATGGGGACAAAGACCCAGTAATAGTGGCTCAACTTAGCAACGAAGGACTTTCCAACATTACAGGAACGGTCTGCCCTCTTGCCCGACGAGACAATTTTCCGAAGGTACTTATGATCCAAGCAAGGGCCATGCAAATTTACTTTAGGGCCGAATCAACCTCTCTCCGCCAACAATCAACATTTCCAGTTGTTTAGCTTTCTTTCAGTAGTCAGTTTAGAGGTTTAATTCTTAAGAACTTATGTGATTTGCACTCATTTGAGAAATAAAAGATAATTATTCAAACACACTCTATTGATTATTAGAAAGATGTTACAACGTTTTCCCAGATGGCGGGTACAAAGATTACAAACTACAAGCATCCAAGTCTGATGCGATGGACAATAAAGATTCAATTAAATATTCTGACTTCAAAAGAGGGCTCAAAAGTGACAACAAAGGTACCCAAGGTAGACTATGGTACCAACTAGAAATTTCGTTTTGCGACTTCTCCAAAGAAGATGTTTTAAGAACAAGAACAAATGTACAAAAAGAAGTATGAAAGAGCACACTCAATTCAATACTCCGTCAAACCCACCTCACAAGGATGACTTGAGGTGGTACAAAATTAACAACCAGAAGCCCCGCGACACGCTAGCAAAGCTACAGCCAACTCATGCGCTCGATCCGCACAATCAGCCGAACTTGGTACAAGAATCAGGTTGAAACGGATCGAGTGCACCTTCCCATTGAGTGATGAGAGGGGCGTTGAGGAGTCAATGGTCCACTCCACAGGCCATGTCTAACTTCACTCCGCCCCGCAACTCTGAGTTCAAGCGCAGCACAACATGTCAAGGCTAGCTGAGGAGGGAGGAAAACAACCACTCCAAAGTTGCCTGCTGGTGTTATCTCAAGAATTATGCGGTTCGAAGCGCTGACGGGGAACTAGCACATAAAAGACGGACTCGTCCGTCCCTTGAGCGGAAGTTTGTACTACTTCTTCGCAATACGAAAAGATATTACAAGGTCTCAATTAATCAATCTGATGCTCACCCAGAGCAGATGACCACACATCATAGCGAGTCTTCTCAAGACTCATCGTCGCAAATGTCAAAACATTCAGAGACTCAAAGAACATAAACACTCCATTAGCCTTTGGAAAACCCAAAACATATCCTTTGAGTAAAAGCATATGAAGAGTGCACTCTACTGAAGATAATACCTAGAACGGTAAATAAACGCCATTATATAGATTTAGTGGCTCACCAAACAGGCGCGTCAGCATTAAATACCAACATCGAATATCGTTTGGGAAACGAGGAAGCAACGGTTCCCATGAAAACCACACAGGTCCATGTTCAATCCTTTAATGACGCTGCACACTACCCCATTAACTGGGGGGAGTAACTGATACTCTACCATCTCGCAATCTATGTCGTACACGTGGCACCATGATCCTGCAACAGGACCTATTTTTTATATGGGCCCACCAGCTCGACCCACTATCTGAGCAACACTTTACCACGTGCACTAACACAAGCAATAGAGGCCCTAATCACTCTTGACACACGGAGCACACCTACATATCACCAGTTGATTTAAGGTACCTTTTTTTTCAAATAACTTTCATTAAAATTAGTAAAAACTAATCTGCACAATGCAATTCAATTTTGGAAGAAGGCTCGCACGCCTGTAATAAGCTGAGCCCCAACTTAGCCAGGTAAGCTTAGTCAGTTTCAACTGATGATGATGGCTTCGAGTTTACCCCAAAGCCTAGTTCGCTTGCGCTCGAATGTGGATGGCTTAGGAAGTGGGAATCTAGTCTGCGGTCTCACGCCTGATGACGATGACTTGCCAGGGATCATCTCGCCCCTCCGTGAATGATGATCCCCTAACCCAATCAAGTCACTGATGACGATAGCTTTTAGTCAACTCCCAAATTTGTAGCTTGCTCCACGCAGGTGTAGATGGTTTGGAAGGTGGTAGCCTAGTCATTTTCGAGTGATGCCGACGGTTTGCCACGGGACCACTGCTCTTCCACTACAGACCATGGTTGCCAAATTTCCAGCTCTCAAATCTGTAGCTCGTTCCGCGTGGGTGTAGATGGTTTGGAAGGTGGGAGCTTAGTCAGTTTCGATTGATGCCGATGGTTTGCCACACTACCACTGCTCTTCTACAGGCCATCGTCGCTGATTTTCAACTCCCAAATTCGTAGCTCGCTACGCATGGGTGTAGATGGTTTGGAAAGTGGAAGCCTAGTCAGTTCCGACTGATGTCGACGACTTGCTACATGACCACTGCTCTTCTACAGAACATGGTCGCCAAATTTTCTCATCCCAAGTCCGTAGCTCACTCCGCGTGAATTTAGATGGTTTGGAAGGTGGGAGCCTAGTCGGTTCCTATTGATGCCGACCGCTTGCCACGGGACCACTGCTCTTCTATAGACCATGGCCACCTAATTCGCTCATCCCAAGTTCGTAACTTACTCCGCGCGAGCGTAGATGGTTTGAAATGTGAGAACTTAGTCAGTTTCGACTGGTGTCGATGGTTCACCACTAGACCACTACTCTTCTACAAGACAATGGTCAACGAATCTGATTACAACTCAGTCAGCGTATTCACATTTGCATGGGTTGACATCCCATTATTAGTAATAGCCATTTGAGTCGAACTGAAAACTAATCTGCTAAATGCGAACGAATACTATATACATGGCAGACCAGCCAGAGCTTATGAAACCTAACTCGGGCCAAACGTCTTTCTCAACTGTAGACGATTACGCATCTGCTCGACTATAACAGTTCATTCATGCTAGCAACTGCAACCGATGGTCCAATTTATAACTTGAGCCTCTAACAACCAACCTCAAGGATGAGTTGTTGTCTAGGTAAAGTAACCCATAGCCAAACCATTCACATCACACAAAATGCTCACTATTGTGCATGACTACGTGATAGCGATTTTGAGACCTCATAGAAGTAGAAGTATAGGTCAAAATTATTCACAACATAGATGGTCGAGCTTTCAACAGTGGATAGGCCACACGACTCCCTGCTAACCCGACGAAACCTACGTCATAATAAAATGACAAGGTGAAATGGAAAACATGCAACAGGGGGACCAAATAGAACATATACGAAGTATATTAGAAAAAAACTTGTATTCATTAACAGTCTAAAAAGAAGGTACATATGTAAAAATTTACTCCTCATCAGGAGAAGGTACAAGTATTGGAGAATTAAGCTTAACAGGAGAAAAAACAGGAGTTGCATCCGCGCGCTCTTCAGATTGAGCATCATGATCCGGATCGCCCTATTCTTCTGACAACTCAGATATCTCTCCGAAATCCACAAAGGACACCTTCCTGTAGTAAGAAAGGTCCCAATCCAGATGTTCTTATTTCATCAAGGCCATCAATTCAAACCTCTCATGCACGATCCTGCAGAATTCAAATGCGTCTTGTGCCTTGAGAAGCTCGTCCTCGCACGTATTTGCTTCAGCAAACTCAAGCTCCATCTTGCCTGTCTGTGCGTTAGTCTGAGACTGCTAAGTAATCAGGCTATCTTTAATTGCACTAAGTTCATGTTGCTCTAGGAAAAGCTGATCCCCAACTTTCTGAGTATTGAATTCAACATCAGACTCTAACTGTTGTCTCTGGACAGCCCACTCAGATTATTTCCTGGTATTTTCCTCAGTAAGAGACCGCAGCTCAGAGCGCACTTTAGCTGCAGTTTACTGCACAACTTCTAAGCCACGTCGGACCAGGTTCAACTCTTCTTTCGATCTATCTCTGGTGTACACCGTCTCTGCTAAATCAGACTCAAGGGCTTCCAGACGAACCCTTTGAGCATCAGCATCGACGAATGATTGTTCCAGACTCCTCTCTTCAAGTCTCTTTCTCAGTGATTCAATTTCAAAGAGTGCATTAGAATACAATTTATGTATATTAGAAAAGACACGTTCCATGGTATACACCCTCTTGCAGGCTGCTTCAACTTCCGTCCGAGTGACGGCCACTTGGCTCAGATGCGACATCCTCAACATAAGTTGTTTCAACCCTTTATCCACACACTCTCCCAGCGCATCCTCCTCTAGCTCTAAAGCACGCTTCACTAGCCAGCTATAACGTCTGCTGATATGCTTCCTCGAAGCATACTCAATATCAACCTTCTGGTGTCAGGCGTGGTTGCTCATTTTCACTACATTCGGAGCAAACAAACTCATCCGCGTGTTCGGATGAAGCTCTCCCGGATGCAAAATTACACCAGCACCACCCTTTACAGTCTTCACCACACTTGGGGCCCTCATCCACCGCCTTCCCCTTATCACCAGTAGCCGACCCTCTGTTGTGAGCCGGCTCAGTAGAATCCAAAAGGAGAGAATGAAACGAATTGTCTATCGGACCCTCCGTTGTCTCGATATACGACCTTGATCGAGATGGAGGGCAATGCGGACTGCAAGAATGAGGGACCACGCCGCAATGGTCACTGTCAGATGATCCACCAGCAGGACAAAAGACCTCGGGGGCCACAAACAAATCTTTATCAAGACCTTTCAGTAAAACAAGCCTGGATTGGTCAGTATTAGTAGAAGCCGCCATAGCAGCTAGCATCAGCTTCTCATTCAAAGCTTCTGCCTGCTCGGTACTTAGCTTTGTCGCGTCATCAACCCCTGCTAGCCAAAGGTGGTTCTTCTCCAAATCAGATGCTACAACCTCCGCCTCGATGAACATGTCAAAATCACGTTCTTCCCTCAATGGAGTGGACCGTTTGGAAGCAGGCTCAGCCTCAGTGCGAGACCTTTTTGAGCCTATGAAGGAAGCAAGCGTCTCAGAAAGCCCCTCCGCGTCTGACGAACTGAGAACCTTATCTTTCGAGGCCTTCCTCTTCTTGGAAGGAGTTCCACCTTCAGACTAAACATTCGAC
The DNA here is from genome assembly GCA_963556465.1 of Berberis vulgaris. NCBI lineage: Eukaryota > Viridiplantae > Streptophyta > Magnoliopsida > Ranunculales > Berberidaceae > Berberis > Berberis vulgaris. Next base: position 23,197,069 of record OY747127.1, read on the forward strand.
ACTCTGAACAGAGTGGGAGCCACATGCCAATGTGCTCATAACCCACCGCGACTAAAATTGGAAGTGCAGATAACATCCTCCACCCTAATTCGAGGCATGCCACAGAATGCCTTCGCAACAGCTTCATCCTCCGAGGAAAGAGGAGTAGTGGGGAACCTCCTTATAGAGACACATGTAAAAGTAAACATTCAATTGGCACAACTGAAGCAAAAGGACGAAATTATACTTACCAAGTGGCCTGAACTCCCGCTCAAGCGGGCGACCATTGAACTCGAAATATTTTCGATCCGAATGAGCCAGGAAGCAGTGTTTCTGCCAGAACTTGAAGTCATCCGGCAGTTTCTTAAAGCAAGTCGGCTACTTCATCTCACACATGGCGTGATTGTTTAGTCGAGGAGAAGTTAATAGTTGAATCACCCTCGGAATCACTCGGACACCAGCGTCATTTGCCTTGATCAATATAAGGAAAACAATCATGTATCAACTGGGTAGGAGAGATACCAAGAAATTCCAGAAAGCTCCAGATCTCATCAATCATAGGAAAACGGACACCCATCTTAAACATGCTACGGTGCAAGCAAACGAATCCTTTCAGAGGAAACATTGGCATCTGATCAAGTGTAGAATTGCATATCTTCAGGGACCCCATATGTCTTCTAAATCTCAGTCAGGCTTAGGGATGGCAACGGGGCGGATTTGAGCAAATCCATCCCCGCCCCGCGAGGGTTTTCGGGTCCCCGAAACCGCCCCGCATATCCGTTTATTAGTTTTTTTTAAAACCATCCCCGACCCAGCCGGATAGGCGGATATCCGCCCCGCCCATTTAACCCGAAAAAAAAAATCTGAGAAAAAGATGAAAAATGAGAATGGAACCCTAAATCTCTTCTCCCCATTCTCTTCTCAGATCTGAGAAAAAAGATCTTCAAGCAATGTTTTCTCAGATCTGAGAAGAAGCAGGAAGATCTGAGAAGAAGGAAGATCTGAGAAAACATTGCTTGGTGGTCGATCGAAGAAGCATCGCTTGAAGATCTGACAAAACAGATCTGAGAAGAAGCAGGAAGAAGCATTGCTTGGTGGTCGATCGAAGAAGAAGCATTGCTTGAAGATCTGAGAAAACAAATCTGAAAGAAGCAGGGCTTGGTGGTCGATCGAAGAAGCATTGCTTGATGCTACTGCTTGGTGGTCAATCGATGCTATTGCTTGGTGGTCGATGAGAATGAAACATTGATGCTATTGCTTGGTGGTCGATCGAAGAAGCATTGCTTGATGCTATTGCTTGGTGATCGAAGAAACAGATCTGAGAAAAGCAGGAAGAAGCATTGCTTGATGCTATCGCTTGGTGGCCGATCGAAGAAGCAAGAAGAAGCAGGAAGACACCAGACTGATGATCGATCGATGCATTGCAGTGGTGCCGACACCAGACCACTGCGATTGTTGATGATAGCTCGATGCATTGCGGTTGTTGCATTTGGTGAGAGTCTGAGAGATGTCAAAGTCTGAGAGTGAGAGATCTGATCGAATGGCAATGAGTATTTTTTTTTTCCTTTTATAGGGTCAGGGGTATATATGCAAATTTTTATACTTAAACGGATATCCGTGGGGCGGATATGGCCAAATCCGTATCCGCCCCGAATATTTGACGGATTTTATTTGGATATCCGTATCCGCCCCGAACCTTATTTAGCCATATCCAAATCCGCCCCATACGGATTGGGTGGGGCGGATATCTGTGAAAATCCGCCCCACTGCCATCCCTAGTCAGGCTCGATTCGGAAGCCGACCTATCTTCAAAGAACTAGAGGCCCCTAGCAAGAAGTTCATCATCAAGTTGATTTTGGCGAGCCATGGAAAAAGTGAACAAGTTTTGATTTAGATTCTGAATAGAGCGGAGTCTCTAAAAACAAAGAAATGAAATAGTCAACTGATCAAGTTTTGTAGAAAGGGAGATCTACATAGAGATTGATTTCCTGCCTTTTTTTCACTAACTAACGCACACTTAATTAATGAAGCGCGCTGCTCAAGTAATGGTTCAGAGTCTTCAGACTCAATCATCATGACCGGCGTATCTTTTTCGAGAAGTGACTTAGTGGGCCGATACGATGGCTCACTAATTCGGGGGGAGCAGCTGATGATACACCGAAATGTCCTTTCATCTACACCATACACGTGTTATGATGATCTCTAGGAATAACAGGCCCAAACATCAGTCTAGCACTGATCAGGCTCAAACGGCATAAAACCCGAAAAATGCAGTTTGTCAATCGAACCCGAATTACTACAGCTTGCTAAGCCCGTACGTCTTAAACCCATCCCCAATACCCGCAAAACCTATTAAGGCAAGTACCTCGGGGATCATATTCGAACGGGTAAGCTAGCAGTACTTTGTCTTCAACTAGGAAGTAAATACCATAGTATACGTCGTACGTGGAAACCTTCACATATGAACAACACTCCAATGGGTAACTATCTCCCGCATATCTAGGAGCACAGGTCTAACAGGGAAATTTCCCTTTACAAGACGACTTCTAATTAGATAAGGGTCTCTAGGAATATTTTTTTCCCCTAAACTACACCACCGATGGCCTTGCTGATGATTAAAGCGCCAGAACTATAAATAAGACAGAAGGTTGGTGATTAAAGGTACCTGCAAATTCCCTGTTTACAACTTTAAGTCTTCCTCAGATCTCTGTCTGACTTTAAGATTGGAGTGCCATCGGCCACCACAACGGTGATTCGTGGCTCACGTGCGTTCCTTGTGCAGGTATGTAGGTCAAGGTCAAGCAGGGAGCGAAAATTGACTGCATCACCCTAGTCTATATTACATTTCAGTTAGGTGTTTTACTATTCATATGGAATTAGAGATAAAAGACGACTAAGAATTAGAGTTGGGGAAGATGTTAACACTTGAGATTAATTTTCTATAATGACATGTTTGAAAATGTGAAACATGTATAAGGTCAAAAGAAATGGAACATAAAACTTAAATTGATATTGTGGAATGCACATGTGGTGGAGAGAAAAAATTAGACATTTTTTCTTCTTCAAATGAAAATTGTCATAACTATCTAAGTAGTGATCAAATTTTAGTAAACTTTGTATTGTTGGAAGACATTTTTGAAGATCTTTCCACTTAAACCAATGATCAATACAAACGTTTAAATTTAGAATATGTAGTTTAAGATTAAAAATGTTTAATACATTTCACACTGTAAGTAGTGTAACACCCATACTTTTTCGATGGCCTTCATAAATATTTTGGTATATAAAGTTCTAATTCAATATTTTTGTGCTCTTGCTTAAATAATATGGATATACTCGTTTAGTAGCCCCGTGTTTGTGCATGTTTGGTATGTTATTTTGTATAATGTGAAATTTCTTTGTGAATATAAGACCTGGATCATTTCTCATGTGAAATTGCATTCTAAAAATCTTATTTTGTTTATCAAATTGTATTTTCGAAACTCATTTAATTTCTTACTTTTCGAATCTCGGGACGAGATTTTTTTTTAAGGTGTGTATAATGTAACGATTCCATTTTTATAAAACTACCAAATTTTATATTTACCTCCATGTTTAGGTTCTCCAAATTTTTATCTCATTGATGTCATAATAATATTATAATACTTAATTTTAATCGAAATTTATTTGTACATAATTTATGCATGAGTAAAGTGGCACACTAGTGCTACCTGGAAAGTTATTAGCTAAATACCACATTTCATTATTTAATTGCTGATTTTTTTTGTTAATTTGTGATATAATATTTTTAGAATTGGTGCACATACTAAGCTTGGGCTTGGACACCATATTAAGATTTGGACTTGGGCTTTTATTAAAGTAGTGATTAGTAGGGAGATAAAGGAGAAAAAAAAATGAAGTTTTTTCTCTCATCCCTTTTTGGCACAAAATTGGGAGAAGTGAATGATGAAGAGAGAAAGGAGATGATAAAAAGATCACTACACAAAAAGTCCAATTTGATAGCATTTGATAACAACATTTTTTTCAACTATGCTATGAAAAGTCATAATTTAATTACTATTAAAATCTGAAAACACTATGTAAAACTTTGGCGGGATTTTAAAACACTCAAATATTTGAGATAATGCGTGATTTTCCCCCCACCTTGGAACCTAAAACTTAAAACCTAAAAACACAACTTAGCTGACCCTTTACTCTCTCCCTCTCCTGCTCGCCTCTCCCTCTATTGCTTGCCTTTCCCTCGCTTTGTCTGCTCTCCTTTCTACTCGTTCTCTCTGCTCACCTCTCTCTCATCTCTCTGCTAGATTTGATTCCTAGGGTTGAGGTTTTCTTCGATTTTTATTGTTTCGATTCAGTATCTTGGACTATTTACATTGATTTTAGGGAGTCTTTCACTTTCTTTGGATCTTTGTGTTTGATTTTCTTGGTAAGGGTTAGTTCATCATCCAAGATTTGGGTTCACATTGGAGTGTGTTGAGTTGTTTCCAAGTTCTGAAATTAGCATACAAGATTAGGGTGTTCTTGATCAACCATGAATTTGAGACACTAATGTTGGTGTGGTCGAGAGTTGTAATACTCATACATCTTCTCTTGCAAGTTTTTGTGTTTTCCTCTCATGTAATCCGAAAGAGCACAATTGCTCACACTAAGTTGCTTCTTCATCTTAGCATCTTGAGTTGGTTCTCCTGTAAAGGTACGGGCGTCAAATGCAAGGACAACCGTTCGATTCGTCTCATGGTGTGGTCTTCCTTTGCCATTGGATCCGAATTAGGGTTTTGCAATGAGGGATTTGTGAAAGCCTTGGCAATATGACAATGCTTGTGTACAAACAAACTTTACAATGAGATTTTCGCCTCCCTGTAATCCCAGTATGTGTTGGTGTGGGATGGATTGGTTGGATTGCAATAAGCAATGACTGGGGAGATTTTTTATTTTACAGCTAAGAAAGAAGTAATCCTTATCTAGACTGTTCCTGGCCAATTGGCCAGTTCGATGGGACGGAATGCATTCTTAGGTTAAAAAAAAAAGAAAAAAGAAAAAAGACGTGCATATGAAAAGTTACTAATATCATGTTAATGTATATATGTTTTTCATTGAATAACTAGTAGTAAAATTTTCCTCTGCAATCAAATATGTTAAGTTGGCTTTCTTGGAAGGAGAGAAAGTGAAAGTAAAAGGGAGTTTTCCTAATATTCATAAAATAGTTGAGAATTTGCTTCTTTTTTTTTTTTTGAAAAACATGGTGTGTTTCTAACCTCTTATTTAAATGGAGCAATTCTAGATGTCGAGGTTTTGGGCGAGGGATGGTGCGTCGCACGCGAGCAGCTGACGTGGTAAAAAAAAAAAAAAAAAATTTGCGAGGGAAATCGAAATTTTGGGGGAGAAGGAGGGAATTACAGAGCTTAAGCCTTCTTCTCCCCATTCCATTTTCAATCCTCCCTGTTTTCTTCCTCTCCCTCTCCCCATTTTCCATCTCTCGACAGGTCTCCCCCTCCCTCTTCCCCAAACGAAGCTCTCCCTCTCCACCTTCATCGTCATCGACTCAAACGAAGGAGAAGAGAAGAAGGTCAAACGAAGCCAGAGAAGAAGCTCCCTCGTCCCTTTCCTCTTTCTCTCACGGTGTTCTCTCTCTCACACCGTTACTTTCTCCCTCCCCTCCCAAAGAAAAAAAACGCAGCAGCAGGGAGGGTTTCTCCCATTTGGATCGAAATGAAGAAAACCCTTGAGAAGAAGAAAACCCTTGGCAATTATGTATGTATGTTGCATTTGAAGAAACTCTTGTGTTTTTTTGTTTATGTTTGTTGTGTTGTTTACAGATCTAGCAGATTTGGAAGACTTCAAAGCATCAAATGTGTTCTTTCAGCTTCAGTAACCCCTTTTACCCTTTTGTTCTTTCAGCTACATTGCCTTAGGGTTTTGTTTAATTTCATTAAAAATCGAGTCTTTGCAAGTGGGGTGCAATGTGGTATCACTATGAAGGCATCGACTTTCTCTTTGTTATTGTCTTCTGTTGTTGTTGACTCTGCTACTGCTGGGGATTTTGCCCAAAGAAGATGCAGAATTTATTGCTCCTGCTGCTTCTTCTGTTCAATTTCTCTTCATTTAGCTTCGTTGAGTTTGTCTAATTTACTTCATTTTCTGTCGGTGAGGAAGGTAATAGAGATTTCCTCATCTTTGCCCCTTTTAACAGTTCAAGCTTGGTTATTTATTGTGAGTAGGGTCTTCTTGAACTCTGTTTATGTTGTTGCGTTTAGAGTTTGTAGTAAAACACCCGAAGCTTTGTAACCCTTTTTGGCTTGCAGTGTTGTTGTTTGTACTCTGAAACCTCTGAAGCTTGTTTGGGTTACTGTTGCTATCAAACATGCTCACATTTACTGATTCAACCAAAGTATTTGTAAATGAGTCTGAGAAGTGTTTGGATTCTCAACTATGGCATGCTTGTGCTGGAGGGATGGTTCAAATGCCTACTGTGAACTCCATGGTCTATTACTTCCCACAAGGCCAGGCTGTTTGTACCTTAAGCTAGCTAGCATGTTTGGCATAGAAAGATCAGAGATGTTGAGTAATGTGTTGTACCGGGACGAACACACTGGAAATGAACCATTTAGGTAAAAACTTGGCATTAAACCTTATTCTGTTCAAATGTAACCGGATGTCCTTACATATCTGACTATGGATTTTGTTCTTTGTATCTTGCAGTGGTATCCTAAATCTACCATAGTGGTATCTCTAAGATCCTATACACAACTATCTCCTTCAGTCTGACATCTCTTTAAACCTCTCCAATTTACATCCCCATGCACTATAGTCTATGGAAAAATCGACTATTCTCCCCGGAGTTGTACTTAACAAGTGAAATGGTCCCTACAATCAGCTCCGTCTTGGTAGTCTGAGAGACTCGCCAAAGGTTATCAGACTGCCAAGAACTTATCCGACTCTCCTACCAAGAACATGTGAAACAATCTAGCGAAGTCCAACTAAACTGTTGAGGATTAAAATATTGTCGAAGGCTAACTGCCAAAGACTAATGCATTGTAGAAGGCAAGTGGACTACTAAAGATTGTCGAGCATCGACTGTCGAGAGAGCAAACAAACTGAAAGCTAAGTTTCGAGCACTGATTACCTAGCACAAGTAAACAACAGAGACTATCGATCACTAACTGCTGCGAACAACTGTTGAATGCCCATTCTTGAGCACTAACTGCAGAGAACTTGTCTAAATTTTTTGCTGTTTATATTAACTTCAAAGTTTGAAATTTCCTATTTGATAATTATTTTGCATCTTAAAAATTTTAAACTTTTGTGATACATATTCATGGGTCCAGACAAAAATAAAAAAGAAAAACTCCCAAAAGTAACATTGTTTAACTTGGAAAAATATCTACTTAAATAAATAAGTCGATGTTATACTATGCCCCCTCTTGGCTAGTCTATTTGTCAAAGTCGGGTGTTCGAGAATATATCATGTTAATCTATGAAAATGTTAAAATTATAGGGAAGAAAGATCAATTCCCCACAAAAATTTTCTAAACGTACATCAGCTGACCGAGGTAGACTAGTAAGGCATTCGACCTTTTGCAAAGAATATAGTTCTATTCCGCACCCCCCCCCCCAAGAAATATCTCTAAATCTATCGTAAGTAGAGGTCAGGTGGACGAGTAAGACACTCGATCTTTCGCCGGGAAGGAAGATATATTCCCTAATAATATTTTCTAAGTGTACGTCTGTCAAGCTGTGGTAGACTAATACGACACTCAACGCTTTGCAAGGAAGAAATATCAATTAGCCACAAAATTTTTCTAAGTCTATCTAAGCCAAACTCGGGTAGAATAGTAAGACACTCAACCTTTTGTAAGGAAGAAAGGTCAATTCCTCACTAATTTTTTTCGAAGTATAACTCAGTCGAGCTAAGGTTGATGAAAAATATTTCTTGAAAAGTGAATCAATCAATTAAATCGAAATGACTTGTCTCTATTATCCCCACGCATCTTTAAGCCAAAGAGAGGGCTATGCTCGTGCCTCCTACGGGTCACGGCCCCAAAAGCCCCCAAGTGCCAAATGGTCATTATACCAGCTAACTACTATATATGCCTTACACGGATGGAAGTAGTTTCGGCTAACAATTTCTTTTGGCCAAGGCATTAACAACCCCCAAGTATGATAACAATATGAAATTTAGCCGGCCAAGCACTCCATCCTACTGATAAGATATAACCGATCGAGCTTACTATCGCAAACTGATAGAAATGGAATCGAGCTAACTATCTCAAGAGGACAAAGAGTGAGTCAAGCTCACTACCTTCGAACTCAAAAACATTTCGACGTGGGAAGCCCCTAATACCAGTCACCCTCCCGTTTGTTATTAACAAAGAAGTTGGTTCCAAAAAAAAAAAATTAAGGATCTATGATAATAAACAACATGACTTAAAAATGATTAAAAAATAATATTAATAATACTAAGCTAGAAGAAACATCTATTATAACTGATCCAAAGCATATATAAGCATACTTAGCTAATACAACAGACATTCAGAATTGGTATTATATCAAAACAAGTAACATATACACTAATTATTATATAAAACATTCCAAAGATCTAGTTACAAGAGAAAGAGTACCCTCATGCCTCCGACCTAACGTTACTAGGGAGAGGGTATCCCCATGCCTCCCATCTCTTACTAGGGGCAAACTAAGCCTTCCGACTCATGCCTACCTGCTTCTACTAGGGAGAGGGCAAGCCCATGCCTCCCTGCTTCTACTAGGGAGAGGGCTTATTCTTTATAATAAAATATTACTTATAAATTTCTTTTTTGGTTACTCGCGCACTCAATTGGATTTTATAAACAAGACGAATTCTAAATGTCGAGGAAACAGGCGAGGAAATGGGCGAGGGAAGGGACGTGGCGGGGTGGGGACCGTCCACCCTGTTCGGGATGCGCGAACCAAAAATGACGGCACGCATCCCGAGTGGGGTGGACGGTCCCCACCCCGCCACGTCCCTCCCCTCGCCCATTTCCTCGGCCGTTTCCTCGCTGTGTAGAATCTCTCATTCCTCAATCGAATCTTTAACAATGTTTTGATTTGTTTCGCTTAGGGATAAGTTTCCTCAATCCAATCTTTCACAATCTCTTATTTTGTTTCATTTAGGAGATTTGGATTTCCTAGAGATTTTGTACCATTTGGACAGATTATCCTTAGATTTCGTTTCCATTATGAACATCAATGTTTGGCTTAAGTGAACTAAGATCAGTCTTACGGATCTTGATTCTTCTTAACAATATGAGCAGTGTGCGTCGACCTAGAAAAGAAGAAGAGGTAGAGCAAAGTATCAGAAGAATCATAGCAAGGCCAAAATCATGACGACCATGACAAAAGTGCAAGAGAGGCATATGCTATGCTAAAGGTTGTCAATCGCTTTCACGGTGGGACATTATTTTGACCCCAGGATCTTGGGCATGTTATCTTATTCAATCTTTCTTATGAAAGTATGATCTGTCAAGCATCTCTCAGATGCACAAGCCAACCCCAAAAATGAGAATGTAATCATATTATATTTTCCAATATATGTGAAAATGTGTTAATTATTTTTTCACATATGTACCGAATTTTCTGTTTGGAACTTTGTACATTGTACCGTATTATACTCGAATGTATGTCACATCAAATATTTAATTCTTTCATATATTTTACTAAATATTTGACTGAATCAAATTTTGTCGAATATAATTTTTGTCCCTACAAGGAATTAATACTTATGATCATGCCATCAATTACCATAAGGGTGTTCTTTTTTCACTCCATGTTTTACTAATATCTTTTTTTTTTTTTTGTCAAACACGAAGATGTTTATTAAGGAAAGAAAAGGAAACAAAATACAAAGAGAAACATTCCTATATCAAGGAATGTCAAGACACCATGAAAGTGTCAAAATCCAAATCTCTAAACAAATTACAAGTCGAACCCATCCTCCACAACAATTCTCTAATCTCGATAAAGATAGAGTGCTCCCAATTATTAAAAAAATCATGTGTTTGAGTTTATGTTTTCTAAAATCATCCAAACAACACCCCAAACTAAATTAAAGATTTCCCTTGTCATTGACCAAAACCCTATTCTCAACTAAAACTAAACGGTCAGTTCGACAACTTAAGACTGAAAACCTAAAAAATTATCACAACTCCCTCCTCATGATGCCCCATCCATCTCAAATGATTTAAGAGTTCTACAACCTCTGCTCTCCTCCATCCCCGATAATAACTAACGTTGCAGATTGGTAATTTTAGGCATTGAAAAATGGGTAGGGTTAGTCTTTCGACCATCCAAATTGACTCAGTATATTCATTTCAAAAATAAAATAAAATCAGGGCAAGACATTTCGACAATAAAGAACTGACAAGTTAGTTATTTCGACAAGATGATGATTTTTCGCACGCAAAAACAAAATATAGCATACAATACAAGCTTATAAACAGTAAACCAAATAAAAACGTAATCACAAGCAATACAAAATAGCGATAGAGAAGGTTTGAGGAATTAATACTAGTTAAAACACAACACAGGTTGAATTATTGGGTGTTTGGTTTGTTAGAGATTTATTAGCTATAGGAGTTGGTTTGGATTGTTAAGGGCATCTCCAACAGGCTCCTATGAAGGCTTTCTAAATTTAATAAAATAATAGAAACTAAAGAGTTTTTTGCTACTCTCTAGGGATTGTAGCATTTTATTTCCAAGAGACTCCCCAAACTCACTCCTTAAATTTATTTTATATTGTATTTTTGTTTCATTTTTAGGGTGGAGTCCATAACTTAGAAGTTGGTGGAACTCACAAAATAAAATATTAAACTAAGATCTAGAAAAACAAAATTGCTAGCTACATTTAACTAGAGAGAAACTCTTTGGAGGCTCCCATGCCACGTAGGATAGGAATATCTCATAGGGAGTCTCTTGGAGCTTTTTTTTTCCAAAAATACTAGGGAGTCAAGCTTTTGCAAATGGGTTTTACAACAAGGGTGATGTAATGTGATCTTGGAAGAATGATAAAATCTTTAAAGTGTTTATGCGTACCTCGAGATTGTAAAAACTCCCTCTAATCATACCATCATCTTGGTTGCAAAACTTGATTCCCTAACAAAGTTTTTTTCACCCTCCCTTAGCTAAATGTTGCCACCTATACAATCAGATCCTTATAAGGAGGATAGGTGCTTTAGCTACTTCTAAAACAAGTTGGAAATGTATTTTTTTTAAGTGATTCTAGTAAAACATGGAATGAAAAAAAGAACACTGTTACCACAATTGATGTGATTCATCCACTCATTTACCGGGACAAGATTGAAATATGTTTGTCTTTTCCTTAATCACAAAAGTCTCAACTAAACCTCCTATCAAGGTGGCTCTCCCACTCCAAAACCTCGCTTATATGGTTGGATGTATCTTAGAATGATTATATATTTTGAATCCGATACATTTTTGTTTTATTTATAAGTGTTTCTGTGCTTTTATCATTTTCATTACACAAATAAAGTTATTCACAAATTGTTAAAAAAAAAAAAAAAAAAGTTACACTTGGCTTATATCATTTATGATTAACAAATACTTTTGTTAATTCGATCTTAAATAAATAATGAAATTCAAATTAACATTTGCAAATAAGAAGAAACACTAAATATATCTTATTAAGGCCATGGAGGAGAGCTTGAGGATGGTGGTGACTGTGAAGGGCGGTGCCAACATAGTTCTCGATCAGGGAAAGCTTCATCTGGGCGCACAGATAAGCCTATTTGCACTGGATTTGGTGATGTTGAGTTCACAGGTCTGACACCAAGATGTGGACGTAGAGTATGTTTCGAGGAAGCGTATAAGCAGGCGTCACAACTGGTTGATGGATCGCGCTCCAAAACCTGAGGAGGATTCGTTGGAAGGTGCATAGATAAGGGCTTGAAGTACCTTATGATAGGCATGTCTCATTTGAGCCACGCGGCCGTTGCTGTGACGAAAGTTGAGGTGGCTCGTGAAAGAGTATATACCTTGGAGCGTTGTATTCTGATCTGCCCCATGGAATGAGCGGCTTAAGAAGCTGATCGAAGAGAAACGGTTGGATCAGTCAACTGTGGCCGCTGAGGCTCAGAGGGCTCGTCTAGATGACCTTGAACGTAATCTAACAGAGGAAGTGTCCGAAATGGACGGACTTAGGTAAGAATTGAGTCGTATCCCCCAAGAATTTGAGGTTGCGTAGGAAGCTGCATCTAAGGCGAGTTCTGAACTGTTGTCTTTCGCTGAAGAGAGTGCTTCGAAGTTAGCCGACAGTTGGAATCCGATGTGGAGTTCTATGCTTGAGAAACGAGGAAGGCCAAGGACTACCTCAAATTGAGATGGCATGAACTTAGTGTCGTGAAGAGCAGTCTCAAGTTGACGCGTTAACTAGCAAGTTGGAGCTACCGGAGCGTGACCTTGTTGATGCAAAGGTGTGGGACGAAGAGCTTCTCCAGGAACAAGGCAAATGTGATTTTCGTTGGGTTGTACCTGGACAGCTGGAGCTGTTGGCGCTGATGAATGAGGAGCATTGGGAGTGGGATCTCAGCCGTTATAAGAAGATGTCGTATGTGGACCTATCTGTTACCTCGACGTCATCGAGCGATGAAGACAGTTTGAGCCTTGATGTCCAGGGTGCGGTATGTGTGGACGCAACTTCTACTCCTTCCACTAAACTTAACTCTTCCATTTTTGTACCCTCTCTTGATAAGGAGTGACCTTGGTGTGTCTGTACTCTTTTTGTCTTTGACCATTAATGAAAACAGTTTTATCCGTTACGTACTTGTTGTCTCTATTGCATGTTTTTCGTTTCGCCTTGTACTCTTGCTTTGGCATAGGCTGGTTGAGTCAAGAGGACGTTGACTGGTCTATCTACGGTAGAGAGCTTGACAGCTTTGTGTTATGAATGACTCGTGGTTATTGCGGTGTAGTCATGTCCGTTAGTGGGCATGTTAAGAACAGTTTAGCTGGGGGTTGAGTCATCCGAGCCATGCCCTGTCCCCAAGGTAAGCTGATTGAGGGTTACCTTGCTTGTCTGCCTGTTGGTTGTAGTTGCTGCTGTGAGCGAGTTGTGATGGTCGAGCGTGCGTGTTAGAGCGCTCGTGCCGAGTCAGGTGTCGTAAGCTCGGGTTGGCATCCTAACTAGCTTTTATCTGGGCACTAGCCGTACGATATTTGTATCGGCGTGAGTGGCCTTCGCTTAACATTAGAATGTCAGTCTGTTTGAGCATGAAAACATTGACTCAGCTAGATTCATGTTCGCATCCGCTGTTTTGAAGGGAAGCAAAGGTCGTGTGGCGGGCTGTTTGAGGTCCCCACTTTTCGAATTGTTTATGTCCGAGCCATGTGGACTACAGGTTCGGGGAGTAAAGTTTTGGCGATCAGGCTGAAGAGCAGTAGTCTCATGGCAAGCCGTCGTAATCAAATCGGGACTGACTAGGTTCCCATCTTCCAAATCATTTATGTCCGAGCAGAGCGAACTACAGATTCGGGGAGTAAAGGTTTAGCGATCAGGCTGAAAAGCAGTGGTTCTGTGGCAAGCTGTCGAAATCAGTTCAGGACTAACTAAGCTCCCACCTTTTGAACCATCTACACCCTCCCCGCGCAGTGGAGGTTAAGAATTCGAGATAGTTTTGACGACCAGGCTGAAAAGCAGTGGTCCCGTGGCAAGCCATTGAAATCAGTTCAGGACTGATTAGGCTCCTACCATCCAAATTATCTACACTTGAGTGCACCAAGCTACAAATTTGAGAGTTTTTAGGCGGCCACATTGAAACACAGTGGTTCTGTGGCAACACATTGGAATCGGGTCGTGGCTGACTGGGCTTTCATCTTCTAGACTATTTACACCCTCGCAACGCGGGCTACAAGTCCAGATTTAGTGATTTGGCGGCAACACTGAAATGCAGTGGTCATGTGGCGAGCCGTCGAAATCAGTTCAGGACTTACAAGGCTCCTACCTTCCAAACCATTTACACCCTCGCAGTGGGGCTACAGGTTTGGGCTTTGATCACAAGCTTTCGTTGCTGGTCATCACCAGCTAGGCTTACCTGATTAAGTTTGGCGATTACTGACCACGGATGGGATAGTGATCCCTGACAAGTTGTCGTCACCAGGCGTGGTAGCGCTGATTAGACTCCTACTTCTTAAACCGTCGATGCCTTCACTGAGCGATTAGGTATCGGAATAAACTAGAAGCCATCGTCATCAGTCTTGGTTGACTAAGCTTGCCTGGTTTGAATAAAGGTTTCGCCTGCTAGGGGGCGTGCGACCCTAATCCATCAGCATGCTGCATGGAGTGGATGAAATTACCTTAAATTAGTTGGTGATCTGTAGGTATAATCTGTATGTCAGTGTTGATTAGGATCTCTAGTGCTTGTGCCATGCATGTGACAAAGTGTTGTTTGTATAATAGGTTGAGCCCATGGGCCCGCAAAGGAAGGGCTAGGTTTTATTGCATGGTGCGTTATGTGTACAACGTAGACTGCACGGTGACACGCGTACGACGTAGGTTGCGTGACGGTTGAGTATCGGTTACTCCCCCTCAATTGATGGGGTTGTGTGCAGCGCCATTAATTGATTGACGTGATCTGTGTAGTTTTCTTGGGAACTGTCGTCTTCCAGTTTCCCGTATGGTATTCAATGTTTGCCAGTTAATGCTTGAGTGCCCGCTTGGTTAACCATCATGTCTATATAATGGTGTTTTCCAATCATCGCAAACACTATATTTCGCATAGCTTATCTTTTGTAATGTCATTGCTTGAAGAATATGGTTTGGGTTTTCCGAAGGCTGAGAAAAATGTTTTGGGTTTCCCAAAGGTTGAAGTTGAATCTTCGTCTCTAGAGTCTCCGAATGTTCTGACATTTGCGCTGATCAAGCATAAAGATAGTTGTTATGCATGGTCATTTGATATGGGTGGGCATGTAGTTGATCCGCTGAGGTCTCATAATTTCTATTCATATTTCGGAGAAGTAGTACGGATTTCCTACCATGGCAGATGCCTTGGTGTTACATTGTACCATTTTTGCATTCGTGTGCTCGAATCCCGCTGCTAACCAATGGTTGATTGAGGTGTTAGCCGACGTGCGATGTCTCAAGGTGTGGTAGTTCTCAGTCACACCTGCCATCGCATATGGGAAAAATGGTCTCTCTTGATAGCATTGCAAGATCATAGCTGTGTCACGGCTTGTGGCCATCCTCATCTGGTTGCTTCTAACTTATTTCAGGAAGTTAGAAAGGGGGGGGGGGGGGGGGGGGGGTCAAATGTATCTTGAGGAAATCAGCATCCCGTTGTGAGGTTTACAATGTTGTAGTACGAGTCTTTTTCAGGGTGATCTGACGGAGCAATCTAACTGCTCAGTCTTTTAATCTCTTCTGCCATTTTGTCTTTATCTTGGGAAGGTATCAAGCATATCTCATTCTCTTACCTTTGTTGTTACTTGCAGATTGCTCGCATCGGAGTGTTTGCAAGTCTTTGGCGGACGTTGTCCATAGCAAAATTGTCTAAGTGATTCTTTTACTTCAATTCATACTGTATTCAGATGCTTATAGTGCTCAGTCTTTGTATCCGCCTCAAAGCATTCGCAATATGTAGCTTTTTGTATCTGCCTTAGTGCATTCATAATATGTAGCCTTTTGTATCTGCCTTAAGGTGCTTGTTGTTACATCTTTTCGATAATTAATAGAGTTTGTTTTCGTAATTCTTCCTTTATTTCTTAAATGATTGAAAATCACATAAGTCTTTTAAGAACTAAAACTCAATATTGACTATGGAAAGGGAAACAAACAACTTAAAACAAACTAAATGTTGATGGAGAGACATTGATCCTGGCCTTGAAGTGGATTTGGGTTGTTCTCGCGAATCATTCGGCGGACTGTCGAGGCGTTGCATAGGTTATTGAAGAGTAAACCTTGCAGGGGCAGATCTCCGCACCGACGGGATGTCGGAGGGATGTGTTTCCGCTTGCCATGGCCTTTTCGACTCACTGAGCGAACGAGCTTGTCGCTTCTGTATTGCTCGAGCCTTTTCGACTCTCTGCCGTCTTTTGGCCTTGCACTGGGTCAAATTGTTTTGCATGATGTAGCTGAATCTGCGAGCACTCTATCTGTTTCTGTGCGGCGTAGTGACAACCTCGTGTCGTAGGTTGTTCTCCACGTATTGTTCCCTTGGAGTGGTTAGCAGTATACTTAATACATTGGTGAAGGGTGGATACCACTTCTTCCATCTGGTGGAGTCAAGGTCTTTCCAGGATGAGATTGTAGGATGACAGTGCGTCTACCACCATGAAGTCAAGAAATATGACTTTTCTGAGCTGCATGGTCGCCAAACTCTTGCAGGAACTTTTCTTCCGTTACCGTAGCCATCCTTATCCTTCCAATGGGAAAACACTTCTCCTCGCTGAATCCGATCAGCGGGTATTTCGAAAACGTCAAGTTTTCCTCATTGAGGTCCATGCTGCGGAACGCGTTGTAGAACAGAACGTTAAGTGAACTTCTTGTGTCAACCAGAACTCTGTTTACTTCCCACCTTGCTATGGAAACCGAGATGACTAAGGCATCATTGTGTGGTGCTCGAACTCCTTCGAAGTCCTTGTCCATAAAGGTCAAGGTGGGAATGAGGCTTTGAACCCGTGAGTGGCAGATGTGCATGTCCTCATCCGTGGATTGAGTCCGCATATCCAGTAGTGTCCGCTTGCGGGACCTGTATGATTGGTCTTAATTTGGTCCGACTCCATGAAGGACGTAAATTATCTCTGAAGTCACCTTATCAATTTCTTTAACTGACTCCCCCCTGTCATTTGTTTATTCTGTTGGTTTCTCAAATTCCAGGAACTCATTCAGCTTACCTTTGTGGATCCAGTACTCAACTTCATACTTCAAACTCTTGCAGTCGTTGGTGTTGTGACTGCCCTCCTTGTGGTGCACACAATATTTGCCGTTGTCGCTCTTGGAGGGGTCTTCGCGTGTTTTTGGGGGGCACTTTAGTTCTTCCCAATTGTTCATGGAGTTAAGTACGTCTGACAGGCTAGTGCTTAAGGTCTGTTGTGCTTCCTTTTGTTTCGTTCCTCATCCTCGCGACTTTTTCCCTCCTTATTGTCCCTAAGAGAGGAGGGTTTCCTGTCACCTTCGATTTTCCTTTTAGTGGTCCTTGACTCATCCAGGGTGATGTGTCTCTAGACGCTCTTGAGAAGCTCCACCATGTTCAGAGGGGGCTCTAAGGTGAGGTTCTCAAATAGTTTTCCCTCCCTGAGGCCCACAGTGAAGTCCGCCACGGATGTATCGTCGCTGCAGCCGTCGATGAAGGTCAGCTCATTGTTAAAGCGCATGACATACTCTCGGAACGTCTCGCCGAACCTCTGCCTCAGAGAGAGAGTATGTAGTACGGGTTTTTTTTAAACACTGGCTTCTAACGAAATGTGTCAGAAATTCTTTCGCCAGTGTTTTGAAGGAGTCGATTAACTTCGGTGGAAGGATGTGGAACCATGTCAGCACAGAGCTTTTTAGACTGGTGGAAAAAGTTATGCACATGAAGGACTCAGATCCTTCTTTGAAGGCCATTACGTGTTGGTAATGGCGCAGATGATCGAAATGATCATGGTCCCGTCGTAGGAGTCGAGCTTCGGGGGAGTGAATTTCCTCGAAAGGGCTTCGTTCATTATTCAGTCCACAAATGGTAGGACGGAGAGGTGATAAAGTACATCTGGATCATGCGCCCTTTTGCGGAGGGGGTTCCCAGAGCCGAGCCTTTCTGTCTTGGTGGTGAGCACAACGTTAGCCGCACAGTCTCCCTTAGTCCAATGAGAACTAGCGGGGATCTGACTCTCCTGTGTTTGTTACCTATCATCTTCTGGAGGCGGAGGTCTGTGCTGCTCCTGCTCTCCGTTAGCAGGTGGTGTATTCTATCGCGTAAGAGTATCCACCGCCTTAGTGATCTACTGTATCTGAGATGCAAGCACATTGATTTTGGGGTCAATGGTTACTGTCGTTGGTGGGAGCGTGAGTTGGTTGTCCGTGCACGACAGGAACTGTTGAATGAAGTGATATAGGGACAGCCTAAGCGTTGGACGTGTCCCTTGGTTCTCCGTTGTTGCGTGACCCGGTGATCACCATCTCTCTGGGTTTTGATAGGAGACGACGATTAGTGTAAAGTTATAAACTATGTCGTCCCCACGGACGACGTCAAACTGATGCAATTTTTTTCTCTCACTGCTTTGACCTAATCTCATTGACCTGCACAAGTAACGCACGTTAGCCACGAACCACTGTGGGGGTGGCCGATGACACTTCGATGCTAAAGTCAGATAGGACTTTGAGGAAAGTGTAATGACGTAACAAGGAATTTGTAGCGTATCTTAGCTTACCAACCTCATGTCTTATTTATAGTGCAATGAGTTCTGATTCTACCCAGCCATTGTAGGCATAGTTTATAAAAAGAGATCTTCGTGGAGATCCCTCCCTAATTAGGAGTCGTGCTGTAGGAGGAAAATTCTTTGTTAGCTCCATGCTCTTAGATATACATGAGATAGTTCACAATCCAAGAGCAATCCGTAGAAGGGAGTTTCCCTGTGTGAAAGATACTCTGGTGTTTGCTTCCTAGTTGGAAGCAGAGAGCAACTATAGTTGCCCGTCCGAAGCTGATCATCGAGATACTTGCCTGAAAAAAGTTTACGGGTATTGAGGATAGTTGTGAGACGCGTGGGCTTAGCATTCAGTGAGAGTTCGGGTCCGCTTGGCGAACCGCAGTTGGGCTGACTTAGAACTGCTTGGGTCAGATCAGTGTTGGGCTTACGCTTGAGGCCATAATTTCTCAAGATTATCATGACATGTGTACGACTCCGAGGTGTAACTGTTTTTATGTATCATCACTTCATATTTTGGAAACTTTAGTTAATAAGTTTTTAATTTTCATATAATAATTACGATTTTAGTATTTTTTTTTTTCAATATAAAATACCCCTACCTCTAAAAAAAGAATGATTTAAACCAATCTCATAAAAAAGATACAAATTTTATTGGAGGTGTTGGGGCTCATAATGTACGTAATCTTATTTTATTGGAATGATTAATGTAAACATATAATATTAACTTATAAATTATAATACATAATCTTATTTTATTTTTATGATAAATGCAAACATATACTTATATTTATAACTATGATATATCATCTTATTTTATTAATAGGAAATTTCAGGTCATAACACTTTGAAATGTAATAGTTGAAATATTTTCGAATCGAAACACTTTTGACAAGTTTAGAATTTTTCGAATTGAAAACAAATATTCCTAGAAAATTCCAATTCCATTGCCCAGAATTTCGAATTTATCGGAAATCAAAATTTCAGATTCGGGTAGTATGGAATCGATTTTATTTTTTCAAATTTTGTAGGTTCGAAATTGGTCAGAATCGGATTTTCCAATCCAAATTATATATATATATATATTATTTTTTTAAGAACAGTGGAATACGTAGATGTTGTTCAAGAGGCTTCCTCATTTGGAAGAGCAAGGTTTATGGTCTAGCTGGCGGGAGGTCACCGTTAGTAGGGGTGAACTAGTTGGCTTACAGTCCATGGAGATGGCTACTGATCTTGTCAAGTCAGGAATTAAAGTGGGGAGTGATCAAGCGAATGTTCGAGTTTGGATGCCGTCAACTAATGGATGTTTTTCCACCCGTTCTGCGTATGATATTGTCAAGGTGCATGGTGAGTCAGATGCTTTCGTTTCCAAGTTTTGGCAACCTCTTTTCTGCCATCTAAAATGTCTACTATGGTTAGGAATATTGCTAAGAGAGGTGCTCCGGTTGATGGTGAGCTGCCAAGGTGCGGTTTTAGTATAGTTTCCCAGTGTAAATGTAGTCTAAATCCAAACGTATAAACTCTTCAGACATTTGTTCATTAAAGGCGAATTAGCTGCCACTCCAAGCCTGCAGGGGTGTGGCTAATTTTGAACCAGGTTTTAGAATCTATTTGCGTAGGCCTGGGGAGGTAATTCAATTGCTTTGGGTTTGGTTAAGACGAGCAAACTCTCGAACACTAGTGGGACTGTTATACAGTTTGGTTCAGATGTTTATTATTTAGGAGGTGTGGAAGCAGTAGCGCAAGGTAGTGTTCGAAGATAAGGGTTGCTACGCAGAGGAAGTGATCGTGAAAGTAAGACAATGGGCTTGGCTAGATTGGCATGCGCTATTTTTTCGCCAAAAAGAGCATCAAGGTATATATGTCTTGCGTTTCTTTGACTTCCAAGACAAGGTGGCCAAGACAAGATGACTTCCCTCATCAAGATGGCTTTGTTTCAAATGTTGATGGCTCCTTTTCGAATGGGAAGGCTGCAGAGGATGCGATTGTTCAAAATGATAGGGGTAATTGTGTAATGGCCAAACAATGAATTTTTGTTGATGGTTCGGTTAGCATGACTGAGTCCCTTGCGCTTCTTGAAGGGCTCCGGACGTGTAGTGATTTGGGGTTGGGGAGGTTCACAATTCAAACGTATTCTTCTCTAATCTGTGGGTGGGTGGGTGGTTTTATGATGAATCCAGGTTCCCATGGTTCCTTCAAATGGTGTGGTACGAGATTCGAAGATTGTGCAATCACATAGTAGTTACTCTTGACATGTATTTCGGAAAGTGAATGTTGTGGCGCAAATGGAAGGAAAAATTAAGTGATATAGTTTTTATTGCTTGGTGTAGTAATCTACCACCCATGTGTACTTCAAGTTTTTTGCAAGTCTAAGCATCCACATAAAAAATAAAAAATAAAAAATAAAAAATAAAAAATTCCAACTTACAGGCCTAGAAGATAGCTCTAAAGAATGCCCATGTTTTCATTTCTCGGTGAAATGCACGACTGAAATTTACATAATGAAAACAAAATGATATTTTAGGGCAAAAAAAAAAAAAAAAAAACCTCTGTGAAAGTATAAAAAACAACACAACATGAATGAGTGCTGAGAAAGGAGAACTATAGATTAGAGGTTAAAAACATTGTCATCTTGATACTGGTTTCGTAGCAACCCAAGACACCCTTGGGATTCTTCCAAGGCTTAGAAAACATGAATCCAATAAAATTTATAGAGAGCTTCATTGAAATTAAAAATCCATTTTAAATGCTCACTCATGTTCAACTATGGATATCCTAATTGAACATACATCTCGGGTGACTGAGCATATTGAACCCAAACATTTAAATCCATCATATACTTTGCATCCTCCATGTTCAATGAGAAAGTCGTTCATTAATTCCATTAAAAGACACAAATCTAATGTTAATCGAAGAAAATAAACTACTTATAAAGGGGAAAAAGAAATCTTATGTAGTGAAAAAAGAGGATAAACTGGGATATGGGGGCATTACAGGCTGCATAAACATTTTAATGTCGTGAATGCAGCAAAGCGGATCCCCACAATGATTATAGCACATTTAGATTATAAATAGGCAACTTATGTAATCAAACATACATAGAGCCTCAGTACATGTGCAAATTTAATTCAATCGACAAACGAAAAATCGGAAAGACAATTAAACAAATAATTTTTGTGGTTGAGGGGAAAGCCCGCCTAAGCCATCCTTGCTCCATATTGGGGAGCTCTGACCGCGGGCAGTCTTCATCGCAGGACAGGGGTCAAAACGCTATCTCTCACTCTCTCGCTTCCGGGCAACCAGAAACGCTACCAATACCAGCTAGATAACTGGGGCAACGTTTCGGTCAGCCTCTGCAGATCGTTAAGAGAGACAGAGAAAGACGCCCTAGAACTGCTCAGATAAGATCAAGTAGTGTTAAAAGAAACTGGTTTAGGGTTTCTAAGGTTTTTATAGGAGAGAGAGACCTAATGCAGTTGCTATATGTGCACCCTGACAGTACTGCTATGTGCCCCCATACCCCCCCCCCCCCCCCCCCCCCCCCCTCCTTTTTTTTCCTCCTCCTCCCAGCATTCGGTTCTTCACTTGGATTTAGGGGTGGGCACGGGACGGGATGGACCTTATCCATATTTCATCTCGTTTGATCGTAATCGAGACATGATGGGAATGGATAAACCTTATTCCGACCTTGTCCCATCCCAAACGGGTTCAGGACGGGATGAGCATGTAATAAATTTTGGATTGAAAATTTAACATGCAAGATTGAAAATTTTAGATTTACCAAACACACAACTAGGGGTGGGCACGGGACGGGATGTGACGAGATATACCCATCCCATTCATACGGGATCGGGACGAGATCAACGTGCTGCCTGTGACTGATGCGAAGATTATCATCATATAAGAGCGTAAAAAATAACTATTTATAATTAGATATAGATGTGACATGCAAATATAAGGGTAGCCACTAAATCCCTAACAATGAAGTCGAGTGGGCTGACTTTTAGAAAATGACATGATAAATGGAACCCACTAAGAGTATTGTGTCGCTGTGATGGCCTTCCAACTGATTTTACAATTTCATTACTGTGGGAAACAAAATTCATAGTTCCTTGACAAAATGACATTTCATCTTTTGTTAGAGAAGAAATATAGACCTATTGGTGATGCTCTAACATATTCATAATGGTTTACCATCAATACATATATTGTAATTATAAAAAAATATTTTTACAGCCCGGGGCATCTCAAATTCTTGGCTCCGCCCCTGAATGTTCCCTTCTGAATATGTATTACTCAGTTAATTTTTATTTTTCATCTTCACCTGGGTATTATCAATATTTGTAAGTTAAATAATTGGAGCCACTTTTATTGGGAATCCAAGTAACAGTCTGCTATCTTTCTCTTGCTTAATGAATATTTATTTCTTGAAGTAACATTTCTGTTACCACTGCAAATACCATGAGTTTCTGTCAGTCATCTGTAAGTTTATATGAATAAAAATATTAATAATAAATATTTAAAAAATTAGCTCGGGACGGGACAGAATTGGCGGGATTGAAAATCTTCATCCCATCCCATTCTAGATCGGGACGGGATGAGATCGGGATGAAATTATTCAATCCCATTAAGACCCGGAATAATCGGGACGGGACGGGATCGGGATTGCGGGATGGGATGCCCACCCCTACACACAACTCTAAGAACAACTATATAACTTTAAGCCATTGATTATTATTTCCTTATTTCATTAGCTTTTACTCTGTTTTTTTAGAACCACTATTGAAGATAACCATTTTTTTGTACAATGCTAAAGAAAATGATCAATGAGTTTGTCATTTAAAAACTACAAGGAGCACACATTGTTGTTCTCAAGAGTTAGGAAAAGGAAAAAAATAAGGAAAAATGTTTGAGTTAAATTCATTATCTAGGTGAGTCGCATGGAAGCTTGTGAGAATAAAATAGTCATGTCAATAAATAAAATAACAAATAAAAGTCATGTCAACAAATAGTTTCATAGTTTCATACTACATATTTCATATTAAAAAAAAACTGTTCGAGACGGGACAGAATGGGCGGAATTGAAATCTTCATCCTGATCCTACTCTAGATCGGGATGTGATTGATCAATCCCAATAGAACCCGAAAAAGTTAGAAGAGGACGGGACGAGATTAGGACAGAATCGAGATCGAGGAATGGGATGCCCACCCCTACTTGGATTGCAAGGAAATCATTTTTCAAGAAATTCCTTTGTTAAGGGACACAAAAATTCTTTATGATTAGAAGAAAAAGAAGTTAAAAATCAAGTGGTTAAAACTATTTTTTTAATGCAAAATTAAGTGAGGTATTGTTTTAAACTATTTTTCTACACAACGCATAAAGTTATTATTGACCAAATGAAGGGGTCCTTTTATTTAGCCATATAATTTTTTTTTTCTAGTTTCCAGAGGGTTTTAATAGCTCTATAACTATTTTTCACTAGAGCAGTTTTGGCGCCTGGAGAAGACGATAAGAGGAGAAATTCTAGTTGGCCCGTCCTCACAGCCCGTCCCATGGGACGGACCCTCCCAGGCACGTGCCTTTGGGAGGGCGTCTCACACGTGAGGAAAACCAACAGAGTAGTCTTCTTGGAACCGCAAGCCCCTTCATTTCCTCTTCCTGATGTTGTTGTTGTCTGATTTTTTAAATTGAAAGCCAAAATGGAAAATCGTCAACCAACTTTATTCGCGCTTCAAGCAACAACAACAATCACTCACACTAAAACCAAATTCAATCAAATCATTTCCTTCTCTTAATAAAACCACAAGGAAAATCGAACCCCGCCCTTCGTTCGCTCTCTTCCTTGTTCATTGTTGCTTTTAGTTTTCTAGGGTTTCCATTCACCAATTTTCGCAATGATTTTGGTGAAGAGATAGGGGTTCGATCGATGTGTCCACAAATTCATGGTTTTGTTTTGGTTTGGTCTGATGGATTTGATTGGTAGAAGAGATTAGATAGGTTCCAATGAAAGATGAAAAGATCCAAAAGCGAACAAACACCCAGTGGCGGTACTGGTGGTGGTGGCAGGAGGTTGAGATTGTCTCATTTTCTAATGGGTATAGCTGCACTTTACTTGCTTTTCATCTCTTTCAAGTTCCCACGTTTTCTACAAATGGCATCATCCTTGAGTGGTGATGATACTCTAATCCAACTTCATCGATCCTCCTCTTCGTCTTCAATAGTCGAAGGCGAAGGATCCGATAGTGATCTAAGCAGAGTGAAGAACAATTTTTTTTGCTAAGAGTGGGTTTCTCCTCCTCCACGTGTGATACACCCTCCCAAAGGCACGTGCCTGGGAGGGTCCATCCCATGGGACGGGCTGTGAGGACGGGCCAGCTAGATTTTTTCCGATAAGAGTTTCAACATTGAGAAGTGTATATCAAATCCTCTTCTTTGGTTTTTGGGTTGTGAGGTTGATATTAAACTTTGCCATGAGACTGGGTTTGCTTTTTAGCCATTATTATTATTGCTAGGGTGTAAACGTGTGTGAATATTCAGTATTTTTATTTATTACAACAATTCAATAATAAGAAAAAATTTATTATTGAAATTTTAAATAAAATAATTATATATAATTTCAAGGGCCTATGTAAAGTTTAAAATAAATAAGAGTTTTTAAATAATTTATGTCAGGGTATAGGTATAATTATTCAATATTTGAGAGGGACTAGTTTTGATTGTAAAAGTATTAAATGTTAAGGGTAAAATGAAAAATCCAAAAGCTAGATGTAAGGACATTTTTATAATTTTTGAATAATTTGAGGGTTTCAAATAAATTATATATTGGGCCTAGGTGTAATTAATAAATGTTTACAGGGGTTGATTTTGATAGAAAATAAAAGTGAGTCTTTTTATAATTTATAGGTAATTGAATGTCTTATAGTAAATTATGTTAGGGGTTTAGCAATAACTAATACTATTTGAAAGAGACATGGTTTGATTGTAACTAATATGAATTGAGAAGGTAAAAAGGTATGTAAATATGTTATTATCTAAAATTACAAAAATACCCCTATCACTGTTTACTTTCTCTTGGTATTAATTGTAAATGTTATAATTTTAATGGCATATGTACAATTTATAAATAATTAGAGGACTTTAAATAAAATATGTTGGGGGCTTAAGTATAATTAATCAATACTTAAGAGGGTTTGTTTTTATTGTACAAAATGTGAAGGGCAAAATAGGAAATAAAAGTTAGAAGTAAGGGTTTTTTTTTAATTATATTGAAAATGGGGGGCTTCAAATAAATTATGATAGGAGTATATCTATAATTTACAAATATTTATGTGGGGTTTGGTGAAATGCAAATATTTGACTTTGAAGGGTAATATAGTAAGAAAATGTAATAGTGTTTACTCTGTCGAATTGTTCATTAATATTTAAAATACACAAATATCCCTTATCACTATTCACACATATTTTGATTTTTGGTAAATATTAAGATCTTGTGAGGGTACATTGGAAAACAAAATATAAAGTGGAGAAGAGCATTGTTCATTGTAATGATTACTAATATTATTGTATTCAAAAGTAATATTTGCATTTACATAGATATACTTAATCACTATTTATTTTCCTTTATGGTTGTTTGTAAAAATAATGAAATTTGGAGGGCATTGATGAAATAAAAACTTATTACTGTTCATTGTTTGGAAATTTTATTATTGATTGTTGAATGTACCAAAACATCCTTAAACATTGTTCACTATCATGTTGAATTTCTTTGTTAATATGATGAAATTGTGAGGGCAAAATTGGAAAATAAAAAATCAGGACAAAATCCACACTCTCAGTATTCGTAAGGAAACCGTGTGTTATAGTATTTTAGATTTTTACTTGATATGAATTCATGAACTTGGTTATTATTTTATTAATTTATGATTTGTATTTACAGTTTTATATTATTTTTTATTTTATTAATTTCTCTTTGCTATGAATTTTTTGTTTATCTACTTCATTCTCTTGAAATTGTATGGTTTTTTTTTGTGATTTTCAAGCTTATGCGTGACAAAGTTAATTTGTCAACAAACAATACAAAACACGAACCGACAAAAATAAAGAAACAAATAGATTTATATACATCTATATCAGAGGAATGAAACAATCCTATTTTCTTTTGCATAATTCTTTTTGTTTTTTGCATATCAACCATGGATCATTATCATCATCAAAGCTCATTTTCGATACTTTTGAAGTCGGCTATACAGATTTTGGTTTTTCAAGCAATGCAGTATTCCCACATTTAATCGAAGCAATGCGGTCTTCCTTCACCGCCTTCATCCAAGTTTTCAACAGTCGTCCCCTCTGTTTACTACCAGAATTGGTCAACACACCATAAACTGATAACACATGCCGCTGGCTGGGCTTGAACCCATGACCTAGTGGTACCATCCGCCAAGCTCTAACCATTGAGCTGTCATGTCATTGGCTGCTATTACCATCTTATGTGTATGTTTCACCATTGTAGCCCAACATTCTGAACCGTATAGCATGGCTGGTCGAACAATTGTCTTATATCATTTCCCTTTTAACCTTGCATGCATCTTTTTATCTCATAATACTTCTGACGACATTCTTCACTTCGTCCAACCAACTTTAATCCTATGGTCTACATCTTCTCCAATAGCCTTATTTTTTTAAATTATAGATCCTAGATATCAAAAAGCCTCAAACTATGGGACCTCCACGCCTTTGATCTCAATTGCATGATTCTTCCCTCATGATTCACAACCAAAGTTGCACACTAGATATTATGTTTTCGAAAACGACTAATTCTAAAACCCTTTATCTTTAAAGCCTTCCGCCGCCTATCTAATTTCCAACCTAAACCTTAACTAGTCTCATCAATTAAGACAATATCATCTGCAAATAGCATGCACCAAGGTACATTTTCTTGCAGATGTCTCGTCAACATATCCATGACCAAAACAAAGAGGTATGGACTTAAGGCCGATCTTTGATATAGTCCTATTGATACTGGGAATTCACTAGACATCCAGCCTACTGAGCGAACAATTGTTACAACCCTTTCATACATATCGTTAATGACATTGACATAACATTGAAACACTTTCCTCCTTCCAAGCACACACTTTCCTCCTTCCAAGCACCCACCAAATTAATTCTCTGGGGACCCTATTGTAGGCTTTTTCTAGATCAATAAAAACCATATGCAAACTCTTATGTTCCTCTCGATATTTTTCTATAATTTTCCTAAGCAAAAAGATGACCTTCATAGTAGACATACCCGACATAAATCCAAATTGATTATCCGAAACAGTGGTCAAACTCCTAAGTCTTTGTTCTAGGACCCTCTCCCAAAGTTTCATCTATAACTCATAATTCGAGCAATTCTGAATATCCCCCTTGTTCTTATAAATTGTGGTACAGTGTTGTGCCTCTACAAATCTGGCATTTTCTAGTTTATGAAATCCTATTAATGAGCTTAGTTAGTCATTGAATGCCAACTTCTTCCAGACAGTTCCATGCTTCAATTGGTATAACATCCAGTCCAACTGCCTTTCCTGCCTTCATTCTTTTCAAAGTTTCTCTTACTATTTTTGGCACCAACTCTGCATGGAACATGCGATATCTTCTTTCTTGTGAAATATATCCCTCCAAGTTTAACTCCCCTACATGTGTCCCATTAAGTAGGTTCCAAAAGTAGTCCCTCCATCTACTTAAAATAACTTTATCCTGCATTAAAACTCTTTCATCCTCATGCTTAACACACTTAACATGACTTAAATCCCTAGTCTTTTGTTATCTAGCTTTAGCTATCTTGAAGATATCATTTTTCCATTCCTTTGTACCCAACCTATTATACATATAATTATATGCTCTCTTTTTAACTTCCTCTATTGCTTTACTAGTCAACCTCTTAGCTTGCTTATAAAGCTCATACGACTCTGAGCATCTATCTCTTTGTCACTCCTTAAACATCTTTTCTTTTCCTTAATGGCTTGTTGCACATCATTGTTCCACCACTACGTTTCCTTATGTGGTGAGCTGTGGTGACTCAGAATAAAGGCAGGGGTGCAAATAGCCAACTGATTCAAAAATCAGTTGGTTTCCGCCAACATATCGCACTCTGTCTTCTCCAGCAAGATGCACCTTCGTCCTGCTTCCTCCGACCGGATCCGGTACCTGCAAAGAAGACAGTGAGATTGTGAGAGAGACACGAGAGATAGAAAAGAAAGGACGAACAGGAGAGGAGCAGGGCAATGCTCCATGTTCTTCGTCCTGGTGAGAGAAGCTGGGAGAGAACGGATGAGGGAAACAGGGCGGTGGAGCTCTGTCGCGAGATGGCGGCGTGGTGCGCTGGCCGATATGGTGGCTTGGCCAGTGTGTGGACAGTGGTGTTTGGCATTCTTTGGCTGAAACGAAGGAGTAGAGATAGGGTGAGGAGAAGGACAGGAGGTGTTCCCTGTCTCGTTGCGCGAGGACGTGGCGGCTGCTGGTGGTAATGGCGGGATGATTGCTCGATAGGAGGACCGACAGGGAACACCTCCTGTCCTTAT
Organism: Berberis vulgaris; assembly: GCA_963556465.1. Classification (NCBI taxonomy): domain Eukaryota; kingdom Viridiplantae; phylum Streptophyta; class Magnoliopsida; order Ranunculales; family Berberidaceae; genus Berberis; species Berberis vulgaris. The sequence goes on from OY747127.1 coordinate 23,225,998, forward strand.
CAGCGTAACTTTCTTTTTCTCAGTAAATATACAACTAGATAACCTTTGGATAGTATGCTTCGACTACAACTCTCTCTTGTCACTCAGAAATGAATCACTCAGAGATTGGTTAATTATCACTCAATTTATATGTGAGAAAGAGAATAAATTATGAAACACAAACATTTCACATATAATAATCATGAAAAACAGACTTCTAAAACAATGAAATGAATATGATCTCATGGATAAGAATATCAATTACTTTGAGAATATTGAATCACACACCATAATTCTTGTCTATTTAATCTCCACATCGATGAACCAGAAATTTACTTAAGATCAAGTAGGTTTTTATTAGGTTGTAACGAGGCTAAGATTTTGGCTAACAAGAATGGAAAAGGATACGAGAAAATTCTCTGAGAGTGGGTACACCCTTTAATACACACGTGGGGTTCTGAAGAATAAACCAATGTTGTACACCATTAATTTTTCTTTTTTCGAAATTTTTTTCGTTTTTTTTTTCGAAGCATCAAATTTTTTTTTATAAAATCAACAACACGCTTTCCCCTTCTGTACAATGAAACATTTCAGTCCCAAGGATTCATGGAATATTTAGTTTCAGCTCTTTTTTTTTATACGCCCATTCCAAAAATAATCAATCATACACATTCTTAGAGACATTGGGTAAGGATAAAAATAATATGGGATATTACTCCATAACTGGAGTAGGTAATGGAGATGGGGTTAGCAAAGAAAAAGTCTATTTAAAGGCTCAAAGGGCTGCAAAAGGATATTTATCATTAGGTAGACTAAAAGGCTAAAGAACGGTTCAAAGAAAAAAAAGGCCTATATCACTTCTTAAGCTCTAGTCGGTATTATGACATCTCAACTAAATAAATCAAGAAGTTCTAGTGTAATAATTCAATTTTAACGTCATTCTCAAAGCAATCAATAAGAGAAACAAGAATAATGAGATAATCAACGAGATAATGCAAATTCAAGAAAAGTCAGAGTTTATTTAATGACCCTCAAGAAAAATAGAATGTCTCGAAACTCACAAGGGTTAAGTCTCCACTATTATTCAAAGGCTTTCTTGTTAATATTTTACTGATTAACTTCAAATTATGCTAACTCAGCTTATAGTGCAGGAGTAGTCGAGTCGAAAAGTATCATGAAATATATTTAACTTAAAGATAATATCAAACCTTATGTTTTTCTATTGATAAATAAAAGTAACAAGTAAAAGCATGCATTCCTCAAATTTAAAGGCATACTTGAAAACACATCTTCTTCATTGGAAAAGAACTTAGATTTTGAATGCATTTTCAAATCGAAATTTTTTCACACAATCATAATTAACTATGTATTCAATGAAGATTGAGTAGAATACAATAGTCAATTGTGAAATACATTTCAGTTCAAAATTTTTGAAGAATGCAGAAAAACTCATAAACCTTACCCCCAAACCTAAACCAAATATTGTCCTCAATGTATAAAATGATGATCGTGACAAATGCAGGAAAAAGAAAAGATGAGAGTTAGAGTGATATTACCATGAGAAAGTTTTTACCAATTTCGACGAAATCGTCCACCAATGAAAGCTCAAAAACATAAGAATTGTTGACTCATCATGATAAATTGATAAAAACAATACAGGACACAAAAAAAATATACAGATGAAAAAAAATTACATGCATCAATTGTAAGTCAACATTGTTACGGAGCTAACGAGTATGAGTGGAATGCAACTAGAAATAACTCAAAAATCAATCCAGACTAACCATAATGACAAAACTGAAACTAGGTTGCCTCCTAGGAGCATTTGGTTTAACGTTGTCAGCCCGACATATATTCTTCCTCATAAATGATATACCATAAAATGATGAGGAAGAACATAGCGAACACTCCCCCAAACCTAGACACTCAGTCTACGTTGTTGACTAGATCATATAGCAACAACCGAAAAAGTTGAGGATTCGTCCAACATATAGTAGCACCCACATGCAACATAAAAGAAACTAACACATCCCTAAAATAACAAAGTCGCCATGCAAAATCATAGAGAAAATGCAAACGAACCTGCGATCGTAAAGAAGTCATAGGGATCAGGAGCAGAAAGTTGTCACCAACAGATATATCCAGCAAATGACTATTTCCTACTCCTAAAAAGGGACATCCTATGTTTGGTGTCAAATCAGAAGATTGAATGTGTTGCACAATAGGATGGTCAAAACTAAAATCATCCATTGAAAATAAGAGATCCACATAGGTAGCGTCACTCAATATTAAAGGGATGGAAATAGGCATGTCTATAGATATATCAGATGGTACAGGCTCATCATAACAAAATGACTCGCACAAATATGATGAGCTAGAAAGCTCAACAACACCCCCAAACCTGGAATCAACACTATCTATGGGATTTATTATCTCCAAATAATATTGAGAATCAAACTTCATATAGGAGTCATTAGGAAGGCATATGTCGAGTCGGTCATCATGAAAAGGTGGGGAAGGGAATGGGTCAGGAAGCAAAGTAGTTTCGATTACATTATCCTACAAAAATCATCTGACTCAGGTTCCAATGTGCTACCAGTTATGAATTGACCCTCTGGATTTTGAATAGAGTAACTAGGAACTCTTCCTAATTCTCTTTCAGATAATGCCTCAGTAATATGATTCACGACTATCTCAAGTCTATTGATGGCTTGAGATTGGTGTTGAATCACAGCTTTTGACTCTAACATAGTCTGAGAATCATGTTCAAGCAGTCGTTCCGTGCGCTGCATAAAACGGTTAATCGTTTCCTCTAAACTTGATGTGTTGGATGGAAGAGCTTCGTTAAATTGAGGCATAACATGATTAGGGTCTTGAGGAGCCTGAGAGAAAATATGTCCCATTTGGTGTGAGTTATGAGCCCATGAGAGATTTTGATTATTGGCAAAACCAGGGTTGTAATAGTTGGACTTTGAATTATAACCAGTCATCTATTAACATTAAAAGAATGAATTTGCTCAGCGAAATATTCATGATAATCATATTGCAAATCACAATCAGCTGTAGAATGACTAGGACTCGAACATTCAACACAACCCTCAAATGAAACATTAGTGAGAGGTAGGGGTTGAGTCAAATTCATAATTGCATCTAATTTTTTAGTCATCGTCATAAAAACTGTTTGGCGCTTCGAGTTAGAAGGGGAGAAGTAATCCTTGAAGTCTTTCTCCTTAGCCATTTCCTTGGTCTCAAGATTTTTTTAAAATTATTTTTTTATTATTTTTTATATGTTCACGCCTAACCACTATATGAAGATGACCTAATTCTTAAAATATAAAAAACAATTGAACCCTAAGTGACACCTAAATGATACACAAACAAACTAAATGGCAAACGGCCTTAGAGCGTTTCTTTACTAATGCAGGGTTGAAATTCAATTCAATTTTCGTAATCGTGGGAGAGGCTCGGTAATGTCCTATCAATCCGCCACTACAGAGGTGCTACTACTTCTTTTTTCACTCTATAGCTCAAAGTGAAATGCCAGTTCAAGAACTGTTCCCAAATGGAATATGTTCATTCACTCGACCACTTCAAGCTATCAAACGTCCAAAGATGGTCCCTATGATCGTCACACCTGTCCTAGATAATTATCTTGTTACAAATTTTAAATAGTGAAGGCCTAGGTTCCTAACCCTAAAATAGATGGTGATTAACCTATCCGCGGGAGAGGGCACGAAAGTTTCAACTCAATCATACTACTATTCAAATTTGAATGCAATACTATCTTGAACAAACTAAACACAAGTGATCACACAGAAACCGCGTGCGGATGCAGTGGGTAGAAGTTACCTCCAGCGTGAACCTCTTTTGGGTTACTTGCGACGCCAGGTAGAAGTCGACTTTTGAGAGTTTTCTCGCGAATTGCAATTATTCACTTTGTTCCCACTTAAGCTCCTATGTGTGTCATCGCCTACAAAATAATTGCAAGATTAATTCAAACTCATGCAAATAAATTAAATAAGAAAGTTACTCGTAACATTGTTCCTAAAAAGAAAATTAAACCTAATTTATAAACTAGCAAAAACAACCCTAGATTTTGACTGTACTGTTACAGTCCCCGACAACGGCGCCAAAAACTTGATGGAGATTTTATTAACCTAAATTAATAAGTTAATAAACCCTACTTGTAATACTGCAAGTGCACGATTGTCTAACTAGTAAATAGTGGCAAATACAGGTCGATCCCACAAGGATTGACGAGACAGTCAAATTCTGAGACTTATTTAAACTAATTTAGAGTTGGGGTTACAACAAATGTAAATTACTAGATTAAGAAAATGAAATTGAACACTTGAAGATTAAACTGATAAAATGATATGAGAGTGGACCGAGACATCGAATCCACCATAGGTTCTTTGAGATTCGTGTAATCCAAATTATTGTTTTCAAGAATCAACACGACTAATCTAAAGATTAATCTAAGTTCGCAATTGACTTCAGCAAAGACATAAACCCCTAGCATTGCATGTATTTTTATGGCACACACAATCAAAGGTTTATTTTAACTAATTCTAAACCCCTAGCATTTCATGTCTTCTTACGGCACACACAATCACAGATTCAAATTAATTTATTACACTACACCAAAAATACCCATCAGCAACGGTTTTGAACCGTGGGGGTAACCCATTGTCACGGCTTAGAGCCGTGGGCTGTAGAGGCGTCGCTAAATCCCCATTAACGGCTACAAACCGTGGCAAAACATATTAGCAACGGTTTTATACTTGAGGACGGTTGATGATTTAGCCACGGTTCTAAACCGTTGCAAAAATTTTAGCCATGGTTTTAAGCCGTGGCCAGGAATAGCCATGGCTTAAAACCGTTGCAAGTTATGGCCACGGTTCTAAGCCGTTGCAATATTTTTAGCCACGGTTTTAAGCTGTGGCCAGTACTAGCCACGGTTATAAGCCGTGGCAATTTTTTTTTTTTTTTTGTCACGGTGTTAAGCCAATGTAGTTCTACTGACAGTGATGCAATACATGCAATGAAGAGAAATTACAGACTGAAGAACTTGTAATTCTAATTCTGGATTGATGACAGTAAATGGAATGGATTGTATTCAATAAGAAAGCTAATTCGAGATAGCTAATCTCCTATAGAGCAAATGCTCAAGTGTACAATTTTCTTACAAATCAAATGAATCCCTTTTTCTCTCTTATGCTCTCTTATTTATAGTACTACATTTATTGACAACTAATCTAACAGAAATCCTTCCTAAACAACATTACATGTAACAACATAACACTCTGCAACATATAGCAACCTGCTCCCTTTAGTAACAACACTTGTGTTAGCAGCCTGCATTCCATTCATGCACAAAAGAGATGAGGGTGATAATATGAAACTGTGTTTAGTTAAATTACTTATATTATTTTATGATGTTTTACAGTTGTTATATATAAAAATGTTGCTTTAAAGCCAATTCTTCTATATATAATATGATGGAGTAATACATGCATTATACTGCATTGCAGCACAAACATTATGTATACTGAAATGCATGTAGGAATCTCGACGCATACTCGCGACATTGTATTAACCAAAAATTATGTATACTGAAATGTCACGTATAGTTGAAAACTACAACATTACAAGTACAAAATAACAAAAACATCACCATCCTACAACTCTGAGACAAACACATCTCTGTGGCTTCTTTTTCACTATAGCCAAAACAGAATTCCAAGTTAGTAGACTGTCCGAGTCGACACAGTGGCAACTCAGTCTCAACTTGATTATATTATTGTAGGTTTCATGAAGTCATCCTAGGCTGGCTGATCCATTAAATGGTTTCTTGATTATTCAATAACAACAATATTAATGGCATTGTTAATGTGGGTCTCCACAACACAACAACAAAAACACTAAAAGCACCCACCTGAGCTAAGATTGCCACCTACACCACCTGCTGCTAAGAACAGCCCCTACAGACCATAAACAAAAACAGATTAAAATATAACCATGATAAAAAAAAAATTTTACATGCATTGTAAGAATTATAATATTTATTTCATGCTTTTAATGGAACCTGAGATCTTGCTAACATAAGTACAGTGATGATGGCTCGATTGCTAACATAAGTCAGTCACATTATTCAACCAAGCATGTTCAGTGTTTATGAAGTAACTCATTTAAACGATACAAATCATAATTTGATATCTTGAATTGTAATTCGTATTTTCTGACATCATGTTTATCCTTCAGTCCTTAAATTGCATTCGTTAGTTGTTTACAAACAATAAAAAGAAGCATGTTTCATGTTCTATCTTTTGTTCTATCTTCAGAAAACTTATTATTTAAAAATCCGATGGATGAAATTAACCCCTCAAGCAAAGCACAGACTTCATTTTCTGAATAATAAGTTTTAACCTTTTAGCTACCAGCACTATTTAATAATAAATTCAAAGAGAATAACATTATTAAGATGTTCATGATACTAGTACAATAAGTCCATAATCTACAGGTACCTTTCCACAGAGTGGACATGTTTCACTCCTTTCCATCCACTCGTAGATACAACCAAGGTGAAAGTGATGAGAACATTGTGTAATGATCTTAGGATTTTCAGGAGTATATTCTACACAGAGAAATACAAACAGATAAAAGATAAGATAAATGCAATATTCCTTAACAGTGGCCAATCCAAATAAATCCTATAAAAGTTTTGACTGCAAGTGAGCATCTAAACCCCCTTCCAATTTAGCAATGCTCTTTAAGACACCAGCAACATCCACAGTAAGATGAAAAAGTAAATTACCATCAAGAAATGTGGGACAGACATCCTCATCTTCAGAAGGTAGCACAAATGCTAATCCATGGGATACTTTTGTTGCTAAAGATTTCTCTGACTCTGGATGACCAGCTTTACAATCTTCTTCCATATCAGCTTCATTCCATATCTTCCCAGCAGTCGATGGTTCCACGCTAGAACCACTACCACTTCTTCTAAGTAGTTGCGACTCCTCTTGAAAATTTCCTGTAGATTTCTCCCGTCTGAAGACCAATCCAGCCCGCTGCAAGCGTGAAAACCTCTGTTCAACATCATATGGCATTGGTCTGGGGACTGATAAGTATGTGTCAGCTAATGAGCTGTCAGGCAATGCTGTGTCCAGTTCTGTTGTCGCTGAAGAATTGGGCCCTTGGATTGGTGATGCAACTGAACGACCTTCCAGCCTATGAAACATCGCACTATGCTGCACAGAAAGTTAAGGTGAAACAAAGAAGACATTAATTTATAACATTAAAAATAAAACGAAAAGCATAGGGAAGAATAGTTACTAAACAACCTTCCCACACTAATTACTAACAAATCATTTTTTGGAGACATTCTTCACATAATAATCACGGCTAGGAAGCAAAGACTCCATACGTGTCGTGGGGTTGGTCGTGGGGTTGGCATGTTTCGGACACTTACCAGACTCTTCTCACTCCTCGAACAACTCTAAACTATTTTTGTATTGTATTGGTGATTGGAAGGATTAAGAAAATAAAGAACTGATTAAGGCCCATCCTACATAATCTCTTGGGTCCATGAATGCAATTAACAAAATATAGAAAATGAAACATGTTTTTTGTATTGTTTGTAAACAACTAACGAATGCAATTTAAGGACTGAATACAAATGGATCAATAAACCTTATTATCACACTTACCCTTTGAATATCAAATATAAAGCTAAAACAAAAATATGGAATGTGAGGGACTTACAACTCTTGCAGTCGCTTAAGTTTAGATATTGAAAATGGAATATCCCAGTAAAGGGAATTTTCAGACAAATCCCTGAATGAAGGGCAAAAACATAAGAAACCCACACTTGCAAAACAATAAATAGCTTTACAAATAGTTGCAGATGAGTTACAAAAAACAAAGGAAATAGAAATTACAGAGTTTCTAGAGTAACACAGTCGCCTATTTCATCTGGGATCTGCCCTGTTAAGTGATTCCCTTTCAAGTCACTGCACATCCATAAAATCAAAGCTCACCATGAACACTCACATTGAAGAAAGAGTTACCAACTGATAACAATAAAGACTGTTTATAGCACAACTTAGTCATATAAATTGTTCAGTATAGTCTGGATCTCTCTGTTTTATATGACTACAGTAAAACAGAGATTCATATACAATTATGTAACAAAACTGATTCTATATTAGTCATATCTTTGTAGATCAATATTGTTGCAAATTACAAACTTTCCATACAAATAGTTGTAGCGATTTTAAAGTGATATATTTTGAAAGGGGTATAGTTAATGATCTAAGCATGGAGTGTCACTCCAATGTGTGTCCAGGTGCTGGAGTTGTCCAATATGTGTCTGACATTGGATTCTTCTGAAATTTAAGTGTATTTGCTATAGTATCCTCTAACAAAAGTGCAGGTTAAACTCTTCTTACCTCCAGACGAATTTCTGGCTGCTGCCTCAAAACCGAAAAAAATAAACCCTGCGAAATGCATGAATAACATATGTCAAACTGACAAGTCACAACACATCTGAACTGTATACACAGTACATGCAAACTTGTGAATGTTAGGGACTTAATGGACATGCTCTCTATAGAATAAAGAGTCACTGCAATATGCATTCCGGGTATACACAGAAATGAATGGAAAGAGAATATTAGCCAAACAATTCAACTTCAATTTGATAGAAACAAGGCAAAAATAACTATGAGCAAAGGCTATTGACTTATCAAATGCAATAGCAGGAGGTATACTAACAGATGGTGTCGGCTTTGAACTATTAGCTGCTGTCTCATAGATGAGATGTCGAAGGCATTCTTCTGCATTATCATTCAGCAATGCATCATTAGCTGAACGGTTTTCTCCTGAGATGTTTCCAAGAGCATGTAGTGTAGCCTGCTTTAAGAATAAAATACAACAAAATTTGAGAAGTAGAATGTGGTAAAGTAGCATATAACTATAGTACTTTAACCAAACAAAAAAACAAGGTTAAAGGCCCATAATAAACAACTGTTAACTCACAAAGCAATAGTAAATAGTTTGGGGAACATAATAGCATATACTATAATAGCATATACTAAAATAGTCAGTGCATTGGAACAAAGAAGCTTAAGACAGAGATAGCTGAAAGAAATAATGTGCAAGCTAAACAAGCAAGTACCTCTGGTGTAACATCTATGTCAAGATCAGTGGGATCGAAAATGAAAAAATCGTCTATTGAGTTCAAGAAGTCTAGAACTCCATCCAATGAGCGATTGTGGGTTACTTGAAATCTACGCAGCAGTACCTGGCAGTCAATTAAGAGAAGCAGTTAGCTTAACGATGTTCACGCCATACTGACGTTCATCTAATATTCAAATGGAAATAGTAAAGTAGCAGTTAGCTCACAAAACAACATCATCTAGTTTATTTAATAGAACTAAATCTAATCATTCAACAATGTTCATAGATACACAAAGTTCATAGATAAAGACCAATTATCAAGATTCCCAATCTTTCAGATATTGACTTAAACATCAATGACAGATATGCCCAAAAAGAACAACATCTCATATTTACTAGCGCTAAAAGACAACCATTCAACTGAGATGAAACTAATACCTGTCCTTAAGACTGGAGCATGGTTCCATCATTTCTAGCTTAGCAACAAAATAGAGAAGAATAACATGACAAGCAGCAATATCCTGATCCTCAGTAGTCGGGTTCCACCAAAGATCGAGAAGAATAACATGACAAGCAGCAATCATGTTCAGACAAAGGTTTCCAGCTTTCAACGACATCAGCATTACACAAACCTGCATTACATCATATCAAATACACACCATCAGAGGCACACTTGAGAAACTGACCATGAACATAAAGAACAATAACAAAGAAGCAACAAAATGACCAAGTCCAGACATTCTGAGAACTTTGTACACTACAAAGAGTCTGAGTCAAACCTCAGGATCGGTGTTTAACTCTTTCACAGCCTTGTCTCTAGAAGACAGGGTCATTGTCCTGTCAAATCTCCTATATGGAATACATGCGTGGATTAGGTAAGTCTCAACCAAATCCAACATGCCAGTCCACTGTGAGAAGACAATAGCCTTGACAGGTCTATTCTTCACAGTCAGACCGGATGACTACTGAAGAATCACAAACTCCATTGCTTGCTTCATATTCAAGTTTCAAAGTAGATGAATTCTTTGGTTTACAATGTTTTTTCAGTATCTCCAGAGCAGCTCTGATTTTGGAAGAGCAATACATATTCTGCATAACCAATGATTTATCTGCAAATTCAGATGAACTTGTAAACCAAAGATGTTAACATTGTATTTGAACAGAAAGAGAGCAAATAATACGTTGGCAATTCATACTCAAAAATATATTACACAGATGCATGCAGGTTACAAATGCACTGCAAGATGCTAAAAATTATGCTTTAATGACAAGAAGGTCCTCCTTGTCTATCTTGCAACTCTTGCTTCAGAGTGTTACTACCATATACACACACAAATGCATGTTTATGCATATAAACATGCATTTGTGTCGAACTATGTACTCAATATACCATTACTCGGTTTCCATAGTAATATAAACAATCATACCTTGATCCCAGCTGAAAATTGAGCTTTCCATCCATCACAACACTATGAATCACCAAAACAAACAACCAAAGATAATTAATAATTAAAAGTTAAAACAAACATCGGCTCAAATTGCATCCATTAAATAGAGCAATCTTTACCTCTGATGATAACCAAGAATGAGAAGGACTATCAGCAAAGATCCATTGGTGTTTTCCAGTAACTATCAATCATCAAGTTCCACATGATTTTTACACCATACGAAGAAATCACCAACGTCCAAATCCCCCATCATGTCTCCTTTTGGATCACTCTTGTAAAGTTTCACCTCAGTCCTATATTTGAAGCATAAGGAAAGTCTGATCTCTGTTGCAGGGTTCAATGATCCATGACAATCGCAAGAGAATCGATAGATAGGATCTACAACCTCTATTGCTATCGCAATGACATTCTTATGCCAATCACAAACTTTGTAAGTTCTTGACACTGAAGGAACAAGATTGCTTGGAGAAGGAAACCTCACAACACCTTGAGAAGATGGTGGTAATGGAGATGGAGGTAATGGATTTTCTGGTTGCCTTGTCGATTGTGCACGGGATGAAGGTGTATCTTCAGTTCTTTGTGTCCCTCCTTGTGTTCCCTCACTTGTTGATGGTCTCACATAAGTTCCATTTTCAAGTCTCTCTCGTATCCATCTAACATTTTCTTCCAATCTATCATATTTTTCGCTAAATTTTTTTACTTCCAATGTTTTATCCAAAAGCAATGAACGAGCGGGAAGTGCAGCATCATACTTCCTTTTAGAGACGGTGGTTCCAACACAACGAGTACGTCCCCTTTCTTCTTGGCCAAACACTTGGCTTAGAGGATCATTATCAATAGTGAGGTCAGTGGTACCCTGGGTTGAAGATTCTTGCAAGGCGGTTTTTTTTGCTTTAACTTGTTCCTTCAAAAGAATGAAAAAATAAAATAAATCAGGACACAAATAATATTCAAACAACTACAAAGTAAATTAAGAATTGTGTATAAAAGACATCATTGGGCACATACCATATATAGTTCATCACCATTCGTGGGTTTTCCATCCTTTCCCGTGTGACAAGCAATCCATATGTCAGTGCGTGTGACTGGTTCCCCATCAGGGTTCTTCTCAACCTATATACTTGAAAGATTAGTCTCGGCCTATATAGTTAAATGGTTATTATTGTACTAGTAGCTAGAAACTCAATTACCATTTCATACTCTACTTCTGTAGCACTCTTTTGGCCACCCCCCCCCCCCCCCCCCCATACATACTTTGAAGCCTTTTTGTTTTTTGCATTTTGGGCTCTAATTGCCTTCGCTTCAGGGGTGCTCTCATAGCGAACAAACTCCTTCCAATCCTCCTCTCTTACACCATTTGGAACATGCTTCTCTTGTTCCTCAATGGTAGGATACTTATCCAAATAATTCTTCCTAAGATCTGCCTTGAACCTTCTATAATATTCAGGCATTTTCAAATGCACACTCCTTTTCACATAATTTGGAATGTCGTATTTACGCTGCAAATAAGCCATTGAGATATAAGTTGACAATAAAATAAGACATTATGAAAATCAATGATGTAAAATCTCACCTTGAGGCCATTCCACACATCCTCTTTGTAGTTGTCAGTAACATGGTGCCATCCCTTGAATTTGATGGGCACAAGGGTTTCAACAAGCTTTCCAATGTTTTTATTGAAATTTCTAGCACCAGGTCCAACTGCTAAACCATGGACATTGAACTGTATGGTCTTTTTAACTTCATTGTCATCATTTGTAGATGTAGTGACATCATTGGTGGAGAGATTGCCGCGAGTACTACCCATTTCTAAAGGAATTGTTGACATTTCTACACACAAAAAAATTAAAAGATTAACTTTAGTCAAACACTCATGAAAATTAAAAGATTGAGAGTGACACTTTTACGAGGATAACCTCCATAGGAACCATACCATGAGGAGGCTATCTTCCCCTTAATCATCTCCCTTTGAGGCCCATGAATTTCTTGAAAAAAAAGATACTAAGGATGTAATAAAATGAATCTATTTTAGTTTTAGGGGGCAAACCAATAAAATGATGAATGTAATATTGTACTATACTCTGGAAATCTTATTAAAGTTGTTCTTAAGACATTATAAGTTGCATTTTATAAAAGCATTTAAAAATAATGGGAAAAAAAATATATGTTTCTATTATTGTTTGCCTGAAGTAAAGTCTACTAGGACTTGACTATTGAACGGGAGGCACCAATCACTAAATGATGAAAAATCCACATACAAAGAAAAAAAACCCTCATTGATTTGGACTCTGAATTAGATACAGTAATAAAATCTCTTTGTTAAAACGGAAATAACTCTCATCCTATAGATTGTCCATTTATATTTGTAGCTGAGAACCTGACTAATAACATGAATTCTTTCCTTTCCAAATTCAATGGTTAGACCATGCATCACTTCTAGCTGAAGAGACTCATAATCTTACTAAACTTCACTAGTTGCCAACTAATGCTGGAGTTATTACATTGAGTGTAGGAATCTGCACTCTGCATGTTTTATCTTTTAGGAGATCTTTTGAGCAAATAAAGATAATAGTTTAAGCTTTCCAGCTTAAAAACCTCTCGGTCAAAATGCATTAAAAGTAAGCAAGCAACTAGATGGAAAGCATAAGAAAATGAAAAACAAAAAACATTGAGAGTTCAAAGAAAATACTGAAACTAAAAGTAAGCACGCAACTAGATGGAAAGCATAAGAAAATGAAAAAACAAAAAACATTGAGAGTTCAAAGAAAATACCGAAACTGAAACCATATGTAGCCATCAATGCTTTGTTTACTATGATAATTCCAACGGAGAAAGCATAAGAAAATGAAAAACAAAAAACATTGATATTTCACAGAAAATACCAAAACTGAAACCATATGTAGCCATCAATGCTTTGTTTACTATGATAATTCCAACAGAGCTAACAATATTGAACATCCATGAGGCTGCATCTAATGTTGCTTTCCTGTCAGCCTTGCTTGTAGTTGTTCTTAATAATAAAAATCGAAAAATCAAACTACATAGCACATGGAAAGCATAAAAAAGCTTTAGGGTCCTATGCAAAGAATCAGGGAATCAATAATCTTCTGTGGTTACACAGACTTGGGGTATTTCCCTTTGCACTTATAATGGCATTACATGCTAATGAAGAATAATATTCATTAGTAATACCACCCACATGAAAGATCCTTTCAGAAAACCAATTGATTCATCCAATCTAATACATGGGCTGACACACTCTGACTTTATCCTGGAACAAGGTGACCTGCTTTTCGGATATAATTAGAGAATAACTCGAAACTTTGTTCTTTCTTTGAGATTTGCTTAAGGTGCACAGTCACACATAATAGCCATTGTCAACCATCATAGTAGGTTTACTGTTTTAAACTAATTTATAAATTAGCAATGACTTACTTCTACTCTTAATCTATATTCCTGAGATGCTAACATGTAACCAGATATGAACCAAATATGTTATTACCTCCATCAGATCCAAACACCATAGCAAACTCAAACTCACTGATAGGGGCATAATTATGCTATTTTTAGTACCATATTTCTATATGTATTATTAGCTATTATTTGTTAATTATGGTACTAATTGCTATTTTCATGTTTGTGTAGGTTTCCAATTACAATACTTTAAAATAGAAGCAAATTGGCAATTTAGGAATACTAATTGCACAAGGACTTCACACAAGCAAGGAAACCACACCAACAAGGAAACCACAGAAAGAAGAAAACAAGAATAAAAAGGGGACATACCTGGCTTTGAGAGGGGAACCACCCATCGAGCAATAGCATTCATCCATCGCCTCCATCATCTCCTTTTTCCTCCCTGATCATCCTCGCACAAACCCTAGCCGCCGTCCTCACCCATCATCAACCATCTTCACCGCCCTCATCTACAGCCGCAGACCACCACGTAGGACCCCGTTCATCACCTCCTCCTTACAACCACAGTCGCTTCATCCCTCATCGCCGTCACCATCAGAACCTCCTCACACCACATCCTCGTCTCAATCCTCTCTCTCTGTCCCTGATTGTCGCCGAACCCAACACCGTCATCCCCTCACTCGCATCTTCTTCTCACTGGAGAAAGGAGCTGAAGCAGAAATCGAAAGGAAGAGAAGAAGCAGAGTGTGAAGACGAAGGAACAGAGAGGTGAAGCAAATCGCGAAGAAGCAATTCGCGTGTTGGTGAAGGGATTTCGCGCTATTCGCACCCACTTCTGCTCAATACCACCACGAAACAGTGTTTTGTTTTCATCTCTAAACATCTATTTCTCTTAATTTTAGTTTGATTATTGATTATGGATTACTGTTTAAACATAATTAATATGTCTAACTAAACTCCTCTTAGTTAGGGGTGGATTCGAAGCCCCGAACATGTGCTTTATAAATTAATTGAATTTAATCTTCCTTGCTATTAATGATTGTGTTTTGCTTAACTGCTTTATAGAGAACTTTTCCTTTTATGTTTGTTAAGGTGGCCAACTTAGTAAGCATGCTAGGATTTGGGGCTAGAGTATAGGAGAATTTCACCTAATTGTTATGATTCTGTACTCACAAGTAGTAAATACCAAGGAACGTTGGTAAGGTTAAGTCAAAACCTAGGCAAGAACAAGATGCTGATCATACTTGTGATTGCCTAGTCAGTGTTCATATTTTTCACAAAACTTAATGATCTTAGATTGCTATTTAACTTGCGATTCCTGTTTAGATAGCATGATAAGAATAGTTTGAAAGCGACGCTTAGTTTAATTCAACAAAC
Organism: Berberis vulgaris; assembly: GCA_963556465.1. Taxonomy (NCBI): domain Eukaryota; kingdom Viridiplantae; phylum Streptophyta; class Magnoliopsida; order Ranunculales; family Berberidaceae; genus Berberis; species Berberis vulgaris. Next base: position 23,241,402 of record OY747127.1, read on the forward strand.
TTGGGAAAATAATAAGATTAATGCAGTGTGATCACGGTTAGTCTTGAGCATTGTCTCTCACGAGTTAGCAAGTGATTATTGAAGATTAATTTATAAGCATATGTTTGGTGTTTGGAGATAAAACCCTTAGCTAATTTCTCATCTTTGCCATCTCTTTAGTTTATTATCTTTACATTAATTTTCGTAGTTATTTTCATAATTTAATTTAGAAAATCCAATCCCCTTTTATTTAATTAGATTGTTAGTAGTCTTTTAATTATTATTAGTGTAATTAACAAGCCCTCTAATCCCCGGTCTAGAACGATCCCTACTTATTCTATACTACAAATTACAAAGCAGGGTATTAAGTTGTGTGCTATTAAAATAGCGCATCACTCACTCTTCATCTAATAGGGGATCATTTACCTGACGACACTGCACATTACAGCCACTATGATTATAATACAAGTGAACAGGGAACACAAATATTTCCTGGTTTCAAATTATATCAGGAATTTCATACAAAAATTAAAGATTCAAAAAATTAAATTATATCAGGAATTTATCAGGCATACGGTTTTGAGCCCTAGAGATTCAAACCCTAATTTCAAAAAACCTCTAAATAAAACCTACAGATTCAAAAAACAATTCAGGAACCCTAGAGATTCAAAACCTCTAAATAAAAAAACTCTAGATTCAGGAACCCTAATTTCATAAAAAAGAAAGCAGAGAGAGAGAGAGTACCTGTACGAGAGAATGGTTTGGAGGTTGCAGTCGCTGATCGATTTTGCAAATGGTTTGGAGGTTGAAGACGCCGAGTAAGGAGGGAAGACTAGGGAAGGAGGGGAGGAGGGAAGTCGAGGGAGGGAGCAGGGAAGTCGAGTGGAGTGAGCAGGCGAGTGGAATAGAGTCGAGGGAGGGAGCAGGGAAGGAGGAGCTTCGAGTGGAGTGGAGGGGAGCAGAGAGGGTCGATGTCGAGTGGAGTCGAGTGGAGGGAAGGTGGAAGTCGAGTGGAGGGAAGGTGGAAGTCGAGCGCCAAAATAGCCCGCCCAAATTTTTTTCAGCTTTTTAGTGTAGCCACGGTTTTGAGCCGTTGCTACTAATAGCCACGGTTTTGAACCGTGGCCAATTTTTTTTTTTGCAACAGTTTTAGGCCGTTGGTCATTATAGCCACGGTTTTTAGCCGTGGAAAATACACCAACGGTTTTGAGCCGTGGCAATTGTTTTAGCCACGGGTTTAGGGCGTTACTAATTATAGCCACGGTTTTTTGCCGTGGCCAATAAACCAACGATTTTCAGCCGTGGCCAGGTTTTTTTTACCCACGGTTTTAAGCCGTTGGTCATTATAGCTACGATTTTTGGCCGTGGCAAATAAACCAACGGTTTAGAACCGTGGCCATCTCGGCGTAGCTAAACTGGCCTTTTGGTGTAGTGTTAAAGCAGGCTTTGAATATCAACAAAGGGTACTTCTACCTACCGATTAGTCTAGATAATTATTTCGGATATAATCGGTGAAAGCAAATTATTGAAATTTAGAAATCAACTTGTTTAACATTCAAACATATAGAAAATAATAAACTTGGATACGACAAACTCTAGGAAACCATGTGGTTTCATCTTCGCCTTGGCGTGGAGTCTAAAAGATCATGGTGGATGATGTCACAACATTGATGCAGGTGGAATCCATCTCAACACGAGCACACATCCCGAGAAAAAGTTGCTAGTGGTGGACTGTGGTGGCTCAGAATAAAGGTGGGGTGCAAATAGCCAACTAATTCAAAAATCAGTTGGTTCCTGCCATCATATCATGCTCTGTCTTCTCCAGTGAGACACGCCTGCGTCCTGCTTTCTCGCGAGCTTCTACTTCCTTCGATCGGATCCGGTACCTGGAAAAAAGACAGTGAGATGGTGAGAGGGACGCGAGAGAGAGAAAAGAAAGGACGAATGGGAGAGGAGCAAGGCAGTTCTCCCTGTTCTTCGTCCTGGCGAGAAAAGCTGGGAGAGAACGGAGGAGGGAAACAGGGCGGTGGAGCTCTGTTGCGAGGTTGTGGCGTGGTGCGCTGGCCGTTGATGGTGGCTTGGCCGGTGTGTGGACGGTGGTGTTTGGCGTTCTTTGGCTGAAACGAAAGAGCAGAGAGAGGGAGAGGAGAAGGACGGGAAGGACATGAGGTGTTCCCTATTTTGTTGCGCGAGGACGTGGCGGCTGCTGGTGGTGCTCGGTGGTAGTGATGAAGGTGGCGAGGTGAAAACTGGTGGTAGAGGAAGAGGAGGCGATGATGATGGCGGGATGATGGCGCTGTCGGTCCCCTATCGAGCGAGGATCGCCGGCAGGGTGGATCTCGCGTGGTGGCTGGAAAAAGGGAGAGAAAAGAAGGTAACGTAGGAAAAGAGAGCCCCCTAAGAGAAGGGAGTAAGAAAACCTAAATAGGGTTATCCTCTTTCTTTGTTAGGTTGGGCTTGGGTTTCTAGGTTAACTTTTGGGCTTGGGTTTCTAGGTCAGCTTTTGGGCTTGGGTTTCTAGGTCAACTTTTGGGCTTGGACTTAGGTTAAATTAGGTGGACCTATATTTGTTGGGGTTAGGTTTAGACATGTGACCAGCTACTTTGTAGTGCCACTAGAAACAACCAATTGATCATTTCTCAAATTGTCGCCTTAACGCAATTTCATCGTTGACGCTCAAATTCCTACAAAGACATAAAAACTAAATAATCAGAATAAAATATAATAATCGAAACACTAACATATATAAATTAAGGGATATAATATGTATTAATTACGTGAATATCAATTTGCACAAGTAACGCATGTGAGCCACGGACCACCGTTGTTGTGGCTGATGACACTCCGATGCTAAAGTCAGACAAGGATCTGAGGAAGGTGTAATGTTGTAAACAAAGAATTTGTAGTGTACCTTAGCTTACCAACCTCATGTCTTATTTATAGTACAGGAGTCCTGGTTCTACCAGGCCATTGAAGGTGTAGTTTAGGAAGGAGATTTTTCTCTAATCAGGAGTCGTGCTGCAGAAGGGAAGTTCCCTGTTAGCTTCATGCTCCTACATACGCGGGACATAGTTCCCTATCGGAGGGTAATCTGTAAGAAATTTTTTTTTGTGTGCTATGTACTCTAGTATTTGCTTCCTATTCTTTCTATCAATGGCAGATAATGTGGAATTTTCTTCTAAGGATCTATTGTCTTTCACTTGCCTCAAGCTCTTCGACGGCAGCATGGTTGATGAAACCGAGTTATTCAGGCTTCAGAGTTTATACCGTATCCCGAGAGATTTGGAAATCGTTCTTGCGTTCGGAGATTTAGCTCCCACTACACCCCTCAGGGGTACATAAATTTGCACCGATGTATGTTTGAGTCAGGGCTCCGATTTCCAGTGCCAGATGACGTCTGGCGTTTCTTGCTTTTCGCATGCCTCCCGCTCATATTTAATTCGAAACTCTTCAGCAAAAATCGACTCTAAATTTGAAGCTTGATTTTTAATTCGATTAATTAGACGCTAAATTTTGTTTACAACCTCGATCCCTGTGGATTTGATTCGTATTTGCTCCGTCTAATAGTGAGACAATCATGCACTTGCGGTAGTTAAAACTAGGTTTAATTAGCCTATTTATTTAGATTTGTTAAATCTACATTAGATGGGTCCATAAGGTCAATGTGACGTAGCAATCAGGGTTCAAAATGGTTGTTGACAAGATTAGAATCAATAATTAACAATAACTGCTTCTTTCTCTTAACATTGGATTCCTCCAATGCTTTAAACAAAAAATTTAATAATTGTGTTTTTTTTAAAGAAGAGATAATATAGTCACATATTTAAATGTACATTATGGAATGTATTCAATTATTTTCTTTATGAATGGCCTTCCACAATTGTAGTTATCATGTTGCTTATGACGACATTGATTTGCAAACAAAGTATTTCCTTTAGTAGGAGCCGCGTGGGGAATGGGGTTGTGGATAATCTTTTGATTTGATTTCAAATATCTTCACCTAAACACATTAGAGAATGGTGTTGCAACTCTAAAAATGTTGTATACAAATAGTTCTCTATCACCGTGTTTAGTTGAGTCACTTGAAAGAGAAGTGAAAGGTTAGTTACAATGTTAGCTTACAAGAGAGTCCATATCAACTTGGGATAGCCTGGTTGGACAAAATGTAAGCTACAAGTTGATTTTTTTTTCATTTAATTTTTTGAAAACAAGTTTTAGCTTGACATCAAGTTGCTACTAATTAAAAAATGTGCATATATAAAGGCTTTGTAATAGATGTATAAAAAATGAAAACCTAATAAAAGTTAGTGATATTAGTTTCTCATTTTAATATCATATCTTGAGATTGAATTCAACGGGCAATATCATTTGTGTTATGTCCATCATATAATCAGCTCTTGGAATTAATTTTGGTAATTAAACTTCAACAAAGTTTTACACATTAGCAGCACCAACCTCTAATCGATTGAACTCATGGGCTATGTTTATTTTATCAGAATCCAGTTCAAGACTTGGGTAAATGATATTATTTTTCTTATTCTCTTTTCCATTTGACGTCGTTGGATGTAAGTAGTTCCTAACTCATTTTGTTTTCGAGTTATATCATATTCGTTATATCATTGCAAACGATTTGATTGCTCATTAACTCATGAATAGTTCTATAGCTGCACAATTCATTATGTGTGTTTGTGTGTGTGAATTCATTAAGATTGTGATTATTTTGAATTGATTTATTTGATTATTTATATGCGACACATGCATGTAATGCATATTGACCCATATTGCAGTAACAAGAAATGAAGAATTTAGTCAATAAATAAATGATGCAGTCATTTTCTGCTCCCTGCTTTGACCTAGTCTTGCTGATCTGCACAAGTAACGCACGTGAGCCACGGACCACCGTTGTGGTGGCGTATGACACTCCGATGCTAAAGTCAGACAGGGATCTGAGGAAGGTGTAATGTTGTAAACAGGGAATTGGTAGCGTACCTTAGCTTACCAACCTCATGTCTTATTTATAGTACATGAGTCCTAGTTCTACCAGGCCATCGAAGGCGAAGTTTAGGAAGGAGATTCTTCTCTAATTAGGAGTCGTGCTGCAGAAGGTAAGTTCCTTGTTAGCTCCATGCTCCTAGATACGCGAGAGATAGTTCCCTATCTGAGGGTAATCCGTAAGAGAAATATTTCTTGTGTGCTATGTACTCTAGTATTTGCTTCCTAGTATAAAGCGAAGAGTTGTTGTAATTGCCTGTCCGAAGCTGATCCTCGAGATACTTGCCTTAATAGGGCTTACGGGTATTGAGGATAGTTGTGAGATGTGTGGGCTTAGCAAGCTGTAAGACTTTAGGTTCGTTTGGCGGACTGCATTGAGCGTGTTTAGAACCGCTTGGGCCGAATCAGTGTTGGGCTGACGCTGGGGCCTATAATTCCTCGAAATCATCATGACGCTGGGGCCTATAATACTTCGAGGGTAGCCTGGTTGATGAAACCGAGTTAATCAAGCTTCAGAGTTTATACCGTATCTTGAGAGATTTGGAAATCGTTCCCGCGTTCTGAGATTTGGCTCCCACTAAACCCCGCATGCCTCCAACTCAAATGGTCCCAAACGGGTTCAAGATTCTGCTTGCGATTCTTCTGAGGGCACATGATGCTGGTCTTCATTTGACCATGACGGTGATTCATCACTTGACCGCCGCTCGGTTGGACCCTAGGGGTCTCTACATATTGAACTACCCTACTTGCTTGCATTTCGAGGCAGATAGAGTCGAGCCTTGGGAGAAGCATTGGTTCTTGACTTCGGTGGATTCTTCATACTTCAATCTTGGGAGTCGTAGAGTTCCCGATACTTCCAGTTTGATATCCGTGAGTTTTTTTGTGGTTGGCTCATATATTTTTGTATTCCAGATGCGACGTTGGTTTTGATATCACTCCTTTGTTTCAGGGAAGTTTGATGTTTCGTCTCTTACTAGGGATGAGAGGCGGATAAAGAGGGAATTCCTCAAGCTTCCTTTGACGTTCGTTGAGGAGGTCTTAATGCCAGGTAACGTCGTCTGCAGTGGGTTGTTTTGGTGTTCTCAAGGTGCCCATGCCGTGTCGGGTTCACCGGTTGAAGGGGTTGTTATTCGTCGTTCGAGGAAGAGAAGTCAGGCCATGCCTAGCCCGACTAGGGTTGCCGAATTGGAGGTGAACGTGCCTCCTGTTGTTGTCCTAGGGAGGAAGCAACCCTCTGATCGTGCAGCTTCTCCCCTTGGGCTGTCACACTCTGCACAGGCGGCGACCTTGGGGGGTTGTCGCACACCTCTTGATACTGCCACTCCCGTCGTTGACTTAGAGGGGGAAGAGATTGGACCACGAGTTGATGCTTCGTGTCACTATGGTCTCGAGATGGTCGTTCATTCCCCTTAGCCATACAATCCTATCGCCTTGCATCCCGAAGCCTGCGGGTGAGTTCTTGTTTTGGAAAAAGCCTTTGCGGACATGTAGATGTCGTATTCAGATGCCCTCTACCAGGTGGACTCCTTGACCGGTCAGCTACAAATTTTTGGTACTGCCACAAATTTAGGGGTCGTAATGGTCGTGACTTTTGCCACTGAAGCGGAGTTTGCAGGCGTAAGATCTCAATTGAGGGCGGCCAAATCTGATTTGGCGTCGACCCGTGATGAACTGGGGCAGACTAGGGTTGAACTGGAGCGCATGGATGTGGTCGTGGACAGATGGTCGTCCAACCTGGAGGCCCAAGAAATCAAAAGAAGGCGGGTGGAGACAGAATGGGTCGTCGAGTGATGGCAGCTGGAGTCTGCAGTTGACGAGGGCATCCGCTGTGTTCGTGAGGCGGAGCGATTGTTGTCGGAGGAGTGTTTGCATTATGCTATTTTGCTAGGTGCGATCAATTTTGACATGTCAGGAAGGAGGTCGTTAATCTAGTCAGAGTTCATTCGGGGCAGGTTGGAGCTTCTTGACATAGGAGGGCATCTTGGTGTCATCCTTGATTTTTCCTGCTATAGAAGGGATGCTTTCAAATCAATTTCTCGAGGGAAGGGTTCTGGCTCCGCGGGACTAGATGTAAAGGAGGTTGCCTCTCCTTAACATAGTTGTAACATTCTTCTCAGGATAGAAAAACAATTTTTACCTTTTCAATGAAAGTATTGTTTTGTCCTGTAATGTCGAGTTTTCTTTAGTTATCGTAGAATTTGGCCTACTGGGTAGAGCGCCCATTTTTTGTCAGTCAAAGTGTATTGGCTGCCTTTGGCTACTATTGTCTATCGATGAGCCATTGTTGCCTAAGCGTGCCGACTGTGTTGAGGTACCCTAAAGACTGTTATCTTTCGGGGAGCGCTGATCATTTGAAGAGTCGTCATCATCAATGGACGAGCATTGATTATACTCTTGTTCCCTCAGTCGTTATGGTCCGCACACGGCGAGCTAGGCGCTGGGTGCCAGAAGCCATTGTCATTAGTCACGGACTGACTAAGCCTACCTGGCAAGTTCGACGATCATTGTCTGTTGGAGAGGAATGATCCCTTGGCGAGTCGTCATCATCAGCGAACAAGCACTGACTAGAATTCCACTTCCTCAGCGATCATGGTTCGCACGCAGCGGACTAGGCATTGGACACCAAAACCCATCGTCATCAGTCGCGAATTGACTAAGCTTTCCCGGTAAGTTCAGCGATCATTGTCTGTTGGAGAGCAATGATCCCTTAGCGAGTCGTCACCACCAGCGGACAAGCGCTGACTAGACTACCACTTCCTCGACCGTCGTGGTCCACATGCAGCGGACAAGGCAATGGGTAGATATTAGAGTTTGGACATAGCCAGGTTTGTTGAGGGTTGTAATGGACAATTGTGAGACCCTAAGTGGGCGGACCTGAGGTGAGGGTGAGGGTGAGGGTAGAGGGCCCAACAAGCCCAACAAGCCCAATAGGCCAAGAGGGGTTGGACGAGCTACAAGGGGGATCATAGTCCCATATCGCCTGGGTGCGGGAGGGGGATGTGCTTTAAGTGTGCGAGGTCGCTCTACATGATAACACGCGTTTTAAAGCCGTGCGGGCCGGTTGGTAGCCCAAAGCGGACAATATGGTGTCATGTGGGAGCGGGTCGTTACAACAACAGTGGAATTTTTAGTAAAAGCAAATATTTTATTGATAATATTTTTTGAGATGTTCTGCATTCCATGCTCATTTAAGCTCATTGCCATCTGCATCTTCCAGCCAGTACATTCCCGGCCTATTGACCTTGACAACTCTTTATGATCCTTCCCAGCTTGGATTTAGCTTTCCCGCGTCGGCTTTTTTGGTGTTTTGCTGGTTCTTTCTGAGTACCCAATCCCCCACCTTGAATTTGTGTGGCATGACCTTCTTGTTGTAGTATTGCACCATTCATTGTTGGTAGGTGACTATCTTGGCAAAGGCTAGATCCCGCTTCTCTTCGAGGAGGTCTAGCCCAACGCGCAAGGCTTCGTCGTTGTCGTCTGGTCTGAAGTCTTCCACTCGGAAGGTTGGCACCTCGAGTTCTACCGAAACCATAGCTTTTGACCCATATGCCAGGGCAAAAGGTGTTTTTCTGGTAGGAATTCTCTTGGTTGTCTGATACGCCCAAAGTATTCCTGGTAGCTCTGAAACCCATTTTCCCTTGGCCGCATCAAGCTTCCTTTTGATCACCTCGAGGATTGTTCGGTTGGTAACTTCTGCTTGGCCCTTTACTTGGGGGTGCCCTGGTGAGGAGAAGTTGTGATCAATATTCAAACTTTTGCACAGCTTTTTAACCTTGATACCTTCAAAGTGAGTTATGTTGTCGCTAACCAATACTCTGGGGATGCCAAATCTACAGACGATGGTGGCCCATATGAATTTTTCGATCTGAACATGCCCTATTTTAGATAGGGGATTGGCCTCAACCCACTTGGTGAAGTATTTGATGACCACAAAAAAGAACTTTTTACCAGCTGATGCTGGGAACGGTGCGACGATGTCCATTCCCCATTGTGCGAATGGCCACGAACTAGTCATCGAAGTCAGCGGCTAGGCAAGCATATGTGTGTATGGCGCGAACCTCTGACATTTGTCGCACTTGCGAACAATATCTTTGGCCTCTCGCTGCATGCACTACACCAAAAATACCCATCTGCAATAGTTTGGGACCATGGGGGTAAGCTATTGCCACGGCTTAGGGGCCTGGCCATTTGAGGCGTCGCCAAATCACCATTGAAGGATATAAACCGTGGCAACACATATTAGCAACGGTTTTATGTTCGAGGACGCTTGATGATTTTCGTCATTTAGCCACGGTTTTAAGCCGTGGCAAGTGATGGCCACGGTTTTAAGCCGTGGCAACCATGAAGTACCACGGTTTTAAGCCGTGGCCAGTCAAAACAAAATTCAAAAAAAAAAAATCTGGTTTGTTGCGAGGGTTTGAAACCGTTGCAAATTAATATAATCGAAAAAAAAAAATTACATTTTTTTTGCTGCTGCAGCAAAATCACAGCCCCACACCTGCAAAATCAGTCCTTACTAAGATCGACCAAACACTTGCCATGTGGCGTGTACCCGTGCCTACGACACGGCTACCGTGTCATGCCTCCGGCACGAATAGGATTCCACAAACTATATGCTAGATAAATACAAAATCAACCGTAAAATGGAACCTTGGAATTGCATTCAAATGAAGCTAAGTATCTATTAAATTTGTAGAAGTCATGAACGCTACATTGACAAGTCATGAAAGCATGTAACAAAAGAAACTTGTAGAAGAAGAATTCAATTAAAAAAATATGCTTACTGCTGCCTGCACTAATCGTTGTAATGCAAGAGCCGACTTTGGGTCAGATGCCGAAACTCTATCTACAGATGTAAATCTTAATGTAGACCCAGGCTGCGGAGGTGGTAAATCAAGGACTATTGTACACCATCTTCACGGAGTTTTTGAACAAGGGAACTTGCATAAAGTGATCCATAACTGCACCAGAATCCAGATCTTGGTATTAGATTTTAGGGAGAATACATCAAATTAAAATCTTGTGTAACAAAACAATTTATGTATGCTGAAAAATCATTTCTTTCATCAACTATAAAAAATGTCCATAGAGGATAGTTATTTTCAACTTATGAGAAACACACAGTGTACATGTTATCGTGCAATATGTGAGTCAGAATTTCCATACTTCATTTTCCTAATAATTTTGCCATCAGTATATGAAACATAAGAGAAGAAACCTTCCTTCTCATGAACAAGATGATACGGAATACCGATGGAATGGTAACCTCTTGACAGAGAACAACTATTGATTGGAGTATAAATGAAAAGGTTTTCATGCTGCAAACCCAGATAATTATAAATAGTATATTTGACATTGAACAAGTTAATGATATTATACCCAGCATTACTGCCTTCTGCTTGTAATTCTACAGCAAATAGAGTTCCCAATGCCACCACTCTTTGTACTGCTGGATGTGATGATAGCTCGCACACAAGCCCCATATCCCATAACTGAAAGTAACACAACAGAACTTTGAGTATGAATTTCTAAGTTAAATATAATGAGAAAAAATGACGTAAATGACAGTCATGCTAGTGAAAATTATCAATTACATTACCCTTTTTCACTGTATTTTGTTTTGGAGATCCTATCTTCACCTTTTGGTTCTTATATTTTGTATTATACCTTTTGGTGGATTATTCCCTGCTCTTCCCAATTTTGATTTTGGTTAGATACCTTTTTTATCAGACAGTTTCTTGTCCTGTTTTGTTGTTGATAGTATATAGCATGCATCTTCTGAATGAACCAGGAATGGAAAACTGGCAACTTTTACTAGGTAGGAAACACTCCAACCATGATGCTGCCTTTGTCTAGATTTAGTTAGCACAAAGAGGAAGAGATGGAAATGTATAAAGCACACAACATAATACTGTCTAGAGTTTTATTGGACCAAAAAAAATTCTTCTAAGAAGCCTTGCCCATTAGAAATTGAACTTACAGCTCTTTATGAAGGTTTTACTTCTACAAATACTCTGACAAAAAACTAGACACATCTGTAGCACTCTCATAAGCATAATCAACACATCGATCAAGGGCTACACCAGATACATAATTGCCCCCCGAGGAAAAGCCCTTTGAAATCGCCATCTCTGATGGCACCTTTTTCAGTGTCAAGAAGATCAAGGTGACCAACCAAAAACTGGGGTATGGCTTGTGGCCACACTCGCACGGCAAGAACAAGTGGATCCTTTTGCATTCTGATTTATGAGAATCTTTCTAAGACCTCGATCTACTGCCGCCAGTGGCGGAGCCAGGATGTTCACAAAGGGGGGGGCAAGAAAAAATAGCAAATTTTAGGGGGACAATTAGTTAAATATACCGCAATTACCCACAATTCACTATACTAAATCTGAATTTCAAAAATCTTAGGGGGGACAACTTCCCCCCATGTCTTGTATGTGGCTCCGCCACTGAAGTCTGCCGCTACAAGCTCACCATCAGTCTACAATCATCAACATTTGATTATAACAAGATTAAAACTAAATTTATAGTAAACTTTGACCTCAAAAGGTACAGACTGCATGTGCATGGTTCTGGCAAAGTTACCCTCAGTCAGGACATTACTAGAATCTGAGATGTCTTCAGTATAGTCAATAATGTTATTCCTTTTTCTTTCTTTTTTTAATTATTACAATTTGAAATAAGATCTGCTAGAACTTCTATGCTTAGCGTAAGTAGCATGTCATCAATGGCAATAAACATAGTATATAAATCATCTTAAGTGCAGCCAATACACTCTATTAATAATGAGCTTCACTATGAAATGTAACTTCTATGGTTATATTACCTTAGACAAGATTCCAGGATTAGTAGCCCCTCCAATGTAATTCAAAAGCAGCACCCTTCTAGGTGGTGCCCGGTTTGGAAAAAGTGATGAACTGTATATGGTTCCTGCATGTCATGAGTAAAACAGCTTTAGGTTCTCTGATATTTTCCGAACTGTCATCTTCGATGCAAGGTTAATTTTGAATTCTCAAGGTAAATTTTTTTTTACCCAAAGTCTCAATTCCTTTACTGCGTGGATGCAACTGTCCAAACCCTTTGAGTTCGCCATCTATTCAGCATTCACTTTTAATTGCTTCCTTTGGATATGAAATTGAAACTGCTGCCACAGGAGGATAATAGAACATCGACAGTGCATCTGCAGCAGCAGTCTGACACATACACAAAAAAAAAAATTAATAATAATAAAAAAGTTATATATCCAAGCATATCGTTTCAGTCAAAACATTTGAGTGTAAAACAGTAGTATATATCAATAATGATCAATTTTGAACCACATTAGATAGGAATTTGTGAAAGGAAACATACAGAAAGAGGACGCAACAGGCCACTCGCAACGTGGGATGGAACCGTCATGACAACACTTTTAGTTTTGATCGAAATCACGCCTTGCAGTGTTTCATATGTCAGGATATATCCTCCTTGATCCAATTTCGTGATGCTCGAGAGTTTCCAAGACAATTTAATTTTGCTACCCAATCCGAAATAGAAATTACAACTTCTTAGTCAATGAATACATCTGGTTTTTCTGAACAAAAATGGAGCTTGCAATGCACAAGGGGGCAATTCCTATGACCTTTTAGAAATTGCATCTGGAAGCATGGAAATCCCTTTCTTGAATGATCCAACAGTTTGTCCTTTTGGTTTGGGCAAACGCCTGCACGTTAAGTTGGTTCAAGAAATTGAAAATGTTAATTGAGAGGAACCAATAGGTGAGCAGAACACAGCTGATCAAATATATCACGGATCTTGAGGTGCTTCAGGACCCTTGCTCCTCTCCAGAATAGCTCTAAAAGCGCCACCAATGATACTACCGCCATTTTGTTCAAGGTTCCAAACTTTTCCAAATGCGGCTTTCATACTCAGTTTTGCAGGATCACCAGCATAGACACCTGCGTAAGCCATTTTTAGTAATGAGATAAAGCCATCTGGTAGCATAATAGGTGCACTTTGTACGGATGAGAATAGGATAATTCAATTTATGCAGAACCATAGTACACCAGATGTTACACATACAAAGCATAACTCAGCAAACTAGAGGATTGGCCCCATCACATGCTGTACTTCTACAAACTATGTATTGATATTATGACATTCCATGTAAGGATCAAGTAAAATGAAGGGAATACTGATTGTCCTAAGCATGATAGAAGGGGGGACTGGTTCTGCTTCCTCTCATTTTTTTTAAAGCCAACTATGAGATCTTAGTTCTAAAAAATTATGCCAACAAATAAATAAATACAGTTATGAATTTTTGGCACTGAAAATATATAAAGGTAGAACAAATGTAAATGATAGTTATTTCAATATTAAACATTCAAATTATCAAGTAGATGCATAAGAATCATGAGGAAGTTTTTCATTTCTCTTTTAGAAAGAAAAAAATCATGAAAAAAATAAGATATGAAAGTGTACAAACACAATTTTAAATTTTAATCACTATGATTTTTTATTCTTTCAAAAAACAAATATTTCAACTATCACATCAAGATCTTATTGGTCAAACGATAAGATAAAGTCATTGCAGTTATGGATGATTGATGAACACATCTTTGTTAAATCATGTTGCTAACTAGATTATCACTTTAATTGAGAGTAATTGGAGAGGATAAAACATTCATGATCTTCAATGTAAATCTACATTTTAGGTCAATGTTCCTTCTTTTTTCCTTTTCTGTTGTGTGTCGGGTGGGTTAGGGTTATCTCAATGTCTTCGTATGCAACGGACAAAAATAAATCCACCTTTTTTTTTTTCAGGTTTGCAGCACAAACAAACACTAAGAATAGTTGTGAATAATTCTCCACATGGAACACATAAAACACACAAGAAGTATTTATACACCTACAGAAGAGCACAAAAAGCCTTTCTCCCTCTCCAACTTCCAAACCTCCAAAAAAGTCGAGAGAGCCAAGAACTCAATATTTCACCCATGGAAACCACCACCCTCCTAAAGTCAAAGTCCCAAGAGGTGGATCAACCTTCCACCGAAACAAAGGCCATCACCATTCCATTCATGCAAACCCAAAGAATATAGAGCCTAAGGATGCGAAACATGAGACTTTCCTCAACATCCCATGAACCGTGTCATGAATTCCAGGCTTTCCTCATCAACACATCATATATTCACACGGAGAAAATAGATGCATAACAACTAGGCTTTCATGTAAGTCAGTGTGACAAGAATACAACAGAGGCTATAACAGAAAATGAGAATATTAAGATGGATAACTTGGAAGATGACTGATCTTATTAAAAAAAAAAATAGATGAAAGCTGCACCTTGAAGAGTCATTGTGGGGTAGTGAAGACATATTGACATTTGGGAATACTATGAACTTCGGTTTAAGTATAGAAAGCGTATCGGTTTCACCATTAAATAACACTTATTTGTGTCAAAAACATCATAGTATGCATCTCTAAATTGATAGGCTAAACTTATAACTCAACCAAATATTCCATAGGCTCCTACAATCCTACTTATTCAACCGCCATTCAACGAGGGAACCCCAAATATCACTGCCCTGGGTCTCCTCGCTTCTTTATCTCTTGGGGGGATGAAGCCTTGGTGCATTTGTAAATATTAGAGGGGAGGTTGCTCTGGATGCACAAGTCAGACAACTCTCTCCTAATTAAACTTATACAAAAGAAGGTAATAAGGTCGTACGATGGAAAACCCCAACTATTAGGTTTAATTGGTTTAGAGGATCATACGTATCAGAATAGAATGGCTCTATCAATCATTCAAATACTTCGTCACCAAGGTTACGTCGCACAAACTCTTCAATGGATTCCTCATGACCCTGTCACCTTCGTAAAATATTATTACATGAGAAAACCTAAGTGCAAAATACACGAAAACGCGTTAATGAAGATTTAAGAAATATTAAACTAATAAGACGAGAAAATGAACACTAACTGGTGGAGGCAGCCGAATGCCAAGGGCACCGAATCCAGCCCGAAGTTTCCCTGAAAAGCTCATCAAATCAAAGAAAGGCAAATCAGTTGGTTTTGCAGGAACTGGTATGAGTTTTCCTCTTCAGAAAACAAAACGAGCATCAGGATTGCCCAAGACAAGATCATCCTTCAAACCATTATCTACCTGTAGCAAAAAATAAGTTGTACATGTCATATGTAGCAACGTAAATAATTGAGGAGATTGACACGTTCGACAATATAGATTGGACAACGATACACCCTCTAGCATATTAATGAACAAGAAAATGATCGTTTGAGTAACCACTGATCAGGACAATCCATAACAATGACTGAGCCTTCCATACAATTCTTGTATAGTGTGTCCCTAGGTTTTACGTTAGATACATTGTACACTTCCAAAGTGGATAGTCGTCTAATATGCTTGATAAATAAGTATTCAATAGTATTTTATGAATTGAGTGTACAGTTTCTAAGGCACGAGAATCTCTCCTTACTTTAGAGAGTCCATTGGGTGAACTTATATAAGATCTTTTTTTTTTTCATTTAGTATATTTCAAGCAAACCTCTTTGCTTTTTGGCCTCTTTTTATTTATCTTTGAATTAGGATTAATCATAGATTTAGTTTAGTTCTAGTTTTAACTTTAGATTAATTTAGTTCTATTAAAATGCCACCCCTGACAAATGCTTTAAAGTTTTTTAGTAATTCACTTCTTCCAGCCACCTTGTCATTTTCATATGTCTAACCTCAAATGCGGGCATTTTACAATGCAGTGTCTGCTGCTATAAAAACTTGATGTAAAAGTCGCTTATATTTAAGCTATCCCAAATGGGGAAAATGCAGCTTAATATGCTTCTCCAGACAATATTAACACATCATTAGGTAAAAGAAGGGTCGTATTAAGTATTAACCATCTCATTTATCAATACAACAAACTCATTCTCTATAGGTAAGTTGTTAACACAATCGAACTCCAACTCCTCAAGCAAATGCCTCCAAATGCAACTCAATATAGCACTTGCCATTGGGTTACTATATTCTCAATGGTTGTAAGAACACAATACACGTAAATTGAATAACCAATTGCCTAACTTATGCAACAGTAGCAGAACAAATGGGGTAATAAAAAGAGAAGAAAGAGGGGGTAACCGTACGTACCGCCAAGGTGAGCATGGAATTTGAGGGTTGGAAACTGTTGGAACCTTCTTCCCAAAGAAACCCATCTCTCTCAACCGTTATAATGTTTCCTCCAACCCGATCTCTAGCTTTCGTCACCATCACCTTCCCAACGACGTCTCTATGCTTCGCCTCCAAAGCATGAGCGACACATAGACCGCTAATTCCACCACCAACAACAACGCAATCGACAGAGTAACCATTGGATGTGTCCCCATCGATCTTGGATGGAAAAATGGTGGCGATGGAGCATCGAACAAGTGTTGAAAAAGAATAAGAAGATTAGAACTTGATTTTGTGAGGGTTTCTTAAAAGGGGTGAATGATGTGGAGAGGAAAGTGGTGAACGGAGGGAGGTTTGTAAGTGTGGCTGCCATGGCGGTTGGTTTGGTTGGTGGAGAGCAGAGCAGAGAAGAGGCAAAGACGCCTTCACTTTTTTATGGGTTTCTTTTCGATATCCTCTTGATCGCGGTGATGGTGTTTGAAAAATTTCTCTCCAAATAATGAAATTTTGAGAAGTTTGGTCTCATGGGCATTGAAAGATAGGATTTTATGTCAAGAAGAAGTACCTGTAATGGGTGAAGAGGGTGTTTCCAGCCATGGCGTCTCATGGAGCAGTGAGGGAGATGAAGATATGGAGGGAGCAGTGAGGGCGATGGAGAGATGGAGGGAGTAGTGAGGGAGATGGCGAGATGGAGGGAGTAGTGAGGGAGATGGAGATATGGAGAGAGCAGGGAGGGAGATGGCGAGATGAGGAAGCAGTGAGGGAGATGAAGAGATTGAGGGGAGGGTGAAGGAGCTCTACGTCGAGCGCCAAGTAAAACGAGAGAGGAAAGAATCGAGCGCCAAAAAGCCCGCCCAAGTTTTTTTACAACGTTTTTCATTTGTATTGTAGTGTAGCCACGGTTTTGAGTCGTGGCAAATAAACTAACTATTTTTAGCCGTGGCCATCTCTGTGTAGCTAACGGTTTTAGGCTTTAGCCACGATTTTGGGCCGTGGCAAATAAACTAACGGTTTTGAGCCGTGGCCATCTCCATGTAGCTAATCAAGCCTTTTGGTGTAGTGATGGTAGACCAATAGTATCCTAGAGTTAAAGCTTTGTGGGCGAGGATTCTTCCGCCAGGATGATTCCTGCATATACCTCTGTGGATCCTTCCCAGGACTTGACTCACCTTTGAAGGTAATAGACATCAGAGGAGGGGTCCTGTCATAGATCTTCTATATAATTTGTAATTTAGGAGAGTGTACCTTGCTGCTCTATTTTTTAGTTTCCTGAATTTGACCCTCTCGGTTGGCAGGGCTCTGGTTGCAATGTATTTGAGTATCGGAATCATCCAATTTGGTTGCACGTCTGTAGCGCAGATGTCTCTAGTCTTTCTTTGTCGAGGCTCGATTGCTCTTGGTAATCGATGAAGCCGCTTGAGACTTCGTAGGAGGCTGAGGATTCTCTGGCTAGCGCGTCAGCTCTTTTGTTGTTGTCTCGGGGGCACTGTATGAGTTCACACTTTTTGAACGTGCCCATTAATCCAAGTATCTTATCACGGTAGGCTATCATGCAAGGATCTTTGCTGTTGAAATTCCCTTTGACATGGTTGACTATCAACCTTGAGTTGTATGTCGTTAGGCGATCTATACCGATCCCTAATGCTAGCTTTACGCTGGATAAGAGGGCTTCGTACTCGGCCTCATTGTTTGAAGAGGGGAAGCTGAATCTAACCATTTTTTTTACGGTGAAGCAGCTGGGGGACCAGAGTGTGATCCCAGCTCCGCTTGCCTTCATAGTCAAGGACTCGTCGTAGCGTGAGATCCATGCCTGGGCATTCGAGTCTGAGGGCTGGTGGTTTGTCTTCGGCTCTTCTCCACTGGTGAACTCAGCAATGAAATCTGACAGCGCATGGGCTTTGATGGCAGTTCTTGGAGCATAGTTTATGTCAAAATGTCTGAGCACCACTGACCATTTTACCATCCTGTCGGATAGCTCTGTTTATGTAATACTGAGCGGAGCGGACGCTTGGTCAGGACCGTTATAGAATGGGCCTGAAAGTAGGGCCTTAGTTTATTGGAGGATACGACCAGTGCCAGAGCCAACTTCTCCGGGTTCGGATAGTGTGCCTCCGCTTCCACGAAAGTTTTACTGGTGTAATACACTAGTCTTTGGGTCCCTTGATCGTCTCGTACGAGAGCTCAGCTGACAGCGTGCTTGGAAACAAACAAGTCCAAGTAAAGTGTTTCCCCTATCGCATGTTTTGAGAGTAGCTCCGGACTCCCCATGTATGTTTTCAGGCTCTAAAAGGCTTGTTCGCACTCTTCGTTCCAAGATAATAATTTGTTCCCTCTTAGTATCTTAAAGAAAGGGAAGCATTTGTCGGACGACTTTGATATATATCTGTTGAGTGCTGCTACCCTTCCAGTCAGGCTCTGAACATCTCTGATGTTGGCCGGGGCTTTCATGTCGAGAAGGGTTTGAATCTATTTTGGGTCAGCTTTGATTCCCCTCTTGTTCACTATATAGCCTAGGAATTTTCCAAACTCAACTCCGAACGTGCATTTTTGTGGGCTGAGCTTCATCTGGTATTTCCCAAGTTGGTTGAACGCTTCGGAGAGGTTGTGTATGTGGTCGAGGCTATGAAATCTCTTGACCAGCATATCGTCTATGTAGACCTCCATGCTCCTGCCTATTTGTTCTTTGATCATTCCGTTGACCAGTCGTTGGTATGTAGCGTCTGCATTCTTTAAGCCGAACAACATTACCCTATAGTAGTATATCCCTATTTCCGTTACGAAAGAGGTTTTCTTTTAATTTAGGAGGTGTATAAATATTTGATTGTAGCCTGAATAGGCATCCATGAAGCTGAGTAAGTTGTGACCGGATATGGCATCCACGATCTGATCGATGCGGGGGAGTGGGAAGTTATCCTTCGGGCATATTTTGTTCAGGTCCGTTCATTCCACACATACTCTCCATTTCTCATTTTTCTTTTTTTACAAGAACGGTGTTCGCCAACAATTCGGGGTATCATGCTTCCTTAATCATGTTCGCGTTGAGTAAACGGTGTACCTCATCATTTATGATCCCGTTCATCTCGGGTGCCACGGGTCTCTTCTTCTGCCTAACGATTTTCCTCGCGGGATTCACCTCTAGGCGATGGGTGATTATTGACGGGTCGATCCCACCATGTCTCGCATGGTCCAGGCAAAGATGTCCCGGTTTTGTTGTAGTAGCTCTGTGAGTTGCTTCACCAACTTTTTGCTCAAGTGAGAACCGATCTGGACAACCTTGCTGTTGAGAGGGTTGTCGAGGTAGACCATGATGGTTTATTTCTCCCATTGACCAGGATGGGGCCTGCCCCGAGGGTTTACTAGAGCTTCGTTGCCTTGGGTCGGTTGTTCTCCTCCTACATCTTGGGTAGAGCAGAGAGTTACCTTAGTTGCGTGGCTAGCCACCGACTGAGATTCACCCGGTGGCAGTGCTGTCATGTACTGGCATTCCCTGGCAATTGTCTGATCGCCCTTTAGAGTGCCAACTGCTTGGTTTGCTAGATACTTGATGCACTGGAGCAGGGTGGAGACCGCCGCACCGATTTGATGTATCCAGAGCCTCCCCGAGACTGCATTATATGTCGAAGGTGAATCGATCACTACGAGCTCTTGAAACAGAGCTTTTTTAGTTGGATTTTCTTATGCTATTAACATTAGTTGTATCTTTCCTACGGGGATTCTCTTTTCACCACTAAAGTCGATCATTGGACGATTATTAAGGGTTAACGCCCCCTTTTTTAATTGCATGCTATGGAATGTGCGGATAAACAGGAGGTTCAGTGAGCTCCCGGTATCAACCAAGGACATCCTTACTTCCCAGCTTGCTAGGGAGATGGTCACCACCAAGGCGTCATTGTGCGAGAGTTGTATGCCCTGGAGGTATTTCTCCGTAATTACTACCGGTGCAGAACATTCACGCTTTTGAACATATGGCACCAGCTATTCGCCACGTATCACTTGGATCTTCATGCCTCAGAGAGCCTTCTTCCTGGATCTGTTTGACAGTTCGGATTCAGAGTGGGCTCCATGAAGTATGCATATCACGTGGGATGGTTACTCCCTAGGCCAGATTTTGCTCCTGGTTGCTCGTTCCTCTTCTAGGGTGATGTAGCTTTCCGTTTCACTCGCCAGGTCTGTCATACTTGCCGGTGGGTCCAGAGTCAAGAAATTGTAAAGCTTTTCTGTCCCAAGATCGTCAATGAAGGCTGAGACGACCGTTGTGTCGTTGCATATGTTGACGGTGATTAGCTCACTGTTGAAACGGGTTAGGTATGCCTTCAGTGTTTTGTAAGGCTTTTGTTTCAACAATCTGAGTGTCTTTATCGTTGACAGGGCTTGACAAATAAACTGTGATTTTATACCTGATTTGGGGTCCATCGATGCTGCCGTTATTCCAGGCACGTCGGTTTGACGCCTGCGCGCTAGGCTGAGCGCTCGACGTTTCCCCTTGGTCTCTATCGTTGGGTGATCTAGTAGTCACCATCTCTCTGTATTTTGAAGGGAGATGATGTTAGTGAAAGGTTAGGAACTTTATTGTCCCCACGGATGACGCCAAACTGATGCAGTCATTTTCCGCACCCTGCTTTGCCTAATTTTGCTGACCTGCACAAGTAACGCACGTGAGCCACAGACCACTGTTGTGGTGGCCGATGGCAATCCAATGCTAAAGTTAGATAGGGATCTGAGGAAGGTGTAATGTTGTAAACATAAAATTTGTAGTGTACCTTAGCTTACCAACCTCATGTCTTATTTATAGTGCAGGAGTCCTGGTTCTACCAGGTCATCGAAGACGTAATTTAGGAAGGAGATCTTCGTGAAAATCTTTTTCTAATTAGGAGTCGTGCTGCAGAAGGGAAGTTCCATGTTAGCTCCGTGCTCCTAGACACGTGGGAGGTAGTTCCCTATCTGAGGGTAATCCATAAGAGGAAGTTTCCATGTGTGCTATGTACTCTAGTATTTGCTTCTTAGTCGAAAGCGGAGAGCTGATGTAATTGCCTGTTCGAAGTTGATACTCGAGATACATGCCTTCATAGGCTTTCGGGTATTGAGGATAGTTTGTGAGACGTGTGGGCTTAGCAAGCTGTAAGAGTTCGGGTCCGTTTGGCAAACTGCAATGTGCGGGCTTAGAACCACTTGGGTCGGATCAGTGTTGAGCTGATGCTAGGGCCTATAATTCCTCGAGATCATCATGACACGTGTATGGCTTAGGGATGTGACCGTTTTTGTGTATCATCAATAAATAAATAAAATAGTGTTTTCCAAACTCATTTTATTGTACCAAGGTGGTTGTTAATACTACCCTCATAAGGTTACAGAGGAGGCATGTGACCAACCTACCATTTGAATATGATATTCACAATGCTAGGTGGAATTAAACTATTAGTAGACATTCAAGTAAAAATGAGTGATTTCCCATAAACATTTTGAAGTATTAAGCTTATGGATTTTTACTGGTAACTCAAGTTTTCTTCTAACATCAAATAAATGGATAATATAAATATCCAACTGAAGGATAATTTGTATAAAGGCTCAAAGGATATGAAATTTCTTACCCCTTAATAAGTCAAAGATAAATCATATGATGAATGGGTCAATGATATTGATATTATGACATCTCTTGGTTGACCCACCACCTTATGGTTGGTCCAATAGATGGTAGATAACCAACAATCTTAAAACAATTTTGTGGAATATATTATTATTTTACACATATTATGATCTAATTGTTGTTTGTAAGACATTCCATTGAGTATAAAGAAAGTTGATAATATTTCTCAGTTAGTTGGATATTTGGTTGTGACATGAATTTTGTGTTATCTTTTAAAGAGATATTTTAAAGGGAAAATTGATCGGCCAAGATCCCATGTACTATAATCTCTAATGAACACAACACTAGGATATTGTTATCACTTCCGTCATTGTAATCTTATTTAATTATGATTTTATTTGTGGTTACTTTTAGCTAACACAAAGGCTAAAGCAAATGACATAAAAGTTTAACTAATGATAGGCAAGTTCTTACTAGACAACATAGTGATGTGGAATTTCGAATTTGTCTCAACTAAAAATTATGAATTAATTACTAAATTTTGAATTAATTACTTGATGTAGCTAAAGTGACAAAATCACATCTACCAGCTATGGATGCACATGCTTGAATTTGCATACCTAAGAGACAAATTTCGAATAAGACAGCTAGTGAATCTACTGCACGCAAGAATTATGGTAGAAATATAGGTTCTAAAAAATTCAACTCCCTGGAGAACGAATAACAAATCATGCCCTAAAAAATATGTTAAAGAAACAGTAATTGAAACTCCAGCATAAGGTGTGCAAGCTCCCAAAGAAGTTGTACCTAAAACTCTAGAAATAGTTTTATATAACGTTCTTGAAAGTGTTATGTTTCAAAACTCCACATCCTCCGCAACCCAAGAAGTGGTTGTCCATGTCCTTGTAGTGACATCGAAAGTCTTTAAAGTAACTCAAAAAGCCCCTAAAGATGCTCATGTACCTAATAATAATGAGATCTCAAGATATTTACTATGAATGTGGAATTCAAATGTTTCTTAAACGTTTATTATCCAAGTGGAATTGGTTTCCTTGATAAGTTGTGGTGTATCTGGACCTATGGTGCAAACATTTAAGTGTATTTGGACCTATAGTTTCAAATAAATGTTTGTAAGAAAATGAAATGAGAAAAATGAGATTGCCAGATATAAAGCAAGACTTGTGGCAAAAGGGATCTTGAAGAAACCTGGAATTAGTTATGATAAAATATACTCCTCTATGATGGATACGACTAAATTCAAATGTTTAATAAATCTTGCAGTTTTGAAAAACTTGACAGAGACTTGTTACTATAGTGCTTACTTATATGAGGACTTAGACATACGTTTAAATGAAAATCCCCGAAGAATTTAATTTGCCTGAAGCAACACACATTTATGTAAAAATCCCTGAATAATTTACTTTACCTGAAACAATGTAAAAAAATAGTTACTCAATAAAACTAAGACGTGCCTTATACAGTTTGAAACCATCCGAAAGAATATGGTATAATCGTCTTAGTAAATATTTATATAAGGAAGGTTATGTAAATAATCTCATTTGCCCATGTGTATTTGTAAATAAATTTATTACTGGTTTGTTCATAATAGCAATTTATGTAGATGATATACATCTTAGTTGATATATCGGAGACGTTTAAAATGTTGTTAACTACTGAAAGAATGAATTTAAAATGAAAGACTTTGGAAAAACAAAATTTTGTCTCGGCCTACATATTGAGTGAAGTACTGAGTGAAATATTAGTTCATTAGTCATGATATGCAAAAAAAATTAAATGTTTAATATTGAAAAATCTTATTCATTTAGTATGCCAACGGTTGTTCGACTAGATTTAAATAAAGATCGATATCAACCAAAGGAAGAAAATGATGAGATATTTGGTCATGAAGTACCATATTTAAGTGTCATTGCTGCATTGTTGTATTTGGCACAATGTACAAGATTTGATATAGCCTTTTCTGTGAATCTATTAGGAAGTTATAGTTTTGCACCTACTCGTAGACACTAAGTGGAGTTAAACACATATTTAGATATCTTCGTGGGACTGTTGATATGAATTTCCTTTATTCCTGTGATTTATATATAATCATTCCCACCTAGTTGGCAATGCAAATTCAGGCTATCTTCTTGACCCCCATAAGGGTCACTCACAAACAAGTTGTGTTTTTATGAATTGTAGTGCAACTATTTCTTAGCGATGTATTAAACTAAAGCTATTGAGTGCCTCATCAAATTATTGCTCCGAGTGAAGCTATTCGAGAATGTGTTTGGATCAAATCATTAATTCAATATATAAGAAATAATTGTCAATTTCTCTCAGTTATTAATTAGCCGACTATAATATATGAAGATAATGTTGTATGTATTATTCAAATGTAATAAGGCTTCATCAAGGAGATCGAAGGAAAAACGTTCCAATAAAGTTCTTCTACCCATGTGAGCTTCAAACGAATCATGTGATTAAAGCCAAAAAGATTTGGTCTAGTGACAACCTTGCAGATCTCTTCACCAAAGCACTTCCTAAATTAGTATTTCAGAAATTGGTTTACGAGATCGGCTTGTGTCGACTTAAGTATCAAAGTAATTAAAGTTTTAATATCGTGAGAGGGTCATTATCGGGGGGCGGGGGGGGGGGGGGGGGGGGGAGTATCCAGAAGTATGCTTGACTAGGAGCATTCGGAAGTATGCCACATTGATAGTGAACGTGTTGTACTTTTTTTTTTCCTTCGACACTGTTTTATCCCATTGGGTTTTACTGTCAAGGTTTTAACGAAGCAACATTATGCACACCCACCATATTTATGAAGAATGTTGTACTTTTTCCCTTCCTCCAAGTACTGGGTTTTATTGGCAAGATTTTTAATGTGGCAACAATTACTACATAACAGTAATGGAATGCAACAACTTTACAATCAACTCCCTTGATTATTTGATAATTAGGGAGAGCATTTCATTAGAGGGAGACATGATTTTGCAAAAGACTTTGGACATTTTGCACATTGTAATTTTTCCCTTTGTTAAGGTTTTGTCCCACTGGGTTTTTCTTGCAAGGTTTTAATGAGACAACATTTCACGCATCCAACAATACTCCAAAGTTAGTGTATAGTACTGTTTTCTTTGGAAATGGTTTTCCCACTAGATTTTCTTTTCATGGTTTTCATGAGGCAATTACTTTGAATTGGTGGTCATCCAAGGGGAGTATTGTGTTTAGTGAGATGACAATACCGCCTCTTGCATGAGTATGGATGCCCACCTCCTTTACACAACATGCTAAGTCATGTTGCCAAATATTAGTACATATAGAGAAGTGGCACCACTACCTTGTACATGACAGTTGAATGTCAACCTCATTGTAATACATGTGCCTATATAAAAGGCTTTGTAATAGATGTATAGAGGATGGAAACCTAATAAAATTACTAGTGATGTTAGTTTCTCGTTTTAATATCATATCTTGAGATTGAATTCAACATACGATATCATTTTTGTTATGTATATTATATAATCGACTCATGGATTTTATCTTGGTAATTAAATTTTGACAAATTCTCAAACATTGAATATTTTCCTTTATAATAAAATATTATTACTCGCGCATTCAATCGGATCTTATATGTTTACAGATAAGGTTTCTCAATCAAATCTTTCACAATCTCTTAATTTGTTTCGTTTAGGAGATTAGATAAGGTTTCTCAATCAAATCTTTCACAATCTCTTAATTTGTTTCGTTTAGGAGATTGAGGTTTCCTTGAGATTTTGTACTATTTGTACAGATAGTGCTGAGATTTCATTTCCATTATATTAAGAACCTCCATGTTTGTACAACAAATTGAGGACCAGTCTCAAGGTTCCTGAACTCTTCTTAACAATATGAGCACTGTGCATCGACCTGGAAAAGAAGAAGAGGTAAAGAACAATGAAGTACCCGGAGAAACAGAAGAATTCCAAAATCATGATGAACAAGATAAGAGAGTGAGAAAGGCATATGCTATGCTTGAAATTGTTAATCGCTTTCGTGACGGGACGTTATTGGGACCACAAAATCCTGGTCGTGTTATCTTATTCAATCCTTCTGAGAAAAGTGTGATCATTGAAGCATCTCTCGGAGGCACAAGCCAACCCAAAAATGAGAATGCATCGCTTCCAGATTTCTTATCAGGGTTCCTCAATGAACTTAGCTTGGAGAGAGCTTTTGACAATGATCCAGATATATCTAAGGTCCCCCTGGAAGTAAAGCAGGTACTTGAATCTATACCAACATTTGTGATAGTTGTAGAAGAGGTGGAATGTGCGGCATGTGAAATTTCTTTTGAAATTGGTGAGGAGGTAAAGAAGATGCCATGCAAGCATATGTTTCATATTGGTTGTATTCTATCGTGGCTCAAGTTATATAGCTCCTGCCCAATTTGTGGGTTTGAATTGCTGAACAGAGATGGATCGAAGGTTAAGAATCCATATGAGTCAAATGGGTTTGTACTGCCCAATAGAAATGGGTCAAAGGTTAAGAACTCATATGAATCAAGTACTACTGATGATTGTGATAGAGTTGGGGCTATCATGAATACTGGTGATAAAGCTAAGGGTAGTATTGGTAATGGTACCAATGATGGAGCTGGGGGAGGCATACATACTGGTGATGAAGCTGGGGGTAGTATTGGTACCAATGATGGAGCTAGTGGTATGAATATTGGTGATGAAGCTGGGGGTAGTATTGGTAGCGATGATGGAATTGCTGGTACTATGAATAATAATGACAAAAATTCAATTAAGGCAAAGTTTGATGGATGGTACCGAGTTTCGGCTCCATGGCCTCTAAATGGATAGTCTAGTTATAATCTGGGAGTGGTGCAATTTCTATCTTATCATTTTGTAAACACCACTTTAGTTTGTAGCTAAAAGTATTATTAGATGGCCAATAATAAAAAATTTCAATATTATAATATATGGTATGTGTCTTCCTTTATTTTAGGATCTCTTTTATCTTGGATTTTATAAAATGAAATCAAAGATAAATGTTTGATACAGTTTGTTTTTATATCTTCCTAGTGTATTAGCAAGCACCACGGCCATACACTCTCCACGTAGCGTGTACCTGTGCCAACGGAATGGGTACAGTGTCTGGCCTTCAACACTCCCCAAATGGATCACTAAATTACTAAATATGAAAACAAATCATGGGATACCATTAAAATGGGAGAGTTCTCGGGAATAAATAATAAAAGGGTGCAAAATCGGAATAGAAGTAATAAAATTAAAATTGGGGCATTATCGAAAATAAAGAATAAGAGGGGAGCATCAACTTCCAATTCCTCCTCCTCAAATTCAGAGTAAATTTGACATAAAAGGGTATAATTAGAAAGAAAGAAAATTATTAATCCTCTTTTGTGGATCCCATTGAGCCAAATATTAGGAGTGCATTAATCAAAACATTTGAAAAGGCGAATCTTCACGTTGCAATGTATAAACTATAAAGTAAACAAACAAAATGGATGACAATATCTAGTAAGAATGATAAATTTACATGACTTTGAACATGACACAATTGAAATTTGCAGTTTTGACTGGGTGCAAAATCGACAGATCGCTGATGTGACACATTTAAGCACATCGACAATTCAATTGTCGTTATGGTAGTGGATTGGAGGACATAACCCAAAGTTTGCATCCGTCCTTCCACAAAGTAATACAAAATAGTCAAACCCCACCCCAAATTAATGTTTATTTTAGTACGAGTAGCGGTAAACAAAAACTTCATGTGACGATCAATGGTGAGGATGGAGCTAGGGTAGTATAAGTATTACTGTAAAAAGATTGAAATCTAGTAGATATATCGACTGTCATCTAAAGTTTTCTAGACAAGATGTTAAGGATTGCATCAAGGATTTTATTGTATTAATGCTAAAAATGTGAATGGTATGGAAATTTTCATAAGAAGTCTGCAAATTGTTTTAAAATCTCAAGCTATATAGGAATGGATAAGTAATTTATACTAATAATATGCCAAAATTTGCATCACATTTGATACCATGAAGTTTCTCTTTCCAAAATGCTCTCGTTATGTAAACATTTTTGGTAAAATTAGATGAGTATAGTGGTAATTATGTGTAATCCTCAACGTTTTTATTCGAAACTCATCTTTTTACTTGAATAAAATAAATGAATAAATAAAAAAATCGTATGTAATTTATAAGTACGTTTGGTCCACTTATTTTTCATTATTCATTATTCCTTAAAGCAGTGATAAAAATGACTTAGTTATGTTAGTCCCATGGCCTTTAAATGGAAAGTCATAAGATCATGTTGTAGCCTATATAGCTTGCAACTAGTAAAAGTATCATAAGACGTCCATGTATAAAAAAATTTAATGTTAGAAATACATGTGGCTTCTTGGATTTAAGGGCCTCTTCTATCTTTCATTGGCTCAGACAAATAATGGAAAATAACTTATATAACGTTCTTTCAACAATCAAACTTGCAATTATGTACATACAGTCATTACTATAAAATTAATTAACCCATAAACAGATAACTTTAACATAATAAATTAACTATAGATAATACTGTAAATACCTTGTCTTTGAAAAATTCTAAAATGGGTCTTAGACGCTCTCTTCATTTGTAGATGATCTGCCACCTCATTCGCTAGAATGAAAATTTAAGATTTCACCTGCATAAAAAAAATTCAATAGCTTTAGAGACTTCACAATTAGAGGAAAGATGATGCGCTATTTTACTAGCACACAACATAATACCCTGCTTTGTGATTGTAGTATAAAATAAGTAGGGATCGTTCTGGAACGGTGATTAGAGGGTTTTCCAATTAACACTAAGAATAACTAAAAAGACAACTAACAACCTAATTAAATAAGGGAATTAGATTTTCTAAGTTAAACTATGAAAATAACTACGAAAATTACTATAAAGATAATAAAACTAAAGGGATGGCAAAAATAAGAAATTAGCTAAGGGTTTATCTCCACACACCAAACATTTTCTCATAAATCAATCTTCAATAATCACTTGCTAACTCATGAGAGACAATGCTCAAGATTAACCATAATCAACACTGCATTAATATTATTATTTTCCCAAGTTTGTTGAATTAAACTTAGCGTCGCTTTCAAACTATTTTTATCATGTTATCTAATCAGGAATCGCAAGTTAGATAATAATATAAGATCATTAAGTTTTGTGGAAAAATATGAACACTGACTAGGCAATTACAAGTATGATCAACATCTTGTTCTTACCTAGGTTTTCACTTAACCTTACCAATGTTCCTTGGTATTTACTACTTGTGAGTACACGATTATAACAATTAGGTGAAACTCTCCTATACACTAGCCCCAGATCCTAGCATGCTTACTAAGTTGGCCACCTTAACAAATATACAAAGAAAAGTTTTCTATAAAGCAGTTAAGCAAAACACAATCACTAATAGCAAGGAAGATTAAATTCAATTAATTTATAAAACACATGTTCGGGGCTTCGAATCCACCCCTAACTAAAAAGAGTTTAGCTAGACATATTAATTATGTTCAAACAATAATCCATAATCAAATATAAAACTAAAATAAGTAAAGAGATGAGAAGAAACAAAACACTGTCGTCAAGCGTGGTGGTAGAGAATGACTTTGTGGGTGCAGATAGCAGACTAAAGAAAATAAAAATCTCCTCCTTTTCCTCTTCGCGATCTACACTCTTCCGTCACTGATCTGTGCTTTTGTTGCTTGGGAGATCTGCTCCAGTGAAAAAAAAAGACGAGGAAGAGAGAGCGGTGATCAATGAAGGGGGAAGGAAGATGGGATTGCAATGAAGGGTTTTTGCTGTTGCGAGGGGGAAAGCGATGAAGAGAAGTCTGCGATGGTGATGAGAAGACGATGAAGGGTCGATCGATGGTTGATGATGGGTTAGGGTTGTGTGTGGGTGTTGTGAAGGAGAAGAGGATGATGGAGGTGGTTGGATGACGAACTGAGATATAGATGGGGAACGACAATGGTTGTGTTGTTTCGAGGAAGAGGAGTTACGGTCTGATGGATGGAAAGAATTCTAACCAGTGATTGCAAGGAGGTGAAGAAGATGACGGCTGAGGGAGTGCTCCGATAAGGGATCTGTGAGGATGGATTCGTGATGGTTTACGTTTGCGAGGATGGGTGGAAGAGGAGGCTATGGTTGTAAGCGTGGATGAGGAGGCTATTGCTGGATGATTTTTCCAAAGCAAGGTATCATCCCTTTTATAATTGTTGTCTACTTAGTTTCCTTCTTTGCGTGGTTTCCTTTTGCAACCAGTGTTTCTAAATTGTCAATTTGCTTCACTTAGTAACTATTTTGGAATCTTGTAATTGGAAACCTACACAAACAGGAAAATAGAAATTAGTACCATTATTAAGAAACAGTAACAAAAAATATATATAAAAATATGGTACTAAAAATAGCCTAACTATGCTTCTATCAAATTCCTCCACACTTATCTTTTGCTAGTCCTCGAGATTTCCAACGGATCATGACATGTTAAGAATCTTTGTAAACACAAGATTAAATCCACAAATTAATACACGTTCATATCATTGATATCAAAATTCACAATTAAATCAATCCAAGTGACTGTGAAACTCAAGCGCGTGCCAAGAAGAATTACCCAAAAAAAATCTCACTGAATGCACTCTTTTCTTTTTCACTGATTGTTTGGTAAAATCATTCTTCCTATTCTAGTTATATGTGAGAGGATTGGTGTAAAAAGGAAACAAATAGCTCACATATGATATAACAAGAAAGAAAGGCATTTTCTGACTTTTTTCTTTTCTTTTCAGATATATGATCTCATGGAAGAAATGCTACTAATTGAATGCAAGAACTAGTGACACCATATGCTCATACCTCATTCGAATCTCCACAACGTGACATTGCAATACACACTCAATCAAAAGGTCTTAATTCAGGTTGTAATGAGGCCAATTGGTCAAGGAAAGAGAAAGAACGGATAGGGAATTTTCAAAGGGCTTAAAGAAATGGTGAAAGCATGCAATAAGATTAGAAATATTGGCAAGGAATCACACGGTTCAAGACATAAGTAGGAAAAGGAAAACGAAGATGTGGCCTACTGATAATGAAGAGTTTCAGCCATTATTTTGTATCTACTAAATAATAAGAGCTGGACTATCTGTATGCTACTGTAATACTAAATGAATATAGACAAGGGCTTGTATCCCTTCTGTAACTTTGCACCAATTGTTTTTTCTTTTTTTTTTCAACTTTTTCTTCTTGAACTGTCTACCATAAGGGTCTTCCCCCACATTTGCTTTTCAACATACCTTGAACCATATTAAAGTCTCTGCAAATCAAATTATGCTTCACTCTTACGTTAGGGATAGAAAATGAGGTTAATGAATCAAAAGGCTTAATAACAGGCTCAGCGGGGTTAACCTAAAGGACATATATCATGGATCAGGCTTATTTGGCAATGGTGGAAACTAGGTGTCTTTATCATGTCAAGCATGTTATGCAATTCAATATAATGCTTTGAACGAAATTAATACAAGTTCTAGTGTTTAATCCTTAATTATGAAAGCAATCCAAACAGCAACCAAAACAAACAAAATTGAGATCATGCAACGAATTATTATTGACAAAAGAAATGAAAGATGATCTAACTAAAAACTCTCAAAATCAAAAGAGCAATAGGCTCAAAACTCACATATGGGTTATAATGAGTTAAATTCAATTAAGCATGCTACAAATACCAATTACTCAGTTGGTTACATGTGAATTTGCATATGATAGCCATCAATAAGCATTAACTAAAGAATAGTATTAGATATTAGATATTAAATCATGCTTATAAATCACCTTAAAATCATGCAATTAAAAACAAAATCTCATCCATGTGTTAGAAAGTATCTTAAGACCTTGTTTTGAAGTGCTCATAGTATGCTGGATATGATTCTCCTAGACCTTGTTGTATACCATTGATTGTCTTCCTCAACAAGATAATTTTGGAAGTTGGAAAGAATTTCTCTCGAAACATCTTCTTCATGCTATCCCAAGAATATATTGTTTCGGAAGGTAGTTCATATAGCCAATCCTTAGCCCTATCAGTTAGAAAAAAGGGAAATGCTCTCAACTTTAGGATGTTCTCATCCACAATAATTGGCATCATACTGGAGCATACAACTTCAAATTCCTTTAAATGTTTATTTGTATCCTCCATAGAAAGACCGTGATACTTCGGAATATGATGAAGTAAGCTGGATTTTAGCTCAAATGACTATATCTTGCCCTGTGTGACTGTTTGATACTGAATGCACAGGGGTGCGACATTGTCCAAAGTGGATGCTGAAAGTTTTTTAATAGATCTATTGTCTCCCATGTCGAATTCATCAGATTCAGAACTAGATGTTTGTGACTCTTTTGTTTCTCTAATTCGTCTCATAAATGTTTTCTTAGGCTCTGAATCGTATTATAATAAAGTTTTCGTTGGATCTTCTATTGAGCATTAATTGGTACCTAAGATAAAGACAGAAAGAAGAAAAAATCAATAAAAAGATAAATAAATAAATAAAATCTAATGAAGTAATTTACAATTTTACTAATCCCCGGCAACGACGCCAAAAATTGATGCGCTATTTTACTAGCACACAACTTAATACCCTGCTTTGTGATTGTAGTATAGATTAAGTACGGATCGTTCTGGACCGGGGATTAGAGGGTTTGTCAATTAACACTAAAATAACTAAAAGACAACTAACAACCTAATAAAATAAATATTGGGGGATTGGATATTCTAAGTTAAACTATGAAAATAACTACAAAAATTACTATAAAGATAATAAAACTAAAGGGATGACAAAGATGAGAAATTAGCTAAGGGTTTATCTCCACACACCAAACATATGCTCATAAATCAATCTTCAACAATTACTTGCTAACTCGTGAGAGACAATGCTCAAGATTAACCGTGATCAGCATTGCATTAATCTTATTATTTTCCCAAGTTTGTTGAATTAAACTTAGCGTCGCTTTCAAACTATTCTTATCATGCTATCTAATCAAGAATCGCAAGTTAGATAACAATTTAAAACCACTAAGTTTTGTTGAAAATATGATCACTGACTAGGCAATTACAAGTGTGATCAGCATCTTGTTCTTACCTAGGTTTTTACTTAACCTTACCAATGTTCCTTGGTATTTACTACTTGTTAGTACAGGATTATAATAATTAGGTGAAACTCTCTTATACTCTAGCCCCATATCCTAGCATGCTTACAAAGTTGGCCACCTTAACAAACATACAAAGAAAAGTTCTCTATAAAACAGTTAAGAAAAATACAATCACTAATAGCAATGAAGATTAAATTCAATTAATTTATAGAACACATGTTCGGGGCTTCGAATACACCCCTAACTAAGAAGAGTTTAGCTAGACATATTAATTATATTCAATTAGTAATCCATAATCAAATATCAAACTAAAATAAGTAAAGATATGAGAAGAAACAAAACACTGTCGCCGTGCGTGGTGGTAGAGAATGACTCTGTGGGTGCGGATAGCGAATTGAAAAGAGTAAAAACTGCTCCTTTCCCTCTTCGCGATCTGCCCTCTTCCTTCACTGATTTGTGCTTCTGTTGCTTGGGAGATCTGCTCCGGTGAAAAGAAGAGGACATGGAAGAGAAGGCGGTAATCAATGAAGGGGGAAGGAAGATGGGATTGCAATGAAGGGTTTTTGCTGTTGCGAGGAGGAAGGCGATGAAGAGAAGTCTACGATGGTGATTAGAGAACGATGAAGGGTCGATCGATGGAAACAAACAAGTAAAATGTTTCCCCTATCGCATGTTTTGGGAGTAGCTCCGGACTCCCCATGTATGTTTTCAGGCTCTGAAAGGCTTGTTCGCACTCTTCATTCCAAGATAATCATTTGTTCCCTCTTAGTATCTTAAAGAAAGGGAGGCATTTGTCGGACGACTTTTTTATATATCTGTTGAGTGCTGCTACCCTCCCAGTCAGGCTTTGAATATCTCTGATGTTGGTCGGGGCTTTCATGTCGAGAAGGGTTTGAATCTATTTTGGGTCAGCTTTGATTCCCCTCTTGTTCACTATATAGCCTAGGAATTTTCAAAACTCAACTCCGAACGTGCATTTTTGTGGGTTGAGCTTCATCTGGTATTTCCCAAGTTGGTTGGACGCTTCGGAGAGGTCGTGTATGTGGTCGGGGCTACGAAAGCTCTTGACCAACATATTGTCTATGTAGACCTCCATGTTCCAGCCTATTTGTTCTCTGAACATTCAGCTGACCAGTCGTTGGTATGTAGCATCTACATTCTTTAAGCCAAATAGCATTACCCTATAGGAATATATCCCTATTTCCGTTACGAAAAAGGTTTTCTCTTGATTTAGGAGGTGCATTAATGTTTTATTGTAGCCTGAATAGGCATCCATGAGGCTGAGTAAGTTGTGCCCGGATGTGGCATCCACGATCTGGTCGATGCGGGGGAGTGGGAAGTTATCCTTCGGGCAGATTTTGTTCAGGTCCGTGCACTCCACACATACTCTCCATTTCTCATTTTTTTTACAAAAACGGTGTTCGCCAGCAAGTCGGGGTATCGTGCTTCCTTAATCATGTTCGCGTTGAGTAAATGGTGTACCTCCTCGTTTATGATCCCATTCCTCTCGGGTGCCACGGGTCTCTTCTTCTGCCTAACGGTTTTCCTCATGGGATCCACCTCTAAGCGATGGGGGATTATTGATGAGTCGATCCCCACCATGTCTCGCATGGTCCAGGCAAAGGTGTTCTGATTTTGTTGTAGTAGCTCTGTGAGTTGCTTCACCAACTTTTTGCTCAAGCGAGAACTGATCTGGACAGCCTTGCTGTTGAGAGGGCTATCGAGGTAGACCGTGATGGTTTCTTTCTCCCGTTGACTAGCATGGGGCCTGCCCCGAGGGTTTACTAGAGCCTCATCGCCTGGGCTCGGTTGTTTTCCTCCTACGTCTTGGGTAGAGTAGAGAGTTACCTTAGTTGCATGGCTAGCCACCGACTGAGAATCACCCGATGGCAGTGTTGTCATGTACTGGCATTCCCTGGCAATTGTCTGATGGTCCTTTAGAGTGCCAACTGCTTGGTTTGTTGGATACTTGATGCACTGGTGTAGGGTGGAGACCGCCGCTCCCATTTGATGTATGCAGAGCCTCCCCAAGACTGCATTATATGTCGAAGGTGCATCGATCACTATGAACTCTTGAAACAGGGTTTTTTTAGTTGGTTTTTCTCCCGCTATTACCGTTAATTGTATCTTTCCCACGGGGAGTCTCTTTTCACCACTAAAGTCGATCATTGGACGGTTATTAGGGGTTAACGCTCCCTCATTTAATTGCATGCTATGGAACGTGCGGAGAAACAAGAGGTTCAGTGAGCTCCCGGTATCAACCAAGGACATCCTTACTTCCCTGCTTGTTAGGGAGATGATCACCACCAGGGCGTCATTGTGCGAGAGTTGTATGCCCTGGAGGTATTTCTCCGTAATTACTAGCGGTGCGGAACGGTCACGCTTTTGAACATATGGCACCAGCTATTCGCCACGTATCACTTGGATCTTCATGCCTCAGAGAGCCTTCTTCCTGGATCTGTTTGACAGTTCGGATTGGGAGTGGGCTCCATGAAGTACGCATATCTCGTGGGATGGTTTCTCCCTAGGCCCAATTTTGCTCCTGGTTGCTCGTTCCTCTTCTAGGGTGATGTAACTTTGCGCTTCACTCGCCAGGTCTGTCATACTTTCCAGTTGGTCCAGAGTCAGGAAGTTGTAAAACTTTCTTGTCCCAAGATCGTCAATGAAGGCTGAGACGACTGTTGTGTCGTTGCATATGATGACGGTGATTAGCTCTGTTGAAACGGGTTAGGTATGCCTTCAGTGTTTCGTAAGGCTTTTGTTTCATCAATCTGAGTGTCTTTATCGTTGACAGGGCTTGACGTATAAACT
The DNA here is from genome assembly GCA_963556465.1 of Berberis vulgaris. Taxonomy (NCBI): domain Eukaryota; kingdom Viridiplantae; phylum Streptophyta; class Magnoliopsida; order Ranunculales; family Berberidaceae; genus Berberis; species Berberis vulgaris. Next base: position 23,277,103 of record OY747127.1, read on the forward strand.
GTGATCTTATGCCTAATTTGGGGTCCATCGGTGCTGCAGCTATTCCAGGAACGTCGGTTTGACGCCTGCGCGCTAGGCTGAGTGCTCGACGTTTCCCCTTGGTCTCCATCGTTGCGTTATCTAGTAGTCACCATCTTTCTGTATTTCGAAGGGAGATGATGTTAGTGAAATGTTAGGAACTTTATCGTCCCCACGGACGACGCCAAACTGATGCAGTCGTTTTCCGCTCCCTGCTTTGTCCTAGTCTTGTTGACCTGCACAAGTAATGCACATGAGCCACGAACCACTGTTGTGGTGGCTGATGGCACTCCAATGCTAAAGTCAGACATGGATCTGAGGAAGGTGTAATGTTGTAAACAGGAAATTTGTAGTCTACCTAAGCTTACCAACCTCATGTCTTATTTATAGTGCAGGAGTCCTGGTTCTACAAGGTCATCGAATGTGTAATTTAGGAAGGAGATCTTCATGGAGATCCTTCTCTAATTAGGAGTCGTGTTGCAGAAGGGAAGTCCCATGTTAGCTCCGTGCTCCTAGATACGTGGGAGGTAGTTCCCTATCTGAGGGTAATCCATAAGAGGAAGTTTCCCTGTGTGCTATGTACTCTAGTATTTGCTTCCTAGTCGAAAGCGAATAGTTGTTGTAATTGCCTGTTCGAAGCTGATACTCAAGATACTTGCCTTCATAGGCTTTCAAGTATTGAGGATAGTTGTGAGACTTGTGGGCTTAGCAAATTGTAAGAGTTCGGGTCCGTTTGGAGAACTGCATTGGTCGGGCTTAGAACCACTTGGGCCGAATCAGTGTTGGGCTAATGCTACGGCCTATAATTCCTCGAGATCATCATGACATGTGTATGGCTCAGGGATGTGATCGTTTTTGTGTATCATCAATAAATAAATAAATAAAATAGTGTTTTCCAAACTCATTTTATTGCACCAAGGTGGTTGTTAATACTACCCTCATAAAGTTACAGAGGAGGCATGTGACCAACCTACCATTTGAATATGATATTCACAATGCTAGGTGGAATTAAACTATTAGCAGACATTCAAGTAAAAATGAGTGATTTTCCATAAACATTTTGAAGTATTAAGCTTATGGATTTTTACTGGTAACTCAAGTTTTCTTCTAGCATCAAATAAATGGATAATATAAATATCCAAGTGAAGGATAATTTGTATAAAGGCTCAAAGGATGTGAAATTTCTTACCCCTTAATATGTCAAAGATAACTCATATGATGAATGGGTCAATGATATTGATATTATGACATCTCTTGGTTGACCCACCACCTTATGGTTGGTCCTATAGATGGTAGATAACCAACAATCTTAAAACAATTTTGTGGTATATATTATTGTTTTACGCATATTATGATCTAATTGTTGTTTGTAAAACATTCCATTGAGTATAAAGAAAGTTTATAATATTTCTCAGTTAGTTGGATATTTGGTTGTGACATGAATTTTGTGTTATCTTGTAAAGAGATATTTTAAAGAGAAAATTGATCGGCCAAGATCCCATGTACTATTATCTCTAATGAACACAACACTAGGATATTGTAATCACTTCCGTCATTGTAACCTTATTTAATTATGATTTTATTTGTGATTACTTTTAGCCAACACAAAGGCTAAAGCAAAGGACATATAAGTTTAACTAATGATAGGCAAGTTCTTACTAGACAACATAGTGATGTGGAATTTCGAATTTGTCTCAACTAAAAATTATGAATTAATTACTAAATTTTGAATTAATTACTTGATGTAGCTAAAGTGACAAGATCACATCTACTAGCTATGGATTCACATGCTTGAATTTGCATACCTAAGAGATAAATTTCGAATAAGACAGCTAGTGAATCTACTGCACGCAAGATTTATGGTAGAAATATAGGTTCTAAAAAATTCAACTCCCTGGAGAACGAATAACAAATCATGCCCTAAAAAAATTGTTAAAGAAACAGTAATTGAAACTCCAGCATAAGGCGTGCAAGCTCCCAAAGAAGTTGTACCTAAAACTCTAGAAATAGTTTTATATAACGTTCTTGAAAATGTTATGTTTCAAAACTCCACATCCTCCGTAACCCCAGAAGTGGTTGTCCATGTCCTTGTAGTGACATCGAAAGTCTGTAAAGTGACTCAAAAAGCCCCTAAAGATGCGCATGTACCTAATAATAATGAGATCTCAAGATATTTACTAGGAATGTGGAATTCAAATGTTTCTTAAACGGTCATTGATGACATATTCACTTTTATTATCCAACTGGAATTGGTTTCCTTGATAAATTGTGGTGTATCTGGACCTATGGTGCAAACATTTAAGTGTATTTGGACCTATAGTTTCAAATAAATGTTTGTAAGAAAATGAAATGAGAAAAATGAGATTGCCAGATATAAAGCAAGACTTGTGGCAAAAGGGATCTTGAAGAAACCTGGAATTAGTTATGATAAAATATACTATATACTCCTCTATGATGGATACGACTAAATTCAAATGTTTAATAAATCTTGCAGTTTTGAAAAACTTAATAGAGACTTGTTACTATAGTGCTTACTTATATGAGGACTTAGACAGATACGTTTAAATGAAAATCCCCAAAGTATTTAATTTGCCTGAAGAAACACATACATTTACGTAAAAATCCCTAAATAATTTACTTTACCTTAAGCGATGTCAAGAAAGATTTACTCAATAAAACTAAGATGTGCCTTATACAGTTTGAAACCATCCGAAAGAATATGGTATAATCGTCTTAGTAAATATTTATATAAGGAAGGTTATGTAAATAATCTCATTTGCCCATGTGTATTTGTAAAGAAATTTATTAACTGTTTGGTCATAGTAGCAATTTATGTAGATGATATACATCTTAGTTGATATATCGGAGACGTTTAAAATGTTGCTAACTATTGAAAGAAAGAATTTAAAATGAAGGACTTTGGAAAAACAAAATTATGTCTCGGCCTGTAGATTGAGTGAAATATTAATTCATTATATGCAAAAAATTTATTATTTTTAATATTGAAAAATCTTATTCATTTAGTATGCCAACGGTTGTTCGACTAGATTTAAATAAATATCGATATCAACCAAATGAAGAAAATGATGAGATATTTGGTCATGAAGTACCATATTTAAGTGTCAATGCTGCATTGTTGTATTTGGCGCAATGTACAAGATCTGATATAGCCTTCTCTGTGAATCTATTAGGAAGCTATAGTTTTGCACCTACTCTTAGACACTAAGTGGAGTTAAACACATATTTAGATATCTTCGTGGGACTGTTGATATGAATTTCCTTTATTCCTGTGATTTATATATAATCATTCCCACTTAGTTGGAAATGCAAATTCAGGCTATCTTTCTGATCCCCATAAGGGTCACTCACAAACAAGTTGTGTTTTTATGAATTGTAGTGCAACTATTTCTTAGCGATGTATTAAACAAAAGCTATTGACTGCCTCATCAAATTATTATGAATTTATTGCTCTGAGTGAAGCTATCCGAGAATGTGTTTGCCTCAAATCATTAATTCAATATATAAGAAATAATTGTCAATTTCTCTAAGTTATTAATCAGCTGACTATAATATATGAAGATAATGTTGTATGTATTATTCAAAAGCAATAAGGCTTCATCAAGGAGATCGAAGAAAACACGTTCCAATAAAGTTCTTCTACCCACGTGAGCTTCAAAAGAATCATGTTATTAAAGCCAAAAAGATTTGGTCTAGTGACAACCTTGCAGATCTCTTCACCAAAGCTCTTCCTAAATTAGTATTTCAAAAATCAGTTTACGAGATCGGCTTGTGTCGACTTGAGTATCAAAGTAATTAAAGTTTTAATATCATGAGGGGGTCATTATCGGGGGGGGGGGGAGTATCCAGAAGTATGCTTGACTAGGAGCATTCGGAAGTATGCCACATTGATAGTGAACGTGTTGTACTTTTTTTCCTTTGACACTGTTTTATCCCATTGGGTTTTACTGTCAAGGTTTTAACGAAGCAACATTATGCACACCCACCGTATTTATGAAGAATGTTGTACTTTTTCCCTTCCTCCAAGTACTGGGTTTTATTGGCTAGATTTTTAATGTGGCAACAATGGTAACAATTACTACATAACAGTAATGGAATGCAACAACTTTACAATCAACTCCCTTGATCATTTGATAATTAGGGAGAGCATTTCATTAGAGGGAGACGTGATTTTGCAAAAGACTTTGGACATTTTGCACACTGTACTCTTTTCCCTTCGTTAAGGTTTTGTCCCACTGGGTTTTTCTAGTAAGGTTTTAATGAGGCAGCATTTCGCGCATCCAACAATACTCCAAAGTTAGTATATAGTACTGTTTTCTTTGGAAATGGTTTTCCCACTAGATTTTCTTTTCAGGGTTTTCATGATGCCATTACTTTGATTTGGTGGTCATCCAAGGGGAGTATTGTGTTTAGTGAGATGACAATACCACATCTTGCATGAGTATGGATGCCCACCTCCTTGACACAACATGCTAAGTCATGTTGCCAAATATTAGTACATATAGAGAAGTGGCACCACTACCTTGTACATGACAGTTGAATGTCCACCTCATTGTAATACATGTGCCTATATAAAAGGCTTTGTAATAGATGAATATAGGATGGAAACCTAATAAAATTACTAGTGATGTTAGTTTCCCATTTTAATATCATATCTTGATATTGAATTCAACATATGGTATCATTTTCGTTATGTATATCATATAATCGACTCATGGATTTCATCTTGGTAATTAAACTTTGACAAATTCTCAAACATTGAATATTTTCCTTTATAATAAAATATTATTACTCGCGCATTCAATCGGATCTTATATGTTTACAGATAAGGTTTCTCAATCAAATCTTTCAGAATCTCTTAATTTGTTTCATTTAGGAGATTGAGATTTCCTTGAGATTTTGTACTATTTGTACAGATAGTCCTGAGATTTCATTTCCATTATATTAAGAACCTCCATGTTTGTACAACAAATTGAGGACCAGTCTCAAGGTTCGTGAACTCTTCTTAACAATATGAGCATTGTGCATTGACCTGGCAAAGAAGAAGAGGAAGAACAATGTAGAGCCCAGAGAAACAGAAGAATTCCAAAATCATGATGAACAAGATAAGAGAGTGAGAAAGGCATATGCTATGCTTGAAATTGTTAATTGCTTTCGTAACGGGACATTATTTGGACCACAAAATCTTGGTCGTGTTATCTTATTCAATCCTTCTGAGAAAAGTGTGATCATCGAAGCATCTCTCGGAGGCACGAGCCAACCCCAAAATGAGAATGCATCGCTTCCAGACTTCTTATCCGGGTTCCTCAATGAACTTAGCTTGGAGAGAGCTTTTGACAATGATCCAAATATATCTAAGGTCCCTCTAGAAGTAAAACAGGTACTTGAATCTATACCAACATTTGTGATAGTTGTAGAAGAGGTGGAATGTGCGGCATGTGAAATTTCTTTTGAAATTGGTGAGGAGGTAAAGAAGACGCCATGCAATCATATGTTTCATATTGATTGTATTCTATCGTGGCTCAAGTTATATAGCTCCTGCCCAATTTGTGGGTTTGAATTGCTGAGCAGAGATGGATCGAAGGTTAAGAATCCATATGTGGGTTCGTACTGCCCAATAGAAATGGGTCAAAGGTTAAGAATTCATATGAATCAAGTACTACTGATGATTGTGATAGAGTTGGGGCTATCATGAATACTGGTGATAAAGCTGAGGGTAGTATTGGTAATGGTACCAATGATGGAGCTGGGGGAGGCATACATACCGGTGATGAAGCTGGGAGTAGTATTGGTACCAATGATGAAGCTAGTGGTATGAATATTGGTGATGAAGCTGGGGGTAGTATTGGTACCGATGATGGAAATTCTGGTACTATGAATAATAATGACAAAAATGCAATTAAGGCAAAGTTTGGTGGATGGTACCGAGTTTCGACTCCATGGCCTCTAAATGGATAGTCTAGTTATAATCTGGGAGTGGTGCAATTTCTATCTTATCATTTTGTAAACACAACTTTAGTTTATAGCTAAAAGTATTATTAGATGGCCAATAACAAAAAAATTCAATATTATAATATATGGTATGTGTCTTCCTTTATTTTAGGATCTCTTTTATCTTGGATTTATTAAATGAAATCAAAGATAAATGTTTGATACAGTTTGTTTTTATATATTCCTAGTGTATTAGCAAGCACCACGGACATACACTCTCCACGTAGCGTGTACCTGTGCCAATAGAATGGGATACCATTAAAATGGGAGAGTTCTCGGGAATAAATAATAAAAGGGTGCAAAATCGGAATAGAAGTAATAAAATTAAAATGGGGGCATTATCGAAAATAAAGAATAAGGGGGGAGCATCAACTTCCAATTCCTCCTCCTCAAATTCAGAGTAAATTTGACATAAAAGGGTATAATTAGAAAGAAAATTATTAATCCTCTTTTGTGAATCCCATTGAGGCAAATATTAGGAGTGCATTAATCAAAACATTTGAAAAGGCGAATCTTCACGTTGCAATGTATAAACTATAAAGTAAACAAACAAAATGGACGACAATATCCAGTAAGAATGATAAATTTATATGACTTTGAACATGACACAATTGAAATTTGCAGTTTTGACTGAGGGCAAAATCGACAGATCGTTGATGTGACACATTTAAGCACATCGACAATTCAATTGCCGTTATGGTAGTGGATTGGAGGACATAACCCAAAGTTTGCATCCGTCCTTAAACAAAGTAATACAAAATAGTCGAACCCCACCCCAAATTAATGTTTATTTTAGTATGAGTAACAGTAAACAAAAACTTCAACATTTTGGTATATGTATTCAAAATGTGACGATAATTGGTGAGGATGGAGCTAGGGTAGTATAAGTATTAATGTAAAAAGCTTGAAATCTAGTAGATAGTATCGACTGTCATCTAAAGTTTTCTAGACATGATGTTAAGGATTGCATCAAGGATTTTATTGTATTAATGCTAAATATGTGAATGGTATGGAAATTTGCATAAAAAGTCTGCAAATTGTTATAAAATCTCAAGCTATATAGGAATGGAGAGGTAATTTATACTAATAATATGCCAAAAGTTGCATCACATTTGATACCATGAAGTTTCTCTTTCCAAAATGCTCTCGTTATGTAAACACTTTTGGCAAAATTAGATGAGTATAGAGGTAATTTATGTGTAAACCTCAACGCTTTTATTCCAAATTCATTTTTTTTCTCGAATAAAATAAATAAATAAATAACATAATCGTATGTAATTTGTAAGTACATTTGGTCTACCTATTTTTCGTTATTCATTATTCCTTAAAGCAGTGATAAAAATGACTTAGTTATGTTAGTCCCATGGCCTTTAAATGGATAGTCATAAGATCATGATGTAGCCTATATAGCTTGCAACTAGTAAAAGTATCTTAAGAGGTCCATATATAAAAAAATTTAATGACAGAAATACATGTGGCTTCTTGGATTTTAGGGCCTCTTCTATCTTTCATTGGCTCAGACAAATAATGGAAAATAACTTATATAATGTTCTTTCAACAATCAAACTTGCAATTATGTACATACAGTCATTACTAAAAAATTAATTATCCCATAAACAGATAACTTTAACATAATAAATTAACCCTAGATAATACTGTAAATATTGTCTTTGAAAATTTCTAAATTGGGTGTTAGACGCTCTCTTCATTTGTAGATGATCTGCCACCTCAATCGCTAGAATGAAAATTTAAGATTTCACCTGCATAAACATTTTTCAATAGCTTTAGAGACTTCACAATTAGAGGGAAGATGATGCGCTATTTTACTAGCACACAACTTAATACCCTGCTTTGTGATTGTAGTATAGAATAAGTAGGGATCGTTCTGAACCGGGAATTAGAGGGTTTGCCATTTAACACTAAGAATAACTAAAAGACAACTAACAACCTAATTAAATAAATATTGGGGGATTGGATTTTCTAAGTTAAACTATGAAAATAACTACGAAAATTACTATAAAGATAATAAAACTAAAGGGATGGCAAAGATGAGAAATTAGCTAAGGGTTTATCTCCACACACCAAACATTTTCTCATAAATCAATCTTTAATAATCACTTGCTAACTCATGAGAAACAATGCTCAAGATTAACCGTGATCAACACTGCATTAATCTTATTATTTTCCCAAGTTCGTTGAATTAAACTTAGCGACGCTTTCAAACTATTCTTATCATGTTATCTAATCAGGATTTCCAAGTTAGATAATAATCTAAGATCATTAAGTTTTGTGAAAAATATGAACACTGACTAGGCAATTACAAGTATGATCAGCATCTTGTTCTTACCTAGGTTTTTGCTTAACCTTACCAACGTTCCTTGGTATTTACTACTTGTGAGTACAAGATTATAACAATTTGGTGAAACTCTTCTATACTCTAGCCCCAGATCCTAGCATGCTTACTAAGTTGGCCACCTTAACAAACATACAAATAAAAGTTCTCTATAAAGCAGTTAAGCAAAACACAATCACCAATAGCAAGGAAGATTAAATTCAATTAATTTATAAAACACATGTTCGGGGCTTCGAATCCACCCCTAACTAAGAAGAGTTTAGCTAGACATATTAATTATGTTCAAACAATAATCCCTAATCAAATATCAAACTAAAATAAGTAAAGAGATGAAAAGAAACAAAACACTATCGTCGTGCGTGGTGGTAGAGAATGATTCTGTGGGTGCAGATAGCGAGCTGAAGAAAATAAAAAACTCCACCTTTTCCTCTTCGCGATCTACCCTCTTCCTTCACTAATCCGTGCTTCTATTGCTTGGGAGATCTGCTCCAGTGAAAAGAAGAGGACGTGGAAGAGAGGGAAGTGATCAATAAAGGGGGAAGGAAGATGGGATTACAATGAAGGGTTTTTGTTGTTGCTGGGAGGAAGGCGATGAAGAGAGGTCTGCGATGGTGATGAGAGGACGATGAAGGGTCGATCGATGGTTGATGATGGGGTTAGGGTTGTGTGTGGGTGTTGTGAAGGAGAAGAGGACGATGGAGGTGGTTGGATGACGAACTGAGACAGAAATGGGGAACAACAATGGTTGTGTTGTTTCGAAGAAGAGGAGTTACGGTCTGATGGATGGGAAGAGTTTTGAACAGTGATTGCAAGGAGGCGAAGAGGATGATGGCTGAGGGACTGCTCCGATGAGGGATCTGTGAGGATGGGTTCGTGATGGCTTACGGTTGCGAGGATGGGTGGAAGAGGAGGTTGTGGTTGTAAGCGTGGATGAGGAGGCTATTGCTGGATAATTTTTCCAAAGCAAGGTATTATGCCTTTTATAATAATTTTGTACCTAGTTTCCTTCTTTGCGTGGTTTCCTTTTGCAACCAGTATTTCTAAACTGTCAATTTGCTTCACTTAGCTTCTATTTTGGAATCTTGTAATTGGAAACCTGCACAAACACGAAAATAGCAATTAGTACCATAATTAACAAACAATAACCAAAAATATATATATAGAAATATGGTACTAAAATTAGCCTAACTATGCTTCTATCAAATTCCTCCACACTTATCTTTTGCTAGTCCTCAAGATTTTCAACGGATCATGACATGTTAAGATTTTTTGTAAACACAAGATTAAATCCACAAATTAATACACGTTCATAGCATTGATATCAAAATTCACAATTAAATCAATCCAAGTGACTGAGAAACTCAAGCGCGTGCCAAAAAGAATTACCCAAAAAAATCTCACTGGGTGCACTCTTTTCTTTTTCACTAATTGTTTGATAAAATCATTTTTCCTATTCTAGTTATATATGAGAGGATTGATGTAAAAAGGAAACAAATATCTCACATATGATATAACAAGAAAGAAAGAAATGCATTTTCTGACTTTTTTCTTTTCTTTTCAGATATATGATCTCATGGAAGGAATGTTACTACTTGAATGCAAGAACTAGTGACACCATATGCTCAAACCTCATTCGAATCTCCACAACGTGACATTGCAATACACACTCAATCAAAATGTCTTAATTCAAGTTGTAATGAGGCCAATTAGTCAAGGGAAGAGAAAGAACGGATAGGGAATTTTCAAAGGGCTTAAAGAAATGGTGAAAGCATGCAATAAGATTAGAGACATTGGCAAGGAATCACACGGTTCAAGACATAAGTAGGAAACGAAGAGGTGGCCTACTGATAATGATGAGTTTCAGCCATTATTTTGTATCTACTGAATAATAAGAACTGGACTATTTGTATGCTACTGTAATACTAAATGAATATAGACAAGGGCTTGTATCTCTTCTGTAACTTTGTACCAATTTTTTATTTTTATTTTTGTTCTTTTTTTTCAACTTTTTCTTCTTGAACTGTCTACCATAAGGGTCTTCCCCAACATTTGCTTTTCAACATACCTTGAACCACAATAAAGTCTCTGCAAATCAAATTATGCTTCACTCTTACGTTAGGGATAGAAAATGAGGTTAATGAATCAAAACGCTTAATAACAGGCTCAACGGGGTTAACCTAAAAGACATATATCATGAATGAGGCTTATTTGGCAATGGTGGAAACTAGGTGTCTTTATCATGTCAAGCATGTTATGAAATTCAATATAATACTTTGAACGAAATTAATACAAGTTCTAGTGTTTAATCCTTAATTATGAAAGTAATCCAAGTAGCAACCAAAACAAACAAAATTGAGATCATGCAATGAATTATTATTGACAAAAGAAATGAAAGATGATCTAACTAAAAACTCTCAAAATCAAAGGAGTAATAGGCTCAAAACTCAAATATGGGTTATAATGAGTTAAATTCAATTAAGCATGCTACGAATACCAATTCCTCAGGTTGTTACATGTGAATTTGCATATGATAGCCAATAATAAGCATTAACTAAAGAATAATATTAGATATTAAATCATGCTTATAAATCACCTTAAAATCATGCAATTAAAAACAAAATCTCATCATTGTGTTGGAAAGTATCCAAAGACTCAAAACAACTATAAAAAAAATTTATGACACTAATACCAACAAAGAAAACAAAAACCAACATTTTTTAATTTTTTTTAATGGACTAACACTTTTATTTTTAAAAAAATTCAAAATAAGAACAACGTTTGTTTCCCCCACACTTAAACCTAAAATTATCCTCACTGTTAATAGATTATATCACATGCAATGGAAAAAATTAAAAGAGGAAAAACAAACTACTAACAAACAAAAATAACGAAAAGAAAATAAAGGGATAGAGAAAGAAAATCTGATTGGGTTGCCTCCCAAGAAGCGTTTGTTTTAACTTCATGCAGCCTGACGGTATCTCCAATTAATCCTCAGAATAAGTGGAAATATGGAGTGATACGTCCTCCACGTCATGTTCCACAAATGACTCATAATAGGGCTTAAGTCAATGATGTTTCACTTTAAACTCCTTCCCGGTTGTGACACTCTTAATCTGTATAACACCATGGGAAAAAACATTAGTAACAATAAAAGGACCAACCCATTCAGAACGTACCTTACCAGTTCTAAGACATGATTGGAAAAGCAAGACTTTCATTCCAACAACAAAAGTATTTCCATAGATCATCTGATCATGAAAAACTATGGTGTTCTTCTTATAATTGCTTTTACTATCAAAGGCTTCATCCTGAATCTTTTCGAGCTCATTCAACTATAATTTATTTCGCTTCATTGTATCATAGGAAACTTTATTGCTCCCATATCCAACGGCAGTAGTGATGGTGGTCTCACGTTCATCTTCATTTCTGAGGTATGACAATTTCTTGGCCAAATTGTCATTCACATTAATAGAAAAACAAGAATGATTTTTAGTAGGATATCTCGTGGCTTTAAAGATGTTGAAGCCAATCACATCACCATCAAATTCCATGATCAGTTTTCCCGCATGAACATCAATATTTGTCTTCGCAATTTTCATGAAGGGGCGCCCTAAACGAAGAGGCAAAAGTGCTAAAAATTTCGAATCTTCCATCTCAAGCACATAGAAATCTGCTGGGAATATCAAATGGTTAACTTGCACCAACACATCTTCCAACAAACCTCGAGGATATGCATTAGAATGGTCAGCCAATTGAATAATAACACCATCATTTTTTAACTTCCCGAGATTCATAGATCGATAAATAGAATACAGCATAACATTAATTGAAGCACCTAATTCCAGCATTGCATTTTAAATTTTAGTATTACCGATAACACAAGGGGATAGTGAAATTACCCGGATCCTTACACTTCGGCAGCAAGTTCCTTTGAAGAACTGTGGAAACATTCTCACTCACCTTAACTACCTCTCTATCTCGAAGTCGTCTCTTTGTTGTGCAAAGCTCCTTCAAAAATTTTGTATACTTAAATACTTGCTTAATAGCATCAAGAAGCGGAATATTGACCTAGACATTTTGGAAGGTTTCCAAAATTTCCTTATCCTATTCATCTTTCCTAGATTTGGCAAACCTACCTGGAAAAAGGCACAAAAGGTGGAAAAAGATTAGAAGAAACTGAATTTGGAACACTCACCTTCTTACCTTGGAGCTCTGGTGTTTCAACGATGGCTGGATCATCCTTCTGTAACTCAGCTTCCCTATTTCGACTCTGTTTAGGAACTTGGCTCATTCTCAATTTGCCTACCACTCCTCAATGTAATTGTTTTTTGTGGTTTCAAACCCGCCTTTCGAATTTGGAATGGTAGAACTAGGAAGTTTTCCTTGCTCGCAAATTTGTCCAATAAACTCAGCTATTTGTCCCATCTGTAGCTTCAAATCTGCTATATCATTTGCTTGGTTCTACTGAAAAATAGCTAACGATTTCATAATCTCATCATAATTAAGGGGCATACCTGAATTGTGCTGAGATGGTTCTGGCGGCCTTTGGACGAAACCAGGAGGTGGCCGATTCGAAATTTGTTGTTGAGATTTTTTTGGATTTCTCCATCCAAAGATGGGGTGATTTCTCCAACCTTCATTGTAAGTGTTCGAATAAGGGTTATTCCTATTGTGATTTTGCCCTTGAAAACCTATTGCATTAACATTCTCCCAACCGCCATTCTCAATCAGTTGAGGACATTGATCAGATGGATGTCCTGGATTAGTACACATGCCACAAACTTGTTCAACTCCTAGCACATTCGGCTTCCCTAGAGCCTGAGTCACAAGTAAAGTAAGATTAGCCATTTGAGCTTTCAAACTGGAATTAGTACTTACCTCGTTAACTTGGTGTGAAGGTTCTCCAATTCCTTCATACTGTTGGGCATTTAAGGCTCGGTTTGCAATCAAAGTCTTTGCTACTGCAGAAGGTATATCAACCAAAGCTCCTCCTGCCACTGCATCTAACATTTGTCGCTCAAGAGGAAGTAATCCCTCATAAAAGTATTGAATCAAGAGCTCCTCTTTCATTTGTTGCTGCGAACATGATGCTATGAGAGTTTTGAAGTGCTCATTGTATGCTGGATATGATTTTCCTAGACCTTGTTGTATACCATTGATTTTCTTTCTCAACAAGATAATTTAGGAAGTTGGAAAGAATTTCTCTAGAAACGCCTTATATCCCAAGAATATATTGTTCCGGAAGGTAGTTTATATAGCCAATCTTTAGCCCTATTAGTCAGAAAAAATGGAAATGCTCTCAACTTTAGGATGTTCTCATCCACAGTTATTGGCGTCATACTAGAGCATACAACTTCAAATTCCTTTAAATGTTTATTTGGATCCTCCATAAAAAGACCGTTATACTTCGGAATATGATGAATTAAGCTGGATTTTAGCTCAAATGACTCTGTCTTGCCCTGTGCGGCTGTTGGATACTGAATGCACAGGGGTGCGGCATTGTCCAAAGTGGATGCCGAAAGTTCTTTAATAGATCTATTGTCTCCCATGTCGAATTCATCAGATCCAGAGCAAGATGTTTGCGACTCTGAATCGTATTCTAATAAGTTTTTGCTAGATCTCCTATTGAGCATGAATTGGTACCTGAGATAAAGACAGAAAGAATAAAAAAATCAATAAAAATATAAATAAATAAATAAAATCTAATGAAGTAATTAACAATTGTACTAATCCCGGCAACGACGCCAAAAATTGATGCACTATTTTACTAACACACAACTTAATACCCTGCTTTGTGATTGTAGTATAGAATAAGTAGGGATCATTCTGGATCGGGGATTAGAGGGTTTGTAAATTAACACTAAGAATAACTAAAATACAACTAACAACCTAATTAAATAAATATTGGAGGATTGGATTTTCTAAGTTAAACTATTAAAATAACTACAAAAATTACTATAAAGATAATAAAAATAAAGGGGTGACAAATTTGAGAAATTAGCTAAGGGTTTATCTCCACACACCAAACATATGCTCATAAATCAATCTTCAACAATCACTTGCTAACTCGTGAGAGACAATGCTCAAGATTAACCGTGATCAGCATTGCATTAATCTTATTATTTTCCAAAGTTTGTTGAATTAAACTTAGCGTCGCTTTCAAACTATTCTTATCATGCTATCTAATTAGGAATCGCAAGTTAGATAACAATCTAAGATCACTAAGTTTTTTGGAAAATATGAACACTGACTAGGTAATTAAAAGTATTATCAGCATCTTGTTCTTACCTAGGTTTTTACTTAATCTTACCAACGTTCTTTGGTATTTACTACTTGTTAGTACAAGATTATAACAATTAGGTGAAACTCTTTTATACTCTAGCCCCAGATCCTAGCATCTTACAAAGTTGACCACCTTAACAAACATACAAAGAAAAGTTCTCTATAAAACAGTTAAGCAAAATACAATCACTAATAGCAAGAAAGATTAAATTCAATTAATTTATAAAACACATGTTCGGGGCTTCGAATCCACTCCTAACTAAGAAGAGTTTAGCTAGACATATTAATTATGTTCAAACAGTAATCCATAATCAAATACCAAACTAAAATAAGTAAAGAGATGAAAAGAAATAAAACACTATCGCCGTGCGTGGTGGTAGAGAATGACTATGTGGGTGTGGATTGCGGACTAAAAAGAATAAAAAACTCATTTTC
This sequence comes from Berberis vulgaris, assembly GCA_963556465.1. Classification (NCBI taxonomy): domain Eukaryota; kingdom Viridiplantae; phylum Streptophyta; class Magnoliopsida; order Ranunculales; family Berberidaceae; genus Berberis; species Berberis vulgaris. Next base: position 23,292,200 of record OY747127.1, read on the forward strand.
CTCTTCGCGATTTGCCCTCTTCCTTCACTGATTTTTGCTTCTGCTGCTTGGGATATCTGCTCCGGTGAAAAGAAGACGAGGTGGAAGAGAGGGCGGTAATCAATGAAGGGGGAAGGAAGATGGGATTGCAATGAAGGGTTTTTGCTGTTGCGAGGAGGAAGGTGATGAAGAGAAGTCTACGATGGCGATGAGAGGACGATGAAGGGTCGATCGATGGTTGATGATGGGTTAGGGTTGTGTGTTGGTGTTGTGAAGGAGAAGATGACGATGGAGGTGGTCGGATGACAGACTGAGACAGAGATGGGGGACAACAATGGTTGTGCTATTTCGAGGAAGAGGAGTTACAGCCTAAATGATGGAAAGGGTTCTGAACAGTGATTGCAAGGAGGTGAAGAGGGTGACGAATGAGGGAATGATGCGATGAGGGATCTGTAAGGATGGGTTCATGATCGCTTACGGCTGTGAGGATGGGTGGAAGAGGAGGTTTTGGTTGTAAGCGTGGATGAGGAGGCTATTGCTGGATGATTTTTCCAAAGCAAGGTATCATCCCTTTAATAATTGTTTTCTGTTTGGTTTCCTTCTTTGCATGGTTTCCTTTTGCAACCAGTATTAATAAATTGTCAATTTGCTTCACTTAGCTTCTATTTTGGAATCTTGTAATTGGAAACCTATACAAACACAAAAATAGCAATTAGTACCATAATTAACAAACAATAACTAAAATATATATATAGAAATATGGTATTAAAAATAGCCTAATTATGATCCTATCAGAAGATTCTACATTCATGTTTGGCTTGAAGCATAGCTCATGAGTCACTGCAGATACAGAAGGAACCAGTTTCCACAAATTTAGTCCTGGATTGTTCCGGTTCGTCTCGATTATTGTAAGTCCAAACCAAAACCCATGCCAACTTATTTTGCTAACCCAAATCAAACCAAAGCCCAAGCCCAACCCATTTCCATTTTGCAAACTATATCTCTAAGGTTTTGAGGTTTCCTAAAGTAAAATGGAAGGAAAGATAAAGAGATTGGAAGAGACCTGAACAGCAAAAGGGTCGTCTGCTTGGAAAAGATTGCCTTGGCACTTCATTAGCCATACTGATTGATCCGTTTGTGCTTGGAGAGGATTGAATTTCATCAAAGTTTCAAATTTTCAGTCCATTTTCAAACATCGAATCGAACATAGCAAAATGCTCTGTAAATTGATTATAGGAACCCATTCATATTCACTCATCAAGGGTCCTGATGCATCCAAATTTGTTCTCCTCGAGATCTGACCTGCAAAACAAAGTTAGATTGCCAAAGAACACCTATTTGGTGGCCGAAGGCACTCCGATGCTTAAGTCAGATAACTGTAGGAGAAAATGAACTTGGACAGAGTATAGTTGTGATGTGTTTTCATATCTCCCAGTTCATCCCTTTTTTTACCTTATATAATGAGTGCATTAACTATGTGCGTGACTTAAGCTCGAATGGCGCATTGAAGGGGGATGTTTATCATAACGGTCTCCTCCTTCATTGAAATGTGTTCTTGTGGAGTGATTCCTACCATGACTTAAACGGTCATCTCTTAATTGAGATGCGTCCTTGAGGAAGTGATACTCGCCATGACTTATCTTCTTCGTAACAACCATCTCTAGTTATGGTGGTTTGCGCCATGTGTATGGCCATGATCGGGTGACAATTTTTTTGTATACGTTGTAGACTGTCGAACTATAGGTGAGTGGTGTTTGATTAGACACGACTAGTTGTGATCATTAAGAAAAATACTAGGGTCATAAACACGTTTCTAATTACATATTTATGTTTTGACATGTATTACTAAATTGAGTATGGAGGTTATTTGTGTGTAGATACCAACTTAAGTCCCATTACAATTCTATTAATATTGATGATGGGCTAATAATAAAATGAGGGTTCTATATATACGGTTGAGGTTCCCACTCCAAACCTAATTTTCTCTATTTCCTACTTTTCCCATCTGGTTTGAAAAACACAAGAGAAAGGTCCTGAAGGTGGAAGATCTTTCCGCTGCGTGTTGCTAGTACGTGAGGATTGTTGTGATGATATTATTCATCAATGGCGACTTCAGGTAGCATTGATTACAAATTTTCTTCCTTGATTATTGACATGAGGTCTTGGTTTAGGATTTGTTATATTCCTACATGTGGTATCAGAGCCTTCTTGTCAGTATCTTTGAAGATGGTTTACTGTTTTTTATTGTTTGATGGTTTATTGTTTTTTATTGTTTGATTAATTAATCAATCCTCGTGTAGGTTTTTACCCAAATCCTAGAAATCTATTTATCCGGATCCGGTTCTCCCGACGACTAGATCATGGTTTAGTCGTTCAATAATCGACCCCATACGGATCTTTTGGGTGGTAGTTAATAATATTGGAAATTATATATATTTTATTCAAGTATATCACTATTCAATTTTTAAAAAAAAATTCTTTTCGGGTCACCCTTTTTTTGGTCAATTATTCGAGTTGTTCTTGATTTCTTGATTAGTACCTGCCCCTTTCAGTCGATTGACCTTCCATGGCGACTTCAGCTTCATCATCCGGCAAGGCTTCTGTCAATAGAATTAGGTCAATCACAAAGAGATGGAGTAAACAAATTGCGGCTCAAATTGGGGTCATTGATTTGCAGATAATTCAAATAGAGAAATATCAGGGCTAGTTTGGGGGGTTTTCCACTATGAAGAAGAAAACCTTTTCTTGGGCCTTTTTGTTAATTTTTTGTTTGGGGCCTAATTTGTAAAGGCTTGAGTCGATTTATGGGGCGTAGCTCATTTTGTGGGCCTGATTCGTAAGGGCCTGAGTCAATTTATGGGGCCTGGCTCATTATTTGGGCCCGTTTTAACTAAATGGGTCTGGTTGGTTCATTTTGGGTCTCGTTGGTCCAGCTGGTTCAGTTCAGTTGAACTAGTTTGGTTCAGTCCAGCTGAACCGGCTCGATTCAGTCCAGCTAGTCCAGTTTGGTTCAGTCCAGTGAACCGATTCAGCCTGGTTGGACCGATTTTGGTTTTTTGAGCCCCTAAGGCCTATTTGGGCTACCTGGCCTATTGGACTAGTCCTTGTTGCATTTTTTTGCCTTCTTTACTTCTGCATTTAAGAAATTTTTAGGAGCACATAAAAAAAATTTAATTAATAATCCAAATTTTAAATTAGTGAAATTTAGTGCTACATCGTCTAAGTGACCACTTTCATGAAATTTTATTTAAATTTGAATTTCAATTTTTTTTTTAGTGGATTTCGTATGGTTGTGTCGGCTGGTTTATTGGCAGTATAAGGTAATTATTTTAAGTAAAATATTTTTGAGATTTACTTATGCATTCAATGACCGGCTCAAAGGTAGGTCATTGTTTGGCTAAGCCCAATTTTATTTTATTTCTATTAATTAGCCTTAGTTGTTTTGAGAAAACCACTTACACGTTACCATGTTTGTCTAAAGACTTGAATTGTAATGGTGTGTTCGATTTTCTATAAATGTCCATTATTAAATATGTACTATTTTTTGCTATTCGTCTTTTTATTTGGTCTTTAATTAGACAAAATTTGCATGATGTTGATGGCTACGTTATTTATTTTTCTGTTGTCATATCATTGCAATAAAATTGATGTGATGTACATATATTGATATGCACCTATATCTATGAAGTACCACGCCATTCCTGGTGGATAGATATAGGTGTCACCCGATCATTACCATATACGTGGCGCAAACCATCATAAGTATTGGAGGGTCGTTACGAATGAGATAAGGAGAGAATCACTCCATCTCAATGAATGAGGGAAGCGTTATAATAAACGTCACCTTCATTGCGCCATTCAAGCTTAAGTCACGCACACAGTTGAATGTACTCATTTATAAAAGCAAAGAAAAAAGTATGGGAAGGAGACTCGATCCGATTATTCTATCAACACTATGCAAAAGTTTTGTCCAAATTAATCTCCATCTCCAACATAGTTACTAACTTAAGCATCGGAGTGCCTTCGACCACCAACCAGATGGTTTTGCAGGTTAAATTTACGGGATACCAGATTTTGGACGCATTAGTTTGGCGTGGTCCATGAGGATCGACAGTTTCCTTTCAAGAAGAGAGTTTGTAGTTGAAAATTTCCTTAGTTTCAATCAGCGAGTAAAAAGCTTTTTGAACAAATGGAGCACTATACAGATCCTCAACCCAGCAACAATCAAAACAATCCTTCCACTAGTGAAGCTGCATTACCTACAGTGCATGCTTCAAACCCAGCGATAACAGGGGCCAACCATGTCTGGTGATAGAGAGCCACAATATGGAGTAGTAGCCCAGTCATCTCAAACATCTGGCGGCAATACCACGGATCCTCGCGTGGATCAACTCATGATCCAGATAGATCTTCTTATTAAATTGGTGGACAAACTCATCCAAGAGCGTGATCAATCCGCAGACCTTGTCCAAGCACCGCCTCAATAAAACTCTGTCAATCGCGTTCGAGAGAACAATGAAGTTCATGTAGAACTTAAGCAAGTGAATCTTGAAAGCAGCGAAACTATAAGAGAGTACGTCACTCATTTTACAAATGAAGTGACGATGATTGAATGTTGCAGCAACAACACGGCCATCGCCACCTTCACCTCCGAACTAAAAAGAGGATCGTTTTACAATTCACTGAATCTAGATCCTCTAAAGAATATGGCAACCTTGTTAAAAATCGCTCAGAAATAGATCACCCTTGAGGAAATGTTGGTGACCAAAAAGAAGAACGAATTTGAAATGGAGGGCAATTGAAGAGACGAGAGGGGAGAAACGAAATAAGGAGAGACGACAGACCCCGGGAAGAGAACTTCCAGTCGAAAAGGCATCAGACTAATGGGAGGTCCGAATTCTACCAGCAGAAGTTCGGAAAGTTGCAATCTGCAAGGCCCAGGCATGAACGGGTGACAAATTTGGTGAAAAAGACGTATAAACCATACACGATCTTGAAAACGAGTCGAGCGAACATACTGAAATCTATGACGAAATGGGAAGACATCAACTGGCCACTCAAAATGAGAGGAAACCCGAATGAGCAAGATAAAAGCAAATATTGTTCTTTCCATAAGATCACGGACACGACACTAAAGAATGCTATAATTTGAAATACGAAGTTGAACACTGAATTCAAAGAGGGCAACTCGAGGAATTCGTTTGGCTGCCAAAAAATAAGTCCAAAGGGAAAGAGAAAGTGTTATCCATGCTGCCACCAAGATAAACCACATGACAAGAACCTTGAGAACTCGTCAAGAGAGCTTTCTTTCTACAGATTCTACTTGAACCCGAAGTACTAGAAATGAAGCCTTGGAGTGGGATTTTGATCTAGAGTTCAAGCGATTTCTACTCGAATCCGGCAATCTGAAATATCTACAGACCTTATTAATGTTCCTCATCATTTTGAAAAGAATTGGATCAACCGACTAGACAACGGAACACAGGGAGTCAGCTCAGCACCTTTGGAACTCTCAACTTCCCTCTCCTCCTTGGCGTACAAATTCGAGTCGAACCGATCCATTCCCGAGCGCTATGGGTCGTCAGCATGAACAGTCATGATCTTGACTGGAGCCGAGCTGGAAGAGAACCGATTTGCAATCTCAGATCCTGTTTTACCAAACGCTAAAATACTGCCTTACATTAACTCAACTTTGATTGCAGGATTACTTGGAATCAGAACCTTCAATGTCAATCGCATCACGGCTCTAATGATCATAATCAGAATGGGGAAGACCTCAGCCATTATCGCAGACCTCTCATTCAGCAACCAGACTTTGTTTTTTGCCTCCTCAGCAGAGCCAACCACCAAGCAATTTCATCGACACTGGGTTCACGGGCAGCAAGCCAGACACTGGTTCTTCCCTCATTCATGGGCACCCTTCGATGATCAGCTCATCTGAGTTCCGACACATGGATTCGGTCTTCATCACAGACCCGACCCACAAATCTTCTTCAATTACAGCCAATCCAACATGGAACGAGGATCCGATCTTCATCATGGATCACAGATCGTCTACAATCACATCACGGTCGGCAACAAGAACAAGTGCACCGGCGCCTTGGTTCTCGAACCATCACTGGCTCCAGCCCCAATGTTTGGACCCGACAATGCACGCCACCACGTTGACGAGGCCCAAGCATATCAGTACAATTACAACTTATTAACTTGCTACTTTATCGTGTACATCGTGCAAGCGAAGAACGGCTCTAAAGTCGCTAATGAGCACCTCAAAATGGATTCGGGGTGGCTCCTGCGCACAAAGCACAGGAGGACATCCTGCGCAGGAAGCACAGCCGTCGGATCTGATCCAACGGCTTAGATCGATGGATTTTAAAAAAAAATTTTTTTTTTTTTTTTTTTGAAATCCAGATTTTTAAATCCTTCAATCTGAACCGTCGGATCTAATCTGACGGCTCTGCTTACTGCACAGGACGTCCTCCTGCGCATTGTGCACAGGAGCCACCCCGGGTCCAAAATGGATTCGGGGTGGCTCCTGCGCACAAAGCACAGGAGGACATCCTACAACGGAGCTTCTGCTTTGATCACCAGTCAACTTCAATTACATCATGGTCGGCAATGAGATCATTACCACCGCCGACAAAAACAAGTGCACAATCGACTGGCTCCACCCCCTGCACTTGGACTAGGCGATGCACGCCACCACATCGACGAGGAGAGCTAGCCACCGAACAGATCAATTCATCGAGCTTCGGCATGGAATGAGCATTACCGCAGCTGAGTTTTTCGAGTCGTTCCTTGTCGTGAGCATTGAGAACACATCTACGGGTCCATCTGTCGGACACACGCACCGAGCATTGATCGACGGACGACCGGATGAGCTGAGATCAAGATGATTTAACCTTACAGGAGATGAGACTCGACCATATGCAGGTCGTATACTCTACCAAAGGTGAACCCCACATAAGCATTAGCAGCAGAAGAAGAGAGATGGAGAGAGATATCAAATTTCTCATTTGCTTGTGAGCCCCTGAAGAATGAACTTCAGATTTCTCCATGGCAGCGACTACATTACACCACCATTTTTTTTTTGGCTTATACCATTCCACTCTCTCACATCACCTGTTTTCCTTTTCACACCACCTATATAAACAAAAACCATCCATTTTTTTCGTCTTACTATTTAAATCGACAATGGTTCTTCCCTTTCATTCGAAATCTTTTGCAAATCTCTCCCCATACTCAAATCTTTTGCAAATCTTCTCCCTCGAAAACTCTCAAACTCCCCTCAAAGTCGAAACTCTTAAACACAAATTTAATAAATATTCATAACTTAACATAACAGAGAAACTCTGATACCCCGCAGTGCACTCTGATAACAATTTTTTTTTTGGACATATTGCACGACTTTAATAAAATGACCATAACTTGTTCATTTCAAAACATTTTCAAGTGATTCAAGTTGTGTTTATTAGATAACTCAGAGTACTAAAAATTTTGTATTGATCAACTTAAGAATCGGTCTTGATCGAACACATAAGTTAGCCAAAGGTCAGTAACACTATCCCGTTTTCATTTTTCTGACAGATTTGCGCAACTTTAGTAAAATGATCGTAACTTTCTCATTTCAAAACATTTTAAAGTGATTCATGTTGTTTTTATTAGATAACTCAGATTAACACAACTTTTGTGTTTTGATTAACTTAAGAATCGGTCTCAATTTAGTACATAAGTTGGCTAAAAGTCAGTAACACTATCCCGTTTTCATTTTTTGGACAGATTTGCGCAACTTTAGTAAAATGACCATAAATTTCTCATTTCAAAATATTTTCAAGTAATTCAAGTTGTTTTTATTAGATAACTCAGAGTATTACAACTTTTGTGTTTTGATCAAATTGAAAATCGGTCTTGATCGAGCACATAAGTTGGCCGAAAGTCAATAACAATATCCCGTTTTCATTGCAAGACAAATTTGCGCGACTTTAGTAAAATGATCATAACTTGCTCATTTCAAAACATTTTCAAGTGATTCAAGTTGTGTTTATTAGATAACTCATAGTACTACAGCTTTTGTGTTTTGATAAACTTGAGAATTACTATCAATTTAGGGTTTAAATTAGTCGAAAGTTATCCTATTTTGCATTTTGTTTTCTTTTTGAGTTTGGATTTCTCTGTTATGCGTATTTATTGGTGGTGTGAGAAATTTAAAAAAAAACTCAATGGTGGTGTGAGAAAGAGGAAATGGTGATGTGGTGTAGTTGTTGCCTTTGTCCATCTCAACTATGACACCACAAAAGTGGTACCAATTAATAGATTGTTAAGCCCAAAATTGTCCAATTAATAGGCCGTTAAGCTTGAGCTAGGAGTTATGCTCATGGGTATCTTTTGGGTGTTATTGTCCAATTAATAGATTGTTAACCCTTGCTAGTGGTGTTATTGCAAACAGAAAAGGTATCTTTTGGGATACCAAGGATAAAGTACACTCGGATCTTTCAATGGGGAAGAAATCTATGCTCCAGTCAAGAGCTTCCGCCCACAGACCTTCAAGCCCGAGTAGATACTAGTCTGATAGGAGACAGACCCGACAGAAATCAGGTTCGATGGAAGACAGACCCAACAAGAATCAGGTCCGACAAGAGATGGACCCAATAAGAATCAAGTCCACAGGTCCGACAGAAGACTAGTCAAACTGACTTCATCTGGCTCGAACTCACGCATTTTGATCACAATGACTTCATCTGGTCCAAACTCATGCAACTGACTATGATGATTTGTTAGATAACTTCACAAACTCACACGACTGACTACGATGACTCGTCACGTACGACATCTAGTCCGAACTCACGAAGTTCACCTAGTAACTGACTCACGTAGCTGACTACAATGACTCACCACGAATGACATCTGGTTCGAACTCACGAAGTCCGAGTACAATAACTTGTCACAAAAATCCTCGTCTAGTCCGAACTCATGTAGTCAAAATCCGATGATTTCATCCGTTCCGAACTCACGCAGTCCAACCCCGATGACTCGTCCAACTGACTTCACAGTACAAATAGATAAAGCAATCATGCCACTGCTCAGGCTCCCATGAAATCCGACTACGATGACCTGTTACAAAAATCTTCATCCGGGCACGAAAAGAAAGAAAAACAAATGCAATGCAATGCAATGATGAAGTTGAAAATCCAACCGTCATAGAGTTAGTGGCCATGTAAGCATGCCCACTAACTAAGGGGGAGTAGCTGATGATATCAAATTGTCACCCAATCATTGCCATACACGTGGCGCAAACCATCATAAAAATTTAAGGGTCGTTACGAAAGAGATAATGAGGGAATCACTCCATCTCAATGAAGGAAAAGATCATTATAATAAATGTCTTCATTCATTGCGCCATTCAAGCTTAAGTCACGCACACAATTGAATGCACTCATCAATTCACTCATTATATAAGGTATGAAAATGGGACTTGATACGATTATTCTATCAACGCAATGCAATTTTAACTGAGTTCTGTCCAGATTAATCTCCAACTCCAACAGAGTTACTGACTTAAGCATTAGAGCGTCTTCGCCTACCAAACAGGTGATCTTTGGCAAACTAACATTTGATTTGTAGATCAAATTAGGAGACCAGATTTTGGACGCATCAGTTTCCATGGGGAATGGCAATAAAACTTGAGTGGGGCAATTGAAGTCTTTAGATTAAAATTTGAGTCCGATTTTTATTTGGATTTGGATGAGACTGTTTATGTATCGCCATTTAGGCGGAAATTAATTTTTGTTTCCAGTTTGGATAAATGCGATTGTATTTTTTCTTTTGGAAAATGAAGTTTGAGTCTTTTAGACTTAAATGTTTCCCACTTACAGTCAAATGAAACTTTGCATGTTATTAATTACAATACTAAGCAAAGATTTATTAAAGAGAACTCTTCTATGTTATGGCACAAGCGTCTAGATCATATCTCTCGATCGAGGATTGAAAGGCTTGCGTCAATGGGAGTTCTTGTACTCTTGATTTTTACAGATTTTATGATTTGTATTGAATGCATAAAGGGGAAACAAACTAACACTAGGAAGTTAGGTGCACATAGGAGTTCAGGTGTCTTAGATTTTATACATATTGATATTTGCGTCAATGTGTTCAGGGCCTATAAAACTAAAGTATAAAATCCACATAATAAGAAAATTAAGGTCGTTAGATTTGACCGTGGTGGTGAATACTATGGTATATATAACAGTTCAGGTCCATTTGCGAGGTACTTGCATGAATGTGACATTGTCCCTCAGTACACTATGCCAGGAACACCACGTAAAAATAATGCATCTGAGAGACGAAATCGGACCCTATAAGACATGGTTAGGATAATGATTTGTCATTCTACCTTGCCAAAGTCTCTTTTGGAAAAGGTCTTAAAGACTGCAATTTGTATCCTTAATAATGTACCCAATAAAGCAATCAACAAAACCCCATATGAATTATGGACTGGTAAACGTCCTAGCATTTGGCACTTACATATTTGGGGGTGTCCAGCTAAGGCGAGACTTTATAGGCCTCATGGAGGAAACTTGGACTTCAAAACTGTTAGTTGTTGTTTTATTAGATATTCAAAAAAATCAAGGGGATTCAAGTTTTTATTGCCCTTCTAATAATACCTTAATTGAGACAAATAATGTCAAGTTTATTGAGGATGTTGAGAATAGTGGGAGTACATAATTCAGAAATATTAGTTTTGAAAAAGAACGTGTTGGCATTCCTATGATGGACATTCAACTTGTAAATGTGATCATGCCTATTATTGAAAAGAATGTAGATGCAAATCATGAAGCTATAGCTGGATTGCCTTCTGCTAATCCAAAAGCACATCAACTTCCTCAATTACAAATGCCAATAAGGAGAGGAGATATGTTATTCCAGATGATTATATAGTTTATCTTGATGAGCATGAGTTTGATATAGGAATGGAAATTAATCTTATCACTTTTCTTCACGCCAAACATAGTGTTCACTCTTTAGATTGGATGAATGCTGCGTTAGATGAGTTAAAGTTTATGAATGACAACGGCCTTTGGGATCTTGTCGAGTTACCTAAGGGGGTAAAACCAATCGGATGCAAATGAATGTTTTTTAAACCAAACGCGATTCCAAAAGTAGCATCGAAACATATAAGGCACGTCTTGTCGTTAAAGGCTTTACTCAAAAGGAAGACAATATTTTCTTTTTAGTTTCTACGAAAGACTCTTTTAGAATTGTTATGGCCCTTGTAACTCATTATGATTTAGAGTTACATTAGATGGATAATTTAGACTGCATTTCTGAATGGAAATATTGTAGGGTTTTGAGATTAAAGACTCAGAACAGAAAGTTTGCAAGTTAAAGAAATCCATCTACAGCTTAAAGCAGACATCTCGTCAAATGTATAAAATGTTTGATCTAGTAACTTTCTCCTTCTGTTTTGAGGAAAATCAAGTTGATCAATATGTTTATCATAAGATCAGTGAGAACAAATTTATTATTTTGTAGTGTTATATGTTGATGAAATCCTGGTTGAAAATTGTGTCATAAGTTTATTTCTTTCAACAAAATTTTGTATTAAATTTTTTTTTGCTATAGCATATTTAAAGATGGACAAACAGATTAATTGCACTGATCATATAGTATTATTGGTCTATCACACCAGATATTTGTTGAATTGGTACTTGGTAGATTCTTTGTACTAGGTAAAGTACTCGATGTTACGAGTGATAAGTTGAGTTTCTCTAATGTCCAAATAATAATTTATGTATGAAAGGAATACATGAAAATTATCTCTCATGTATATGTAGTAGAGAGTATAATGTATGAAAAACTTTATCCGTATTAGGATATTATGTATATCATTGGAATTTTGGCAGATATTTCAGAAGGGACGGGGCAGAAGGGACCAATTGAAGACCGCATAGGAAAGTGATCTCGCTTGAAGTTTCCTTCTAGCTTCCAATTTTCTCAATGTCTTTCAATTTTAAGCAAACTTTCTTCGAACCCCAGAGCTTACTTTTGCTTAGTATTTGAAAGGGTTGAAGAGATTTGGTAGTTATTGAGTGGGAGGAACTATTGTTTGTTGTTGTTGTTGTTGAATAAGATGTTGAGCTACTTGGATGAAAACTTTAGTGGGTGAAGGCGAAAACTTCATCAGAAAAAGCATTTGAGAGAAAGTAAGCTGGGTTGTGAAGAACCCCAAGCGCATATTTCGATTCACTGCCAATCTATCCAAGTGTTCTGAGGTCTAGACCATGCGCCACACCAATAAGGCCTCCCTCTTTTATTCTAATTTGAACTTCTATTGAAATTTTTTTAGAACCCCATTACTTTGTTTGGTGGATTACTTGATTTAAAATTTTGTGGAAAAATATGTTTTCTCTGCTCTTGATTTGATTTGGGGATTTATATATCAATCTTTTGTGAGGGTGCACAGAGAGACCATCATGTATTCATGATATAGTGAGCTTAGTTGTGTGACTTGTGTCAAGCTTGGGGGTTGTTTGTTTTTGCATCTAATCCCCATTTAGAGGAACCCATCTTTAATTTCAAAGGGTTTTCATCTAATCTTGTTTCAAACTCTTGGCATTGGTAGGGTGTTTTTCAGATTATTTTTTTCCTTCTAATAATGATTACATATTTTATTGTTGATTTAAGTCCAATGGTATGATCTAATTTTGACGGTAGGTATTTTAGGATGATTTTGATTTTGAATTTGGTTAGTGCGTTTTTTTGGAATGTGATTTTGTTGGATTATAAGGTGAAAGAAAGAATGGCAAGTGAAACACCAACTTGGATAGATCAATGGGGAGGAATGGAAGATGATGACAACAAAGAGAGCAGCAGTAAAAAGAAAATGGCAGATGTTATAATGAACATGAGTGTTGTTTTAAGTTTTATGGTATCTCGAACACAATATGGAATCGTTGTGTAATGTGTAATACTCAACTTATGCTACTATGGCAGATTTTAAGCTACAATGGTAGATGTTAAGTTTTTATGTTACTATAGCAATCAATTTGAATTTGTTTGGATGGATGGGCTTCCAAGGGCAAAATATGGGCCAGTTGACATGGGTTGGGCCTTAGTAAATTTTCTAAATTTAGATTGGGTTTAAAAAATTTCAAGTCGGATCCAAGCCATTTGGTATAAAAAAATCACAACCCAACAACTCAATTCGGGATGGCATGGTCCTGACTCGGATCGTCCAGCTTCAAACTAATACGGGCCCAATCAGGTATGCCTGAAAAAATGTGTTATCTCGGACGATTCCAGTCCCATTTCATTAGACCACGATTAGGATAAGCCAAATCTCGGACTGACCGTGCCCACCCCTAACTGCGGATGGTTGCTTGGAAAAAAATTTCAACAAAAAATATTTACAAGAGAATAAAAATGGTATTGTTTGCTTGCACAGTGGCAAATTTTTTTTTATGAAAAGGAGTTTGAGATAGGATAAGAGATCGAGAGATGAGTCTTACCGTTCTCACGCCGTAGTTGGATATTGAATCACCCAAAGTATAAAGGGCACCGTTAGTTTGGGAAAAAAATTTCATAGTTTTTTTGCCCTTTTTGCTCGGAGAAAATATTTATTCATGTAGTATGAGTAAATATTTTTCCCATTTTAGCTGGAAAATATGCAACTTGAGAAAACTTTCCCACTTTAAAATATGCAAATCAAACAAATGAATAATCCGATTTGCCATGGGAAATTTTTTTCCCATGTCAATGATGTAATCAAACAATCTAAGGGTATGTTTGGTTAGCCATTTTCTTTGGAAAATGGATTTCATTTTCTTTATTCTGCAGATTTTTGCTTTTTGGTTTTCTATTCACTGGCTGGAAATTGATTCTTCATAAGACTATTTTCTCACTACTCATGGGAATCCAAGTCCAGGGGGAGACCTCATAATCGAATGTACGGAAATGGTTTCAATTTTCATGTCTATTTTTCGTGCAACCAAACAGACCCTAAGAGAAAAGTCTAATTAGTACCTTCCCAGGTAGCAGAAGCTTTGCAAATCATTTAGAGGGTGTTTGCTCTTGCTTCTGAATAGAGTCAGAAGTCTTAATAAGAAGTGGGACACCTTATTTAGAGTGTTTTTTTTAGTTCTGATCAGAAGTTCAACTTCTGATTGGAGTAAGCAATAGGGAGGTGTTGATCACTTAGCACTGAGTGTTGACTCAAAAATTATTCCAATAGTAACCTTAAAATAAATTTGTAATGACAATTGTTGCCCCCATCTTCTTAAAAACAAGTAGGGCTAAATTTTGTCGATACAACTTTATTCTCTTCACCAAACATTGTCGTTCTATCTACTTTCACAAGGACTCTTCAACGGTAAAAAAAAAAAAAAAAAAACTTATCTCATTTATCCCCTTCATCTTTATTTTAATTTTTTGTACTTTCTAAGCTTTTCTTCTCTTTCCAACTCTCCCTCTCCTATATATTTTCAAGTTTTCATCATGTAGCATGTACTTTTTATTATGTAGTTTTGAAAGCTTTGACAAATTGATCACTACCATATAATGTCGGGTTTCCAACCCACCATCTATTCATTCCTGTATGTGTTTCCTTAGTGGGGGAAAATTGTTAAACAATTTTCATTCAGCACCTAAAAAACAAACACCTTTCAATTTTACAGCTTCTAATCAGCAGCCCATTCAGAAGCAAAACAAACAGTTCTTAGTTTGATTGTTTGATGAATAAAAAAAAAAAAACCCACAGATGAGTGAGCCTTTCCAGGGTTCCCGATGCTCCGGGCTTGAACCATCAATGTTAAGAATAAAGCAAAACTAAACTCTCAAGAGGATTCCATTTTATCTAACTTTGGTTTGGAATTTGTATAAACTTTGTATGTCAGATAACCTGGTAATTTGAGTCTGGATGTCTTTCGAATTTTCAATGTGCGTACCTTGTTTCCAAACCACCTATTATTTTTGTCAAAAATTCTACGCTACCTTGTTTGGGTGTTTTTTTGTGCCTTTTTGGTGGTTTTTTGACACTTTTACTCCTTTTGTGGATAGTCTTTGTGGATGTGTTTTAAAAAGAATGGATAAAAAGTGTAAAAAAAACTTAAAGAGGCACCCAAACAAGGTAGTGTAAAATTACTGTATTTTTGTTATTCCACAAACATGAAAGTATTCTTCTAAACTCCGCCACCAAAGTCGTAGCCGAACGAGGACCCATTCACTATAAAATAAAGATAAGGTCAATAAACTAGAGGTACGCAATATAACCCAATTTACAATTTTAAGTCTCTCCTAAGCCTTATCTAATTTAAGCATCAAAGTGTCATCGGTCACCACACGGTGGTATTTGGCTCACGTTTGCTACCTGTGCATGTCTAGGTAAGCAGCGATAAAGGAAAACAGAAATCAACCACATCAACCATTATCAGGACTCCTTGTGTAAGTTGGGGGTGGGTGGTGTGTGGGTTAATTGGTTGGTTCATGTAATGTATGTGTCATCAATTATG
This sequence comes from Berberis vulgaris, assembly GCA_963556465.1. NCBI lineage: Eukaryota > Viridiplantae > Streptophyta > Magnoliopsida > Ranunculales > Berberidaceae > Berberis > Berberis vulgaris. Next base: position 23,307,679 of record OY747127.1, read on the forward strand.
TAGCTAGTTGAACAAGTGTTCATCATTGGTCACTAATTTACACCAGTAAACCACATGGCAAATGCTTCATCAATAGAAATGTCTCATCACTGATCAACAAACATACATAGAATGGGTAGGGTGAGGAAGGAGATGAACATCATCCCTAGAGAAGAGGGTGCAGTTTAATTAGTGCCTCTCAGCTCATCAAAAGCAACGTCGGAGAGTCGGTGGTCTGTCTCTTCCTCCCTCATCTGATTTCCTCCTCTATCGACAACCTACAATCTACAAAACCCACAACAGATTATCAGAGATCTGGAAGAAGATCTGTTAAGATATCTGGAAAAAGATCCGTTAAGAAAAAGAGGAGAAGATATGTTAAGAAGAAGAAGAGAAGATCTACAAAACCCACAACAGATTATTAGAGGTCTGGAAAAATATCTGTTAAAATATAAGTTAAGAAGAAAAGGAGAATATCCATTAAGAAGAAGAAGAACAAGAGGAGAAGATAGGTTAAGAAGAATAAGAAGAAAAAGAAGAAGAATAAAAGATTTGTTAATCATGAGAGGAAGTACATATGTCGTTGTTGTCGCTCCCCTTCGAAAAGTGGGAGTAGAGTGGCATCAATGGAGATGGGTTGTTTAGATTTAGGTTTTTTTTATATTGAGGGTTAAGGGTATTTTCATAAATTTAATACATAAACGGATATTCGCGTGGCGGATATGGCCAAATTCATATCTGCTCTGAATATTTGACTGATGTCGTTTGGACCCCCAAAATTCATTTAAGCATATCCAAAAGCGCCCCATTCGGTGTGGATATCCGTGAAAATCTGCCCCACTGTCATCCCTATTGATCAGGGGTATTTTTGTAATTTAAATTTTAAAACTTTTAAGTACCATTATACTCTCTCAAATTTAGATTATTTATTATCAAAACCTGCCCCTCTCAAATATTGTTAATTATAGCTAAGCTCCTAACATAATTTATTTAAAGCCCTTCAATTACATATAAATTATAAAAAGACCATCACATCTATTTTTTTTATTTTCCATTAAAACCAGCCCCTATAAAAATTTAGTAATTACACCTAGGCTCAATATGTAATTTATTTGAAGCCCTCAAATTGTCTAGAAATTATAAAAATGCCCTTACATCTAACTTTTGGATTTTCCATTTTGCCCTTAAAATTTCATACTTTTACAATTAAAACCATCATCTCTCAAACATTGAATAATTATATTTATGCCCTTAACATAAATTATTTGAACCCCTTATTTATTTATAAACTATACATAGACCCTTAAAATTATATATAATTATTTAGTTTAGAAATTCAATAATAATTTTTTTTCTTATTATTGAATTGTTGTAATAAAATAAAAAATATTGAATATCCGCACACGTAGTGCGTGTCAATACCCTAGTGGTATTTTAATTTGTACACTCATCCCCTCCAATGCATGCACAAGTAATCTAAGGTGAGCTTGTTGGGCGTGAAAAGAAGAACAAGAAGTGGTGAACTGTGGTACAGAGTTGAAAGAATCGTTAAGAGTAGTGCAGGTTTATTAGTAATGGAGTCAGTTTAATGAAATAGAGTTTTTGTTCAATGAATTGTTGAACAGAAATGGAACTAAAGGAACAAGGAATTGAGCAATAGTGCCATATTGAATGAGATGGAGCTGAACAAGGGGACGCCCACAAAGGTTGAATTTCCATTATCCACTGGGAGTGGGACTAACAGATGTCTGTGTATTTCAATAGAAAGTAATTGGTCAGAACTTCGGATGGTCTGTGCAAGGCACATTCTGATCCACATTTTAATGCCCCTGAAAAGGGCAAACATCTACAATTGCAAAAGTTTTGGGCAAGGTATCTCTGGGAAACAAAAACCAAACACGCTTCTACTTGCTGTAACAGCATAACTCAAATAAGAAATTCAGAAAATTACATGGATCAATGTCTTAATATAAATGCAAAAGATATAACATGTAAATTATCAATTAACATTGTCATTCACTATGAACTTCCAAGAAGAAAATGTCTTTCACAATAGTCTCGAGTTGGATAAAAAAACTTGTTGATTTTGCAGCTAACAAAACCTGAAAATCTCGGAGTCCTAACAAACCACTACCTAATCCAAATCAAAATATGACCTAAACAAAAATCGGCCTATTCCAAATCAAAACATATAACCTAAATCAAACACAATCTCATCACCTTTTTACCACTCAAAAGGGCCTGATACTCATTTGACAGTCAAGATCTTCACCATAGAAGCAGACCCAACTTTGTGCAATGCCACAACTGAATCCCCAGGTTTGCAAAAGCCCCTGTCCTTGGCGTGTTGAAGAGCGAATTCGACAGCTACTTCTGTAGATTCTGTGTGAGAAGCTCCTCCTGATCCTGCACTTAAAACAGGGAACAATCCCCGGAAAATAAGACTATGCCTAGCTGGGGATTCGTCACTGCAAAACCAATCAAAGCTATCTGTTGTGATCTCAGGTACCACTACGGACAAAATTGGAATTGATGGCCTGTACTTGGCCACCAACTTGGCTGTGCTTCCACCTCTAGTTAGAACTAGAATGAGAGTGGCTCTGGCAGAATTGGCAGTTCTTACAGCTGATGAAGCCAAACTTTCTAATGGACTCATGGGCAATGGTACACCTTTCATAACACGTTTGAAAACTGTAGCATAGTCAAGAGAGGACTCAGCTTCTAAGCAAATTTTTGCCATGGTTTGAACAGCAACCTCTGGATAAGCCCCAGCAGCTGTCTCTCCACTAAGCATTACACAGTCTGTGCCATCAAAAACTGCATTAGCTACATCAGTGGCTTCTGCTCGAGTGGGCCTTGGGGACTTGATCATCGACTCCAACATCTGAGTTGCAGTAACAACAGGTTTTCCTTGGACGTTGCACTTATAGATCATTTGTTTTTGTGCTAAGAATATTTTCTCAATTGGGATCTCCATTCCTAGATCACCTCTTGCTACCATAAAAGCATCTGAATTTGCAAGGATGTCATCAAAATTGGCCACCCCTTCTTGATTTTCAACCTAATCATAATCGTTTATAACAGTGTCAGAAAATTTCACAGTATAGTTTAATGACTAGAGAAATTACAAAATTACGTGTCACCAATTCATAACGCTAGATGAAGAAAATAATGAATTTGCAAGGATCTCATCAAAGATAGCCACCCGTCGATGATTGACATTGATGTTTGCAGTGTCATCCAATAATCAAATACAAATAAGATTTTGTAAAGCTCTTGTTATCGGCTTAATGTACCAAACATTTATTTGTCAGATTGTAAAAATCTAACATGATTTATCGAATACCACATATCTCGAAAGCTAAATTTTTATTGTGTTAGGCATACCTTTGACATGAGAAGGATTGTCTTTGCATACTTTCCTAAGAGCTTACGGACCTCAATTAGGTCTGAACCTTTCCGAACAAAGGAAAGAGCAATCATGTCTATCTTATTGGGAACTCCCCACTCCATGATGTCCACTCTGTCTTTCTCTGTAAGGGTTGGGAGGTCCACGATAACTCCAGGAAGATTCACATTCTTTCTCTCACCAAGAAGAGCAGAATTCTCGCAGCGGCAACGAACCAAACCTAATTTCTTATCACAAGACAGAACAGTAAGGGTAATTGTGCCATCCGCACATAATATAACGCTGTCTGGCTTTACATCCTCTGCTAACTTTTTGTAACTCATGCAAATAGTGTTTTGATCACCCTTCAAACTATAATCTGTGGATACGGTGATTTCCTGACCCTGAGTAAGTTGTACTGGCTTGCCATCCTTCAAAAATCCAGTTCTAATCTCGGGACCCTGCACATTGGAAACAAGTAGAAAAACTATTCAGTCCATTGGAAAGATGATGAGGCTTAAATTGAGTCCGAGTTAAACTAGTATCAACTGTCAAAAGCATAATAAATAAAAAATTATGAGGCTGAGTTACTGTGGAATCTACTATCAACTGACAAGAAAATGATAAAATTATTTAGTCTTGATGTGAAGTCAAAGTATTTGAGCTCTCAAAAATAAATATGGCACACCTTGTAAATAAAAGCAAAATCAGCTGCTTGAAAGATATGAATTAACAACCTACCCAAATTTAATTGATGCTTGGCGTAAATGATATTACAGAACAATTTCTTTGCCATGTACAACCTGTATGCTATACTGCATGTTCTTGCTTCCATATGCTTAATAGCAGCAGCTTTTCTACTAAAATAATATACCGATGCAAGTGTAGATTCCATCTAACAATTTCTTCGTTACTTATCATATGCTCATCTCAGGACTTAGGGCAAATAAACAGTCCCTCAAATTTTTAGCACAAATGAACTAGGAAACAAAAACCAAAACCTCGTGGGGGGCTTTTTCTTCTGCTTCTCATATGAAGATTTGAACTCACACATTTTTACTCCTTAACAACATTAAGATGCAAATGAATACATCCTTGCATCGTATCCATAACCTTTTGTTTTTATAGTAAACAATGAGATGTAAGAGTGCAAAACACATCATAAAAGTATCTGTTTCAAGTCAAGTAGGCAATTTTTGACGGCAATCTTACCAATAAACAATACAGCAAAACACTGAAACAGACCCATAACTGAACCTACTTGGAAAGTTTTCTTTGCATGTTCCATAGTAATAAGCAAACACATAGGCATAGAAATAAACAAGTCTACTTTACTTTTCCCAGAGAGGCATAGCAATAACAAACAATATCATAGCAAAACTATACACAGAAACTAATGACCCCTTTGAAAAACAAATAAATCTAGCTAATCTAACACCCCAAAGGGCCATAATAACAGAGACGACTGAGTGGTCGTCTTAAATGTGCAAACAGGGGAGACTGTTGGATGAAAGGGTCTGTACCCAATCATGCACAAGCTTCAATACATGTGACAATTAAGCAATACAACCTACAAACCAAACACATGGGATCTAATTTTTGTTTTGGATCAAACACAAATATATACATCCTCTGGATCAAACAGGGCATTAAACAAGAAAGCAATAAATACCCAATACTAAAAATAAAAATAAAAACTTCAAATAAGGCAATAAAAAGGTTGAAACCCATAACTAAACTAACATGAAAAACACAAATCAAACAGAAAAATGTCTCCCCAGAGTCGAAGCAGATATAAAAAGCAAAACAGATGAAATTAGTGTGAGAAAGCAAAACCTTGGTGTCCAACATGACAGCACAGAGGATCCCAGTGTTCTCCATGGCAGCCTTGAGATTATCAAGGGTTTCCTGGTGGTACTCGTGAGATCCATGAGAGAAATTGAAGCGAGCGACGTTCATTCCGGCTTTCAATAGCTTCTCGATCATGGGAACAGACCTAGATGCAGGACCCAGAGTGCAAACGATCTTGGTTTTGGGCTTTCCGGTGGCAGTGTTGCTCAGGAGTTGGGACATTGCCGAGACTTCGTTCAGATGCGCCATTGGAGAGAGGCGTTATTGAAAGAGGAGGAGAAAAGTGAGGGTTTGAAAGGAGAGAAGGGGAGAGCAGAGTTTTTATAGGAGAAGGGGAGACTTGGTGCCTTGGACCCTTGGTGGGACTGTGATTTCGTTTGTCGAGGTAATTTCGTTAATTTGATTTAAAAAATATTTAGTGAAATATTGCATCGTAGTATTAAAAAACAAATTTAAAAATTACACTAATTTTTATTAAGACATTCACACAATGGCCATGAACCTCATAATTTGGAAAATTAAAGTTTGAAAATGATTAATCGTCACGGTTTAAAAATGTGTTTTTTTTTTAATTGTTTAAAATTTTAATTGAATTTTACTTATTGCCACAACCTACTAGTCACGTATATAATAAAATTCTAATACTAAATTAAAGTTATAATAGATTAAAATGTATGAAAATTGCGATTGGCCTAATTAAACAAATAAATATTTCAAATTTCAAAATAAATTTCGATAACTTCAAAAAAATATTGTGAAATTTCAACATTTTTCAAAAAATCACAATCCTTAGACCATCATGAATGGTCAGATCCCACTAAATACAAATAGTGATGATGACATTCTTCTTTTTTACTTTAACTAATACGATAAAATAAAAAATAAAACAAAAATCTAAGAGAAAATATTTAATATGTTACTTACAACATTAATTTGCACGTTCTCTAAAAATCAGCTCAAATAAAACAACAGATGTCATAGTTTCAGTACAACCAAATTTTGATGCATACCGTTCATGTCAAAATGAACTAAAATTTAAACACAATTATTTTTTGTGTTAACTTTTATGAAGCCTTAATTACGGTTCAAAGGAGTCTCAAATGGATTAGTAAAAACATTTAAAAAAAAAAAAAAAAAAAGCATTTTCAATGGAGAGCTCAACCTGGAGCTCAAAAAATGGATTAATTTGAGGTTAAGTTGGACGTACTCCAGTGGGTTATTCAACAAAATTTCAAAAAATTGACTAAAAAAATAAATATTTATATGCAAATCACCATCTTTATGTTATTTACCCTTGTGTAGGGTCTAAGTAGTCAATGCAGCTATACATGTATTTTGTGGATCAAGCTCCGTTCATACCTAATTTTGACAATAGTGTGGGCTAACCTTTAAACTTTGGGTTTTTCTACTTGAACATGAAAATTCACTTTTAAAGCTCAAAATTTGTTGTATTTAACTTTTTGAGTTTGCACATTGAAGATGCTCTAAACAATTGACATGTATATGTATGTAGGATCCTATTGAAGTTAAAAAAAAAAAATGAATGACCCACAAATAAAAATAAACAACCAAAATCTACACTAGGTATTGGGTATTAGCATACTTTGCTATAGCCAGCAATAATTAATAGTCATATATTAATGGTGCTGAGAGTAAAATGAATTGTTTTCTATTATAGGTTTGGATCATTGGTTGGGAGATGCACACCTGCGCAAATCAGAACCACGCGCCTCAACACATTGCTGTTCCTCTCTTTTGCCCAGACCCAACCAAGGTATGCAATTTTTCAGATATTTTCTATGTTTATAACTTTAGATATTTATTTAATTAGGCCAATTAAATCGCTGTTTCCTTCTAAGAAGTCTGGGACTCTTTAGATATTTTAATATTTTTCATTGTTTAGACATTTGCCTAAAGTCACATTCGTATACAAGGGTCCAGACACCATGTTTTATGTGTTATTGACCAAAAAAAAAAAAAAACTAGGTCTTGTCTCTGGGACATTGTTTAATTAGTGCTGCGTGTTATTGACGTATAGGCTAAAGTAACTCTCTCTGCTTTAAGAAATTTTAAGAGCTTCCACTGATATTGAACTAAATATATAATAAATAATTCAAGTCAAGGTCACGAGAGAAAAAAAAAAATCAATTGATTTGAAACATAGTCGCGTAACCATTGAAAAATATAAAAGTCGTATACCCTATCAGTATTAGAAAGAAATGTAAACTTTAAAAGGTGCCCTTAATGTATAAAATAATGAACATTGATGTTAGGCTTTTTTTTTTTTTTTTTTTTTTTTTAATTATACATGTTAGGCTATTGGACCACAGTTGTGTTACTATTTTTAAATTAACACAAGAATTAATAAAATAAAATAATACATAACAAAATCATTGTTGAAATGGGAATAACCATTACGCAATTTCAATAGAATATAGAATTGAATAAATAAAGGAAAATTGTGGAAGAAGGATGTTTGATACTATTCTTCGAAATTGAATATTGTTGGCCCCTTTCATCCAGTTCCAGGAGCAAGTAGTCAAGCACAAGAAACAGCAAACAAGTTCATTCAATTGCGTTTGGTTGACTTTGAAACTTCCCATGCTAAAATTGTTTTTCATAGCTGTTGATGTGGATCTAGAAAGATGGACCATAGTTTTAAGACAATGGATCTAAGACATTTAACCACTGTGGCTTCACAGAACGAGATGGTTTCAATGGTAAGAGTGAGGATCATATATTTGAATGCCGAAATTCTTTCTGTCTGGAAAAATCAGCGAGGGCAAAAATACATTTTTGCCCCCCCTCTTTAACCAGGCTGGGGGACCCAAGCCAGGAAGAATTACTCATTTGAATGAGTATGATAATGGTCTTCTTTCACTATTTTGAACAACTATTATAGTGATAAAAGGCCAGCTCTCCCTCTACCACTATAATGGCCTTTCTCACTTTGTCGAGTTGTCGTAGCCATCTAAATATCAGATGTATTTGAGTCATTTTTTTATTTTATTATTATTATTTTATTTTTTTGAAGGGGAGTTAGGTTTTCAAGAATCCTATAACTTATGTCGCAGGTGAAACTCAAACACAAGACGTGAAAGACAAATTCACACAATCCTAACCACTAGACCATAACACCATTAGCTTTGAGTCATTTTTATGTGGACGTGTTTCATTTTAAGTTGAAAGAGTTTTAGTTGCTTTGTTCCTCTTTGGGATGAGGGTTCCATTTAAGTTGTTAACTGTATCTGTCTTAAGATTTACACCATTCTTTTCAAGTGCATTATTCATCACTCAGCAATAGCATAGAATAATCTATCACTTATATATAGCATCAATCTTCCTCATTATTCAGGTTTTTTTTTATGGCCCTTAAAAGTTACAAAAAAAAATAAAAAATCAAGGATCGAGTTTATGGGCATCACTTTAAAATAAAAATAAAAAGTTATAATTCTACCTTCAATTATTTCATTATATTAACCGATAATGAGAATGTTCTTATAGCATATGGAATTGTTAGCCAAACATCGCTCCAATTAATGGATGCTCATTCTTCAAATAGGTCATTTGCTACTAAATATTAGGGAGACTAAAATACTAATCTGAGATTGATAATGAAGACTATTTGCAAATGACCTTACAAATTTTGAGCTTAAAATGGTTGTGAAGTGAAGGTTATTCCTGATAATATTATTATGAGTGAGGCTAGGAAACCATGTTTTGTAAACATGTTTCGTAACCATGATGATGTGGCATCGTTAGAGGATTTTTTTACAATTTTGAGATACACATAAAATCTTCAGGGATTTCATCATTCTTTTCAGATCATGACACGTCATCCTGGTTGCAAAACATGTTTACAAAACATGGTTTCTTAGCATTTCTCTATTATTATAGCATCTTTATCACTTTTAAAAAGAGAAAATAGAAAGAATTCAAATGCTGGCGGCCCTTACTTAATACGTGCAACTAAAGCATGTCTAACTCATGTGATCCCCAAAAGCTAGATTTCCATTCTTTCATGCCAAATAGGTGTAAATAATTGGCACAATTTTGTGGGATTCAAGTGGTTCCATAATTTTCCACAAAATTATGAAGACACAAATTTAATCGTGCTTCCTATGTTTTGTTTTTTTTATTTTTTAAATCTTAGTAATCACTTGAATGCTAGAATAGGTGAATAAATTCATCAAATTATAGTATATCAAATATAAACTGATCTAGGATTTTTAAATCAACACAAGTTTCTTATACAATTAAAAAGCGTGAATGTGGCTCGAAACTATGAAACGTTGAGTTCTTGAAGAAAACTAGACAAAGGACCCCCATGAGAATGTACCATACCTAGGGTGCAACTCGGTCCCTAGTTAAAATCATGTTTCGTGTTGTTCCTTCAGGCCCAAACTCGGAAGTCAAAACAACATATTTGTAACCATAGTTTCGTGTTATTTTCTGTTGAAATTCAGAGAACAAAACAGAGTCAAAGATGAAGAAAAACCTGGATTGCGGCACGTCGGCATGGAATTTCGGCTTGTCGACAATGCTTTGTTCAAATTGACATGTTGTTTGCTGGATTATGAAGATGACAACTTGATTTGGGTTGGATTTGAGTTGGAACAGCTGGAAGAAGATAAAAGAAGGGACAAGAAGGTGGTGGAAGGATATCCACCACCTTCCACCACCGCCTGTGAAGGCTAAAAAAAGAAGGAGGAGCTTCCCCTTCTCCTTCGTCCTCCAATCCTCCCTATTGGAGAGATCTGAGAGCTTGGGGATCATCCTCCAAAAGATGTGAGATCTTTGTTGTATTTGTGTGTTAGGGTTTATCCCTTTGTATCTGTGAGAGGATTTGTGTGTGTTTGTGAGAGGAAGAAGAAAGGGAGGAAAGAGAGAGTGTTTGTTTGTTGTTTTGTTTTGGTTTTGTGTTATACACAATTAGCGTATCTGTGTGGTGTCGTTTAGACACTTGTATTTGTAACGTCCTAGACGTTTTGTAACACTCTCCATTTGTAATCTTTCACTCTCACCAATAAAGTTGTTATTTGTCGTGGACGTATGCGTGTTTGATGAACCACGTTAAATTGGTTGTCTCCAGTGTTTGTTAGTACTTTGTTTGTAGCTTCGCATTTCGGCATTTGTAACGCTTCCACACGTAACAAATTGGTATCAGAGCCGAAGGTTGTTTTGATGGGCTCGTTTGATGTTGTCTGAAATGGTGGAGTTTTGAAGGTCATACATGGTGCACTTGTAATTTTGAATGACCATTTGGAAGGGTAACTTGTACTTCATGCAGATGAGTAAAGTTATGCTAGTGAAGCAACTTGTTAATGATGTTGTGGATGTTGCTTCTGGTGGAGTTACATCGCTCCAGTGATGCTTGTTTTTTATGCATCGAGGGTTTGTTAAAGCAACTTGTTGTTGGCCATGTGGATGTTGCTTTTGGTGGAGTTACATCGCTCCAATGATCATTCTGATGACTCGAGTATTTGGTATGAAGATCTGCATTATGTATGTTCGTGCACACTATGTTCCGGACGTCTTGATTTGGAACTCCATCCTGGCCAAAGTGGAGATTGTTGGAACGCATTTTGAGGGGTGACGCCCTAACTTTGATAATATGTTTGACACCTTTGGGTGTGGCGTTCGTGAAGTTGTTTAGAGGGGTGATGTCCCTCACTATAAATGATATGTTTTGTGTATGTATGGAGAGGTGATGTCCCTCAATATGATTGATATGTACGTGTATGACGCCTATGAGCACGTTTGGAGGGGTGAGACCCTCAATCCGTATTTGTTTTATTATGTTCATTGGAAATCAGTTGTTTGTTTTTGTTCGTGGTTGTTGTTGTCGGCTCAAATTTCTGAAATCTTCACCGAGGTGGAGAATTGTTGAAATTCATAGAACAAAACAGAGTCAAAGATGAAGAAAAACCTGGATTGAGACATGTCGGCATGGAATTTCGGCTTGTCGGCAATGCTTTGTTCGAATTGACATTCTGCTTTGCTGGATTATGAAGATGACAACTTGATTTGGGTTGGATTTGAGTTGGAACAGCTGGAAGAAGATAAAAGAAGGGACAAGAAGGTGGTGGAAGGATATCCACCACCTTCCACCACCGCCTGTGAAGGCTAAAAAAAGAAGGAGGAGCTTCCCCTTCTCCTTCGTCCTCCAATCCTCCCTATTGGAGAGATCTGAGAGCTTGGGGATCATCCTCCAAAAGATGTGAGATCTTTGTTGTATTTGTGTGTTAGGGTTTATCCCTTTGTATCTGTGAGAGGATTTGTGTGTGTTTGTGAGAGGAAGAAGAAAGGGAGGAAAGAGAGAGTGTTTGTTTGTTGTTTTGTTTTGGTTTTGTGTTATACACAATTAGCGTATCTGTGTGGTGTCGTTTAGACACTTGTATTTGTAACGTCCTAGACGTTTTGTAACACTCTCCATTTGTAATCTTTCACTCTCACCAATAAAGTTGTTATTTGTCGTGGACGTATGCGTGTTTGATGAACCACGTTAAATTGGTTGTCTCCAGTGTTTGTTAGTACTTTGTTTGTAGCTTCGCATTTCGGCATTTGTAACGCTTCCACACGTAACAAATTGGTATCAGAGCCGAAGGTTGTTTTGATGGGCTCGTTTGATGTTGTCTGAAATGGTGGAGTTTTGAAGGTCATACATGGTGCACTTGTAATTTTGAATGACCATTTGGAAGGGTAACTTGTACTTCATGCAGATGAGTAAAGTTATGCTAGTGAAGCAACTTGTTAATGATGTTGTGGATGTTGCTTCTGGTGGAGTTACATCGCTCCAGTGATGCTTGTTTTTTATGCATCGAGGGTTTGTTAAAGCAACTTGTTGTTGGCCATGTGGATGTTGCTTTTGGTGGAGTTACATCGCTCCAATGATCATTCTGATGACTCGAGTATTTGGTATGAAGATCTGCATTATGTATGTTCGTGCACACTATGTTCCGGACGTCTTGATTTGGAACTCCATCCTGGCCAAAGTGGAGATTGTTGGAACACATTTTGAGGGGTGACGCCCTAACTTTGATAATATGTTTGACACCTTTGGGTGTGGCGTTCGTGAAGTTGTTTAGAGGGGTGATGTCCCTCACTATAAATGATATGTTTTGTGTATGTATGGAGAGGTGATGTCCCTCAATATGATTGATATGTACGTGTATGACGCCTATGAGCACGTTTGGAGGGGTGAGACCCTCAATCCGTATTTGTTTTATTATGTTCATTGGAAATCAGTTGTTTGTTTTTGTTCGTGGTTGTTGTTGTCGGCTCAAATTTCTGAAATCTTCACCGAGGTGGAGAATTGTTGAAATTCATAGAACAAAACAGAGTCAAAGATGAAGAAAAACCTGGATTGAGACATGTCGGCATGGAATTTCGGCTTGTCGGCAATGCTTTGTTCGAATTGACATTCTGCTTTGCTGGATTATGAAGATGACAACTTGATTTGGGTTGGATTTGAGTTGGAACAGCTGGAAGAAGATAAAAGAAGGGACAAGAAGGTGGTGGAAGGATATCCACCACCTTCCACCACCGCCTGTGAAGGCTAAAAAAAGAAGGAGGAGCTTCCCCTTCTCCTTCGTCCTCCAATCCTCCCTATTGGAGAGATCTGAGAGCTTGGGGATCATCCTCCAAAAGATGTGAGATATTTGTTGTATTTGTGTGTTAGGGTTTATCCCTTTGTATCTGTGAGAGGATGTGTGTGTGTTTGTGAGAGGAAGAAGAAAGGGAGGAAAGAGAGAGTGTTTGTTTGTTGTTTTGTTTTGGTTTTGTGTTATACACAATTAGCGTATCTGTGTGGTGTCGTTTAGACACTTGTATTTGTAACGTCCTAGACGTTTTGTAACACTCTCCATTTGTAATCTTTCACTCTCACCAATAAAGTTGTTATTTGTCGTGGACGTATGCGTGTTTGATGAACCACGTTAAATTGGTTGTCTCCAGTGTTTGTTAGTACTTTGTTTGTAGCTTCGCATTTCGGCATTTGTAACGCTTCCACACGTAACAAATTGGTATCAGAGCCGAAGGTTGTTTTGATGGGCTCGTTTGATGTTGTCTGAAATGGTGGAGTTTTGAAGGTCATACATGGTGCACTTGTAATTTTGAATGACCATTTGGAAGGGTAACTTGTACTTCATGCAGATGAGTAAAGTTATGCTAGTGAAGCAACTTGTTAATGATGTTGTGGATGTTGCTTCTGGTGGAGTTACATCGCTCCAGTGATGCTTGTTTTTTATGCATCGAGGGTTTGTTAAAGCAACTTGTTGTTGGCCATGTGGATGTTGCTTTTGGTGGAGTTACATCGCTCCAATGATCATTCTGATGACTCGAGTATTTGGTATGAAGATCTGCATTATGTATGTTCGTGCACACTATGTTCCGGACGTCTTGATTTGGAACTCCATCCTGGCCAAAGTGGAGATTGTTGGAACGCATTTTGAGGGGTGACGCCCTAACTTTGATAATATGTTTGACACCTTTGGGTGTGGCGTTCGTGAAGTTGTTTAGAGGGGTGATGTCCCTCACTATAAATGATATGTTTTGTGTATGTATGGAGAGGTGATGTCCCTCAATATGATTGATATGTACGTGTATGACGCCTATGAGCACGTTTGGAGGGGTGAGACCCTCAATCCGTATTTGTTTTATTATGTTCATTGGAAATCAGTTGTTTGTTTTTGTTCGTGGTTGTTGTTGTCGGCTCAAATTTCTGAAATCTTCACCGAGGTGGAGAATTGTTGAAATTCATAGAACAAAACAGAGTCAAAGATGAAGAAAAACCTGGATTGAGACATGTCGGCATGGAATTTCGGCTTGTCGGCAATGCTTTGTTCGAATTGACATTCTGCTTTGCTGGATTATGAAGATGACAACTTGATTTGGGTTGGATTTGAGTTGGAACAGCTGGAAGAAGATAAAAGAAGGGACAAGAAGGTGGTGGAAGGATATCCACCACCTTCCACCACCGCCTGTGAAGGCTAAAAAAAGAAGGAGGAGCTTCCCCTTCTCCTTCGTCCTCCAATCCTCCCTATTGGAGAGATCTGAGAGCTTGGGGATCATCCTCCAAAAGATGTGAGATCTTTGTTGTATTTGTGTGTTAGGGTTTATCCCTTTGTATCTGTGAGAGGATTTGTGTGTGTTTGTGAGAGGAAGAAGAAAGGGAGGAAAGAGAGAGTGTTTGTTTGTTGTTTTGTTTTGGTTTTGTGTTATACACAATTAGCGTATCTGTGTGGTGTCGTTTAGACACTTGTATTTGTAACGTCCTAGACGTTTTGTAACACTCTCCATTTGTAATCTTTCACTCTCACCAATAAAGTTGTTATTTGTCGTGGACGTATGCGTGTTTGATGAACCACGTTAAATTGGTTGTCTCCAGTGTTTGTTAGTACTTTGTTTGTAGCTTCGCATTTCGGCATTTGTAACGCTTCCACACGTAACAAATTGGTATCAGAGCCGAAGGTTGTTTTGATGGGCTCGTTTGATGTTGTCTGAAATGGTGGAGTTTTGAAGGTCATACATGGTGCACTTGTAATTTTGAATGACCATTTGGAAGGGTAACTTGTACTTCATGCAGATGAGTAAAGTTATGCTAGTGAAGCAACTTGTTAATGATGTTGTGGATGTTGCTTCTGGTGGAGTTACATCGCTCCAGTGATGCTTGTTTTTTATGCATCGAGGGTTTGTTAAAGCAACTTGTTGTTGGCCATGTGGATGTTGCTTTTGGTGGAGTTACATCGCTCCAATGATCATTCTGATGACTCGAGTATTTGGTATGAAGATCTGCATTATGTATGTTCGTGCACACTATGTTCCGGACGTCTTGATTTGGAACTCCATCCTGGCCAAAGTGGAGATTGTTGGAACGCATTTTGAGGGGTGACGCCCTAACTTTGATAATATGTTTGACACCTTTGGGTGTGGCGTTCGTGAAGTTGTTTAGAGGGGTGATGTCCCTCACTATAAATGATATGTTTTGTGTATGTATGGAGAGGTGATGTCCCTCAATATGATTGATATGTACGTGTATGACGCCTATGAGCACGTTTGGAGGGGTGAGACCCTCAATCCGTATTTGTTTTATTATGTTCATTGGAAATCAGTTGTTTGTTTTTGTTCGTGGTTGTTGTTGTCGGCTCAAATTTCTGAAATCTTCACCGAGGTGGAGAATTGTTGAAATTCATAGAACAAAACAGAGTCAAAGATGAAGAAAAACCTGGATTGAGACATGTCGGCATGGAATTTCGGCTTGTCGGCAATGCTTTGTTCGAATTGACATTCTGCTTTGCTGGATTATGAAGATGACAACTTGATTTGGGTTGGATTTGAGTTGGAACAGCTGGAAGAAGATAAAAGAAGGGACAAGAAGGTGGTGGAAGGATATCCACCACCTTCCACCACCGCCTGTGAAGGCTAAAAAAAGAAGGAGGAGCTTCCCCTTCTCCTTCGTCCTCCAATCCTCCCTATTGGAGAGATCTGAGAGCTTGGGGATCATCCTCCAAAAGATGTGAGATCTTTGTTGTATTTGTGTGTTAGGGTTTATCCCTTTGTATCTGTGAGAGGATTTGTGTGTGTTTGTGAGAGGAAGAAGAAAGGGAGGAAAGAGAGAGTGTTTGTTTGTTGTTTTGTTTTGGTTTTGTGTTATACACAATTAGCGTATCTGTGTGGTGTCGTTTAGACACTTGTATTTGTAACGTCCTAGACGTTTTGTAACACTCTCCATTTGTAATCTTTCACTCTCACCAATAAAGTTGTTATTTGTCGTGGACGTATGCGTGTTTGATGAACCACGTTAAATTGGTTGTCTCCAGTGTTTGTTAGTACTTTGTTTGTAGCTTCGCATTTCGGCATTTGTAACGCTTCCACACGTAACAAATTGGTATCAGAGCCGAAGGTTGTTTTGATGGGCTCGTTTGATGTTGTCTGAAATGGTGGAGTTTTGAAGGTCATACATGGTGCACTTGTAATTTTGAATGACCATTTGGAAGGGTAACTTGTACTTCATGCAGATGAGTACAGTTATTCTAGTGAAGCAACTTGTTAATGATGTTGTGGATGTTGCTTCTGGTGGAGTTACATCGCTCCAGTGATGCTTGTTTTTTATGCATCGAGGGTTTGTTAAAGCAACTTGTTGTTGGCCATGTGGATGTTGCTTTTGGTGGAGTTACATCGCTCCAATGATCATTCTGATGACTCGAGTATTTGGTATGAAGATCTGCATTATGTATGTTCGTGCACACTATGTTCCGGACGTCTTGATTTGGAACTCCATCCTGGCCAAAGTGGAGATTGTTGGAACGCATTTTGAGGGGTGACGCCCTAACTTTGATAATATGTTTGACACCTTTGGGTGTGGCGTTCGTGAAGTTGTTTAGAGGGGTGATGTCCCTCACTATAAATGATATGTTTTGTGTATGTATGGAGAGGTGATGTCCCTCAATATGATTGATATGTACGTGTATGACGCCTATGAGCACGTTTGGAGGGGTGAGACCCTCAATCCGTATTTGTTTTATTATGTTCATTGGAAATCAGTTGTTTGTTTTTGTTCGTGGTTGTTGTTGTCGGCTCAAATTTCTGAAATCTTCACCGAGGTGGAGAATTGTTGAAATTCATAGAACAAAACAGAGTCAAAGATGAAGAAAAACCTGGATTGAGGCATGTCGGCATGGAATTTCGGCTTGTCGGCAATGCTTTGTTCGAATTTACATGCTGCTTTGCTGGATTATGAAGATGACAACTTGATTTGGGTTGGATCTGAGTTGGAACAGCTGGAAGAAGATAAGAGAAGGGAGAAGAAGGTGGTGAAAGGATATCCACCGCCTTCCACCATCGCCTGTGAAGGGTATAGAAGAAGGAGGAGCTTCCCCTTCTCCTTCATCCTCCAATCCTCCCTGTTGGAGAGATCTGAGAGCTTGGGGATCATCCTCCAAAAGATGTGAGATCTCTGTTGTATTTGTGTGTTAGGGTTTATCCCTTTGTATCTGTGAGAGGATTTGTATGTGTTTGTGAGAGGACGAAGAAAGGGAGGAGAAAGAGTGTTTGTTTGTTGTTTTGTTTTGGTTTTGTGTTATACGCAATCAGCGTATATGTGTGGTGTCGTTTAGACACTTGTATTTGTAACGTCCTAGACGTTTTGTAACACTCTCTATTTGTAATCTTTCACTCTCACCAGTAAAGTTGTTATTTATCGTGGATGTAGGCGTGTTTGCTGAACCACTTTAAATTGGTTGTCTCCAGTGTTTGTTAGTATTTTGTTTGTAGTTTCGCATTTCGGCATATGTAACGCTTCCGCACGTAACATTTTCCACATTGGGTCATTCATAGTTAGAAAAGTATTCCAATTTGGGGTTGTTTTAAGATGGGTTTGGCATAGGCTTGACCTACTTATAGTGCTCTTAAAGCAAACTCGACCCCAAACAGATGAAAGTGAAAGTGAAAGTGAAAGATCAACTTGATAAAATAAGGAGCAAGTCTAGTCAGTCATGTTTGCTAATTTTTTTTTGCCTTTTTTTTGTGTGTTTTTACACTTTTTACCCTTTTTTTTTAAAACACAATCACAAACACTATCTATAGAAGGGGTAAAAGTGTAAAAAATCAAAAAATTATCAAAAAAATGCTAGCAAACATGGTTGGCTAGAATTGTTGTAAAATAAGTAGAACATGAAGTCCAATGATTTGTTTGTCCCCATTTTAGCCGGTTTATGTTTTGTTTTCTCAAATCTAAACTTGAATATCTATCTTTTTTATGCTAAAATATATAAAATACCTATTGTGGATAAAGTAGAAATATCATTTTACAATCAAACCATTACTTACACATGGAGTAAACTACTCAAACTTCTATCGTTTAAAATTGAAGAAATGTCCAACACTCCAAAATCCAAATACACCACATTCCAAATATCCAACATTTCAAAGTTCCATAAACCTTATAAATATGCAAAATAAAACACATTCTAAAGTTTCAAATCCAAATATCCAAAACTCCAAATCCAAAGTTCTAAATTTCTAATATTCAAAAAAATACAAAACTAAAAAACATTAAAAGACACTTTGTTGCCCTCATCTCCACGCTACTCCATCTTCTATTATCCATTCCATTCTATGAAAAATTAAAGATTAGTAGTTAAATTAAAAAATACAAAGTAGCTAAGAAAACTCAAATGAATAACAAACTAAAGTATTAAAATACCTCAATCTAAATCTAGATGAGTCGTAATAATTGTTGTAATATCTTCCGCAAGTTGCAATTTTTCAATCTCTACAAATCAACAACATATAAACATATATAAAAAAATATTTTGACAATTTTTAAAGATTAAAATAATTCTCTTACATTTCTCCATTTTCTCCAAAGACTTGTAAAAATCTATGTCATCCTCCATAGGCTCCTTATAGAAGTCAAAAGCCTCGGCTTTAAGCCAATTATTGGTACAAATAAGTGCTTCCATGATTGTAGGAGTCAAACAATCTCGGAAATGATCAACAACTATTTTTTGGATCACTAAAGGCAACTTTCGAAGGCACACTTGAAATCAGAATTGCAAACATGTCTTTTGCAACATTAGAAAGGATGGAGAACCTCATAGAGTTCTCTTCCCATTATTTTTAGCAAATTAAATGTTAAATTCTTTGAATACTAGGATGTCTCCACCAAATACTTGTCAACTTCATTTGTAATATGAACCACATCTTTCTCTTTTCTTCATTTCATAAAACCATCCACAAAATCAGTGAGTATATAGATCTAATACAGTAGAGGAAGAGCAAGTAGAAGGAGAAGAAAAAAGTACAACTTTTTAATGGAAAAAAAATGAGATTTTTGGAAGGGAAGATTGAAATAATTTTGCCTTTGTTGTCGGGCAGAGGTGTATGAGTTGAGTAGAAGAAGAGGAAGGGGGAAGAAGGAGTCAATGAAATTTGGGAATGAAAGTATGAAACCCTAGAAAATTATTTAGTTTTTTAAAATACCCAGGTTGGGCCTGTTAACCAGTAGGTTCTGGGAATTGGAACCAAGGACCGAACAGAGAATTTCAGTCGGGTCCAATTTCTAGGACCGAACATTAAAAAGACCGGCCCGATTGGTCAAGTTCCCGGTTCGGTCCGGGTTTTCATTCTAAAATGCCCAACCCTAGTATGTATGGTACCTTTGCCTCGCCTATACTAATTTTTAATTATAGGGAGTTGATTAGGTTCATACTTACAAATACATGTTCTGTATATGTTACTTGTGCACGATGGTCATAATCAGATCTTGTGTTAATTAGGCCTTACTAAATTTTATTATGTAGCCTTTTAATGCTAGTTTTAACCTTGGAACTAATAAGGGCCTATCCATTTCAGTCGTTGGGGCATAATCATTTTAAACTAAATAAATAAATAAAATAAATGGATCAATTATGCTTAATGTTGTATGCATTATGCTTGGGCTTGTTGGATTGATTTTCTTGTTGCTTGGGCTCATTATGCAATTGAAGTTTTAATGCTTTTCTTGTATGCAATTGAAGTTTTGGATCAATTATACTTAAGTTTTGGGCTTTATTTTTTGAATTCTTGGAAGCATGGGTTCATTATACTCAAGGGCAATGATTGTGATTTCGTTTTTCGAAGTAATTTCAATAAGTTGATTTTAGAAATATTTCATTTCGATTGTAATTTTGAATTTATCAATATAATTTAAGTATTTTAAACTCTTAAATACTACATAAAGAGTATTACAAGACTCGCAATGTCATACAAACAATATATTGCATAAGAATCACTTATACAACAAAATTTTAATACTAAATTAAAGTTAAAACGGGTAAAAATGTAGGAAATTTGAGATTGGTCTAACGAAAGAAATTAATATTTCGAATTTCGAAATAAATTTTGGTAATTAGAATAAGAGAAATATTCAGTGAAATTTCGACATTTTTTGAGAAATTACATTCCTTGCTCGAGGATTTATTATTCCTTTAGATTTTTCTCCTTGGGTCATATGTTAATTGGAGAATATGGTTATGGCATTAGATTTTCATAGTTCAGGCACGAGAACTTTCATATTTTCGTACACACACACTTTTAACTAGGATTTTGCACAATTAAAGAATAATAATATTCATCGTGATTAATTACACATGTATATGTGCGAGTGGCATCATCAATACGTATGGTATGTTCTCACATAAGTGTTACGATGCTCTTTAAAGTAAATTTCTTGTGGCGCTATTTAGTACATGCACACTTTTGAAGTGGGGTTCACATAATTAACAACCAGGAGTCTTGGCCAAATTTGCGCCAGGAGGTGTTGCCATGACGTGCAACCAACAACATTGTCAAATTTGTCCGTCTAGAGAGCCATGCCAGGCACACCAGGGAGCCTCAATACCCTCCATCATTCTAGAGATCCTCATAATCCACCAATCGAACACAAACACACACACAAAGCCCTCCCTAGCGCTGATCTGTTGTTGCTGATTCTGAGCCTGGGGTGACCTCCTTGAATGCCCACCACTTCAACCATCATGTCTCGACCTTCTTCTTTATAGATTGGAGATGGATAGAGAGAGAAAGAAATATATAGAGGTTAAGTTTCTCTTCCCCCAAAATGAGATTTACAATCTCTCTCCGAGCTGCACGTGCATGGCAACACCTCCTGGCGCAAAAAACCTAGCCAAGACTCATGGCTGTCTAGAATGAAGTCATAGCCTTATGGTATTCATCTTTATAGTATCACAAGTGTAATACTTGTGCCTACGACACTCCATATTATATTTTATATAATTATTTATGTTTATAAATTACTCTATCAATTTTTATGTATATCAACAAATTAGATTTTCAATGAAAGTTATATCTATAGCATGTAAGCTAAAAGGTATCAATGTGTACTAAACCCACCCAAACTTTATAAACATTTTAGACAAACTTGGTCAAATGTAAAAGCTTGGAAATAAAAATTATTTTAAAATTTCATAATTTTGTAGTGATCATTGATTTATTTAGAAAGATTTTAAAAATTGAATTTCAATGATACTAGGTTTATCAAAATCGGAAAATGAAATAAAAAGTTATGGTAATTGGAGATTAGGGTCTTGGATAATGATGTGTGGTTTGGATCTTGGAGATTAAGGTTTAGAAACTTTTTAACCAATGTGCTACAGTAACTGAGACGGTCCAAGATGGATCGGGACTGAATTTGTGGATCGGTCTGGGGCCGAGATGAAAATGATATAAACTGGTTGGTCCCGATTTGAAACGGATTGGAACCATAACGGTCCAGGTCAAACTGGGATGGACTGGGATTATTTGCCCCCTAATTATTTTTTTTTCTTGTATAATTATTTATGGCTCCAAATCTCTCTACCATTTATCTAAATCACTTAAATTTAAGTACATCTTAAATGAAAATCGTATTTTAGCATGTAAGCTAAAAGGTTTCAAGGCGTGTTAAACTCAGTCAAACTTTATAAACATTTTTGATAAATTTGAAAGAGAGAGCCCTTTCCCATTCGAGCTGGGGGAATGAACTTTTCTTGAAAATAAAGAAAAAATGTTTTAAAATTTCGGAATTTTGTATCGATCATTGATTTCATTTGAAAGATTTAAAAAATTACATTCAATGATACTAGGTTTATCAGAATCGGATAATTAAATAAAAAGTTATAGTAATTCTAAGTTTGAGAATCTAAATAAACATATTTTCTTTCTCCGCCATGTGTCAATCGCATTATTCCACATATTAGGGGTAGGCATGAGGTGGACCTCATCCTATTCCCATCTTGTTGTTTTATCTTCGAGACGGGATAGATCCCATCCCGACCTCATCCAGTGTCAAACCGATTCGGGACGGAACGAGACATGACAGGGTGAGCATGATTCAAAGACCATAAAAATTGTTAAAACTTTATATCAGAAAATAAGAGTATGACTTTTTATTCCAAGGCTACTAAATATCCAAATTAAGAATAAAAATTGATTTTATTTTCGAATAGCCAAATTAAAATAACAATTCCTTTTATTATTGCAATGATATAACAATGTGGTATTCTATTTTAGTTATATGAGACAAAAGCAAACTATCATTGACATCATAGTATCATTATTGATCAAAATGCATACTTTTATCAATTGTTTGATAATGTAAGATAACTGGGGGGGTGATGTTAGATGAGCTATTCACTTAGAAAATTCTCAGACCTTCCACTTCATGACTTTTCATACAGCAGCAGGGTTCTCTAGTCACACATGTTAACTCAAATTTCAGCTCAACCCAATTGAACACCACTACTTCTTTACTTTTGACAAATTAAACTAACAGTGAAGTGAATCACGCTTTTCATTGGGTATGAGGAGAAGTGTCATGATATTTCTTTCATAAATATAAATGGTCATAACTCAATAAAGCACATTTAAAATAAAGGGTAATCTAAGTTTTTTTTTTGTGCCTATAATTCGAAACTTTATATCAAATTGACTTCTTTTTCGATTATAAATAAAAGTATTATAATTAATAATAAATAGTAAATAAATAAGTTCGGGATGGGGAGGATTGAAAATCTCCATCTCGAACCCATCCCACTCTAGATCGGGATGGATTTGAGCAATCCCAAAAGTACTCGAAAAAATCGGGATGGGACGAGATCGAGATCGGGATCGCGGGATGGGATACCTACCCTTAGTCTATAATAAATTAGTCCATCTTACAAATCACGTACAGGTTTTGTTATTTGTAAGGAGTTAGAGATAAAATTATTAGAACTTTTTATTTAATTGTCCGACTTTGATAAATTTGGCATCGATGAAATACAATTTTAAAATCTTTCAAATAAAACCAATGATCAATATAAAAGGTTAAAATTTAAAATGAAGTTTCTTTCCAAGTGATTAAATTTAACCGAGTTTGACTAAAATCTTTATAAAGTTGAACCAAGTTTAACATGCCTTCAAACCTTTTAGCTTGCATGCTAAATGTGATTTTCATTGAAGATGTACTTAGAACTTAACTAATTTATATAAAACTGATAGAGAGATTTGGAGACATAAATAATTATACAAGAAAAATATAATATTAGGGCTAGGCAAGAATCCCAGACCGCTATGGTTCCGATCCGTTTCAAACCGGGACCAACCGACTTCTACCATTTTCATCCCAGTCCCATATTGGTTCGACAAATTTAGTCCCAGTCCATCAGGAACCGTATCGGTTATTGTAGCACAGGGGATAAAAATTTTATAAACCCTAATTTCCAATGCCCAAACCACACTTTATATCTCTGTCTCTGATTTGTCACATTCTACCAACCATGGCAACATGACCAAGCTCCGCAAACCCACCACCCCAACCACCGAACAAGGTCCGATGGGGGAGCTAGATGAGGATGATGGAAAGGACCTAGACTTCCTCCTTCCACCACCCATCGTGATCGGCCCAGACAAGAGCGAGATCAATAAGGTGATCAAGTACAAGTTCAACGACGATGGCAACAAGGTCAAGATCACCACCACCACTCGAATTCACAAGCTCTCTCATTGAATTACCACTTCACTTTGGGTACCACTTCGTCTTCTTCTCCATTGTATTGCACTCATGGGTGTCTGATGTAGTCAAATTCTGCTCTCCTTGACCTTGACCTTGACTTGGACAGTGAACACACGTGAGCCAAATACCACCATTGTGGCTGTTGATGACACTCTGATGCTAAAGTCAGACAAGGCTTGAGAAAAGCTGTAAATTGGGTTCTGTAGTGTCCCTTTATTTATGAACCCTGTGTCCTATTTACAATGCGAAAATCCTTGTTCAGCTAGGCCTTTGGTGGTGCAGTTTAGGGAAAGATATCTTCCTGGATATCATTTCCTTGTTAGGAGTTGTCCATGTAGGAGAGTTTCCCTACACGACTTGTGCTCCTAGATCCGTGGGAGAAATTTCCCATTTTAAGTGGTGTCCATGCAAGGGAGTTTCCATGCACAACGTATACTCCGGTACGTGTTTCCTAATTAGAACCAATGTACTGCTGGCCTTGCCCGTCTTAGGTTGATCCCCCAAATACTTGTCTGATTAGGCTTTACGGGTATTGGGCTTGACCATGTGACATGTAGGCTTATTAGGGCACTGCAATTTGGGTCCAACCTCCTGGATTCTGCCAAAATGGACTTGGTGTTGTCTGAGCTTTGCCAAATTGGGTGGGCATTTCTACTAATGAGATTATCATGACACGAGTACGACGCAGATTAAAGAACGGTTTGATGTATCATCGGTGCCCGTGTGAAAACCAAGAGTTCTTCAACAACTCTAAAGGCCTTCAACCTCTTTTATTTTTGCCCAAGTGTGATTATTTTGCTTCCAACATAAAGGGACGAGTTGTTAAATGCTTGAATTCAAATGGGTATTCTTTAAATTTATCAAATACTGTGAATTTTGAAGGATTTGGGGTTTTGGTGGTGAGAAAGTGATGCCTAAGGTGTTTGCTTCATTGGAGTTGAGTAAAATATCTGCAAGGATTCGGAGGATATTGAATGATTTCAATAGGGTTGTTCAATTACACTGTGATAGGATTCCACTTGGGTATGGGTCAATTGGGTATTCTACCGGAGACAGCGGGTTAAGAAAGAATGTTAGTGGAGTTTTGGAAGTAAAAGGGTTCAATTTAAATGGGGTTGGAGTGGAAAAGCCCAAGAAAGTTATGAACCGGCGAGATTGCATGGTTCCGTCCCGGTTCAAACGTATTCGAGATCAATTGATTTTGCCCAAAAAAATTCTCTAGCCCGGTTCATGCTCACCCCAAATAATATGGAGTGTCGTAGGCATGGTAATTTATTAGTTTATTTACAAATCATGTCAACATGTGAGTACAAATGTTGACCCTTAACAATTTTTCAACTTTCAATCCTAGTCATTACTATCTTTATTTCCAATACAAACAAAAAACTAACTGCCTTATTATATCGATTTTCATAATTTCTTTTAATAACTCAATAAAACAATTTTAAAATGAAGATGAAAAGAAGTTCATTCACCTATTCTTATTGACAATCATTGGAGATTATTACTTAGATACTAAGTAATATGATATCCGTCCTTATAATTGAGATGTTGCATGAGGGGGTTATGCCACCTTTAGCTACTTCATAACGTAAGGGTGGAAACAATACTCCTATTAGAGGTTCCGTCGACCACCATTGTGTTGCCTTATTAAGAACCTTACAAGAAAATTTTAGTGTGAAAAATCTTGGGTGAAAGAATAAAGAAAAAAAAGAAAAAAAAAGTACAACATTTTTCAGGAATCATGGTGAACGATTACTTGTAAAGTAACTGGAGTTAAGGGTTTTTAGATCCAACCAGGATTAAAGCAAACATGCAAACTGCTCCAATATAAGGAAACTACTATTTTGTCATCCCAAAACAGTTAACGTTTACCTCTCATTGAGGTTTGTTGGAGTCTAAGGAATTTGATTGATCCCATTTTAATTATATTGCTTAAGTACTCTGGAATTCAAGCCATAAATAGGGAAGAGATTTATCAAAAGCACACTAAAACAAACAATACTAGCTGGAAGGAGATGGCTTAGAGCATCTCCAATAGGCATACCAAAAAAATGGGCAAAATGGGAAAACTATTGTTTCTAATTTTTTTGAGTATGTGGCACCAATATATGCCTCTGCCATTTTTTTCTCCCCTAATAGGCATTCGTAGGAGGGTTAATAAACTACATTTGAAAAGTCAACGCATTGTTAGAAGTAGCGCACACTTTTTGAAATAGCGCCTAGACCAATCGATGCATTTCGTAATGCCTTTGTCACCTTATTTTCTCCCCCTCTTCATCTCTAATAGCGACCAAAATAGTTAAACAACGAGAGTCACCGAGAGATGGAGAGATTTTCGGCCAAATTAAGCCCATTCTCACCCCATTTAAAGCCTAAATTGAAACCATGTCCAAAAGCTACCCAAAAAGCCCAAGACATGCCAACTAAACCCATATTTTAGCCGCAATCGAAGTCCCATTTCTAGCCAAAATCAACCCAATCCCTGCAAAAATCAACCACATTCCGGCCAAAAACCACATACACGCTCTCCGACAATTCTATTGAAGCATGGAGAATTTTTAGATGTGGTTTTCACAAAAAACAAAGTAAAAAAAGCGAATGCAAAGGCCTTTCGATGAGGGTGAGGCTTCCGACCAAGCTTTGGGCTAGGCTTCTCGCCGCAATACCATTAAGCACCAATTGCTGCAACGCCAATGATAGAAGTTGTTCCATGGAGAACGAATTTCTAGGGACCTTTTTCACCGATGTTCAGAAGATAAACACTGAGATGGGGAGGCAACACTTATGGAATAGGAAAACCTTTGGAGGTTAAAATTTTCCCAGGAGTTGAGCTAAATTAAACAAATCTTGGGAATTTTTTTGCAAGAATAATAGGTGAGACAAATGATATAAAAAAATGGCTTATTGTCGTTCTTCATAATGAAATAAGAATATGTTGATATACAATTGTTTGATGCATTGGTTGAGCGGTTGGTGCAAGACGACTCACACGTTCCACTTTAGAAAATGTAAAGTAGGGTTTACACCGTTGGACTTTACGGTATTGATGGGGCTTCCGATTGGAGTTGGACATGAGCTATTTTATGATGAAACTTATAAGGAAGTTCACCATTCCTTAGATTGTTTCATTTTTTAGACTTTAATTAGTACTAACTTGACGGTATGACTATGACGTGGTTGACCAAACACTTGGAAATGACGACACTTGACCATATTCGTGGTCACTTAGAGAGGGAAGATGAGATCACTTGATGTTTGACAATTTTGTTATGCGTAGAAGTATTTTTTTTTTCCTTCAACAGAACGAGGTTGAAGTGGGAGTATTTGGTGACGTTGGAGGATTTGGATAAGATTCCCACCTTTGATTGGGGTAGTACATTTTTTTGGGGGTTATTTACCTTTTAGCCCCAATTAATTTAGGCGAAACCCTACTTGAGTGTCATTAATTATGTCTAACACCCATTTTGAGTGTTGACTATTAAGTCAATGGGTTTGACTACCGAAAACCATTACATGTTTTGAAATGCCTGAAATACCCTCATGTGCCAAGCACGTGATGGGTACCAAACTGGAATTGCTATAATACTGTGGGTGCCAAACAAGCATAACAGTCCCCCTCTCTATCTCCTTTGGGTCTTCTTCTTCATGCAAAAAATCCCTAAACCCCCATTGTTCCTCTCACTAGTCATTGTCTCCTCTCTTAAACCCATTTTCCCAATCACTTCTTCAAGCACCCCAGAGTCGCTGATCACTCTCCCCTTTAGCACAAAAGTTACTTTTCTTCATTTGGGTTCTTTTCATTTACTTACTTTATGTATACATTTGGGGTTTCTATAGTTGTTATCTTAGAGGAAACATTGCAAGATTAACTAGCTTGTTCAAGCTTTAGATTGTTTTCTCTCTGTTTTTGTTTCCTTGATAAAACCCATGTTCATTGCATGAATAAAACAACTAATCAAGTCAAATGACCAACTGAAAACCCCTTTGTAGGAAACTTTGTTTTGGGGATCAGAACACCAACAATAATTTATCACTGTTTAAAAATGATCAATTTCTGTAAACCCCCTTTGTGGTAAACTTCATTTTGGTGACTTGGTTTATACATTTGGGGGTTTCCATGAAGAAACATTGCAAGAGTAATTGATTTGTTGCATACTTTAGATTATGTTCTATCTTTGTTGCATGAATAAAGTGACTAATTAAGTGAAATATATTTTCTCAAAACCCCTTTGTAATAAACTTTTAGTTGAGCTAAGGGAAACCAGTATTTGATCATGGAATGTATTGATCCCACCAGAAAGCCTGGATGCAAAAGGGTTGATGCTCCAGAGAGCGATTATCATGTGATTGATGGAGGAGTTTGCAGATTGGAAGGGGACGGAGAAACATGGATACCATATTGTTGTGACGATATTGAACAACATTGGCGAAGGGAAGGTTAGGCAGGATGCTGGGGTACTAGTGTGTTTTTCCCGTGGTCTTTAGCTGCATCACTTTCAAGTCTTTCAAATGGGAGATTTGAAGGGGGTTGTTTATGTTGGGATGAAGTTGGCTTGAATAGTCTCACATCAAGTAAGGTGGAGTCGTCACTAAGGTTTATAAGGAGATGGTCTACTCCCTAATAGCAACAAGGCCTTTTAAGATAAAACCCCCACACCTGAGGTCCGGATGGTAGGCCAAGTTGCGGTGTTTAAGTTGGAGACAATGTCGTTGCTATGTATAGTGGACCTAGATGCGCGCACGCGCTCAGCGCGCCCAACAAGTGGTATCAGAGCCGATGGTTCGGCGGGGACTTGGCGAGGTGGAGGAAGTGCAAGGTGGCACATTATTCAATGGATCAGGCGCGAGGTAGCGAGTCATGTAGAGCATCGCATGTGCGCGGTTTGAGGTGGAGGTGCAGGCGGCACATTGTTTGGTATCCTACAAGTCTGGACGAGGTGGAGTTAGTGTAGTGGTTGCGACTAAGGTGGAGTCAATAGCGCCGGGATAACAACCCGTACACTAAGTGCTACCCACAGGATTGTGGTCGCACATGAAACTCGAGGAGGAGGTGTACTTCGAGATGTTGTAGACCGGTGGATGAATTTAAGGATGTGTGACGATTCGCGCCAAAGGTGGAGATTGTTTGGATGAAGTTGGCTTGAATAGTCCCACATCAAGTAAGGTGGAGTTATCACTGAGGTTTATAAGAAAGTAGTCTACTCCCTAATAGCAACGAGGCATTTTCAGATAAAAACCCCACACCCGTGGCCCGGATGGTAGGCCCAAGATAGCGGGTGTTTAAGTTGGGGACTATATCGTTGCTATGTATAGTGGATCTAGGTGCACGCACGTGCTCAGTGCGCCAATAGTTTACAAGGTTCTCAAACTTGAAATTTTTCTCAGCTGTACGTGAGCCTATTGAGACTGTATGTCCCGACTCATACTATGCCGGATTATCAGTTTGTGCCAGGAGAAAACCCATTGTGGGATTCAGTGGCACTGTTTCATTTCATGTTAAATTCCACCTTTGTAGAGTTCATTTTAGGGAAGGAAAAAAAAATGTGGCCTTGTTGGATGGACACTACCTGTTTGCACATTGAATAATTAACATTGATAAAACCAGCATAACACTTATCTTTTCTGTTCTCCTTAAATTGACTCAAAATATATAGTTACATTTTATTTTACGTATCTCGGATTTGGTAGAGTTTCAATCTAAAAAGCTCTTAAGTTATTATGTTCATGTTGAAAGCCATCTGGCATCATCCTGCAATTGTGTATACGATACATTTGCAGTTTTGTTATTTCCTTAACAGTACATGTATCATTTTCTTTAGTAAGGTTAATGTGGAACTGTTGTTGTAGGTCCAAAGAAGAAACCGGGTTTTCAAGGAAAACAGCTGTGAGGCATGCCAAAGAAGAAATGTAAAAATTAGTAATCTAGGATCCAATCAAAGATGTCATCCTTTGATATTGTTTACAATGTTGCATAGAATTCTAATAGGAAATGACATTGTTTACGATGTCTTGTGAATCAAAATCTAACAGGAATTGACATTGTTTATGATGTCTTGTTAATTATAATCTAACAGGAATTGACCTTGCTTATATTGTTGGTTCCACAAAATTCTAACATCAATTGCCATGGTTGTAATTGTATCGGTGTTCTGAGTCTCGAATCACGAAATACTTTTTTATGGTTCAAGCAAAATAGTGAATCTTTAATTGTGTTGGCAAGAGTGGGTGATGTTTTCTTGCCTCATTTCCTACATCTTAATCGTTTAGCAACTATTCACTAGCTGCCATATCAAGATAAGCTCATCACTCAGTTGCAGTATGTGCAAGACTGAAACTGGTTAGTGTTTACAGTCGGAGTATATATTGCAAGATTCTTCTGAAACTCTTTACAGTCAATAGTATTTCAAAACCATGTACAAGTATATCATCGGGCCTGTAAGGCATCCTGAGTATTGTTTCAGCAGTAAGGTTGTGTATACTACTTTAGTTGTTTTGAAATGCATTTTATCTGTTTTATTAACTATTCAAACGCATGAAATACACATAGTATACACAAAATAGGCTATTACTTTCCAATTTTTTTTGGTAAACAAGTTCGTGTGGAACTTTTCAAGTCAAATTTTGTTTTGAACAACTTTTGCTTAATTGGTCCCAAAAGACAGAAGACAAATGAGAAACCAACAACATGAGAGCTTCTCAATGAAATGAAACTCACTCCATGTTAAATTATATTTATCATCTTATACAACAATTTTTCATCCACCTACAAAGGACTGCAAGGGATTTTAGATTTTACTATATTTTCTAACCTCCATCTTTTGGTTGCCTAAGACTTTATCCTTTTGGAACTTTTACTTATACAAGGATGTGATTAATGTGACACACTAACACTACATTTTTGAACTTGCAATTGCAAGTCAGATTTTATTCAAGGTGACAAAACTGCTAATGGCGATGGAACGTAACATGTGAATTGCAATTGAGAAGTCTTTTCAAACATTGAGGCACGTAACACGCTTGTTCATTAACAAATATATTTTTGTGGATTGTAAGAGAACTGCTAAATTTTGGTCATCAAATGGAAAAACCATATGTTAGTCCTGAAGATGCACCACAATGAGTCCCCACGGAGAGGGGAAAAGGGGACGGCCGGTAGTTGCAAAACAGATAGAGATGGGGGAGGAAGATAGATAGATTAGAAGCACAATTTTACGTTTAGCACCCACGATATTCTAGCAATTCTTGTTTGGTACCTATCATGTGCTTGACACATGGAAGGTATTTAAAAATTTTCAAAACATCTAATGGTTTTCGTAGTCAAACCCATTGACTTAACAGTCAACACTCAAAATGGGTGTTAGACGGAATAAAAGGAATTAATGGCACCCAAATAAGGTTTCGCCTAAATTAATGGGGGCTAAAAGGTAAATAACCCTTTTTGCGACTTGTATCTTATGTGGACAACTTGCGCACACTCCATTTAAGCAAGTCGGAGGCACGTTCATCATCATTGTGGTAAGTTATTTATTTTTCTATATTTATTTCATTCAATACTATCATATTTAATCCTATTTAATGCTTAATTATAAAATAATATTAAAATCATGTGATTATATCCAGTTCTATTGGGAATTTAATTTATAATATAATAATATTTGAATGCTTAGTTATAAAATAATATTAAAATCATCTGATTATATCTATTTCTAATGCGATTAAAAAAATGTAGGTTTGGTTTTAAGAGTATTTTAAGAGTTGTACTCGTTGTTTGTTGGATCCAAATGAATATGTGTTTCCAAGAATGTGGAGAGGGAGCAATGACCACTTTGCCACTTTTCCTTGGCAAGGCACTTATAACTTAGGAAATGCAAGAAATTAGATTGACCTCCAGTATATTGATTTTGTTGTATGCAATCCATTTGTCAGTTGAGATTCAATACGAAATAATCCTATTTGTCGGGATGCTTTGATGTTCTCTCAGTTCCGACGAATAATACTTAATTATAAACATCAGGTAGGTTTGCGGGTTTTTATAATAAATTTTATATTTACATTTTGAAATTAATTTTCTTACATTACTTTGTGATTTTATTAACTTAATTGATTTTTTATGCAGACCGTCTTGTTTTTAAGATATCGATGTTGGAGACAGTTGAGTAGAGAGATTGCAGTCCGTGATAACCCATTAGTTTCAATGTTTGCCTATAATTTTGAAAGTTATGAAGCATATAAGGAAGGAGGATGGTGGCCAATCGAACAACTTGCTGCAGTTTATGAGGCTTGGTGGCGACACATGTTTAAAGACCATGTCCATCTTTCTCCTTTATATCGGCAAGGGAATATGGACTTTGTAAGAGTTGGAGTGTTTTATGATGACTCAACATCCCACAGTCCCACCTATGACCTAGTATATTGAGCTTATGCGATACAAGGCAGTTCAGACTTTGACGTATCAGAGTACGAGCCAAACTGGAATCCGCAATTTGTCGATATAAATGAGATAACAAAGTCACACGTCATCCGGAGGTGTTAGATGATGTGCCTATTTGCAATTAGATTTTGAGGATAAGAAAATACAAAATTAATTATTAATATTATTTATACTCGAATGTTTTTTTTTATAATAACATGAATTACATGTTATCAATTGTCTTATTTTTTTTATATGTGCATTCATCTTTCAGGCCCAATGGGCGGAACTGAACAAAATATGTATGAGACTGAAAGAGGAAATGTGGATGTAGTTATCATTGGACATGCATTTGGTTTTCTAGGCAAATATGAAAAAATTGTAAAACTTCAAAAGGAGATTGTCGAATTAAAGAGATAAAATGAGTACCTAAGGAACGGAAACCAGAAACTGAGGGCATCATCTTTTGGTGCATCTCCATCCCACTCTAGGAGATTTGTTGATTATCATGCACGATACCCTAGGATAGCAAGAGGCAGCCCTAGTCAAGGCCACCATTTTTCGAATGCACGTCATACCGACTTATCGATGAGTTTACGTCCTCCATCAACCCAACATTCGTCTGACATGTACAACTTATCTCTAGCTGAGATGGAGTTGGCCTTGGTTTGAAAATTGCACACCTAACAAGTTCAACCCACGTTATAGTTTAGTGCACTGCATTACTGAAACCCAACAAGATATGGACGAGCCTTAGATGTGGTTTAGGGTTTTTTAGTTTATGGATATGTGATGTAGACTTTATAATTGTATTAGTTGGAGTTTAGAAATTGAGCCTTAAAGGTAGTTCTTATTTATAATATGACCATGCTTTTAATTTTATTTAAAATAAGTTAAATTTAGAATCAAAACAAAATTTTGAATATTTAATACTCCAGAGACATAAGGTAGATAACCGGATTTTTTAAAAACTCCAAATACATAAAAATCACCATTGAAAATACTCCAAATAATAGCATATATTTAACTAAAATAAAAGTAAAAATACAATTGAAATTAAAATTAAATGAAAAATAAATTAATAACTTAGCACCCTTAGTCATAATCAATAAGTGACATAGCAACATCAACTTTAGCTTCAATAACCTGCAAATTGTTTTTGCATTGTGAATTGTACTTTGTCAATTGATCAAGTTGTCCTCGACTAGCAGATGCATATCCAATAACACACTCACTATGTTATTTGGCGATTCTAGCCTCCAACAATTCCTGTCGTCGTTCCAAAGTTCTTTTCTGAGATAGAAATTTGTTGATGCAATGATGATATTGTCACTATGATATCATCAATGTCCATTTCCATTCTCTCAACTATAATAGACCCGTAAATTCTTTTGTGACAGTTTCAAACTTCTATCAGCTGAATCTGCTCAATGAAGTTCCTCTTTGAACTCATTGCAAAAATCTTTTATATGATTTCTTAAAAAAAAATAAACATCAAAACCAAATTTATGTAGTTTATCAAAATTTTCACATAGAAGATACAAACAGTCGATATGTTGAGCATTAATCTTGAAATAGTGGACTTGTAGAAATATAAAAATTGAGATCCTGCAAACACTCATTTAAAAACTCGAATAAAGCCACCTGAATTCTATCTGGACCACGACCATCCACCAAGATCTAGAAGATGATCAAAATCAAAATAACTTTGATTTACACAACTTTTCTGCCAACCATTTGGTGTGTTGATGGGAGAACTCCCATTTGCTAAGCGGCCACTATTCACAAATAAAAAATTATAACTTAAGCTCTAGAGAAATTGGAAAATTTTAGAGTGGGTGAAGATTGGATGGAAATGGTGGTGAAAATGGGGAGAAGAGAAAAGATTTTTTTATAGAAGGGGATGGGAGTGACTTGATTGTGCAAATATAGCCGTTGTGGCCATATTTGAATGGCCTCTGCCAAAAATATGGTCGTTTTGGCACATTGAGTCATTCCGATCTAACAATTATAAGATGAAAAATGAGGTCAAATCATTGTTCATCTAGTTGTTGCTACTAGACAAAAAAGGGCCACACTGTTAGCAAGAGCGAGCTATTAGAAGCAATGCACAATGTCTCTACGATGGATTTGTAACAGTGAATGCCTTTAACATTGAGCAACACAAAGAGTGTAAAAAGGGATATAGGGTGAGTTTTTACTCTATCTTTTGTGGATGCTCAATGGTAGAGTCAAGGATAGACCTATACAAATGTCTATTAGAGATGCTCTTGGGATCCATATATTCTTGTTAGATCTCTTTGCCCTAACCATGTGAAGGATAACCTAGTCATTCGTTGCTGCAACTTAAGGGTTTTTCACAGTTGTACACTAATGACAACAGATGGGTGTGGCAATTGTCGCGAACTTCATCCAAGGTGGGTTATATCGCCTAAGTAGGGGCGATTGTAGAAGTCAATCATGGCCTAAAGGGGCTACTATGAAAATACTTGCAGCCTAGTGAACATGAAGGTGTACGTGGAAGTTAATCATGACCTTATAAAGGAGTATGTGAAAGTCAGGTGATCTTGTAGAACTTAACCGTGGTCTTATAAGGATAAGTTGTGTAAAGGCTATAGAAATAGGGTGATTAAATAAAACAAAGAATACATGGAAGCAAATGTGACATGTCATAGCCACAAAGGATTTCATCTCCAAACATGTTGACACACCTAACCTTGGCCCTGTCCTTGTGCCTGTAAAACCGGTTCTGAAACAACCCTTCTTGCATGAACAATCGTCTACACAATAAAAAAGAATTGTTTTTCTTTTTTAAAATTTGGGTCGTTGGCCTTTATTTATTTATTAATTCATGCCCGAAGGCTACATGATTAACCCTATAGGGTTAACCAAACCAGGCCTGAAGGCTACAATATTGTTGCCACTTAATATCCTTGTCGCCTATATCTTGCATGGAGACTTGTTTTTGTTTCGGTCCATTGCCTCTATCTTGCATGAAGACTTGCTTTCGCTTCGCTCCGGTCTAGTACACATTACATGTAATGTATAGACAAACTCCTAAAGCTTGATTGGTTTTATGGGTAAAAACTTTGACAACAAAGAATCCAAATAACCAAAAAAATAATAATAAAAAAAAATCCAAACTAATACTCATACCAACCATAAAATCAGTTGAATGAAGAGCGCTTCAAAGAACCAAACAAGATGATAAATAACTACTTTAACCATTGTTACTAGAATGATAATTTGGCTTTCGTGCATTATGAGGTTTTATCTTCCATATTTCTTTTTTGTTAAATCAAAATTGGTAATAACTATGCAAAACCAAGTAAATAGTTTGTTACATGCCTAGCCACATTATGGGCTCAAGATTAAACCGTGTAGGAACATAAAAAAAAGGTCTTCTAATTATTAAGTCTTCAAACTTTGAAATGAAAATGACTAATTGATATATATGGTTTGTGCATCCTTGGAACGCTCAGACTACATCAAGGCAATCCGTATGATATTAAATTTCTCTCCATCCTTGGTGTTGACCCCATGAGATTTCTTGAATCGCTATCCTGAACCCAGCTTCAAAATTGTTGCTAACTATAGTGTCGAATGCTCCACCTGCCTCACAGACTTTGTTGCCTTGAATGTCCACAACCACCAGCTGCTAAGTACTTGTTTGATCATGCAAAGTGAAACTGATAGGTTCAGCGGAAGCTTACAAACCAAATCATATAACGAAACTTGATAAAAAAAAGTTTCACAACTTCAATGTATTCTCAAAATCAAAATAAAACTAACTATTACACTGGCCAATAATTTATAATTGTCCTAATCTTGCTAAGCAAGCAAATAGTTTTTTAAACAAAATAGAAACCTTAACTCCTACTTGAATTAAATTCCCAATTCTAATTACAAAAGCAAAAGCCCTAATTCTAATTCCTAATTTGCACTTTTAGTTGGGCCTGAATATGGAGTTACCCAATAATAATAACAACTAATACTAAATAAATACTAATATATAACCCAATACTACATCATTATCCCTAGTTCAAAAAGCTTTTCCTCTAGCTTTGAGGATGAAATCTCCGAAACATGCAACGCTAAGACTCGACCTCGAATTCTTCCTTTGTAGTTGTTAGTACATCGAACAAAAAAAATAAAAATTTGGCCGTCCAATATGATGTCCAAAGCAAATCCCCGCATAATACATCCACTTCATGATAATATTTTTAAGCGCAAAACTGAGCTTCAAACACGTCCCAAATAAGATCACAATCCAACAAATTGAAGAAATTATGGTTATCATCCTGGTTTGTGACAACTACCCCATACTTGCGAACATATTCAATTTTCAGATTTTCTTTGACAAAATCTTCAAAAATTTTGTGATGTGTTTGGGCCTCATAATGCAATGACTTGCGGATAACCTTATACCCTTCGTACACATCAAGCACGGGTGGCTTCTTCCAATCAATGACATTAGGGTTCACCTTCTTTACTTTAGACGAATTTGAAAATATTTCATCTCATTGTCTAGCCTCACGATGCTACTTTTCCCAGATAGCTTCAAATTCTTGACGAACCAAGACATCAACCAACTTCTCTAAGATGCAGCAAGGGATTTTTCATCACACTTCATCCTTGCATTGGTGACCCTAGTTCCCCTAGGTGGCATCTTTGTCCAAAGATTTTACTACTTTGATACCAAATTGATGGGTTCTCTAGGAATTCGTCTAAATTCAATACCGGTGACAGATTGACAGAGAGCATTCAACCCTTTAGAATTAGCAGCTGTCGTTTTCTTTTCATCTTCTGTCCATTCACCAAAAGGTTTGTAAACCTCATTCTTGTTTCGAGGAAGCCCACTTTGTCTATCGGCTCAGGGAAAAAGGTTATTTC
This sequence comes from Berberis vulgaris, assembly GCA_963556465.1. Taxonomy (NCBI): domain Eukaryota; kingdom Viridiplantae; phylum Streptophyta; class Magnoliopsida; order Ranunculales; family Berberidaceae; genus Berberis; species Berberis vulgaris. The sequence continues at coordinate 23,344,738 of OY747127.1, forward strand.
TAAGCTGCATGGTGGTGGTATGGGTGGACATTTTGACCGAGATAAGACCTTCAAGCTGATCGAGGATCGTTATTATTGGCCTAAGATGCGACAAGATGTTTACAAGGTGGTGGACATGTGTTTTATTTGGCATACTTTGGAGGAAAAGTTTTATTGGTTGTCCATGGTTCTACAAGGTGAAAAATCGATCAGATGGAACCTTGGAAAGGTATAGGGCATGGCTGGTTGCCAAAGGATATGCTCAGGCGTACGGTGTAGATTTTCAAGTAGGATTGTTAACTGCATACTAGGTTTTAGGTATGCTTCCCTTTCTAATAGGATGATTATTGACAAAAAAATTCACATCTAGGTCGTTCATCAACAAGAGGGCATGGTCCATATACCATTCATAGTCCATTTACACAAGGAGTAGGTGCAGGCACAGAAAGAAGCAATTCTAGTTCTCTAGAATCAATAGTTCCAAATTATCCTGGATCAAATGGTATAGTTCACTTGTTGGTAGCTTGGAGGGTTAGAAGCATGACTACTGCTTTTCAATTGGTTGTTTTTTCATTAATTGTGCAACTATTACTTCGATTATTACTGAGGTCTTTACTAGTCGGAGGAATCATGCCCAATTTGTCAGAAAGAATGAAAAGATTGCAAACGAGGCTCAAAGTGGCTTTTTGAATTGCACCAGCACTTACGAGCTTGATCAAATTCATTAAGTTACATGGAATATGACAGTTGTAGATAAGCAAGTTGTGGTTGACCACATCTGTCGAAGTAAAGAAAACAGTCAATCCCAATCGACGAGAACGAAGTATTTGATTCATTGACAAGACGGGGGATCTAGTAGCTACTTAATTTTTTTTTTTTTTTTTTTTTTTTTTTTTATAGTTGCTTAATCTATGTAAGTAGGTCTTGATACCTTTAGGTAGCCTTATTTCATTTTCTAACTTGCTTGCAACAAGTTCGTGCATTAGTATGAGTTCGTTGACCGCATAAGAGCTATCCATCTTGGCAAGTGGTCTTTCTCCAATCCTTCTCTATGCTGCATTGAGCTCATCTCATGGAGAGAAAAGAAAAAAAAAATGTAGTTGTGTTGTTGTTGTTCCCCGCCTCGATGCATTCCCTTATCTCCCCGACATCGTCCCACACAGAAAGAAAGAGCGTGGAGCCCCGACCCGACATGTAGGTAAGACATTCACTTTGCCCAAAGCCACCTGCCTATCTTGGAAAGCCACCCCGGGGGGATTTCTTTCAAGATGATTGGACGTCTCAGATTGATTGATGCTGCTATGTGTGCATCACCTTAAACTTATATAAGTTAATATCAGTTTTGTTTGTGGTTCATTTCAAATATCGAAGCCGCATTTCTTGATTGAATCTCAAATTATAAACAAAACTTGATAGTTTCACAACTTCAATGTATTCTTAAAATCAAAACTAAAACTAACTGTTACACTAGCCAATGACCTTAATTTATAATTGTCCTAAGCTTGCTAAGTAAGCAAATAATTTCTTAAACAAAATAGAAACCTTAACTCATACTTGAATTGAATTTCTAATTCTAATTGCAAAAGCAAAAGCCCTAATTCTAATTTCTATTGGACTTGTGCTTCTAGTTGAGCCTTAACATGGAGTTACCCAATAATAATAATATAATTAATGCTAAATGAATACTAATTTACTAATAATAATATACAACCCAATATTACATCATAAACCTATATAGTAAGACTCTCTTTCTTAGACTAGGGTGAGAGTGCATATCACCAAGAGATGGTGAAAGTTAGAAACAAAGAGTTCATTAGGTGGTAATCATTTCGAATAGTCTGATTCCTTCTCAATCTAGTGGACATATTAAACACTTCAACAATTTTTTTGCAAAAAGCATATTAATTGGGATCCAATTGTACTAAGTTTGAAAACTGCTTATAGATTGGTAATAACATAACATCATGCTTGTTTAAAATACCTCCAATTGCTAATTAATCCATAAGCAGGCCCAAGAACCTAATTCAATTTCTATATATTTTGAAGTATATTTCGAAAAGTGCTAGTCAATTCGTCCCATGGTATCCTTGAAAGATTAGGATGGGAGGATACAATCTTTCGTGAGCATCTCTTTGACAGTGTAGAGAGCTAGATGCAACTAGAACACATGTTCATTCCCAAGTGAATCATATAAGCATATCGGATTAGAAAGAGAACATTCAGTCATGTAAGTGGTTGAGAATATATGCATGAAATGGACTCCACAATGTCTAAAAGTAGGTTTTAGAGAATAATTTGAGAATGTGAAGAAAAGAGAGAGTACCTACTTTGGGTACTCTTATGTCCATTCAATTTATAATACTTGCCTGTATATTTTACTTAAAGTTGGAACATATAATCGGTGAGGTTATGATTGGTTTGTGCTCAAGGCTTACTAGTAAGAGTCACCTTGACAATGAGAGAAAGCCCATAATCAGGGAATTCTTAATGGCAACAAATTTGGCTCATTGTTTTTTAAGGAGACTTACTTTACTGAAACCTTAATTTTCAAAGTCATACTAAGACCAAGACCAAAAACCAAGAGTAAGAAAACAATGTTTCAAAAGACCAAAAATTAGAGTTTTCAGTGAATTGAAAATTTCTTATAATAGTCAAATACTAAAATATATAATGTGACTCGATCAACAGAATATATTTGAGGCTAAGCATTTGCGGAGAACTTATCTCTGTTCATCCATTAAACAATAATGCATTCCGAATCGTTACATTGTAGCTGTGGCAATCAAATGCTCAAGTATGCGTAGATAATATTATTATTCTGATACCTTCTAAAGTCAAGGTTTTGATTCTAATTAGGCTAAGTTGGGTTCTACATGTAAGCTTCTTATGGGTATGAGCATCCCTTATGGATTAGTTAAATTAGGAACCCATTTCTTGTGGTTTTTAGTATTGTGCTCTTTTATGGTACAATTCTCCAATGCTATTCCATGGAATCTCAACTTTTTCCTTTTTTTCTCTAGCACCAAGAATGATGTTCTGTGGGCATTTCTCAACTTTTTCTTTCCACAAGTGTCTATGAAATGTGGTCAACAAGAAGATAAAACCAATTAAGATCATACAAGTGTCTCCTTCATGATTGAATGGTTTATGCTTCATTATATGTGTTTCTACCCTGATCAGAGCTTCATGGACACAAATATGAGATATATTTCATGTTTATAAAATATGATAAGTATCTTCCAGAGGGAAATTGAAGTACAAAGAACAATTGCTCTATCTCCGTCTTTTTCAAACAAGTGTGATGACTTTTAGTCTCAATTTTCATCAGTTGATTCTGATATATCAAGGATTGAGCCACTTTTGTTTGGAAGAATCAATTTGGGGATTCTTAAGCAAACTCCAAAGCAAGATTCCTAAATCCTAACTAGTTTGATGGCACATGGATTGGAATAAATAGCATATGGGGTTCCCTTTTTTTCTTCTTCTGATAATATGGGGAACTCAATCAATGCTGTAAAGACCATTAGATTAATGACTTGAAAATGCACTTGAAATAGAATGGTCATTAAATCTTAAATAACCTAAGTTTATTTCAGGGTCATTGGCTTTTAGATTTTCAATTTGCAACGGAAAAGTTAGCTTTTATGATTTTGTTTTTTCTTCGAAAGTTGGGATAAGAGTTAGTACGTACTGTACTACGTAGATACTGTTCACCTCTTACATTAGCTAAGATGAGAGAGGTGAACTCCTCCCTTTGAGTTACAACAAAAAAGAGATATGACCTACGGTTAGCAAAAAGTTTGGCTAGGTAGTCAGCCTGACCATTCCCTTCCCTGAATACATGATGTTGCTAAAACAAATCTACTTACTAATATGGGTACTTTACAAATGTTGATTATTTTTTACTACTTCCGATTATGATCCCCAGTTTCGTATTTGAATTTGAATGGTCATTTTGAATAGAGTCTTAATTAGAAGTGGGACACTTTAAAAAGAGTGTTTTTAGTTCTGAACAAAAGTTGAAGTTCTGATTGGAGTAAGCACCATGGGAGGTGTTAATCACTTAGCACCGAGTGCTTAATGAAAATTTATTCCAATAACAACTTCATAATAAATTCGTAATGAATGCAGTTACCCCCTTCTCTACTAAACATCCCCTCTTTTCTCCACCTATTTATCATGCGAGCAGTGTCGCCACCACCCTCCCTAGCCTCCTCTCCTCCTCATCTTCTTTTTATTCCTCTTTCACTTTCTCTACCTCTCTATTGAAGATTATATGCGGAATGGGGAGGGATATTAGTGATTTATAGTAGTGGTGGAAAGTGATCGCAATGGTATTTAAAGAAAATTGGTGAAAAATGCGTTCAATATTGGTGATTTATGATGGGTGGTGGGAGTTGTTGAGAGGGGCAAAAATGTAAAAAAAAACCTCAAGTCAGCACCTAAAGACAAACACATTTTAACCTTGCAACTTCTAATCAACAACCCATTAAGAAGTAAAACAAACATTTTATTCAAAAGCTCGTTCAGAACTTCAAACTCCAGTTAGAAGTTGACTTCTAAGCACTTATTAAAAAAAAATCACCTAAATCTTCAAATAATTATTTTGAGAACCAACTTCGTTCTTTTGATTCAAAAGGCTCAAGTTTGATTAGTTTTGCAGAGAAGACAACTATAATGCCCAGTAGAATAGATGATGATTAGTATTATGTAGTTCGAATGTGTGTTTTCTATGGAATGAAACATCCCGTAAAAAGTACGCTAAACATATATTTGATTTTTATCATTTTCATAAAGATAAAAAAATAGTGAAAATATAGTAAGAGAAATCATAAAAGCAGTGAAAAATATAGGAAGAAAAGAGAAAAAGGGAGAGTGAGCATAGAATTTGTGATCCTCCACCACACTTCTTCTTTCAAAATCATGAAGAAAAAAACTTTCTAGAGCGTGCTAAGAAATTTTTCCTCCATTAAAAAGTTAAAAAAAAATCCTTCTTCAACATCACGAGCGGCCATTTTTCACTTAGTCTCTCATCTATACCATTTTATGATTTTCCAAAAAAAAAAATAAAAAAAATAAAAAGAAAAACAAACACATCCCTTGAAGTATACACAACTCTGTTGAACTAAAACACTTCCACCAGTTTAAAACTAAGGGATGACCAATCTAATTAGGAAATGAGATTAACTCTATGTAAGAGTTGAATCCATCTGACAACACTCTAAGGATGTGTTTGGTTGCATGAAATCCTATGTTATGGGAATTCATGAGAGAATCCCTACATTTTAGGCTAATTTGAGGTACAATTTCACATGCACTATTTAATTTTGTTATCAATAGTGAAAATGAAAGTCTCATGAACATGAGAATCACATGCCTTAGGGAACCAAGGAGTGGAATTCCCATGTTTATGGGACTTTCATTCCTACCATTGATCACAAAATCAAATGGTGGATGTGGAGTGATCAACTTATCCTAAAATGTAGGAGTCCCCTCATGGATTTCCATGACATAAGATTCCATGCAACCAAACACACCCTAAGATTACCTTCCCGACCAAATTGTGACAACCTCCGTACTGTCTCACTCAGGCACGAATCTAGTAGGGGTCAAGTGGGGGCACTTGCCCCCACTGACTTTTAAATAATTTTTTGTTATTTGAGATTTTCAGACGCACCGATGCGGGTGACGCCATCCCGTCCCACCCATTCTTCTCTTCCTCCCCCCTTCTTCTCTTCCTCCATTTTCTGTGACGCCGATGATCCTGCTTCGCCCCCTTTTTTCTACTCCCTCTATCTATTTACTACGAGGCTGACAACCACTCCGCCTCCTCATCTTTATCTCCATATCTTTCTGCTTGATTTATTTCCCTTTTTCACCATTGCCACTAGCAACCTCAACCTCTCTTGTCTACTTTAAGAAATAAAATAGTTCTTTTTTAGTATTTTCTCGAGATGAATTCGTATATCGAGGTCTAGTGTTTTTATTTTATTCATAAAATTTTTCTGAAGATACATGAAAATTTTGACCCATTAATTTTTCCTCAAAATACAATCTTGTATCTCGAGATTCATCCATAAGTTATTGTTTGAAAGGCTTCTTGTTAATCAACGTGAGCCTTTTGATAGTCAACACACGTTGATTGCTAATCCTGAGAGAGACTGCAACAATGATTAATGTCGGGATAACCTTTAACTAGTTATTTTTTATAGGGCACAAATAACAAAAAAAAAATTATAAACATAATTTACATTTGAAATTAATTTTTGCCCTTTAATTTTAAATATCAATTTGAATTGGCCTCTATATATCTATCTTTTGCGCTTCTACAAAATAGCTTGTTGGATCTATTTTCTTCCCCCATAAATTAAATGGAGTTTTGTTTAGTAATTTGTGTTTTGTATAGTTATTTATTTATTATTCAAATAAAAAAATCTATTAAGTAATTAATTATTATATTATTATTAATTAACTATGATTCGTCACTTCGCCCCCCTTCAACAGAAATCCTGGCTCCGTCAATGGTCTCACTATATTATGTTCTTGCTACCTGCATGTTCCTTGATGGGAATCAACCTAGCTACTAGGTAGGCATGCTTGATCTTTAATAATTCAACGAACTAAAAGAAATGTACACTGAATACCAAGTTTGTTAATAGCCTAATTGTTTTTAATGGAACTTTCTCTGAACTCTCATCACACTTGCATGACACATTGACCACTACTGGAAGAATCAAACCTCAAAATACAAATCCCTAACTTGTTCTGTTAGGAGCATAATTTCATCCAATACTGAGATAGGTCGCACAAGGACACCACAGGCACAGACTTGTTCTATAAGACTATAAAGAGGACAGTATTCATCAAGTAATGTAATAGCAAGGAACCCCAGACACAAAATCATGTTATCCCGTAAATGATCGAACAATACAAATCTACACATGCAGCTTCCACTGAATCCAGAACTGCGAAGTATGGACCAAGCAACCCCAATGGTCCTCTTAGAAGTTTGAAACCAAATTCTCTGTCATTTATCCCCCGATTAAAAAATAATAATACAGCCAACTTATAACAAAAATAAAGCTCAAACCATTAGAAAAGGCAGAGAAAAGAAAATTAAAAATAACGTGGAACAGGATGAAAAGAAGTGAAGCAGAGGAGGACAGGGACCAAGTAAAAGTGGTCCTGACAATGAAAACAATTGGCACGGCACCTTCTCTCGACCTACACCTACTTAATCATATCGAAGCAAGTACAGTCCTTTGTTTCTCCTTCATTTCTCTCATTCTCACTCAAGGTCACTCAGGTCCCAGACTAGACAGATGGCTGCGGGGTCAGTTGGTGTTGGTTAGTTTTTTAATGCCAATTCAGGGAAGAAAAAGATTTGGACCCACTGTCCTTTGGATTGAGGGGGGCTCTGCGCACTGTGGGCAGGAGGGGCTCCTGCGCATCCATCTCAGTCGTTGGATCAGAATCCAACGGCTTGTATCGAATGGGAGGAGAGAATTTGAAATCCAAATTTTATTTAAAAAAAATTTCTCGCCAAAAATCTCTCTCCTCCCATTCGATACGAGCCGTTGGATTCTGATCCAACGGCCGAGATGGATGTGCAGAGCCCCCCTCGATCCCTTTCCTTTAGTTTTTTTTTATTGTTTTATGACCTACAGTAATCTTGTGTATGTGTGGGTTCAGTAACTGAACAAGTAGCAACAACAGACGTGGGAACTTATTCCATTCCTTGCTTTCGGCAAACACCCAGAGGTTAGCATCACTTCACGCTTACACCTTTTCTTTTCCTCGTTCGGTAAGTTTATTAAAGGAATCTACCATCAAATGCATACCAACTAAAAAACTATAACAATACAACAAATTAAATTTCATAATTTCTTCAAGTGGGAAACATAATTACTTGTACGCTGTTCTAAAAACCTAAGCTGTTAAGAGAAAGCAGATCTATCAAATGTGGGTGTCATGACTCACGACTATGAACAACAAAATAAACCACAATCAAGCTCTTAAAGTTTAAGCTGTTAGAAAATGGCATATCAAGCAATCACAATATAGGACCATAGGCAACCAGAATGGGAATGGACTGGGGTCAAATGTATATCAGTAGTGACACCTAACTCAGTTAATTTACTGAAAAGACCAATGCTTAAATGTATCTTAAATTATCATTAGCAAGCAAAGTACAAGACGGCACCATCCAATTTTGTCCTATGACTATGGATAAATGAAGATTTGAGTAAACTACAATAGCTATAAACTTGATTGGACAAAAACCAAGTCGACATCAGTTCCACCACAAAAGTTTCTCCAAAACATCAGATCACAGATTCCACTGCCCCAGGTCAGAAAATTCCTAGCTTCCTTCAACCAGGGAATAAGGTTCTTGCTTTTTGCCAGAGGGACCAAAATGAAAGAGAACCCAAAAGCTTTTCTAGGATCTATTCTTCACACCACTGCAAGGTATGAGGTGTTCCATAAAGTTGTGGTGAGAAGGGAACTAAATAGGAAGTGTTGTCTGAGAATAAAAAGAGGAGTGGAGGGGCAACAGACCTTAGGATACCCAAGGCAGGATGGACAATATCTCTTTCTAAGACGCAGTGACGATTGGATTGGGTCATGTTCAATGAGTTCTGTCCTAGATTCCATGCGTATGATTCCAAGTTTGTGTTTATAATGAAAGCTTCACACAGCCTTCATTTTGTGAGAGTTGGCCAATGAGTAGAACAGAGGAGGTACGAAGCAGTAGAAAGTGATTATGCTCTGAGATAGTGTAGGACAACAGTTCTAACTTTCAAGTACTACTAGACAGGATCAACAAGAAAGGAAAAAGAGGTAAGAACTCATAATTACTACTACCATTTGATCAATCATATTTCTGAATCTTTAAACTGAGTTCAATTCAATCGAGTTATAATAAACAGGAAATGTATCATCATCATCACCAAAATCACCAGCAGCATCCAGGGAAGAACAGTTTACCTTCTTCAAGGATATCCATTCCTCCACAGAAGCACTTGTTTCTGCAAAGTGGGAATGGCCACGGTGATACTGGACTGGTTCTCTCCACTGACGCTAAGCCTAGATTGAAATGGACACCCGAGCTGCATGAGCGCTTCATAGAAGCAGTTCATCAACTTGGCGGAGCAGAGAGTAAGTACATTAAAATCAGATCAAAATCCTGAAATATATTAAGATACTAGAAATGCATTCCACAAGCATGAAGCTTAGTTGAGACTTGTGTTATACAGAAGCTACACCAAAGACCATAATGAAGTACATGGGAGTTCCTGGACTTACCTTATACCACCTAAAGAGCCATCTTCAGGTACACTTGAAAAGCTTCCCCTCATGCCATCTACAGTTCCTGCTGTTATCAGCTCTGCATAACCTAAGTTAATCTTTTGTTTTGCAGAAGTACAGGCTTAGTAAGAATCTCCATGGACATGCTAACACTGGGATTGACAAAAACGGTAAAAGGACCGATTTCCATAAAATACATTGTACTTATTCTAAATGTACAAGCTAAGGAACACAGTAATTTACTTGAAAAAGGTTATACAGCTGCAGTGGCAGGAGACAGAATGTCCGAAGTAAGCGGAGCACTTATGAGTGACTCAAGCAGCGAGTCCCATATAAGCAAGTAAGCACATAGACATCATACTATACTCTAGTTATTCTCTTTTTTTTTTTCCCCAAGTTTTGTTTCTATACATGCACTAACAGTGGGATTCTCATTATCAGAGGCTTGCAGCTAAGCGAAGCATTACAGATGCAAATAGAAGTCCAAAGAAGACTACATGAACAGCTTGAGGTAAGGAAAAATAAAATTTAAACTGACAATTGTTTTGTAAATTGCAAACAAACTCTTGTGTAACACTAAATCATGAGATACTTTTTAACTTCTGTTTACTGAAAAAGAAACTTACCAAGTCCCTTTGGTTGCACCTGTAAAACTAATGTTGATCCAAGCAAGGGTGTGAATAAGTATTTTTTCCAATTTGCGTACCCCATGAGAAATTCGTTTTCTAGTTATTGTCGTGAAAACTTATAATAATAATAATAAAAACAACAACAACAATAATAATGATAGATTCAAACTAGTAAATAAATGAAATTGCAGTAAACGAAAATAACGAAATAAATGATAGACGAAATAAACTAATAACAAATAGCTTTTATTCAATCAACCTCTGAACAATGGATTACCTATGCCCTTATTTATAACCAACCTACCTTCTAAATCAAACCCTAAACCTGATAGGAAACCAATAAGAGAACTATAATTGAAATCTCTATTACAAGAATAATATAATCGTCTAATATTGCTAAAGTACTAGTATTCCGAATATTAATAAATATCCTAATTTCATCAACCTCCCCGGGTTGAAGAAGCTCGTCCTCAAGCTTGAAGCCAAAGAAATCATCCGAGCACAAGCAACAATGGTCTGCAAATAACGTCAGGAGTAAACATGTTTGGTGGCCTGAATGGGTTGGCGGGGTGTAAATAGCAAGATGAGTCTAAGGACTAAAGTGAAAAACAATGGTCAGGGATCGAAATAACGTTTGAAGCAAGGACCAAAGGGAAAAAGGACAGGGACTTGAGGAACAAAATATCTTCTTATTCCCTTCGTCTAACTGAACTAGTGTTAGGGGGAGGGGCCGCTGGATGAGGAGGGAGGAGCGTCAAGGAAGTTGTTAGTGTGCGATCGATGTGTCGCAGGCGATTGACGAAGGCGACGTGAAGGAAATGGAGAGGATCGGATTGGCAGACGGAGGGGATTTGCGATCAAAAAGGTTTTTGTGGGCGGTGATCGAATTGATCTCGATTGGCAGTGAAAGGAAGAGGTCGATCAAGGATGGGAGGTTGTGGGTAAGCAACGGTCACCGAAACAAAGGGGTGGCCGTTGGTGCAGTTGACAGTGGGGGAAGGTGTGGGGTCCGTTGGGCTTCACTGGTGGTGTCGATCGACTGCGGGTGTAAAGGCTGGCAAAGGCGATCAACAGGGTGGATGGCCTGTGAACTGGTCAGTGGAGGTTGCAGCAGGAAGGCGGTCTGGTAATCTGCACTGCCATCGACAGTGTTGGGTGTGGGCCCTTGTGGCGCAGCCGGTGACGGTGGTGGGGGCGATCTTTGGGTCTGTCCGACGGACGTGCCGAAGATCCGATCCAAGTCGGCCCTTCGTTCTATTAATTTTGCCCTCCTTGCTACACTGAATTTTGTGAACACCAATCATAACTTCTCAGTCAGTTGTAGTCGCTCCGCTTCTGTCAAATCCGTCACAAACTCTTATTTTATCATATTTTTCTTCAAATCATTCTTTTTGACTCTTTTTAAAAAAAAATTGAACAAAATAACAAGAACCATTCGGCTTTGATATAGATCCAAACTAGTAAATAACAAAATTGTAATAAAATAAACAAAATTATAGTAAAGTAAATAACTAGATAAATGATAATTGAAATAAATTAATAACAAATAACTCTTATTCAATCAACTTCCGAACAATTCATAACATACGCTTTTATTTATAACTAACCTACCTTCTAAATCAAACCCTAAACCTGAAAGGAAATCAATATGAAAATCTTAATTGGAATTCCTATTACAAGAAGAATTGTCTAATATTGCTAAAATAATAATATTGATAATATTAATAAATATCCTAATTCCAACGAATAATAATTTTTATAATAGTGATGTTTTACTCACTCAATATTAATTTCATAATTTGAAGCTATAAAAAGGTTTTTAAAAAAGAATTCTGTAATGTGTTCAAATCCACGAAATGAACCTAATAGACATATTTACTCATCTCAATGTTTACGTCTAGTGAAAAGGTAAATGGTGAACTCCCTTAAAGTTATTTACTGAATGTGGCTCTAAACTGAATTAGGTACAGCGACACTTACAGCTGAGGATAGAGGCCCAGGGGAAGTACCTGCAGTCTGTGCTGGAGAAAGCACAAGAGACACTTGGAAAACAGAACCAAGGTTCCATGGGACTTGAGGCTGCCAAAGTGCAGCTCTCTGAACTAGTATCAAAGGTATCCACCGAATGCTTGAGTTCTGCCTTTTCTGGGTTAAATGAACTGCCGACTCTTTGCATCCAACCAACACAAACATCCCAGCCTACAGATTGTTCGATGGACAGTTGCTTGACCTCATGCGAGGGATCTCAAAAAGATAGAGAGATGCACAACATTGGGATGGCATTGGGACCTTGTCAAGGTAACACATCTTTGACCCACAAGGAGGAATCCACCTTTGCAAGGACTGAGCGTACTTGGTATGAAGACCTGAATGAGAACAAATTATTCCCTTCTGCAATGCAAAGAGAGACAGAGAGAAGGATGTTTCCCATCGAAAGCTCTAATGAGTTATCCATGAGCATTAGAATTCAAGGAGATAACTGCGGCGGTGAAATCAGCATTCCAGGGGCAAAATCAAAAGAAAGAGATGCAGATGATAAGTTTCTAAAGCAAGCAAACAAAACAAGAGCTGTTGTTGAAGTGGACACTGAGAAGATACCGGAAGAGTTCAAACCACATTACCTGACAGAAACTCTGGATTTAAATTCCTATGACATCAACGATGCTGCTTCAGCCTGCAAACAGTTCGACTTGAATGGGTTCAGCTGGAGCAGAGAGGAGGCACTTTCCAAGACAGATTGCTATTTAAAAAAATAGTTCATAAGCTGTGAATAGTTTAGCTTTCCAGCCTATCTGAGTGTAGTTAGCACTGCAACGTGCAGTACAACAACAGAGGATCCCAAAGGGCACAACAATCAATAGCATCAAGAGAAGAATGAGGAGAAAGCAATTATCACCTGACAGACTAAAATAACGGATTGGTTGAGTTACATGTAAAAGTGGATGTCAGCAGATAATTCCACAAATGTATTCTCAAATAATATACCCTTCAGAGCTTAGCCTAATTGGTACCTCTGAAATGCCTAGTTAGTACATCTGGAAACTGCAAGCGGTTATCAGAGGGAAAAATGAAATGTATACATAGAAACAAAAGATCTTCCAACATCTCCCAACTGATGGAGCAAAACAGCTATGCACATGAAGAACATCCCAACCAAATAATTATAAAGTGTCCCTAATTCAAGATAATCGCTACGCTAACAGAGAGCTGTAAAAATGCTTAGTAACTCAAAACAGTTCAATTCCACTTTGAAAAAAAAAAAAAAAAAAATCAACTTAATCACCTTTGAATCCATCTTCTGAAAAGCACCAATATCAAAGGATATAAAATACAACATTTCATTTATCCGCACGTTATAAATGGAGGCTTAAGAGAAATGTCTATGATAATAATAAATTGGGGGAAATTAAACTCAAGCTCTAAATAAACAAACTGGTGCAGATTCAATAGCTTTTACAATTTAAAATTTTCAGCTTGACCAGTTCTCATATTTGATCTTCTAGTGTTAGATAACATCAAAGTATATAAGTTTACCTAGATAATAGGTCCCTGAAGGAAAATAGCCCTACCACATGATCCAAGTGGTAGTTGGTGACCTTCAATGCTCTTGATATGTTCTTTAGCTTTGGCAGATAATTGCGCCATTGTTTTATTGCAATAGGAAAAAGTGTTTGCACTTAATGATTAGAAGCACAAACCTTAAAAACGTAAATGAAATATTAAATTTCACAAACTGAAAAAAAAAAAAAAAAAAAAAAAAAAAAAAAAAAAAACCTAGAAAGATATCACCTGAATATGAACAATCACGGCTTCAAATAGCAAAGATCTCTCACTGTTGCACTTGTAGACCGATCTCCCATGGGTGGCCTACTCAATCTATCAGCTTCATTTGGCATTTTTAAATGGTTTAAATATCCTTTATATACCATACCCAATCAAAATGGTCTCCAGAACTATGAAAGAAAAATTGCCATACTCACTGTAATTTACCAATAAAAAGAGATGCAAGTACAAACAGGCATCTGAAAAGATTATTTGGTAAAAGAAATGTAAACTCCAAAATGACAATGACGAGAGATTCATGACACTCCACTAAAACCGTATACAGTATAGACGAAGCAACACGTTGGTAACCTAAGAAGCTACATCAAGTACTAGCTCAGATGAGCTTGGCCCATTGAACTGTATGTGCTTGACCTGATAAGGTTGAGGCCACTTCTGGCGTTTTTGGGTTCTTAGTTGAAAGTGTATGCATAGAACATAAAAGAGAGAATAGGGATGTCAGATCAGCATAGACATGTCAAGCACCAGATTATTCAGAGTATCAATATACCATGTGAAAGGAAACTGCAATTTGTAAACCCAGGGATAAGGTAACAGAGTGGAATAACAGTGTTATACAGTGTAAGATGAAATACATGCAAAAAGTACAGAACCTTTGCCTTTCATACCATGCACCACAAAGAGAATGATATCCTTCTTGAAATCTCTAATGCAACTGACAAGAGAATAAATAAAATAAAATAAAATAAAATGTAGTAGTTTCGAAGAAAATGGAATAAGAAATGAATGATCTAGTCCTAGAGCACATTCTTTTCCCTGTAAAACGAAATCCATTCAATTTATTTGGCAAACACAGGAACATGTGTGTCCTTCCATGTCCTCATTGAGTCTCCACCAAACAATGAGGTAAATTGCTTTCAGGAAATAAACAAATAAAACAAAAAGGATAAAGAGCTCTTCTTGCAGATGAAACCACACAATTCTCTTGAGACAAGAAGGCCTACACTGGCTAGCATTTCTTTCTAAAAGTATATGGTAAAACTCCAACAAGGTATCTTACCAACCAATAATACCCCCACAATCTGACTCTTTAAGATAATCCGACGTAAAATCTACTTCAATTGGAAATAACACCGAGTCACACTTTTCAAGTCAATCTGGTCCTGTGTCATACTTGTATTCTGGATACATTGCTAACGATGTATTGTTTCCTCCTTGTATGATCAGATCAAGTAAAAGTGTATAATTTTAGCACGCAGAATAACATCAACGATAAAAGTTAATAAATGTCGATGACATAATTGAGGTCCTACTGTTATCAATCTAACTAAACAGAGGAAAGTTAAACTGCTAAGCAGAGAGTTTTGGCATTCTAACTATTTTGGTTTGGGGGCGTGATTATAATATCCATTCACTTGGAAATAGTAAAGTCAATGTTACTCAGAGAAGATCATCAGATATAACGGCTACACAAAATGACAATTATGTTTGCTCCATAAGAAAAGTGACCAACGGAAAAAGAATTACTCTGTCTATTAAATAGGAAACTATACAGCTTGCCTCAAGGAGGAACAAAATTGGATTGTACAAGAGATGAACAATAATTATTTGTATGTTCATAGAATCAAACAAAGCAGCTGTTTAAGTTCACAGAAAGTCTACCAGAGACAGATTTGGAGATATTACATTATAAGGAATAAGAAATCATGGGGTAAAAAGACTATCGCCATCAAGTGGAAAACAAAATAAATGAAGCTACAACAAGCACACAGCAACAACAGAGATATTTGCTAATAGTAATGCTAAAACTACAGGCAAAATTGTTTTCTCATAAAATATTAATGCACAAGTAAACGAACCTGCCACAGCACACGGAAACAACAGAGATATTTGCTAATAAAAAAGCTCCAACTACAGGCAAAATTGTTTTTCTCATAAAATATTAACCAACAAAGAAATTTATTTCTAGTTCTTTGTTTTCATAAAAGAAAGCAGAGATACAAGGTTCACCATGAGATGTGACCGTAAGTTGAGCATATCTAAAGTCACTTATTCTGAAACAAGGGAACAAGTAGTTGAACCATCTTTAAACTTGATAGTTAATAGTTTATTACCATGGAAGAAGAGAAATGTTAGTACCAGGAGAGCCTCCTAATCTACTTCTTGACTCTACGGATTTTCTTTGGTCCCCAGACTTCCATTCTACCAGCTGGGCAGCCACATGGTGCTCGGAAGATGAGAACAGTGCGGCCATTGAGTGGTGCCATCCTCTTTAACTCCGCTTCCAATTCCTTGAGATCCTGCCCCACTTCCAAGGGTCGTATCCCTTGTATCCCATACAGTTCCTCAGGAGGAGCAGAAGTCATGAACTTGACACATTCTTCCGATTCAAGCTGGATGTCAAACTCCACCGCCTTGCGAAGACCCTTACAATGCGGATTCCCACATTTCCTAGCTTTGTGACTTATAATCTCCCACATCGCAATCACTATCACAAACGCTAATAGCAAACCAACTGCATAAGCAACGGGCGCATTGTATATAACATCTCCAAGAAGCATACAAGCGGCGGGAAGAAGGCCATAAGCTTCACGGAAAATAAATTTGAAGGAAGGACCAGTAAGCACCCCCAATGTCACAAGCATAGTGAGCAACAACATGATATCAATTGCAGCATAAGTAGACTGATCGCAAAACCAATTCGATAATGGATTTATTGAATGATTGTGCTTTTTACTACGGCGATTGTGTGTGGTCCCAATTGCATAATTCCCCATGTTTCTGTGCTGCTTGAATGCTCTGCAGAATTCAATCAAACTCCTACAATCGACCATTGTTCCTTCCTTACTTTGAGATTCAAAACTCTGCACAAATTCAATCAATCAGATTACATAACCGGAATCAATCAATCAATCTGAATAACCTAAATTCAACACGAAACAGCCCTTTTTCAATAATCAATCTAAATTGATTGAAATTACATGAATCGAAACTAATCATCAAGAACAACCAAAACATGTATAGTTTGGACATCAGATCTCTCCATGAACAAATAATGAGAGATAAGATGAATAAAGGGATCTGAAGAGCACCTGCGATTCTATAGGAAAACCAAAACGAAAACCGATCTGATGGAAAGAATTCACCGATTGGATCAAAAACTGATTGAATTGAATCGTTAGATCTAAAAAAAACGGATGAATCGGAAGAAGAACGAATCAGGAATCCCTCGATCGAAGAATAATAAAGGTCATTGTTCAATCGATAGAGTTGCCGGCCAAGACTGAAAGATGAACAATTTTCCTAACGAAAATGAAATTGAGAGAGAGAGACGGGGGGACGAAAAGGAGAGAGTTATATATATATATAGAGAGAGAGAGAGAGGAGAGGGTGGGTCAACCTGAGGTGGAGGGTCGTCCTTGAGTCTCTAAATATTAAGGGGTGGGTGGGCCATCACCTATACCATCATCCTATGTGTCAACCCTATACCTTTACTCAGATTCCACATTTCGACAAGTGGCGAAGCTATAAGTGGGTTATTGCATTATGCCACGTGTGCTCCCAGTCATCCGTCTTCATGTTTTGAATCGAGTCAGCTTCTTCAAATTTTTATGGATATCGAGTCCGAATCATTTGGGGATTAATGTTACACAATTCTATATTAGATTTGGAGCATGTACCTAGTTTTTTTTTTTTTTTTTTTTTTAATTAAACCTCTAGTGAGGAGGGGCACCTCTGGAATGTCAGACATTTATTACTTGTCAAAAAAAATTGATTTATAATCAATACGGGGGTACATGACGACTTTCCCCGTGATATAACCAAAACAAAAATTGGGCCGCAGCCGTAAACCAAAATACATAAAAGCAAAGCCAACCTATCACCAATGCTGAAAGAAGGACCATAAATCAGAGCAAAGCAGATAGGAAACATAGCAGGAAATTCATCCAAAAAGAGGAGCAACAGCATGACATAAAAATCCCAGCAGAGTGGAAAGGAAACACTACAGCAGTTGACCTGTTTGGGTCCCTGCAGGCCAAATGACACAGCGAGCAGTATATTTGTAGTGGTTGCTTTGGATAAAATCAAAATACAATTAAACAAGATGCTAAAAAAAGTGTCTTTAAAAAATATAAAATTGCGTAATATTCACATCACAATTGTGTGCAACAAGTTTATTATCATATCTATTGATGGTGTAGAATCTTGTTTTCCTTGACCTTGACCTTGACCTTGATCTGCATAAGGAACACTCGTGACCCAAAGACCAACGTTGTGGCGGTCAAATACACTCCAATGCTTAAGTCATACAAGACTTGAGAAATGTATAATGCTATAAATTGGGTTCAGTAGCGTACCTTTGTTCACCAATCATGTGTCTTATTTATCATGCGAGAGTCATTATTCGACTAGGCTTTTGGTGGCTTAGTTTAGGGAAATATATCTTGCTGGAGATCATTTCCCTATTAGGAGTCGTCCATGTAGGAGAGTTTTCCTACACGACTTGTGCTCCTAAATCTGCGGGAGATTCATCCCTTTTGAAGTGTTGTCCATGCAGGGGAGTTTTCATGCACAACTTATACTTTGGTATTTGTTTTTTAGTCAGAATCAATGTATTGCTGGCATGCCCGTGTTAGGTCGATCCTCCAAATACTTGCCTTATTAAGTCTTACGATTATTGAGCTTGACAATGTAACGTATGGGCTTAATAAGGCGCTACATTTTGGGTCCAACTTCTTTGACCCTGCCCAGATGGGCTTAGCGTTATCTGGGCTTTGCCAGACTAGGCAGGCAATCTGTTGACGAGATTATCATAACACGTGTACAACGCGGGTTAATGGGTGGTTTGGTGTATCATCATCTACTCCCCCCGAGTTAGTAGGTCAGCTCGTCAGTCCACTAAACCATGTTATGAAGGAACTAGGCGGTCATGATGATTGAATCTGAATCATCTCCTCGAGCGACACACGTCATTAATTGGGCGTGCGACTGCTTAAAAAGGTTGAGAATCCTTGCATCTATATAAATCCCCTTTTCTGCAGAGTTTAGTTTCTTTACTCCTTCGATCCCAGAGACTCTGCTTTATCGTTTCGTTTTTCACACTTTTGGCTTTGTTCAACTTCTGCAATCGAAAGTTTGTATGTTCTTCTATAGCGGACCAAAATCAACTTTCTGATGAACTGTTCGCTAAAGGCTGTAAGTTCTTCGAGGAAAAGTTGATCTCCGAGTTGAATCTAGAGGGCCTTCGAGAAAAGTATGAGATCCTTGATGATTTAGTGCTCTTCACATTGGGCATTGGTAAGACGTCATTGTCTCATCCAGAAGGATTTATTTGCTTGCACCGAGGTATGCTTCAATTGGGCATCATTTTTCTTGTCATCAAGAAAATTTGGAGCTTCCTAGTGTACCTCAACATTCCATCCGCTCAGCTGGTGCCAAATGGGTACAGGACGCTGGTGTCCAAATGTCTCCGAGAGTGATCCAATTCATCATCTCTCATTGGATAAATGAGCACGTTGTGTGCGTGTTGACGTTGTCGGCTTGTTCTGGCAAGCTGCCTGACGATTTCAAGTTTTGGCAGAAGTATTGCTTCATGGCTTTTGCAGACTCGAAGTATTTCGAGCTTGATGGTCGCCTGATCGAGCGGGAGTTCAAACAACTGAGTGAATTCAATTATGTTTTCAATCCTGCTTGTGTTGATTGCATATTGAATTGTTATTTGTACTTTCTGTACGAAAATTTTCAACTACGCCCCTTTCTTTTGGGGATGAAACAATCTTGGATAAGTTTCGTAACATGCCTCGGATGCGGGTGGAGGATGTCATCTAGCTCTATAATATCAAGTGCAACGAACTTATTGGAATGAGATTCTTCTATTTTTAGAGTCCCGAAATTGAAATCTGAAGGTAAACCTTCTTCGAAGAAAAGGAAGCTCCTGGAGGTTAATATTCCTAGCCCGTTAATGAGGGCGAAGTTGAATGAGGCACTATCTTCTTCTGTGTGTTCAAAGAAGCCTCGCACTGCGCCTAAGCCTGCTCCTGAGTGTTCGACATCTTCAAAGGGGGGACGCAGAGTTGCGGGGCAAGATCTTGATTTGTCCGTTGGGACACCAAATCACGTGCTGATCACGCGGAACAATTAACATAGAGATTAATTCTTGACACCGGTGTGGTGCCTGCCATGGGGACTCCGATGCCAAAGTTAGAGCAATGTATTTAGGAAAGTATTTATTTCTCTATAATTGAAGAGAAAATTGTGAATCAAGAAAGAGTTATCTCAAGATGGTTTTGTGTTTGGCTATTTATAAAGGCAAAATGAGTAAACTGCTGGTAGATGAGTGAGACACGTGGCAGATGAGTGAGACAAGTGGCAAATTAGTGATACACGTGACAGATGAGTGAGTCATCTATTTGGAGACAGTTCTAACTTCTCTTAGGTAGTTCTAACTTCCGTTGATAGTTCTTACCTCCTGTTGGCGGTTGTAACTTCTTGTTTGGAGACACCTCTCCTACAAACTTGTGTACTCAGATGAGCATGGTGGTCAACGCTGAACACTACTCATCTGCTGAGAAAAAAGAGTTCTGCTGAGCTGTACTGGGCCCAGACTTGGGCTGTATTGGGCCCAAACTTGGGCTTTCTCTATTTGTAACTTTTGTGGGTAATTTTCGAGTTTCTCGGGAATAACTCAAATCTTTGGGCTTCCTTATCCTGTTGGGCCAAAGATTATTTTTGGCTCCCACAAATGCCCCTCATCTCCTTTGCTTTTGAGCTGGCCGTTTTTCTTTCCCTTCTTACTTAAAAGCATAGGAGATGTATTTTCACTGAGGAGCCCCGCCAAAAATAAAAGTAGAATGCCCCTGATCTTGTTGACTTATCTGTCTCTATTGATACAAGTAAAGGATCTGCATGTAGAGGCTTCTACTGTTGTTGAAATGTAGTCTACTGAAGACAAAATGACATGCATGTAGAAACTTTTGCTGCAGATGAGGTAATCTACCGGATGGCTCATACATAGTCATTTCATGGGCTCTTGGACTTTGTTAAAATAGAGGATCATCCTTAGGTGAATAAAAAAAGTCATGGTCGGCATCCTGGTGATTTGACGACCCATCCACCTATAAATGTCACATATCTTTAGGCTGACTTGCCTTTGTTTTAGCAAGAGTTGAGGAGTCTTCATTTATCGAAGGACGCGACATTGATCTCCTGGCTAGCTTTGTTTCCCCGGTTGAGAAGGGAGCGAATTCTACTATGAAATTTGCTAAGGCTTGAGCCTTTATAGTTGTCCTCGGCCAGTAGATTTTGTTGAAGGACACGACACTGATCTGCTGGCTGATTTTGTTTTTTCGGTTGAGGAAGGAATGAATTTTGCTAAAGCTTGAGTCTTTAAAGTTGTCCTCGACCGGTAGATCAAGTGCTATTGGCTCAACTCTATTGCCCATTTCATGAGTTTTTGACAAACATCCGAGAGGAAGTTGTGCCCCCAACTCTTCGCTGATGAGAACTAAGCTAACTGCTACATTTGAACCTGCCAAATAGATGTATATGTCCTATTCTGGATTTGTCTGATGATCTACTAAATAATCGATCCAAAGCTGCGACTCTACTAGTGAGACTTTGAATTTCTTTTGGAGTTGATGGTGACTTCATGTCAAGTAGTGGTCTTATTTGCTTTTATGATCCCCAAACTTTGTGTATGTTTATTTGTCCGCTGACTTGGAAATATTTGCATTAAGGGCACAAAAACTTGATTGGCCTATTTTATGAGTTTCCAATATGTTTAAGTCAAAATTTAAGCACAACTTGAGAAAATTAATCATAAATTCAAATCTATTTATCTTAGAAATTGCATGGAAATATTGTGTGATCTGCTGACCATTTGACAAAACTTAAAGAGATTTAAGTAGTCTTGAGTAAGATGATTCTATTCTCAGTGATTGATTAATTGAATTACTCACTCACGGAGAGTGACATCCTCTACTAAGGTGTGATCGTCTACTGAGGCATTTGGCTTGTGTGGTCTGTTGATCACTTGACTAAACTTAAATAGATTTAAGTAGTCTCGAGTAAGATGCTTTTATGCATTGAATTACCCACTCACTGAGAGTGTCATCCTCTACTGAGGCATTTTGCTTGTGTGGTCTACTGACTACTTGACTAAACTCAAACGGATTTGAGTAGTCTTGAGTAAGATGCTTTTAAGCATTGAATTACCCACTCACTGAGAGTGTGATCCTCTACTGAGGCATTTTGCTTGTGTGGTCTGCTGACCAATTGACAAAACTTAAACGGATTTAAGTAGTCTTGAGTAAGATGCTTTTATGCATTGAATTACCCACTCACAGAGAGTGTCATCCTCTACTGAGGTGTACATAAATATTTGTATTTTTGAATGTCTTCTGCTGAAGGACATGTAGAACGAATTCTCATATTTTCCTATTTCATCTGAGGAATGTGTGTTCTCTGCTGAGAAGCAAAATAATGTATCCTCTGCTGAGATATATGTAAGTATTTGTTCAGATCTTTTCTTTGCAGGTCTCCTTTCATTGATGGCGGTCTCTTCGGCCAAGGTTGGCTCTTCTCGTGGAGAATTTGATTGACCGAAACGAAGAACATTGTGTATGTTCTACCGGATGAGGAGTTTCTTGTTGAAGAGATAAAATACAATAAACAAATAAAATACAACCAAGTTTTTCTTACATGTGCATTGCATTTTTTTTTTAAAGTTAAAAATGAAAAAGCTAGGACGCCTCAGCTTCAATCTACTTTGTGAAATGGTCGGTTGCCACAATTATCAGATTTTTCTGCGTTGGAAAGTTTGATTGATCAAAACAGTGAACTTTGTATATGTTCTACTGGCTGAGGAGTCTCTTGCTGGGGAGCGTGTTCTACGCTTGTCACCCTTTTGATCTACATTTGTTTGTGCAGGTTGACTATCTTTCTCAGGTATATCAGGTGCCTTAGCACTAATTTTTCGTCATCCAACAATACATAGCGTTCTGCCATGGCGAAGATTTTGGTAAGAGTTTTGTCTGGTTTCATAGACAATTCGCCATACAACTGGTGATCTGCGGGCATACCCATCTTGAAAGCTAAGGATGCAATTGGTCATCACACCCAGTTATGCCACCATTAATTCAAATTGGTGGCCTGACTTGCAAGATTTTCTTGTTTTTTCATTTTCATTGGGCTCGATTGTTTGGCAGAAAATTGCAATTAATGATCAGCCGACGAATGTAGACCTACTACTAGTGGTTGTCTAGCCGGAAGCAGTTGAACCCATGGCGATGATGACGATCTAGTTCGAGCAGAAGATTGTGCCACATTATTTTTGCTAATTTGTTTTTGAGTTCCCACCATTGTATTGAAAAAAAAGTTTGACAATGAAAGTGTTTGTGAAAGGAAATTTAAAGTGAATGAGTGAAAGTTTTTTATTTTATTTTTTGAATGGAAGAGAGCGTGCAATGAGTTTGACTCAAGCTCTCATTGAAAACACTAATTTGTGGATGCAAATTTCCACCAGATCACGTGCTGATCACGCTAAGCAATCTGCATAAGATATATATTAATTTTTGACACTGGTGTGGTGTCTGCCACGAGGATTCTGATGCCAAAGTTAAAGCAATGCCTTTAGGAAAGTATTTATTTCTCTATAATTGAAGGGGGAATTGTGAATCAAGAAATAGTGTTTGGCTATTTATAGAGGCAGAATGAGTAAACTGCTGGCAGATGAGTGAGACACGTGGCAGATTAGTGAGACACGTGGCTGATGAGTGAGTCATCTGCTTGGAGACGGTTGTAACTTCTTTTAGGTAGTTGTAACTTCCGTAGATAGTTGTTACCTCCTATTGGCGGTTATAACTTCCTGTTTGGAGACACCTCTCCTACAAGCTTGTGTGCTCAGCTGAGCATGGTGGTCAGTACTGAACACTACTCTGTTGAGAAAAGAGTGTTTTACTGAGCTATACTGGGCCAAGACTTGGGCTGCATTGGGCCCAAACTTGGGTTTTCTCTATTTGTAACTTTCGTGGGTAATTTTCGAGTTTCTCATGAATAACTCAAATCATTGGGCTTCCTTATCCTGTTGGGCCAAAAATTATTTTTGGCTCCCACAGACATGATGCTCGGGCAAAGGCCCTTATTTCCTTTCCCGACTTGGAGAAGGCATGTCTGAAAATGGTGGGGGTTGAAAATTCCACGAAGCTGAGCACTGAGCAAGCGAAGGTTATGAACACTCTGTTGCTGCAAGCAGGTATGGTAGCTTCGTCTGATGCGGGTCAAACTCGTCTTTTTCAATTGGAGGATTTCGAGAATAACCCCCATTGGATCGCGAGTCTTCTCAGCTTGCTGAAGAGTCGCCTAACTGTCGTCCTTATGGCGAATTAAAGTCCCTCCACATCGCCCATATTGTCCTCCATCCCGATCTCGACCTCAAATTGAGGTAACGACGGGCCCGAGAGATAATTCACTTCCCTCTTTCCCATCAACTGCTTTCGGGTCGGCTTGTGAGAGAGAGTCGATCGTTGTGAGCAAGGGAAAAGCGGTGGAGAAGGGCCCTAATGTGATGAAGATTGCGAAGGGTGGTGCTGGCTTGATTTCGGTCCCCATAAACCTTCACCCAGATGCACATATCAACCTATTTGCCCCAGATGTGGTAAGGATAAGCAACCGGGTCTGGCATCAGGAGGTTGACATTTCTTATGCCTCCAGAAAGCATATTAGTACATAGAATGACTGGCTGGCGAATTATGCTCCGAAGCCAGAAGGAGATATGCTAGGAGTGCGTATGGACAAGGGTCAGAAACATCTCGTGCTAGGGATGCATATCTGAACCAAGTTGTTGTCGTTGGGACGAAAGTTTAGGCTACTCGCAAGATAGTGTATACAATGGAGCGATTATTTGCGAATTTGCATAAGTCGTACTCTGATGCTCTTCATGAAATCGGATCGCTGAAGAAGTAGCATGAAACTCAGAGGCCTATTTAATTGGATGTTGACTTGGAAGCCAGGCAGCCAAGATTGGAGGCTCAAAGGGTTCGCTTGGAAACGCTTGAGTCTGATTTGACAGAGGCAGTGTCCGCGAGGGACAGGTCTGAGGAAGAACTAAACCATGTCCATCGTGATTTACAACTTGCTCGAGAGACTGTAGCCAAGACGTAGGCTGAGTTACAGGCTCTAAGTGCGAAAAAGGCCAAAAAGGAGTCAGCAGCTGGAAATTAATGTTGATTTCAATGCCAAGAATGTGAGGACAACAGAAGAGCAACTCCTTTTGGCGCAAAATGAACTTAGTGCAGTCAAGGACAACCTGAGTACCGAGCAATCCAAAACTGATGTGCTGTCGGGCAAACTGGAGCAACTGAAGGTAGAGCTTGTTGAGTCAAGAGTATGCGAAGAGAAGTTCCTTAAGGCCCAGGGCACGTTCGAGTTCACTAGAGTTGTGAAAAGAATATTGGAGTTGTTGCAGCTGATGAAAGAGGAGCATGCTGATTGGGACCTTTCATACTACAAAGAGGTGTCCTTTGCGGAGTTTGGATAAGCCTCCGATAAATCAGAAGAAGAGGGTGACTTGGATAAGGGTGCCCGAGCGGCAGCACGTGCAGACGTATCCCAAGCTTCTTTTCCTGCCAAGTTAGGCCCCAATGTATCTGAACCTCCTCTTGATGAGGAGTAAACTCTGTATTTCTCGGATTATCAATGAAAGATGATATATTTAGTAACACTTAGCGATTGTGTAATTTTTTACTTTTCATGCTGGCTCTTTTCTATTTTGTCTTATCGTGGTGTTAGCTTTTAGACAAGAAATTCCGCTGAGTCAGGAAACCGTAGGGTTGATATGCTGATGAGAGTTTTGACCGCTTATGTTGCGATAGTTCAAGCAATCCCGATCTGTACTATTTAGATATCAAGAAGTTATATCGGCCAAGTCTTGTAAGTTAGCTAAACTTCATGCGAGGGGATAATCTTGGCTTGCAATAGATCATTCGGACTGATTCGTAATCTTCCCTTAATGGGCCAGGCTGTAGATTGGACCAGCAGTTGACAATGATGGTATAAGCGTACTGGCTAGACTGTGGTCAAGCGTGTGCATTACTGTAAGTGGTCCAACAGTGATCCCGGTTAGTTGTCCGAGTTAAGCTTCATGTGCTCTGACTGAACTTTCAAATCGTCTTTGTCCGCTTCTGGTGGACTAGATTTCAGGTCGGGCCAAAAGTTTTCGTCATCAGTCGTGACTGACTAAACGTAGGTTAGGTTAGGTTCGGCGACCATTGTTTATGGTTGGACAATGATCCCTGACAACTCATCATGATCAGGCATTGAGAGTGCTGACTAAACTTCCACTTTCTAAGCCATCTTCATCCGAGCTTGGAAGACTACTATCTTAAAGCGGACCAGAAGTTATTGTCATCAGTCGTCACTGACTAATTGGTCGGGTTCGACCATCATTACCAGAAGTTATTGTGATCAGGCTGCATTAGCTCTGACTAAACTCTCACTTTCTAACCCATTTTCATCCGCTTTTTGACGGACTAGGCGTTAGAGCGGACTAGAAGTTATCATCATCAGTCATAACTTACTAAGCTTTGGTCAGGTTCGACCATCATTGTTTATTGAGGACAATGATCCCTGACAAGCCATCGTGGTGAGGCTTGATGAGCTATGACTAGACTCTTAATTTCTAATCCATCGTCATCCGTGCTCGATGGAGTAGGCGTTAGAGTGGACCAGAAGTTATCGTCATCAGTCGGAACTGACTAAGCTTTGGTCAGGTTCGGCAATCGTTGTTTGTAGTTGGACAATAATCCCTGGCAAGCCATCATGATCAGGCTCCGTGAGCTCTGACTAGACTCCCACTTTCTAAGCCATCTTCATACGCGCTCAAGGACTAGGCGTTAGAGCGGACCAGAAGCTATTGTCATCAGTCGAAACTGACTAAGCTTTGGTCGGGTTCGACTTCTATTTGTTGGTGAGCAGGTAATGCGAACCTTTTCATATTCGTTGGCTGCTGATAAAACGGGTAAGAAACATTTTGACCAACGTCCGAAATGAGTCAATGGATTTCGAAGGGAAACTGTGGAACCAGGTCAGCGTTGACTTCTTCAGGCTGGTGGGGAATGATCTGCACATTACTACTTCAGATCCTGCTTTGAGCCCCATTACGTGTTGGTAATGGCGTAAGTGGTCGGACGGGTCTGTTGTCCCGTCATAAAACTCCATCTTTAGTGGGCTGAACTTCTTCGACAATGGCTCGTTCATGATGTAATCCATGATTAGGGGGACAATGAGGTTGTACAACACGTATGGATTGATGACCCCAAGTCGGAGGGGGTTCTGCGAGGCAGGTTTGTCGACCCTAGATGTTGGGTTTCCATTGGCTACTCTTCCGCCCTTGGTCCACTAAGAACCGAGAGGGGAAAAATGGCTCTCCTGAACATGTTTTCTGGTGTCTTCTGAGGATGGGGTTCTTCGCGGATCCCTGTCCCCTTCGGCGTGTGTAACGTTCCGTTGAGTGAGTATCTCCACCGCTAATGCGATTTGCTGCACTTGGGTTGATAGTAGTTCCACCCAAGGGTCCGTTGTGGCTGCTACCGGTGCGCGGTCCGAGCCTATTCCCCCGTGGTGCCGGTGCCACCGGAGCTGGGGGCGCTCCGCTTGTTCGAGCGTTTGAGGGCTCAATAATGTTTCCATTAATGTGAGATCTCGTGGTCACCATCTTTCTGGACTACAAGGAAGGGTGATATCACTATTTTCTTAGGAACTTTGTCGTTCCCCACGGACGACGCCAAACTGATTGTGTCAGATCAAGTTCTCCTTGACCTTGATCTGCACAGGGAACACACGTGAGCCAAAAACCACCATTGTGGCAGCCGATGACACTCCGATGCTTAAGTCAGACAAAGCTTGATAAATGTGTAATGTTGTAAATTGGGTTATGTAGCGTACCTTTGTTCATCAAATCTGTGTTCTATTTATCATGCGAGCGTCCTTGTTCGGGTAGGTCTTTGGTGGTGTAGTTTAGGGAAATATATATCGATGTAGATCCTTTCCCTGTTAGGAGTCACCCATGTAGGAGAGTTTCCCTACATGACTTGTGCTTCTAGATCTGTGAAAGATTCTTCTCTTTTGGACTGTTGTCCATGCAGGGGTGTTTCTATGCACGGCTTATACTCTGGTATTTGTTTCCTAGTCAGAATCAATGCATTGTTGGCCTGCCCGTCTTAGGTCGGTCCCCCAGATACTTGCCTTATTAGGTCTTACGGGTATTGAGTTGACCATGTGACGTATGGACTTAATAAGGCGCTGCATTTTGGGTCCAACCTCCTAGACCCTGCCTAGATTGGCTTTGCTAGACTGGGCAGACAATCATGTCCGTTTTGCTCTGTTGACAAGATTATCATGAAACGTGTACGACGCGGGTTAATGGACGGTTTGGTGTATCACATCTACGATTACTTTTTAGAATGTCATCAAATTAAATGTGATGTGTAAGAACATAAACACTCTTCCCTATAAGGCTAACCGTGTGGATATGTTTGAAAATTTTGTACATATATATCAAACCGCTATCTATGGTTATATAGCACGTAAAAGTACCCGATGAACAACCCTAACGAGAAGTTTCTCATATCATAATGAGAAATCATGACTTGCGACTTTTGTTTTGGTCACTCAACCAATGGCCTTCATCCAATTATCCTTATTCAAGTGATGGATATAGATACATTTTTTTTTAATGCATCTAAGTATGGTCATATTTGCATGATGTAATTCAAGGTAATCAGGCATCGCTCGAGAAAATGTATTCTACTTTTTATGATATAGATGCGTCTGATAAGTTCAAATTGTTGGACTCAATAAAAGCACTAATGAATATATTAAATGTTAGAAAGAGTAATGTAGTAGATGAATTTTGCATAACAAATAGGGTTGAACAAAAAACGACCAAACCGATTGGTTTGGTTTTAAAAAATTCAAAACTGAAGTGGTCGGTTCGATTTTCGGTTTCTACGTAAATTTAACCGACATAACCGAACTGATCGAAAATATATAATAAACAATATACATTTTATATATAAAATAATATAATATGTTTAAAATAGTCGGCATGTTCGGTTTTACTTCAGTTTTAGTTGGTTCGGTTACGGTTTGCATAAATTAGAATCAGTTCGGTTTGAAATTTTTGAAACCGACTAGAATCGGTTCGGTTCACGGTTTAGGTGAAAAACTGAACCGTCGGTTCGATTTTCAACCCTAATAACAAAGGATTATAACTATTTAACATAAAATAATGCTTGATTAGCAATGGGTGTATAATATGAGAAAAAGTAATCCTGATAAAAGTTGAATGACACACATATTCGTTGAGAATTGAGGTTACTGAAGCTTCAAAACACAACCCCTACCACCTCACCCAAGGCTATGCTACTTGAGTGGAAAGAAGAGTCGATAATGAAAAATATATAGTCTACTTGGAAACCTAAACTAAAAAAGCAACCAAAACTAAAGTTTTCTACTTTTTACGATTTAGACATGTCTGTTCAAATTGTTGGACTCAATGAAAACACTCATGAATATATTACATGTTAGAAAGAGTAGACCAGTAGTGTGGTAGACGAGTTTTGCATGAAAAAGGATTATAACTATTTAACACAAATAATGCCTGATTAACAATGGGCGTATAATATGAGAAAAGTAATCCTCATAAAAGTCGAATGACATATTTGTTAAGAATTGAGGTTAGTAAAGCTTCAAAGCACAATCCTTACCACCTCACCCAAGGCTATGCTATTTTAGTAGAAAGAAGATGCGACATGGAAAACCATATAGTTTACTTGGAAACCGAAACTAAAAAAACAACCAAAACCAGAGGAAATTGTTCCATGACCAATGTGAAACCCAAGGAAAATTAAACTCAATTTATCAAGGTATTCTTTTATTTTATTTTATAAAACATTAAACTTAATACATGTATTGTATATTGTGATTATATGAATAATATATAATTATTAATTACAAATTATCATTGTTCTATGTATTAGTTTATCTTAAACAAGTTCATGAATGTAACTAGTCTTATTAAATAGAAGTTATAGATCTATCCATTTTTGCAACAAAATAAAATTAAGTCGATATATACTTAATTAATTTGTTTAACCAAAACAAGTTCATGAATGTATTAATTAGTCTTATTAAAAGAAGTCACGGATCTATCCATTTTTTTCAACAAACTAAAATTACATCGGATGTATACATCTTAAAATTCATGGGAAATGACAAAGAATATGAAGTTGAAAGCAATAGTTCTGTACTGAGGTCTATCTCGCGCAAAGATGAACTCAATGCAATAATCGCATTTCATAATTTTCTCTTCCAACACGAGAACAATACACCGGAGCTTCTTAATGCATTAAGAAAAGTAAGAGACGAGGTCCAAGAAGACATCAATTTCAAGAGGAAACAAGTAACATTGGAATCATATTTTACAAAGCCCCCTAATTGAGTCATGTATATATATATATGTATATGATGTATAATGAGATTATTAATTTATATATCAATTTAGACCTATGTGTTTTTTTAAATGTATTATCTTTGAAATTTAGCGAATTATTAATTTACCACATTGGTCCCAAGTCGGGACCGGCCAAAAACATTGTTTAATCCAGATTATTAATTTATCGAGATTATATTGTATAAGACTCGATGGTATGGTATGGTCAAGCTATCCACCCTTCTCATGAGATTAGATATCTTCAACATGTAAATTAATCTCATTCTTACAAAGAATATGACTGGTAATGATTTAATAGATAAAACTAAAAAAAATTCAACTCAAGCCAAAACTCAAGTTAATATGTATTTGTATTATAACAATAAATGTGCCCCTGAAAACTTTTATGTTGGATGCTCTAATGTTTTTACGATTGATTCCTTTCTCACATCACACTTTCGTCATTAAGGTGTTTTTTTTTTCTTCTTCCAGCACTTAGCAAAACACATCCTTGTGCTTATTAGAATGCGTGGAATTCAAAACTATTAAAAACTTTTGGTTCTGATTAGAAGTAAAAACAAGAATCCAGTCAAAGTAGACCACTTCTTATTCAGAACTAAAAATAAAACGTGACCTTAACAGGCAACACAACACTAAGTGCATTCTTGATGCTTATTAACATTTTCCGAATTCAAAATCAGTTAATAACTTTTGATTCCGAGTAAAAATAAAAACAAACATCCAATGGCCACTTCTTATTCAAAACCAAATTTGGTTATTCATTTCCTAATCATTAAACATTTTTTAAACTGTGGGACGTGTTGCACAAAATCTTTTCTCTTATTATAATACACTTTTTTTTTTTGAAAGGCAAACGTGCCGCTGGTGGATATAGAACCCAAGATGTGTGGGTTTAACCACCACAGCCTTAACCAATTCAACAGCTGGTGGGTATAGAACCCAAGGCAACCATTGGCTTATTATAATACACTTACTGCTCAATGCTCTTAAAAATTTATGTTATCTCACATTAGTACTATATATAAATATATATATATTTTTTTTCTT
Organism: Berberis vulgaris; assembly: GCA_963556465.1. Classification (NCBI taxonomy): domain Eukaryota; kingdom Viridiplantae; phylum Streptophyta; class Magnoliopsida; order Ranunculales; family Berberidaceae; genus Berberis; species Berberis vulgaris. Next base: position 23,375,995 of record OY747127.1, read on the forward strand.
TTTTTAATTATGAATCAAAGTACAGTTTATCAACTTTGCCAAAAAGAGAAGCTTATAAACTAAACTTATGATTAGTTTAGTATACTTTGCGGATCTCATAGATTGAGCACATGCATAACATTGATTCTAAGAAAATAAAATCAAATAAAAAAGGATTAATAAAATCCATGAATCAAAATCCACTGTGACATGCATGAATCAGAACCTACAGTTATCTAAACTCCTTACTGTACAAAATTTCCAGTCTTTTTCATGTCTATAGTCCATTTCTGTTCAGAGTTCAATTTTTGCAAGATATATTCTTTCAACTAATTAATTTGTTGGTCCGTCAACACCTTCATGGTGGCACATTTGGAGTTAGTCATCTCAACATAAGCAAGAAAATAAAAAGGAGCAAAAACTAGAAAACAACATTGTGAAAACGATGTTGGTTGTGATGTGTTACCTATTTCAACCATTTCAATTAAGTAACGCGTTTGGCTTTAGTCAGGAGACAAATAACACGAAAACAAAGTCTATCCTCTCATCTATGCGTGTTAATTGAGTCGAATTGATTAAAATGACTCCTCCCTGCACTTACGCCACCACTGTTTTCTTATTCAGTACTCACCAACAAAAGCAATGCTTTAACAAATCGCTGCATTCCAATCAAAAGTAAGTGAAGCTTCTCGCCTTTTACTGGTGTTGTTAGCCCAGGAGGATACCCTGCTTAATTTGTGTACTTCAAGTTGTTTTAAGCCATAATGCATGATCCATATATTTTACGATAAAATTATTCTGACTTAATCATATGATTGAGACTACTTATGAATGCAGAGTACTCTAAATGACTCATTCGCGTGGTTGACAAAGTAAAATTGGTGGCCCAATTATAAGATAATGAAAGTCAGCAAATGGTATACTTGATGGTCTTTCTTGATTTCTTCCTTGAATCAGTAACCATTGTCAACATCAATACAATATTTGAAATGATCCAGTCATTCCATTTCCATTCAATCTAAGTAATAAGGAAGTTGATTCCTTCCACTTAATTATTGATTTGGTGAAGCCTTTTTCAACCACAAAAGCATAATTTGACCTGTTTCACTTTCATCAAAACTCGACAAATGCGCTAACCCCCAATAGGCCGGCCATCCTCTTCAACTTGACTTATGCCCGATTTGAAACAGAAACTATCTTTGGTTGCAAAATAAAAAGGTAAGTTGAATTCTTCAGTTTCTTGTTATTTACAACTAATAGATTAAACAAGCCAAGTTTTCAGAGGAATCTCATTCATGGAAATAATACATTTCCATTCAATAAATACTTCTTCAATTTTAGATGTTGGAAATACAATTGCTTCAAATTAAAACATGAACGAAGTTACTGAATTTTTTTTGGGTTGAGTCGCGGATTAGGTCGCTCTCTTTAAGACGTTTCACGGCTCTGCCCAAGATTGTGTAAGCAGTCTGATAGCCCCGTCGTCCCCAAGATAAAACAACCCATAATTCTTTATCTGTCTCGTTCAGTCACATACACTGTTGAAGAACGAAAATTTATTCACCCTATTTCTTTTGCTCGAAATCATGAAAAACAATGAGTAAATACAAAAATACAAAACAACTGAAACTCTGTTTTGATAAAACAGAGTTCTGGAAAACTCTCTGAAATAAACTGTTTACAAAACTAAAGCTCTTTGAAATGAAAATGAACGTTTTCGATCTATTTTTTAACTGAGAGAGAGCAAGTATTTATAGGCTGATAAAACAAATATGTTTGAGAGAAAATGTGCCTTAAAAGGCGGCAGAAATCACAGAGAAACGTGTGGAGAGAAGACTGAGTTTCCTCTGACTCAGTCTTGTTCTCTGAAGCAAATAAAGAAAGATATTTATTTTTCCAAATAAAATTTCAGCAAAAAGAATAGGTTTCATCTCAATCCGACCCGGCTCGGCCGGTAGGCGGCGACCGCGCGCCCGCGCGTGTGGTGTGGACCAACATTGGTCGGTCTATCTCTTCCCAACTTCACTAAAGTGGGTACCCCTTGGGGTCCAAACCCAAGTCCAAACATTATCCTTATTAACTCCTCCAAAGTGAGTTACATAGAGGATACGAGACTAAACAATATAGAGAGAGATATGAAAGTTAAGAAACCATTTCCCTTTGTTTTTGAAATTCAAACCAATATTTCAACAATCCCCCACTTGAAATTTAAAAAAAAAACATTTCCTCATCGAACAATCTATAAAATATAAGATTGTGCATAAACAAAAGTGTCTTTCAACTTGAACTCTTACGTAGTGTTCATGATTTAGATTATACTATAGTAATTCGTAGTTTTGAACTCTATCTCTAACAATATTACACGCAACCTTACCAGGGTGAAGTTTAAAAAGCTCGTGCTTTAAGGCCATGCACGTATATCCCAGTATAGTAAAGGCTCTTTAAATTTGCCCACAAATTCCATAGGAAGCAGTCATACTTCCACAATCACTTAGGTGAGTCTATCAAGAGTATTCTTGTATCTAGGTACTCCACTCCAAATAGAGTATAGATCTCATTAAGAGTTTTAACTCATCATATTATCGCTTCAGGAACTCATGCTTCAATCTAGGAATGAAATTACTATAAAGTCAGCATGATTCACTTCATATCATTCACGACTTGTTATTACCCATTGAACCTATTTCATGGGATCTCCAGTCTATAAGTTGGGTTACCATCAGTGTTCTAAAAATCGCTAGGCGTTGGGCGGACGGCGAGCATGTGCCTAGCGCCCAGGGGCCTAGGCGATCTTAGGTTTTGTATTATAACTTTAATAATTTACAAAAGTTAAGCATAATACCTTATCAATTACATCCAATTTAATGCCAATATACATATTCAAAATTTTAAAACATGAAAAATTAACAATCATGAACAAAATTTATTAAAACTCAAATGACTGAAGTTGGTCATGATAGGTACTTTGTATAAAATTGAATTTGTGGACAAATATCCAAACCTACTCTTTTATTTTTCTTAAATTGCATGAATAACCCCAGTTATGTTTGATAAAATCTACATTAGTAAAATTGGTACCGGCATATCCTTTGATAATTCCATTAAGTAATCATCATTTGCTACATTTAGACATATATTGAATAAAAAATAATTAAATAGTTTATTTCTAAAAAAGAGGAAAGAAAAATAAAATAAGAACACAATCAGCCTTATTAAAAAAAAAAATTAAAGAAAAATCGCCCGCCTAGACCCGCCCAGACATTAATCTGGGCGGTTTTCCACCTTCTAGCGCTTAGGCCGATTTTTAGAACACTGGTTACCATCATAAATAACTCATCAATCTAAGGGCATAAGTCTCATTCCTTTCGAGATTTTGAAAACCTTCTCTCTAGCTAATCCTTTCGTCAAAGGATCAGCCTGGTTCTCATCAGTTCGTACATGATCCACTCTAACAACTCCAGTAGATAGAAACTCTCTAACCGTACTGTGCTTACAACGTATTTGTTGTTTCCTGCCGTTATAATAACGGTTCTGTATCTTTGCAATAGTCGCGGTACTATTGCAATGGATCAAGACAGCTGGTATCGGTCTTTCCCATAGAGAGATCTCTGCTAACAGGTTTCTTAACCAACATGCTTCCTCACTAGCCATGGCTAGTGCTATCATCTCTGACTCCATCGTGGACTGTGCCATAATAGTTTTTTATTTTTATTTTCAAGAAACAGCTCCACCAACTATACTAAAAATATAGCCACTAGTGGCTTTGGAGTCATCTGAGAGGGTGTTCCAATCAGCATCGCTATATCCTTCAAGGACAACGGAAAACTTCTGATAGTGCAATCTAAGGTTCTTAGCCCTCTTTAGGTACCTCATGACCCTTTCAATAGAATGCCAATGTTTTATACTATATCTACTGGTAAATCTGCATAGTAGTCCCACAACATAAGCTATGTCGAGCCTAGTGCAATCAGTAGCATATCGTAGGCTACCAATGATGCTCTCATACTTAGGTTGTCTAACACCATTACCAGTGTTCTTGAACAACTTTACACTAGGATCATTAGGAGTACATGCAGGTTTACAGTAAGAGTAATTATATTTCTTTAGGATCTTCTCAATATAATGCGATTGATCCAAAGAAATTCTCTTTTTAGACCTAATAATCTTAGTACCAAGGATTACACTCACATCTCCAAGGTCTTTCATATCAAAGTTCGCACGCAATAAAGATTTCACATTATTCACGACATGAATATTAGAACCAAAGATAAGCAAATCCTCCACATATAGACATATAATAGTGCAAATGCCATTTTCAGATTTATAATAAATGTAGTTGTCACTTTCGTTCACTTTAAAGTCATGTGAGATAATAAGATTATCAATTTTTTCATGTCATTTCTTTGGAGCTTGTTTCAAACCGTAAAGTGATTTATTTAGTTTGCAAACTTTATTTTTTTGCCCTGGAATTACAAAACCTTCAGGTTGGTCCATATAAATTTCTTCTTCTAGGTCACCATTAAGGAAAACAGTCTTAACATCCATTTGGTGTAATACTAGATTGTGTATTGTAGCAAGAGATATTAACACTTGAATAGATGTAATCCTAGTAATAGGAGAATATGTGTCAAAGAAGTCAACATTTTCTCTTTGTCTAAACCCTTTGGCTACAAAACGAGACTTAAACTTTTCAACATTTCCATCGGGTTTCAATTTCTTCTTAATACTCACTTACAACCTATTGTCTTGCAACCTGGTGGCAAGTCAACTAAATGTCAGGTTCTATTAGACTCAAGAGAGTCCATTTCATCATCAATAGTCTCTTCCCAAAAATTGGCATCTATAGAAGACAAGGCTTCTTGAAAGTTAAGGGGATATTCCTCTACTGTATAGGCATAGAAGTCAGGGCCATGGTTTTTAGAAGTTTGGTTTCGTTTACTTCTCCTAGGCTCACATTCTGTTGCTTTATCGTTTTCATTCATCTTGATCATTGGCACATTAGTAGAGGATGTACCCCCACTATTCCTCGAAATAAAAGGAAATCTATGTTCATAGAAATCAACATCGTTCGATTCTATGATAACGTGATCACTTAGGTTATAGAATCTATAGGCTTTGCTGTTAACGGCATAGCCTATGAATACACACTCATATGCCCTACTGGCAAGCTTGTTCCTTTTTGGATCAGGAATTCTAACATAGGCTAAACAACCCTAAGTTTTGAAGTATGACAAGTTTGGTTGTCTATTTTTCAAAATCTCATGAGGAACAGTTTTATTTTTCGATTTAGGGACTCTATTTAGCACATAACAGACCGTCAAAATAATCTCTCCCCACCAGTGTGATGCAGCACCGGAGTTACGTAGAATGGAAACTACTGATTCAGTAAGAGTTATATTTTTCTTTTCAGCTTTACCATTCATTTCAGGAGAGTACGGTGCAGTTTTTTCATGAATAATTCTATGAGAATTATAAAACTCTATGAAATTACTGTTGTCATATTCAGTGTCTCTATCACTTCTAAACCTCTTTATCTTTCTATTAAACTATTTTCAACTTCCGTTAAAAATATTTTGAACATGTCAAATGTTTCACTCTTATTTTTCATTAGATAGACGAAGGTATAATCGGAGCAATCATCAATGAACGTAATAAAGTAACGTTTTCCATTTCTAGTCAAAACACCATCAAGTTCACATATATCTGAATGTATTAAATCTAAAGGTTCAAATTCTCTAACAACTGATTTATGTGGTGTTTTGGTTATCTTAGCCTGACATTTAAGGACAATTTTGGAATTAGTCCTAAGTTACTCATTTTTTAATTATTCGTTTATTAATATGATAGAGTTTAGCATGCTAAGTATTAAAAGAACACAACATGTAAGCAGAATTAGAAATTTGATTAGCATCAACATTCAATTTAAATATACCATCAGTGGCATACCCCTTCCCCACAAATACATTGTTCTTAGTGATGATATACAAATCAGCCTTTATTATTTGAGTAAACCCAACCTTGTTCAGAAACTAAATTCTTCCTCATCTCCGGAGTATGCAGGATATCCTTCAGGATGACGGTCTTTTCAGAGGAAAACTTCAATTGTACTTCGCCAGTTCCACCAATGATAGTGGAGTGGGAATCACCCAACAACACTTTCTTGTCCTCAGCTTCAAAATAGAACTTGAACATTTCTCGATCATAGCAGACATGTCGAGAAACACCAGTGTCTACCCACCATCCCTCGGATCCACCAACAAAGTTGATCTCAGAGACCATGGCTATAAGTTGGTCTTCGGTTAGGTTCGCCTGCGGAGCAGGACGAAACCCATTCCGACAGTTCCTGACCATATGCCCTGGCCTGTTACAGGTATAACATACGACTAGTGTTGTTCCATTTCTTGAGGGGTGTTCTTGTCCATTCTGATTTCGCGAAAGATTCTGATTATGTTGGTTGCAGTTCTAATTGTTTCGGTTTCTATTGCGACTCTAATTTTTCATAATCTTTCCACCGGGTTTCAGAGCCACAGGGGTGGATTTCTTATGGTTAGAAATAATCAGAATTGCATCTTTCTTATCTTGTTTCCGAGTTTCCTCCTCAATCGAAAGTCAGGTAATCAGACTTTCTAGAAAGAACTCTTTGGTTTTATGCCTAAGTGCATTCTTAAAATCTTTCCAGCTAGGGGGCATTTTATCTGTCACAACAGCTACTTGAAATTGCTCATCTAAAGTCATGCCTTCAGATATGATTTCATGAGCAATCTTCTGTAGCTCGTGAAATTGGGTTTCCACATATTTGTCATCAGTCATTTGGTATTTCAGATAGCGCTGACGTCATAATTTTTTGTGTCAGTCTCCTCAGTGTTATATTTCTTCCTAAGGGCTTCCCAAATATCCTTAGCTGTTTTTTCATAACAGTAATAATCATACAATTCATCAGACAAACTATTCAGAATAAAATTCTTACACAAAAAGTCATTTTCAATCCAGCAATCTAGTTCCTTAGTTCGGGTTTCATCAGGTTCAGCAGGCAATTCGGGTTTCTTGACATTACAGATATAAGCAACTTTTTGTGTAGCTAAGAAAAACAACATTTTTTGTCTCTATTTAAAGTGTTGACCCTCAAAACGAAAGGGTTTGTTTAGGTCCTTAACAGCAAGTTCAGTAGTAGTAGATATGACAGATATAAACGTCTTAAAATTGTTGGAAATACAATTGCTTCAAATTAAAACAGGAACGAAGTTACTAAAATTTTCTTGGGTTGAGTCGCGAACTAGGTCGCTCTCTTTAAGACGTTTCGCAACTCTATTCATCCTATTTCTTTTGCTAAAACAGAGTTCTGAAAAACTCTCTGAAATAGATTGTTTATAAAACTAAAGCTATCTGAAAATGAAAATGAACCCTTTCAATCTATTTTTTAACTGAGAGAGAGCAAGTTTTTATAGGGTGATAAAAAATTTGTTTGAGAAAAAACATGCCTTAAAAGGCGGCAAAAATCACGGAGACACTTTCCTTATTAACTCTTCCAAAGTGAATTATATAAAGGATATGAGACTAAACAATATAGAGATATATGAAAGTTAAGAAACCATTTCCCTTTGTTTTTTAAATTCAAACCAATATTACAACTAATAAATTAAACAAGCCAAGTTTTCAGAGGAATCTCATCCATGGAAATAATACATGTCCATTCAATAAATACTTCTTCAGTTTTAGATGATAGACATTTGTTCATGGGAGTAGGCTTACTGAGCCAAATTGAAAGTTGAATTGAGTTGTCTTGCCAGTCACGCATGAAACAAACAATGTTCTAGGACCATCTTACACTGTTCATGCACAATACTTGAAATCAAGCAATTAGCACACCTTATATTCATCAGCAGAATAATTTAAGCTTAGCAATGTAGCCTAAGTTGAAGGTTTATAGAATAGCCTGCCAAGCCCACTATGCCCCTCCACCCAAAAAAAACGACTCCGTCCTGAAACTGCTTCTTGATATTGGTCACTTTAGTTGATGGACACATCTACCCAAAAATGACTGACCTGAAACCGCTTCTTGATACTGGTCATTTTAGTTGATGGACACACCAAAAATCATTCTTATCAAGCTAGCAGCTAATGAGCAAAAGTCAACATGAAGAAATTATCTGAGAACCAAAATTTTAGGCCAAAAAAACACCATTCTTTTAGGTTGTAGCAGAATTTCTCGAGTCAAGTATGATTACAAACGAACAAACAAAAGATTACCAGCATCAAATTCACTTTCAAATGAACATGTGAAAGCTAAGTAGGGAAGTTTTCACATGAACAGTAATGGCAAGTTGGATAGCTCTAACCGTTCTCCCTGCAGTTCACATGTAGTTCTTGCAAAAGCAGGAAAACCTAATCACATGTTGACTACTACTCAAACCTAATCTTCTTTGGAGCAGGTTGAACGCTACCAACCTGTTAAATGAGTTCCACAAAATGAGTAAATAAACCACATTTATATACCTCCAAGTCGCAATAAAACCCAAGAAAGGAACAGATTCAGATTTGTTCAAAATGAAAATGAACATGAAGTAACAATTGGTAGTGCGGAATAGAGATCTCAAACTGGCAGATATCAGTCATAAGTACACTTCATGCAGCATGTACTAGGTTCAGCTAAATCATAATACGTGATTTAAAAGCATGATTAAAAATATCTCAATATCAGCGATTTTTAATCACACAGACATAGAACTAGCACAAATCGATCCCTTTGAAGATTTAAAATTGGACAAAATTGTTTATTCTAAAGTTACGGATAAGATCTATTGGATTTGGGGAATTTATTGGATATGTACGACATATATCGGCAATTTTATAAATATCAGATACATTGTACCATATATTTCAAAAAAGTTGACTTTTTTGTGAAAAATATAAATATAATATATATATACACACACTATGGGAGAAAACAATACTTTTTGCATAAAGCATACGTGCATTAATGTGTATATTATGCAGTAGTTAATATGCATATATACATGTCACATAAAATTTAAGAAAATAATTATAAAAATAAATTTTTGGTAAACGATATATCAGATACTTTATAATATCCACGGATATTATAAAATCACCACACCAAGAATATTCTACATCTATATCCACTAAATATCCAATATATCCAAATTTATCTTTGATCTTACAACAAATAATTTTGTAAAAAAATTAACCACTTTATCTTCAAAGAGACTATCTAGCCATTTAGGTCAAATTGATGACAGAAAAATTACCCATGTCGAGATATTTTAAACCATGTGTGCATGGCATGTTCATTCTCACGCATCTACAGTGCAAATGTAAAATAATACCAACATCCAAAAGCTTAACTAGATCAAAAAGTGACTAAAAGATGAAAGATAGACATGGAAGACTCCTAAAAGTGACCAAAAATTAAGAGATCATAACCACACTATACTAGGTTGGTAACAGTAAAGTCTATGACAATAACTTATTTTTCATGCAACTAAAAGTTATGATGGGGAGTTCATATGGTTGGGTAGAGGTCAAGTCCTATGCATGAACTTCCATATTAAATTCACCAAAACATGTATTGTAACATCTATATCAAAAAATGAGCAAGACACTATTCTGCCTGGAAATGATGAAGAAAAAAATTTTCTCTTACAATTTCTGGAGGCACATAATCAATGCCAGCAGCCTCTATCTTCTTCCTCCGCTTCTGGTCTCTTTTCAGGATACCTTCCACCAACTTCCTGTGTTCTTCCATGGTCCTTTCCTATATCACAGAAAATTTCATAATGGCATTAAAAGAATAAAAATGATGATCCTATTTTCTTTCTTTTGTGTGTGTTGGGGGGTGGGGGATGGGATGGTTTGTACAATATGAATTGAATCACAGTGCCCTATATTGCAGATCATGATACCTTATTATGCCGCTTCCGTTCAATTTCAACCCAATTTGGTGGCTTGTACCTACGGTTTAGACCACTCCATCTGTAAAAAGAAAAACTCCACGGATCAGACAAAACCCAACTAAAATAATGAGAAGCTAACCACAGGGTCCTGTAAGCTACACAGAGATGATTTCATATTCTGTCATTTGTTACAAGATTTCTTGCACTGGAAGGACGATAGTTGGTATACATTACATTGACCAACAACATGTTCTACTGAAAAGATGTTCTTTGAACTAGAACCAAGTCTGTCACAATAATTAAACCAATAATTGCAGACTCAGAATATCCATAAAAACACATGCAGCATTTTATTTCTCATTTTGCACTGCTACAACTGGAGCTTAATGGACACACTCCATATATAGGTATGTCCCAAACAATGATTTCCAAATCCATGTGGTGATCATACTGGAAAGTACAAGTATGTTCTCTATCAAAAAAATTATTGCCATAGCAAAAATAATAAATAACTCAATAAATAAGAAGAAAAAGTTATTGCAGTATCAACAAAGACGTGAAAATCACACAATTCCGAAACAATAATTGATGTCACGCTCTCTTTTATTGAATACTTCACAATTTCACATACACCATCAAATTAAATCTGTCAACTGCAATTATTTGAATGGAAATTGGAACCTGCTTACATTTTAGGATGAACATTTTCTGGAGGAATAAGATGCACTTGCAACATGTGCTCAAAAAGTAGGTAATTGTGCATAGAATCAGCTACAATCTTAGCCACCTGCACTTGGCATAAGCAAGCCTTAAATCAAACAAAAAAAATCTAATTAATTCAATATTTAGGTGCTAATACTTGAAAGAAGTGTCACCTCTGGGGATTCAAATTCGATGAAGCCAAAATGCTTGGATTTTCCTGTCTGTGCAAACACAAAATGTAAAGCTTGTTAGCATCACAAGTAAATTAAATGGTGAAAGTGATACCCTGAGTCTGACCTCAGGTATTGGTTAGTGAATAACTATGAATTCTCCATTCAATGAAATGGCTATTTTATTTATATGCATACTATTGTTCATTCATTCCAGCAAAATAAATAATGATGCACTCCTATTTCTTCCCTCACCCCCAGTTCCAATAAGATAGTATCTCGACTGCAGTCAATGTCTCTCTATCTTCAAAACAACCCTACTAAAATAAATTTGAAATGCGAAAAAGTTCTGCAAGCCAACTTTCCCAACAAGGATAAACGTACATCTCATACATTCTGTCAGTACTTAGTAAGATAATATTGCCGATGCGAAAATGTGAATGTACGAGCCAGAATGGTAGATGAAAGATTATCTATTAGAAAAAAAAAAAAAAAAAAAAGAGAGAAAGTACATCATACAACATGCAAGAAGATTTGTATTTTTTTTAATCAGAAAAACAAGAAATCGTATTGTGTAAGACAAAAAACAGGGGAAGCAACAGTGGAAAAAAAACATTGGCTCCCCCAAAACATGTACACCTGGAACTGTTGGGGCGTACTATACATACTCATCTAAACACACACAAAGAAAGAAAGCTGAATGTCCCTTAACCTATCCTAATTACAACCTCAAAGTCATAATGTAACCTTTGTTCTATCGACAGCTGGTCAACTTCTTCGCATTTTCGAAAATTTTGTTATTTCTCTCCTCCAAACACACAATCACATGCGTAAGCCTTTCCCAAGCCCATTTGCCGAAAGGAATAAAAGCAGGTATCCTACCATTGGAAGCCAAAATGCTCTCAACCCACACAAGAAAAGACGGGTCAGAAGGAGCAGTAAGATGAAATTCTAAGAGAGCTTTAACGCACAACCAATTACCAACACTAACAAGCATGATAGAAGTTAGATCAATGGACTCCTCTGGTCACAGAGCATACACAGTAAGATTTAGTTATTATACTTTTGGTTTGTAAGGTTAAGTTTACCAAATTATACAAATGAACCAACAAAGACTCCTCACTTCCACCTGAAACAAAAATTTTCCATAAAAGAGAAGACAGTAAGAAGCACACACTCCGATAAAACATCCACTTATAACACCTAACCTAACTCTAAACTGAAAAATACAACCCTGCCCCTAGGCCTATGCCACAAACACAACTCTCTAAAATGAAACAGAACATGTTGCTGACAAAAGAGAAACAACTCCAAACAGTCCAACATTCCCCTAAACCTAAGCAATAAATACAATCCCCCTGACGAATGGCTGCAATTAATAAGACTTTCTTTTGATCAAACTGTTAAAACAACCTAATAAAAAAACCTCTTCCAATGCCAGCGATTCTAAATCTAAACCGACAATCCACTAAACAAACATGGGACATTACCCTTCTTTAAGATGGGAATGTGAATAAAAACCCCTACCTTCAAATCCCCAAACAACTTGCAAAAGAAAAAAATTCACTACTACGCTTTGCAATGAAAAAAAACCAACAGTGATGAAGTTGAACTTGATGGGACCGTGGTCCATTCGTACCTTGGTTCGTCCTTTCCTGGAGCACTTTTTAGGCCTGGAGAATGAGACTAGTGGAACTAAGGCAAAAAGATATGGGACTGAGGCAATCTCTCGCAACCTAACAAATTTGGCCTGGTTTGGAGGAAAGCTAGGATGATTTTCAGGGTTTACTTTGCTACTCTTGAGAATGATCATACGAGTGCACCTTTTCCATGTCCACCACCTAGAGACTAATCAAAGCTTCCCTAAGGTGGTTCTTGGAACTCACAACCCCAATCAATTTAACCTTTTGTCCTTTCCTAGAGCCTGTAGAGTTGCTTGAGGGAGTGCAATTAACTTTGCAGGGTGTGGACAGCAGGGATGAAGACTGATTCCCTAGTGGAATGTGAGGGGCTTGAGGAAAAATAGAACTTTGGGTTTTGTTCGATCAGCAGTTAAGAGGAGAAGGCCTAGTATTATGTTTCTAATTGAGTTGGGTAAGGGTCTTGAATGATAACATTCTCCAGTTTTAGGAAGATCAGGAAGGATGTTACTGTGTGGGAACCCAGGGTGCCTAAGATGGAGTTAATGGGAGCATATTCTATCTCTTGGGCTGTTAGTTCCTTGGGATCCTTGCGTGCTATAGATTAACTAGAGCTTTACCTCTATGGTATGTCGCATGTTCTGGTCAACTTTTTACGGGAGTTTATCAAACGCCTCACAGCACAAAGAACGGTGATTTCTCAGAAAGGGTATTGGCACCACCCACTAGGGCCTGTTGAGAGCATTGTTTATAAAATGTTCTAAGAGTACACCTAGTCTTAGTATGATTCACTGAACAGTCCACTGTTGGTGAGGTATGCATTGATGCATAAGATGCAAGGCTGAATGAGGCCTACACCTCATTTTCTAGAGGTTCAACATGCATTATATATATATCACACTTGGTTACCCCAAACACTCCAAAACCTATCCTCTCCACTCTTGGATAAGATGGACAAGCAATAGCAAGATGTTTATCTCAAGGATGCTTCAGTTTGGAAAGAGATGGACATGAATAGATCACTGTGAGGCTGCCTATGCTTTCCTTTTAAACTTATTACTATGTTTGAACTTATGATTATTTGGTTATGTTGATATGACATATGAGTTATGACCAGTTGACGACCAGTTGAAGTTTTTTATAGAAATTTTAGAGACAAAGATAAAACATTGAATGGCTCAGTAGGGTAATTTTTATTTATTACACTTGTATCATGCGTGGTTCATTTAACAGTTTATAGATTTATGATATGCTCATTTGTTTCTCCAATTTATCTTTATTTTTATTTTTATTTTATTTTTATTTTATTTTTATTTTATTTTGTTGAATTTCATCAAGTATGATTGAAAAAATACTAAGGGCTTAAGCCTCAATTAAATCAAAGCTCTGATTTGGCAGTGGGGCAATATTTGGGGTATTCTATGTTGAGTTTCATGTTTGTATGTCCGACAGGGACAGTCTCTTTTCTGCATAGTTGCACGCTATTGTAATTCCCCTTCGTTGTGGCCTACTCAGTCACATTGACTTTTCATTATCAATATATTAGTGGTTTATTGCTTATAAAAATACCTTAATACTGCTTCACACCTTGCAAAAGAAGACCACTCCAATTCGGTTAAGCCCTTTTACTCTTTGGTCGGGGGTGACTTCAATGTCATCCCAAGAGAAGTGTAAGAACACATCCATCACTGGAACTATGTGTGCAGAGCTTGTTTAGGCTAGGTAGCCAGTTGATATACTGACGGGAGAGGCAGCATTCAAATTTCTAACAATCAAAGTTACTCCAATCATGAGTAATCTTTGACTTCCCAAAAGTGGAGGGATCATTGGGATTCGGTGGTTTTAGTTACCTTTCTAAGGGTGGTTAGATCATTCGCCCAAGGTTTTGCAATAAATAAATAAAAAGGCCAAACTTGAATTGACCAAACAGCTACATTTTGAAGCGTGGTAAAGCAAGGACTAGTAACACACCCAATTTATAGAAGTCTAAAATTGCAAGAAGTCAAATTCTGAAGCAATTGTGGACGCAAAAGTATTTATAGAACATAGACTTCCAGTGCATATTGGGAGACTCAAATTTCAGATTAATGCTTACACCTTATGCATAAAAGTATCTTTGGCATTGGGGATGCTCACAGGCGCAAGTATTTTTCATCAAAATAGCATATAACTAATTTATCAAACAATCCACAAATGGTTCATATCTTCTCATCCTTGTCTCCTCAAAATCCATCAAACTAACCTTTTTATTCCGCGCAATTCTCAAATGCTTGATTTCACCAAATTGTTTAAAAAACCCTATAAGAATCACACGCACAATTCATTACCAAAAACTAACAAACAAACAAATAAATAAAACTCTAATCAAAATTGAAACTTTATAACAAAAAAAAACCTTAGAACCCAGTAAAAGGGGTTGGTTACCTTCCATCTCATTCTCGTAGAAGCCATGGGGAACCCGGCCGATGTACAACACAGTTGCCTTGTTCTCAAGGGATTCTTCTCTGACAGGCAATTTCCTGGCTGGCCCGCCTTCTAATGGCTTCAAAGATGAAATTTTTTTGTTAGAAAACCACCATAGCATGAAAAATTAAGAGAAGAAGGAGGAAGTACGAACCAAGTAGTCAGAGGAGGTGTCGGGTTTGGGAAGAGTGAGAGAGAGCTTAGTAGAAGCTTTGGTTGAAGCTTTCTTGAGCTTCTTCCGCATAGTTGCTTTCTTCGCCTTGGCACCCATGGTGACGGTGCCTTTCTTGTTGCAGAGAGTGGGGTTTGGAGAAGAAGAAGAACAAGGGTAGGCTCTGATATCAAAGCGAAAGAGAAGAAAAACTACGTGGTTCAGGGTTTATGTGGCGGAGAACTGGAGCCGGGTCGTTGGTCACTATGGGCCGGGTCTCAAGGGTTTGAGTAATCTAAGGCCCACTACACAATAAACCCATCTCTACTATTAAGAGAGGCTCGGTCGGCTGTCAATACCTCACGGTCTAAAATGACGCAAATGCCTATTATGTGAAAAACACTTTTGCTATATGGAATGTAACATCTTTGTAATTTATTAAATGAGAAGGTCGTTTTATTCATGATGCAGTCTTTTTTCGCTCCCTGCTTTGACCTAATCTCGCTGACCTACTGACTTGCACAAGTAACCCACGTGAGCCACAGACCACTGTAGGGTTGCCGATGGCATTTCGATGTTAAAGTCAGAGAGGGCTTTGAGGATGGTGTAATGTTGTAACATGGAATTTGTAGCGTACCTTAGCTTACCAACATCATGTCTTATTTATAATGCAAGGAGTTCTGATTCTACCAAGCCATCGTAGGCGTAGTTTAGGAAGGAGATATTCGATGAGATCTCTCCCTAATTAGGAGTCGTGTTGTAGAAAGGAAGTCCCTTGTTAGCTCCGTGCTCTTAGATACGCGGGAGATAGTTCCCAATCCAAGAGCAATCAATAAAAAAGAGTTGTCCTGTGTTGAAGATACTCTAGTGTTTGCTTCCTAGTTGGAAGTAGAAAGCAATTGTTTGCCCATCCGAAGCTGATCATCGAGATATTTTCCTGAAGAGAGCTTATGGGTATTGAAGATAGTTGTGAGACTCTGGGCCTAGCATGTTGTGAGAGTTTGGGTCCACCTGGCGGACCGCAATTGGGCCGACTTAGAACTGCTTGGGGCAGATCAGTGTTGGGTTGACGCTTGAGGTCATAATTTCTCGAGATTATCATGACATGTGTACGGCTCCGGGGTGTGATCATTTTTATGTATCATCAACTACTCCCTCCGAGTTAGTGGGTCGTCACATCGGTTCGCTAAGTTATCTCTTGAAGGGATGCGCCACTCGTGATGATTGAGTCTTAATTGCTGCGTGAGCCACGTGCTACATTAATTGAACGTGCATTGGTTCAACGGAAAAGAGGTGGGAAGACAACTTATACTTAGGTCATCCGCTGTGTAGAGTCTGATTCTTCTACTTTCCTTGCTTTTGAAGCTATCGCTCTTATTAGAAAAGATTGTTCATCTTCATCATGGCTCAAGAAAACCTTCTTGATGACGCTGTCTTTGCCGAGGGCTTGGAGTTTTTCGAAGACAGGTTGTTGTCCGAACCTGGTCTAGCCGAAATCCGTACGAAGTTTGGGGTCCCTGAGGACCTGTTGTTGTATCTCTTGACGAGCGACCAAACGCCAATGTCACCTTCGACTGGCTTTATCTGTTTGCACCGCGATATGCTTTAAACTGCATGGAGTGTGTTTTTCGGTTCTGGATGTGATCTGGGAGTTCTTGGACTTCTTAAGGATTCCTCCTGCTCAATTGGAGCCCAATGGGTATAGGATCATCCTCATGATTTTACTTAGCGCTAAGGAGGTCGGCGTTAGCGTGACTCCGTGGGTGATTCAGTTGTTTGTAAGATGAAGTCGTCGAATTGCTTTGTTAAGCTACCTGATGATTTCTAGTTCTGGCAGAAGTACTGTTTCTTAGCCCCTATGGATTCGAAGTACTTTCAATGCAAGGGTCGTCCGCTCAAGCGACAGTTCAGGCCGTTTCGTAAGTTCATATCTTGTATTGTGACTTTGATGTGCTTGATAGTGGGCCATTTAACCATCGCTTGTGTTTTTCTGCATGAAGGTTTCTCACTACCCCTCTACCTTGGAGGGGCAAAACACCATGGAGAAGTTATGTGTCCTGCTGAAAAGAAAGGCGATTGATGTCATAGGGGTTTCAAACTTAATCCGTAATGGGTTGTGGGACAACTGGCACGTCGCCCTCACTCTGTATCGAGGGTCACACATTAAGTTGAAAGATGGGGCCCCTTCCAGGAAGATGAGGGCTACTAGCGCCAAAGCTCCCGTTCTGTCTGATGCGGAGGAGTTGTCTGAGACTCTTACCTCCTTCATGAGGAAGAGGCCTCATGTTAGAACTGGGTCGTCTTCGGCACGACCCACTCCAATGAAGGGGGAGCGCGAGTATGCTAGATCTATTGAGACGGAGACTGATTTTTATGTCTTCGATAAGGATGACATACGGTTGGCAGGAGTTGTAGACCGGTTGAACCTTAGTAACGCGCATGTTGAGGCTCTGAATGACCGTCTTGTGCGGGTTGCAATGGCTGCTTCCGCTAGTGTTGATTCGTGTGAGGCCGCTCCGGGCGAAGGCTTTTGTGAGGACTTGCCTGAAGTGGTAGAATCTG
Source organism: Berberis vulgaris (assembly GCA_963556465.1). NCBI lineage: Eukaryota > Viridiplantae > Streptophyta > Magnoliopsida > Ranunculales > Berberidaceae > Berberis > Berberis vulgaris. The sequence continues at coordinate 23,393,573 of OY747127.1, forward strand.
ATCGCCCCATAGTTGTTTCACTTGATAGTGGTTGTGGTATCGGTCGTGTCTCTTGTAATTCGCATTGCTCACCGTCTCGCTCTAAGCCTCGGCTAGAGGTGTTGGAGGGTCCTTTGGATACTTCACTACCTTCTTTCCTTCTGGATCCCATTGAGTCATCTCGCAAAAAAGGGGTTGTTGTTGTTGACAAGAGAAAGGCCACGGAGGAGAGCTTGAAGACGGTGGCGACCATGAAGAGTGGCGCCGGCATAGTTCCCAATCGAGGAGCGCTTCATTCGGTCGCACAGATAAGCCTGTTTGCAGTGGATTTGGTGAAACTGAGTTCACTGGTCTGGCACCAAGAGGTGGTCATAGAGTATGCTTTGATATAAGCAGGCGTCACAGCTAGCTGATGGATCACGCCCCAAAACCCGAGGATGATTCGTTGGAAGGGTGTATGGATAAGGGCTTGAAGTACCTTATGATGGGTATGTCTCATTTGAGCCATGGGGCCGATGCTGGGACGGAAGTAGAGGCGACTCGTGAGAGAATATACACCTTGGAGCGTGTCTTCTCGCATATGCAGATGTTGTATTCTGATGTGCTCCATGAAATTGAGCGACTTAAGAAGCGGTTGGATCGATCAACCGTGACCTCTGAGGCTCAGAAGGCTCGTCTAGATGACCTTGAGCGTGATCTGACAGAGGCGGTGTTCGGAAGGGACGAACTTAGGCAAGAGTTGAGTCGTATCCGTCGAGAAGTCGAGGTTGCGCAGGAAGCTGTGGCTAAGGCGAGTTTTAAACTGTTGTCTTTCGATGAAGAAAGTGCTTCGAAGGAAGCCGACTGGGCTGCTGAGAAGCAACAGTTGGAATCTGATGTGGAGTTCTATACTCGAGAAGCGAGGAAGGCCGATGACCAGCTCAAATTAGGGCGACATGAAATTAGTGGCGTGAATAGCACTCTGGCCACAGAGCAGTCTTAGGTCGACGCGCTGACTGGCAAGTTGGAGCTACTGGACCGTGAACTTGTTGATGCAAAGGTGCAGGAGGAAGAACTTCACCATAAACAAGGCTAATGTGAGTTCCGCTGGGTTGTAAATGGACGGCTGGAGCTGCTAGCGCTGTGAAAAGCATTCGGAATGGGATCTCAGCCGTTATAAGAAGATGTCGTATGTGGACATGTCTTTTACCTCGACGTCATCAAACGAGGAAGACAGTTTGAGCCCTGATGTCCAGGCTGTGACGTGTGTGCATGCAACTTCTACTCCTTCCACTAGGCTTAAACTCTTCCATTTCTGTACCCTCTCCTGATAAGGAGTGAACTTTGTATGCTTGTACTCTTTGTCTTTGACCATTAATGAAAACAGTTTTATCCGTTCCGTATTTGTTATCTTTATTGCATGTTTTTCGTTTCGCCTTGTCGTCTTGCTTTGGCATAAGCTGGTTGAATCATTAGGACGTTGACTGGTCTGTCTGTGGTAGAGAGCTTGACCGCTTTGTGTTGTGAATGACTTGGGGTCATCGCGGTGTAGTCATGGCCGGTAGTGGGTATGTTATTAATAGTTTAGTTGGGGGTTGAGTTATCCGAGTTGTGCCCTGTCCCCAAGGTAAGCTACTTGAGAGTTATCTTGCTTGTCTAACCGGTCAACTGTAACTGCTGTTGTGAGTGAATTGTGATGGCCGAGCGTGCGTGTCAAAGCGTTCATGCCAAGTCAGGCACCATAAACTCAGGTTGGCATCCTAAGTAGCTTTTATTTGGGCACTAGCCGTACGATTTTTGTATTGGTGCGAGTGGCCTTCGCTTAACATTAGGATGTCAGTCCGTTTGAGCGTGAAGACGCTGACTCAACTAGATTTATGTTCGCGTCCGCTGTTTTGAAGGGAGCGGAGGTCGTGTGGCGAGCCGCTTGAGGTCCCCGCCTTCTGAATTGTTTATGTCCAAGCTATGTGGTCTACAGGTTCAGGGAGTAAAGTTTGGCGATCAGGCTTAAAAGCAGTGATCCCATGGCAAACCTTCGAAATCAGTTCGGGACTAACTAGGCTCCTACCATCCAAATTATCTACACCTGAGTGCACCAAACTACAAATTTGGTAGTTTTCGGCGGGCACGCTGAAAAACAGTGTTCCCGTGGCAAGCAGTCGAAATCAGGTCGTGGCTGACTGGGTTCCCACCTTATTGACTATTTACACCCTCGCAGCGCATGCTACAAGTCCAAGTTTGGTAATTTGGCGGCCACGCTGAAAAGCAGTGGTCCCGTGTCGGAATCAGTTCGGGACTGACTAGGCTCCCACCTTCTCGACTATCTACACCCTCGCAGTGGGGGCTACAAGTCCAGGTTTTGATCAGAAGCTTTCGTTGCTGGTCATCACCAGATAGGCTTACCTAATTAGGTTCGGCGACCACTAACCACGGATGAGGCAGTAATCCCTGGCAAGTCGTCGTCACCTGGCGTGGTAGTGCTGATTAGACTCTCACTTTCTAAACTGTCGATGCCCGCGCTGAGCGGACTAGGTATCAGGATGAACCATAAGCATCGTCATTAGACTTTGCTGACTAAGTTTGCCTGGTTTGAGTAGAGGTTTCGCCTGCCAGGGGCCATGCGAACCTAATCCAAAAGCATGTTGCATGGAGTGGATGAAATTACCTTAAATCAGTTGGTGATCTGTAGGTATAATCTGTATGTCAGGGTTGACTAGGATCTCTATTGCTCGTGCCAAGCATGTGACAATGTGTTGTCAGAATAATCGGCTGAGCCCATGGGCCCGTAGAGGAAAGGCTAGGGTTTCCTGCATGGTGTGTTGTGTGTATGACGTAGATTGAGCAGTGACATAGGCTGCGTGATGGTTGAGTATCGGTTACTCCCCCTCGATTGATAGGGTTGCGTGCAGCACCATTAATCAATTGACGTGGTCTGCGCAGTTTCCTTGGGTACCGTTGTCTTCCAGTTTTCCGTACGGTATTCAATGCTTGACAGTTAATTCTTGAGTGCCCACTTGGTGAATCATCATGTCTATATAATGATGTTTTCTAATCGTTGTAGGCACTATTTTTCGCAGAGCTTATCTTTTGTAATGTCCTTGCTTGAAGAAAATGCTTTGGATTTTCCAAAGGCTAAGGAAAATGTTTTGGGTTTTCCAAAAGCTGAAGTTGAATCTCCATCTCTCAAGTCTCCGAATGTTCTGACATTTGCGTCGATCGGGTATAGAGATAGTTGTTGTTATGCGTGTCACCCGATATGGGTGGGCACGTAGTTGATCCGCTGAGGTCTCGTAATTTCTTCTCATATTGCGGAGAAGTAGTACGGATTTCCTACCAAGGGAGATGCTTTGGTGTTACACCGTATCACTTTTGCCTTTGTGTGCTCGAATCCCGCTGTTAACTAATGGTTGATCGAAATGTTAGTCGACGTGCGATGTCTCCGGGTGTGGTAGTTCTCAGTCATACCTGCCATCGCATTTGGGAAAAGTGGTTTATCTTGATAGCATTGCGAGATCGTAGTTGCGTCGCTGCTTGTTGCCATCATCATCTGCCTGCTTCTAACCTATTTGAGGAAGTTAGAAGGGGGGTCGGATGTCTCTTGAGGAAATCAACAGCCTGTTGTGAGGTCTATAATCTTGTAGTACGAGACTTTTTCGGGGTGATTTGACAGAGAAATCTGACTGCTCAGTCTTTCAATCTCTTATGCCACTTCGTCATTATCTTTAGAAGGTATCGTGCATCTCCCATTCTCTTACCTCTGCTGTTACTTGCAGATTGCTCGCATTGGAGGGTTTGCAAGTCTTCAACGGACGTTAACCATAGCAGAATTGTCTAAGTGAGTATTTTACTTCAGTTCGCACTGTATTTAGACGCTTATAGTGTTCAGTCTTTGTATCCGCCTCAGGGCGTTCGCAATATGTATCCTTTTGTATCTGCCTCAGGGCGTTTGTTGTTACATCTTTCCAATAATCAATAGAGTGTGTTTTTCGTAATTCTTCATTTATTTCTTAAATGATTGAAAATCACATAAGTTCTTTAAGAACTAAAACTCAATATTGACTATGGAAAGGGAAACAAACAACTTAAAACAAACCAATTGTTGACGAAGAGAAATTGATCTTGGCCTTGATGTGGATTCAAGTTGCTCTTGTGAATCATTCGGCGGACTGTCGAGGCGTTACATAGGTTACTGAATAGTAAACCTTGCAGAGGGGCGGATCTCCGCGCCGATTAAATGTCGAGGGGGGATGTGTTCCCGCTTGCCATGGCCTTTTCGACTCGCTGGGCGGAAGAGCTTGTTGCTCCTGTACCGCTTGAAAGTGATGTCTCTACCGTCTTTTGGCCTGCACTGGGTCAGGTTGCTCTGCATGATGTAGCTGAATCTGGGAGCATTCTATTTGTTTCAATGCAGCGTAGTGGCAACTTCGTGTCGTAGGTTGGTCTCCACTTATTGTTCATTTGGAGTGGTTAGCAGTATACTTAACATGCTGGTGAAGGGTGGAGACCATTGTTTCCATCTGGTGGAACCAAGGTCTTCCCAGGATGAGATTGTAGGATGATGGTGCATCTACCACCATGAAGTCCAGAAATAAGACTTTCTTGAGCTACGACTCTCTTGTTACCTTAGCCAACCTTATCTTTTCAATATGACCAGCGAGTATTCTGAAGACGTCAAGTTTTCCTCCCTGAGGTAGATGCTACGGAACGCGTTGTAGAACACAACGTTTAGTGAACTTCCTATGTCAACCAAAGCTTTATTCACTTCCCACTTTGCGATGGAAACATAGATGATCAAAGAGTCGTTGTGCGACGCTCGGACTCCATCGAGGTCCCTCTCAGTGAAAGTCAAAGTGGGAATAGGGTTTTGAACCCGTGAGTGGCAAATGTGCATGTCCTCACTCATGGATTGTGTCTGCATATCTAGTAGTGTCCGCTTACGGGACCTGTATGACCGATCTTCATTATGTTCGACTCCATAAAGGACGTAGATTATCCATGGAGTCGCCTTTTCTATTTTTATAACTGACTCTCCCTGTCCTTTGTTTGTTTCATTGGTTTCTCAGACTTCAGGAACTCTTTCAATTTGCCTTTGCGGATCCAGTACTCAACTTCATACGCCAAACTCTTGTAGTCGTTGGTGTTGTGGTCGCCCTCCTTGTGGTAAGCGCAATATTTGTTATTGTCGCGCTTGGAGGGGTCTCCGCATGTCTTTGGGGGCCACTTCAGTTCCTCCCAGCTTTAATGGAGTTAAGTACGTCTGACAGGCTAGCACTTAGGGTTGTCACTGCTCTAGATCAAACGTAGTTGGATGATTTCTCCGGCCTGGGCAGACCAGGGTCCGGCCTGTTGTCGTTGCGCTTCCTTTTGCTCTGTTCCTCTTCCTCGGGACTCTTTCCCTCCTTCTTGTCCATAAGAGAAAAGGGCTTCCTGTCACCTTCGGTTTCCCTTTTAGCGGTCCTTGACTCCTCCAGAGTGATGTGTATCTGGACGTTCTTGAGGATCTCCGCCATGTCCAGAGGGGCTCTAAGGTGAGGTCCTAAAAAAGATTTCCCTCTCTGAGGCCCACATTGAAGACCGTCGCAGCTGTATCATCGCTGCATTTGTCGATGAAGGTCAACTTGTTGTTAAAGCGTGTGACATACTCTCGGAGCGTCTCGACCGACCTTTGCTTTAGAGAGTATGTAGTGCAGGCCTTTTCTGAAATGCTGGCTTCCGACGAAACGTATCAAGAATTCCTTCGCCAGTGTTTTGAAGGAGTCGATTGACTTCGGCAGAAGGCTCTGGAACCATGTCAGCGCAGAGATTTTTTGACTGGTGGGAAAGGTTCTGCACATAACGGACTCAGATCCTTTTTAAGTGTCATTACGTGCTGGTAATGACACAGATGATCGAAATGACCGGTGGTCTCGTCGTAGGAGTCAAGCTTCGGGGGAGTGAACTTCCTCAAAAGGGCCTCGTTCATTATCCTATCCACAAATGGTGGGACAGATAGGCGATATAGTACGTTCGGATCATGTGCCCCTCTGCGAACCTGGTTCCCAGGGCCGAGTCTCTCTGTCCTGGCAGTGAGCACAACGTTAGGCGTACAACCTCCCTTAGTCCAATGAGAACTAGCGGGGGCTTAGCTCTCCCGCGCTTGCTCCCTATCATCTTCTGGAAGTAGAGGTCCGTGCTGCTCCTTGTCTCCGTTAGCAGGTGGTGGGTGGATTCTGTCTTGTAAGAGTCTCCACCGCCTTGGCAATCTGCTGTATCTGAGATGCCAGCACGTCGATTCTGGGGTCCATGGTTACTGCCGTTGAAGTGGGAGCGTGAGTTGGCTACCTATGCACGACAAGAACTGTTGAATGAGGCGGTATAGGGATAGCCTGAGCATTGGATGTGTCATCTGGTTCTCCGTTGTTGCGTGACCTGGTGGTCACCATCTCTCTGGGTTTTGATAGGAGACGACAATTAGTGTAAAATTATGAACTATGTCATCCCCACGAACGACGCCAAATTGATGCAGTCTTTTTTCACTCCCTACTTTGACCTAATCTCGCTGACCTGCTGACATAGACAAGTAACGCATGTGAGCCACAGACCACCGTAGGGTGGACGATGACACTCCGATGCTAAAGTCAGACAGGGTTCTGAGGAAGGTGTAATGCTGTAACAGAATTCGTAGCGTACCTTATCTTACCAACCTCATGTCTTATTTATAATGCAAGGAGTTCTGGTTCTTCCAGGCCATCGTAGGCGTAGTTTAGAAATGAGATCTTCGTGGACATCCCACCCTAATCAGGAGTCGTGTTGTAGGAGAGAAGTTTCCTATTAGCTCCGTGCTCTTATATATGTGGGAGATAATTCTCAATGCAAGAGCAATCCGTAGAAGGGAGTTTCCCTGTGTGGAAGATACTCTAATGTTTGCTTCCTAGTTTGAAGCAGAGAGCAGTTGTACTTGCCCGTCTGAAGCCGATCCTCGAGATACTCGCCTTAAGAGGGCTTACGGATATTAAAGATAGCTGTGAGACGTATGGGCCTAGCATGCTATGAGAGTTCGGGTCTGCTTGGCGAACCACTTGGGCCGAATCAGTGTTGGGCTGACGCTTGAGGCCGTAATTCCTCAAAATTATCATGAAACGTGTACGGCTCCGAGGTGTGACCATTTTATGTATCATCAATTCATTTAAACCTTAGTAAAAAAACTTGTACCTGATCATCTGGATATAGATTGTGGTGTGGACATTTGAGAAACAACTTATTGAAATGTTTTCATGCTTTAAAGATAAGATCTACATCTTTTTGTTGAAAGGTTTGAATTTCTCTTCTAAGTTGTCTTATCTTTTGAGCTGGAAAAAACTTCTTTAAAAATTTAGCCGCCAACTTCTCCCAATTATTAATGAAACTTACAGCCAAACAGTTCAACCACAATTTAGCATTTTTTTTAAAGAAAAAGGAAAAATGATTAACTTGATTTCTTTCGGATCTAAGTCCTGGATATTCTGAGTCTTGCAAAGATCAAAGAAATCACTAATATGTGGATATGGATCCTCAGAAGGTGCCCTTGTAATGTGGCACCAAGTTAAGCAAGTGAAGAGATAAATTGAAGTTGTGTTTCGTTGTTGGCTGCAATGCAATGCATGATGGTTGATTGAGATTTTGTAGAATAAATGAGCTTTTTATTGGTTTCTGCACTGATGGATTTTCAACTTGCTTTTGGTCCATTTCTTCCCAGATTCTATCTTCAAAGCTTGCTTTTTAAGTTGTCTAAAGGTTCGTTCAATCTCTGGACCATATACACAAATGCTTATGGCCTGTGACCTACGATCATGCATAAATGAAAATAAATCCTACAAGACAACACATATGAAGTAAACGTTTCGGGAAAAATAGATACTAAAGAAATCAAAGTGAAATTATTGAGAATAATTTTTTTTATAAAAAAAATAATCTAAAGAAAAAAGAATTAAATAAAATTTAGTGCAATCCCCAGCAACGGTGCCAAAAACTTGTTGTACAAATTTTAACCTAATTAATAAGCTTATAATTGTACGTTTTACTCGCAAGTGCACAAGATCAAAAATAGTATAGATAGTAAGAACGAGATCATTCCCACGAGAATTTGATTAATTGTGTTTAAAACAGCTTTCCTAATACTACTACCTCAATGAAACCTAACAATTAATTGAATATGAAAAGATAATTAAGAAAACTAAATAAGTTCAAATAGTGAGAAAATAAGTTAGGGATTCGATATCCGCCACTAGTAATTTTCTGTTTAATAACAACATGCACAATGATACAAACTAAACCCAATGCTCAAACTTTGTCAACTTAAGGGCATGGGTGTCTACTCCTTAAGCTATGAATTTTCTTAAACAACGAATTAGGCATGGGTGTCTAATCTCATTTTTTTCATTCTCACAGTGTTTAGCATGGTATCTAATAAGTTAAACCTTAAAAACACATAAATCAATGAAAATCGAGTGAAACACAAAACCCAAAACATGGTATCTATTTCGGTCATTCATGTTGATTAATTCCAAGAAACGATCTCATGTGGTTTTTTTTGTCACTTGGCATAGGCACAAGACTCGGTCATCTAAATTTACCCATGTAACTATCTCAATAAAAATCATGCATATGGTGATCAAGCATAAAAACAATTTAATATAAAAGATGTAATAAAATCAGAAATTAATTAATTGAGCATCATAAAATTAGTGTATCAAGGCATGTCAAAATTCTCAAGAAGTCATAACTAGTGTTTCAATCTATCCCTATCTAAACTGTTTATTTACACATAATGCAAGCTAAATAAATCATTGGAGGGATGAGAAAATAAGCAAACTAGTTGACAATTCAGATTCGAGGTTGAGACAGACAACAATTGATTTTCTACCAAAAAACAACTGATTTTCAGCCAAGAAGCACTCAATTTCCAACAAAATTTTCAGCCAAAGAGCACTCAATTTTCAGCTGATTTTTCAGCCAAAGAGAGAGCCAATCGTAGCCAAGAAAGACCCAAAATCACAGCCAAAAAGGAAGAAGAAAACAACCAAAAAGAGAGCAAAATTGTAGCAAATAAAGAGGGAATTTGCAACCAGAGTGGGAGGGAATTCAGAGCCCCTTCTTCCGCTTTTAAAACCCTTTATTTCATTTTTAATTTCGCTCCCTTTCCTAACGGGTTTCGACCAAAAATTCTTTGTGAAATTGGGTTTCCATCTTTAACTACATTCCTTTTTTAACGATTTGGCCTTACATGTGGCCAATGATTGTGATTTCGTTTTTCGAGTTAATTTCGGACCACTGATTTTAAGAAATATTTCGTTTTGTGTAGAAAAACCTAAAAGTTTCGGTCGTAATTTCAAATATAACAATATAAATTATGCATTTTAATATCTTGAATACTACATAAAAAGTCTCACGCGACTTGTAGTGTCATACAAACAGAATATTACATAAGAATCAATTACATAACAAACTTTTGATACTAAAATAACATTATAACATGTTAAAATATAGAGAGATTAAAATATTTATTTATTTTCTCAGTATAATTTCGACATATTTCGAATTTCAAAAGAGATTTAGGTAACTTCAAAATAAGAAATATTCAGTGAAATTTTGACATATTTCGAGAAATCACATTCCTTGCATGTGGCCTTAGTTCCTTTTTCTCCTTAGATATCATTAAAGTACCTGTCAAATACTAAAATACACATAATGTAACTAAGTAGAAAATTATTATAGAAATTATTTGAATTAACTAAATAATCTAACAACTTAGAAAAGCGATGTTCAGAGTGCACTTTTATGCACTCATTAGACAACCAAAAGTTATCACTTTACTTATTTTAGAAACAGTTATGCTGCAAAACGTGTTATTTTTATAGTTGTTGAGTAAATAAATTCATAGGAGAGAAGAAAAAAATGGAGTGTATATATCATAAAATTATGGCGATGAGTAGTTATTTCAAAGGCTAAATTGCTTAATAAGTCTAGAAAAAAAAGGTTACAAATTTGAGCAATAAAATAATCATATCGAAAAGTAGAAAATATTGGTGAATACAAACCAACTTAGGTTGTTATTGAAGATAAGTTGCTTCTAATTTTGTTCCCAAATTCCCCCAAGTATGCTTGAAAAGTAAGAAATTGCGAACCTAAAAATCAGTGTTCTAAAAAGCGCTAGGCGCTGGGCGGGCGTCGAGCAGGTGCCTAGCGCCCAGGGGCCTAGGCGGTCTTAGGTTTTGTATTATAAATTTAATAATTTACAAAAGTTAAGCATAATACCTTATCAATTACATCCAATTTAATGTCAAGGTACATATGCAAAATTTAAAAAACATGAAAAATTAACAATCGTGAACAAAATTTATTAAAACTCAAATGATTGAAGTTGGTCATGATGGGTACTTTATTTAAAATTGAATTTGTGGACAAATATCCAAACCTACTCTTTTATTTTTCTTCAAATTGCATGAATTACCTCAGTCATGTTTGATAAAATCTACATTAGTAAAATTGGTACCGGCAGATCCTTTGAGAATTCCATTAAGTAATCATCCTTTGCTACAATTAGACATATACTGAATAAAAAACAATTAAATAGTTTATTTCTAAAAAAGAGGAAAGAAAAATAAAATAAGAACACAATCAGCCTTATTAAAAAAAATTGCCCAGACCGCCCAGACCCGCCCATACTGCCCATAACCCGCCCAGCCATTAATTTGGGTGGTTTTCTACCTTCTAACGCCTAGGCCGATATTTAGAACATTGCTACAAATTTTATCTTATTGAGTACAGATTAAGTCTTATGCATATTGAGTTTTGGATATGTTTATGATTTGATATTGTTGGAAAATATGACTTTGCAAAAGAACTAGGAGATTATTGTGGGTACAAAATGCGTCACCTCCGCACAACGGACTGAGATGTCTTGGACCTGAGATATTTAGGCCCATGCCAATTTTATAAATATCTAACTTAGGATATTTTAGAAAGATAATGTGGTTGATAAATATCTTCCTTATATATATACAGAAAAAGGAAGATTCATTGTATTGGAGATTGAAATCATTTTCCTTGCATAAGGTCGAGTGCCTTATTAATCTACCCCTGCTTAGCCGAGGTACACTGAGAAAATTTTGTGGGGAATCGAAATCAAATTCCTTGCAATGGTTGAGTACCCTATGAGGCTACCTCGAGTTGGCTAAATACACTGAGAAAATTTATGGGGAATTGAAATCACCTTCCTTGCAAAAGATGGAGTGTGTTTTTAATCTACATCTGCTCAACACTTCCTTACAAAAAGGTCTAGTACCCTATTAATTTACTTCAGCTCGGCTGAGGTACATTGAGAAAATTTGTGGGAAATTGAATCTTCTTCCCTGCAAAAGGGCGCGTGCCTTATTAATCTACCTCATTTTACTTAGACAAATTTTGGATTCTTGAAATTGTTTATTGCGGGTTTTTTTTATTGACTTGTTATTTCTTAGCCACCCGACTTAACAAATCGACTAGCCAAGAGGGAGCATAATATAGCATCGGTTGACCTATTTAAGTAGCTATTGTGACTTAATGAGATTTTTATCACAATTTTATATTCAATTTTAAGACGTTGTAACTTTAACGAGTATTGATGTCAAGATAATAAGACAAATTATCGGCAATTAGAGCTCAACAGTCTTCAGCGGTCCACTTGTGCCTGACAACCAGTGTTCAACACAATATTCAGTTTGCTCGTTCTCGGCACAATCCACAATCTTCAGAAGTATCATTGATTTTGGCATCTCCATAATCTTCATAAGTGTACTTGTTTTCGGCACAAACCACAGTATTCAGAAGTGTCATTGATTGCGACATCTCCATAGTCTTCAAAAGTATACTTTTTATCGGCATAGTCGACAATCTTTAGTAGTCCACCTGATCTTGGCACAATCCACAATCTTCAGAAATCTACCCGATCTTAGCATTCATTATTCAACTGTCTCCATTGTTTACATGTGCTCAACAATCTACATTCAACACTTAGTATTCAGTCTGCTCATTCTCGGCAGTATCCACAATCTTCGATCTACTTGCTCTCGATGGTCAATGCTCGAATAACGTCCTTAGTCGTTCGATTACCTATAGTAAGTCTTTTTTACTACCAAGAATGGCTATTGTTGGTCTCATACTTGGCACCTCCTCATAAGGGGTTGAGACGTCTTGGGCTTTAGATATTTAAGCCTATGCCATTTTGTAAATATCTAATTTAGGGTATTTTAGTTTAGGAAGATGTTTTGGTTGATAAATATATTCCTTATAGAAGAAATTAGGAGGATTCATTGTAGTGGAGATGGAAAAATGTAAGCACTTGAGAAATAATATAGATGTGCTTGATTCGATCGAGCACCATGAACTACATTACGTTATGGAGGGAACTATCTCTGCTTGTCTATTTTCTATTCGCTTTGTACAATTTGTAGTTGCTAGAAGCACCTCAAAAATGCCCCCACCACTATGCCACAAGTGCCTATTAATAGCAATTTTACACTTAGTGCTATGAAAAGCCCTTTAATGGCATTACAATATTAAAACGGTATAGAACAGGAACGGGAAATTAAAAAAATGAAACTGCCTCTATTTCAATTAAAATTTTAGATAAACCTGCTCGCTCTCTTTAACCAAAGGCAGACAGAAGAAATCGAGGAAGAGAGCGAGTTCCAGGGAGAGAAATTAAGATCCAGGGCGAGTTCCACCAAGTTTTCCTTTTCTATCTCTCTCTCTTGTGAAAAGCAAACCCTCACTTTCTTCTTCGCATCTCTCTCCTCTTCTTCAACAACAAAAACTTTTTTTCCCTCTATATTTTCCATTAGCGCATCCGAAAATTCCAACCTTTTTCTTCCTTCCCGCGTGCTTCGATCGAATTTCCTATCATCCGGTTCTACTCGAAACACAAAGATGGAAATTACATCAGCGTAAAAAATTATATAACAATATTTTCTAAACACTATAAAAGGATTTTCAACAACATATCACAAACGCTATTAAAAGAGTATTTTTAATAGCATAACAAAAATGCTACCATAAAGCAAGATTTTATTAGAATCGGCTGTCACAGCGTGTCATTTAATGCTATCATATTCAGTTATAAATGAGGATTTGTGGTGTAGTGCAAGTACTATTGTTGAAATTCCCGAGAGTACCTCTCAAATTGCAATGACACTTCTTAGTTTTAGCTTATGATTAACTACATCCCGAGCGTACCTCTTTGTCATTTGTGCATAACCTCTCGTCCACATCATGGTTGCATTAAACAATTGCTCTCTTTTTTGCATTTAATTAATTGTTTGGTGTTGAAACATTAATTTTATTTTAGGGAGTTCATAAAAACACCCCAAAGAAAAAAAAAATTATGTTTTAAGACATATTTTACTTTAAAACAACTCCCCAGTTACACCCCAAATAATAAAAAAACTTACTAGAAAAACCCCAAGCCCTAGAAATCCCCAAGCCAAATTGTGTAGTTTTAAACCCTATACTCAAACTAACTCCATCTTTTTCCAAACATCTATTATTCTTAAATAAATAACGGTAAATGACTTTTAAACCCTACTTTTTTTTCTCAAAATAGACAATTTATATACCGTAGTTGATGTAATGACTAATTTGTGCCTAACTTTATACTTTATGACCAACAATGAATCTTTCATTAACCCATGTTAATTCATAAAATTATAGGACATATTTACCCTTTCTAAACAAATAGAAAACCTAATTTTATACTTTTATGACCAACAAAGACTCTTTTATTAATAATTCTATTTCTTTTTTACTTTTTTTTTACCCTTAACCCCTCCCATTATTTGTAAACAACAGATGGCTACAAATAATTTCTTTAACTACAGTTTGAGCAATTATTTTTTCATTTGTTAGCTACATATGACTGCATTAATATTTTCATGTTAGCTTTTTTTTTTTTATATTCATGAATGTTTTGTCACTCTGAATGTGTTTGTATTTGACCGGTTGTGAAGGTATGTCTGAGTTTGAAGAACATTTTTTTTTGTTTTAATTAATGGTTGTTTCAATTCTTTGTCACTATTTAGTTTACATTAATTATCTTATTCAATATTGGTTCCCATTTTACCTATGAAGTCTGTGGTAGATAACTTGTGACAAAATAGCGACAGAGATTAAAATTTATTAATTTACGGGTACCCATGCATTAAAGAATAGGAAATCAGATTTCGATAGTGGGAAAATTGATTTATTAACTACATTATGAAATAAGAAGCAATGATAACTAAAACCAAATTTCTAGTCATCATCAAGAAAGGTAATGCACGGGTACCTGTAAACTTTTCTAATCAAATTTATGACAAGTTTATCAAATTTATTTGTTAACCATTTAAAACCAAATTTGTAGTCATCATTAACTATATTATGAAAATTTTGCCAAACATTACATAATAATTTGATTAACTTGTCGATCAATGAATACTTATAAAAACTTATAATTGGTTGGTCATAATTAGAATCATTAGTATCGGTACCTACTAGCGGCTGGGGTGGGAGGGGTTAAGGATAAAAAAAGTAAAAATAACAAAATTAAATTAAATAGAATCATTAATATAATAGTCATTGTTGGTTATAAAAATATAAAATTAGGTTTTCTATTTGTTTAATGTCATGCTATAACTTTCGAATATGATTGGAGTATAATGTCATGCTTTCTTGCCTTCGGTTACCAAGAATGAGCATGAAAATCATGACTATTCATCGTTTTGTAAATTGCATTACTATCTATTGCCATGTCAAATATTTACCATATGACTTAGGTTGGTTATGCTAGTCTAAAGTTGTACTCGTGTAAAGATGATTGAAGTTGGTCATCCACTTTGAAATCACATGACTTGTTCGAGCCATGTTTGATATTTTTCGATGACTATTGTTGATCATGTTAGTGTAAAGTTGACTTTTGTATGCACTAGAAATCTTAGATAGAGAACTTGATGTGCCGAAGTGTGGTTGCATTGTTAAGAAGACATGGTATCTCATTTTGCTCATGAGTTGACTAACATCGTCAATATTCATGATTGAGTTTTTATTCTTACGTGATTACATTTTCTATTTTAAATTCCTTTTGTTTAAAACATGATGAAGCACAATGAATGAGTTATGATATAAACATGTCTCAAATTTAATATTTCAACATAAAACACAACATGACAGGTTTTGGTAATATGTTCAAACAAAAACTTTAAAACATGACTAAACCCAGTCATGTGATTTCAAAATTAGGGATTGGATTTGGTCATCTTTTCACTTCTTTTTTTTAATATATGATCAAAACCAGTCATTAGTTTCACAGTCGCATGACTGAGTATGACCATCTTTTCACCAAAAAAAGTTAAACATGACCAAATCTAGTCATGTTATTTCGAAACTAGTGGTTGGGTTTGGTCATCTTTTCACCAATTTTTTTTATTTAATTTATATATACATGACCAAATCCAATCATTAGTGTTAGGTTCGCATGACTGGGTATGGTCATTTTTTCACCGAATTTTTGTTACACTTCATGAGAACCAGTAATGCAATTTTAAAACTAGCGATTGGGTTTGGTCCTCTTTTTTCACAATTCTTTTTTAAATGTGATTGACCACACTTGACTGCAACCCTAACCGACTTGTTTTGGGGGAAGCAGAAGAGGGGGAAGAGGGAGGGGTTTGATTTGGAGATTCTTTAGGTTAGGTTTTTATTTTTATTTTTTATTTAATATTTTTTTTTCGGTTTGGAGTGTTTTTGGAGGATAAAGGAAGAGAAATGAGATGAAAGATAGAAGGGGAGATCTTACACGGGTGCGTCAAGGAAGAGTAAGAAGTTGTAGGTGAAAGAAGAGGAAGACGTTATGAGTGAAGGAGTTAGAGAACATGAAAGGGGTTTTTTCCTCTTTTTTTTGTTTTGTTAAAATTTTAAATAAAGAAAGACTATTTTAAGAAGATAATTTTGGGGAGATTTTTCTTTTGGTGTTTTTAGTAAGTTTAAAAAATATTGGGGTTTTATCATTTTGGCTCCGCTTGGTACACCGTAAAACTTTGCATTCTGCAAAATTTTGCATTTGCATTAGTTTGCATATGCATTAATTTGCAGTGCATTGCTTTACGATTGCTTGGTAACAATTAATGAAAAATAATGCATACACCCAATGTTTGCTTGGTTGACCTGGATATCGCATTTATGCAAACACCAACTACATAAAAATTGAAAAAAATCTAATTAACTCATTATTCCCCCATACTATTATTCATTATTTTTATAAAAAAAATTCTTAAATAATAATAATAATAATAATAATAATAATAATAATAATAATAATAATAATAATAATAATAATAATAATAATAATAATAATAATATACAGATGCACATACAGACAAAAATTACCACTAATGACTAATAATATAATGTCAAAGTATGCTCCCAAACACTAATGAAAATCTAACTAAAATTATTCGTTCATGACTACACAAGCAAACACAAGAATGTGTTCTAAAAAAACTTGTTTTCTTATAAAGTTGGACTGTCTAAGTAGACGTTGAAGGAAAGAACGAGACTTGCAATGTTTTACGGAAGACTTTAATTCGTAAAGATTTGCGGGACCACTTAACTACAAGATATGGAGGTGTGGAATCTGAATTCCATAAACTACGTTGTGCAAATCATACCAAGCGCCTATATTTGTGTAACCGCCCGTAAAAGAATGCAAAAACATTACTTTATGTTGTACCAAGCGGAGCCTTCGTTGTAATAGTTCGTTGGTAGTTCTACTAGTATCCAACATACTCATTACACTCATTACCTTTATCAATTTGCCTCGGCCATAATTTGATTTCAATGCAAACTATTATTTCAAATGAAAATTAAAACTTATGGGTTCCCAACAATTGATTTAGGGGTTAAACATGTTCTTAAAGTTGTTTTTATTTGGTGAATATGGAATTTTACATTGTATTGTTCCGAGAATAAATTTGTGTCTAAAAAGGCCTATTGAAAGTCAACAAATTTGTACGTTTTGTTGGGATTACCGTGGGCAGAGTAACGTAATGCATATGTTGGGGAGTGCCAAAAGGCAATAGCCATATGTTACAACAAAATTGCTAAATAAATGAAAATATATACACCAAAAGAGTCTTAACTAAAAGTACACTTTTACATTAGAACATTAGATATTAAATATCTTCCATGAGGAAATCCATGTTCAAGTCGCAACAAGAAGCAAACCACCCACCCAACTTCAACTTCTTCCTGGAGTCTTTGGGTCATGGTGGCTGATAGCACCTGTTCCTGGGTAGTCATGGCTTTCCACATCCATCCTCCTAGTGTTCATTTCAAATCCTTCATCTTCCACCAACCTTTCACTATAATTGTTTTGTTCCATCAAACCCTGCAAGATTCAAACTGGTGAATACCATTAAAAAGTCACAGTAGGAGTAGTACTGTATAATATTTATGGTTTGGTATAAAACTTGCTTGTATCAAATTAACAAATAAAATCAGCTACGCCATTATAGCCTAAGCACTTACAATAATTTAACATGTTAGAGCTCGGCTTGATCTAATCCTTGCATAGTACATGTATGATTGAACAAATGAAAGGAGGAAAATGAGATTACTTGTTCTATACCGATAGAGTGGACTTGAGGATCCCTGAGGAAAAATACCAAAGACAATATGCACATCAGGATTTTTAGATAAACAGCATACATAGATTTATGCATGTATATAAACATGAAGAAAAGAAGGATTAAAACAGAAGAAATATGCAAGAACTTAAAATGAAATGAAATCAAGAGATGAAGACGCTTTACTCACTGGATAGAGGAACTGCATCTGAAGACAGAATGAAAGACAACACCAAAATGAGTGTTAGAAGTCTGATCAAAGCCTTATGTTTCATTAGGTAAGATATATAGTTCAGCAAAACCCACCTTATGTACCTAAACTAATATATCACAATAAAGTACATCTTATCGTCAACTTCTTCACACATCTTTTGTTTTTTTATTTGAGGTAAGTGGTGATTTGCCTAACTCTTATCATCTCTTTCCGTATGAAGTCTTATATTCATCACAAATATTGTTATTTTTCAAATGCTAATTTAATTTTTGGATTTAGTTAGGAATAAAATTTAAATAATTGATTTTCCACCAGGAACGCATTAGTGATGTGGGGCCCAACTGAATAAACGTATATATAAACAATGGAATTTTGGCTTCTGATTTCACAATAGAAAATATTTTGGGTTATTTCACACATAAGTAAGGAATGTGATGATTTCTCGAAAAATTTCATGAATTATTTCTTTTCTTCGAGTTATCAAAATTTATTTTTAAATTTGAAATATTCATTTATTTATTTAGGTCAATCTCAATTTTCCTACATTTTAAAATGTTGTAACCTTAGTTTAGTATTAAAATTTTGTTATATAAGTTATTCTTATAAAATGTATTGTTTGTATGACAATTGAGTCTTGTGGTACTCTATATATAGTACATAAGAGTTTAAATGCTTCAATTATATTGATATCTTCAAAATTATAACCAAAATTTTTACGTTTTTTCTATACATAACAAAATATTTCTTAAAATCAACTTCTCAAAATTACCTCAAAACCAAAATCACAATCCTTGCACATAAGGTCCTTATTATTGTTATAATTTAGTCTTCAACCATTGACCCACCTAAAGCTATCAATGATATATAGTGATTGTTTGGACCATATTTATTTGCATATGTTGGACATGTGACGACAGTAACAAGTGTAGATGGACTCGTGCATTGCACGAGAGAACTATTTCTTGTGCCAAGCGCAAATGGACAAAAGAAAGACTCTGTTCCACGAAGAAAAGCTTTTCGAGGTGCTGAGTACGTGATATCTTCTTCCTTTTTCTCCAAGTAAGGAAGGAGTTGAGAGGAGAGGAGAACAACCAAGTGAAGCCTGGTCTGGTCACCTTGACAGAGGGAGGTCAACAACCACCAACAGAGGAAGGGAACCAATAAAAATTAAGAATAATATAGGAATCCGAGGACAACTCACCCAATGGGAAGTAGACACGAAATTAGTTTCAACACTAAGAAGTTGGTCAACTATAGCGACTGAAAACCACCTCCAAGGGAGATCATCCATACACCCAGCCACGTGAAATATGACAAGCAGAGAGACTCCGTCAACCAGACAAGAGAGCGATAAAAGTAGGGGTACAGAGTTCAGCCATGTCAGGAAAAAGGATTGACATCGAAATAAGGTTACTTGGCAGTCAGCTAACACAGTAGATTATCACCCTTTACAGGATTCAATGTCAGATCATTAAATGCAAAGGTACATACAAGTAGGTAGGAGGGTGTACACATAGAGTACTTAGACCGATGATGAAAAGGGATTGGATTCTAAGGGAGATCTAGAGAAGTTCTGAATCTTCGAAACTCACTTGGAGTCTTAGTTTTTTATTTGATTTCTTTTCCGTTGTACTACTCGGTTGCTTACCAACTTGAGCGTCGAAGACTCATAACACGAGGACAACTCGTGTTTGTGACTGTTTTGCAGGGAAAGAAGATACAAGAGCAACAAGAGTGGAAATCATGAGTAATCTGGAGATCTCAAAAATATAGTGTGTATCTTGAGGAGCTTTCCAAGATATATAACAAACAGCTCGGAAGCTCACGCTACGTCCATTGACAACCTTACATTGTGTAACTCAAACAAGATTTATATGAATCATTTAAACATTTTTCTTCTTTTATCTTAATATTATAAAATGCTCTTCACCTTTGCACATCTTCATGTTCTATTAGAACTAGAGATCTTTCAAATAACATATTCAATACTGATGGGAAACTCCAGTCTATAACTCAAATTAAGCGAGTGTATGCCTTCAGGAAATTCAAGCAATACTTTCTTTGTCATGGTGGCATATTTCAATTAAAACTACTTGTATTTTTATAACCAACCTATTTTATGATATAAAAGAAAAGTTAGACTTTGGTCCTTCTTGTGGATATAATACAATATAACCTCTTTAAATTAATAACCTTGTATCGAGATATCAATTTATTGATAAATTAAATAATATTAATTTAGAACTATATTTTTAATTTTTTTTGTCTTAACAATGAACATATTATATTTATTCACTTATCAAAGTTCCATGAATTTGATTTATCACATCAAGTGACCAAGTTAAGATTCAAAGTACTATCTCTATAATTAACCAATCAAGAGTTAATTGAATTATAATTTGCATAAAGATCCAATATATTCAACTTATTTAAAACAAGTGAATACAATGTATATTGAACCAAAACAAATACTATCTAACCCAACACAATCTTTTATTGTTTATGGTATTTTTAGTTCTAAAATAACAAAAATGGCTTCATTTGAGATGCAGGACAAATGAAATGCATATAGCGTTAAATGAGAAAGCAACCCCATGACTTTTGGGCGCAATGCAAACAATTAAATATGAGATTTAGCTAGATCTGAAGTTCAATAAAAGGCAAACTACTCTTTATTCATATTTCGAGATAACTCATAGTCAATTTATTATGTACGTTTTAGCTAATTATTAATTTATAAAAGATGTGGAACCTATAATACAAAAAATTTATTTGAAATGTATTATTTTAAAATTTTATAGAGATTATGGACCATAATTTTTTATTATTTAAAAGTGATTATTATTTTATCAAGTATTAATTTAAAGAGGTTCTACTGTACATGACTTTAGATCATTTTTAAGACTTTAGATCATTTTTAAATCAATTGGTTTAGTTCTTTGATTGTGAATTAACCTCCCAGTCAACAATTAAGTAGTCATGTGACTTGCATGTGACAAAATTAACACTTAGTTTCGTCAATAAGGTTGTCACGTGACTTGCACGTGAAAAAACTAACACTTGGTTTTACAGTAATTAAGCCCTATGGTGCATGTAAACCATGCGTAGCTTCATGAAGTTCAACAAAATTTTTTTTCCTTTCAGCTCTCCGTTTTTGTTTGTTTCAAGTCATGAATTCATTACCTTTCTTCTTCATAATCCTTTCATTTATCATTGTCAGGGTAAAACCGTGTCCCGACTCCTTAGAGATCCCGATGTAGGGATGAATTAATAGTGAAGATTTATAGCCGACATACTAGATGTATAAATTCGTTGGTGAAGAATCACAAAATACTAAATTTGATTTAATACTGATACTTATTACAGTGAAGCAAATATGGCCCATATTTACATCCCTATAGAGTCAAACATCCATGGTTCATATATTCCAGAACAAGTTACATAAATCGTTTCTTGGATGTTGTACATTCTAAACCTAAAATATGTTGATCTGGGCATTAAGCAGTCTCGTAGATAGGATTACATTACTAGGCTAGGTTCTAGTATCGTAGAATTATTGAACTCTATTATTTGGGTTTTCTTGATGATGAAACAATTTTTCCATAAGAGACACATCAGGAGCCTACTTTGCATCGATATGGAACTGGTTTGAGATGTTGTAGAATAAGTTTGTCTTTTTCTTTCTAGAAAATGTCTGGACAACAATTCTAGCCAGCCATGTTTGCTAGCATTTTTTTGGCCTTTTTGGATTTTTTTATACTTTTACCCCTTCTATATATAGTGTTTGTAGTGTGTTTTAAAGAAAAGGGGCAAAAAGTGTAAAAACACCAAAAAATTGCTAGCAAACATGGCTAGATAGACTTAGTCATGTTTGGATGATGGCCATGGCTCTGGAACAAGCCTATAAAGACACTCATTTTGTACATGTAGACAGACTTTGTACATATGAACTGAACTGTACCAATTATGTGTTAAATTAGGCATTTTTAAGATATTAATGAATATACTGTATTGATTCACAAGGAGTTTGATTTTTAAAAAAATTGGAATTAATATGGACTCTGCATGGTCTTGTGTAATCAACTATCATAGTTTTGTAGGAACTCTAGTGAATCTGGTTGCTCATTGTGGTGGGTGCTTTTATTGGAACTGGGTGTACTTAGTATGTGTGTGTTTGATCTTACCATTATTGAGTGTTTGTACCTTTTCTTAGTGCTGGGGTGTTTTAAGCAGTATATGTAAAGAATGGAATTCCTTGATTCATTCATTGACAATCATGTACAATATATAGGTACATGCTAGGATTACATCCCATATATGGGCATATACAATTTTCTATACTTGAATCAATTTCATATATTATTTACTATACTTGGATCAATTTCAGAGATTGATCAATTTCATATACTATTTACTATACTTGTAAAAATTGTGGATCAATTTCAGAGATTGTTGACGATCTCTGTAACACTCCCCACAAACTAGACGACCTCAGTTGGACAAGTTTGGTACAAAAAATATGACGCGGCTTGTGAAGCGGTTTGGTCAAGACGTCCGCTGGTTGGTCTTTGGAAAGAATGAAGAGAACATGGTGACGTCCCAAAGCAATTTTTTCGCGAACGAAATGGTAGTTAAGCTCAATGTGACGTGTACGAGCATGGAAGACGGGATAGGCGGCCATGTAGGTTGCAGATAGATTGTCATAGTAAAGGTGAACCAGATATTGCAAGTGAACGCCAAGATCATAGAGGAGATAACACATCCAAGTAGTTTCAGCACAAGCATGAGCTAAATAACGATATTCAGATTCAACACTAGAATGAGCAATGGTGGGCTGCTTCTTAGAGCACCAAGAAATCAGATTAGAGCCCAAATAAATCAAGTAACCACTTGTGAAGCGACGAGTATCTGGATAACCAGCCCAATCAGCATTGAAGTAGGCGCAAAGACGGGCAAAGCAAGTTTGAGGTCGGAAAACCAAACCATGATCAAGAGTACCCTTGACATAGCGAAGGATACGTTGTGCGGCAACAAGATGAGAAGTGCAGGGGGCGCTCATAAACTGAGAAATAGTATTGACCGCATACGCAAGATCAAGTCGACTAATTGTAAGGTATTGGAGACTCCCAACAAGTTCACAAAACTCGGTAGGAGACGGTAAAAGTGTGTCATCGGTGTGAGAAGAACAACCTTGGCAGCAAGTGGAGTGGAGGTCGGTTTATAGTGGAGAAGCTCATGTTTATGAAGCAATTCATATGCATATTTGAGTTGATTAACGTGTAAACAACCATCACCAGACTGAACCTGTAAACCAAGGAAGTAGTGAAGGGGACCAAGATCTTTAATATCAAAACCACGCCCCAAAGCATCAATAAAGGACTGTAGAAGTCTATCATCACTGCCAATGACCACAATATCATCAACATAGAGAAGCAGGAAGATAGTATGAATGCCATGGTTAAATATAAAAAGAGAGAAATCAACATGACTCTGGTGGAACCCTGCAGCAAAGAGGAAGGAGCTAATACGATTAAACCATGCACGGGGAGACTGTTTAAGACCATAGATAGCCTTGTGCAGACAACAAACATGATGAGGACGAACAAGATCAACAAAGGCAGGCGGTTGGGTCATATAGACTTCTTCTTGTAGGATCCCATGAAGAAAAACATTTTTGACATCAAGTTGACGAAGAGACCAATCACGAGAGATAACAAGGCTGAGAACAATCTGAATGATGGTGGGTTTGACAATCGAACTGAAGGTTTCATCATAGTCAATGCTAGGCTGTTGATGATAGCCTTTAGCAACGAGGTGAGCCTCGAAGCGCTCAATAGAACCATTAGACAAACCTTTGATGCGAAAAACCCATTTGCATCCAAGTGTATTTTGATAAGAGGATGGAGGAACCAGAGACCACATGTGGTTTTTGAAAAGTGAATTAATCTCTTCAGACATGGAAGAGCGCCACTTAGTACTCTTACAAGCCTAAGAATAACATATAGGTTCCAATACTAGTTAATAAAGCATGAGGAATAGGATACCGAATTGTGCCGGATTTGGGCAAATCCGTCCCCGCCCCGTCGGGGTTCATAAATCCCCAAATCTGCCCTAAATATTCATTTATATATTTTTTTTAAAACCATCCTCACTCCGGACGGATTGGCGGATATCCACCCTGCCCCAATTAACCATTTAATTTACAAAAAAAAAAATGATATCTCTGACCCGAAGAAGAACCCAGAAGAAGCATAAGGCTTGTCATAATGAATGGATACAAATCAATCTCTGATATGTCTGTGATTGTAATGAAATCTGAAAGAAACAAGGCCAAGATCCCCATTCCGATCTCAGCTCATATGCAATAAAAATGTAAAAACCCATCAAATCCTCTATTTTTCTTTCTCAAACCAAACCTCTATTCTTCCCCAACATCACCTTTAGATCTTCTCTGAACTCAAACTTTGAATAAAAAAAGAAGATCAAATTGATCTTCTCCTGTCTTCACAACCCACCCACACACATTACACACATCTCTCTCTCTAATCCCTATTTTAAACAATTACTCAAATTGACCTTCAGATCTTCTTCTTTCTTTCATAGCTTGTTTCTTTTCTCTTTTATCTCTTGGTGGAACTGTGGCTGAAAAAAAGAGGAGGAAGAGAAGCTGGATCGAGATGGTGAATGGTTACTTTGCTGTGAGAAAGAAGAGAAAACGAGCTCGTGAAGATTGACAGTGCGTCTGAGGAGATAGAAGTTGTGAGGAGGAGAGAGTTGTTCGCTTGTGAAGAGAGCAGAGAGGCGTGAGAAAGCTGCGTGAGAAGCGGATAGTGGAGTCTGTTGTGTGTGGATAGTTGTTTAGGGTTAGGATTATATTTGGCAAAAGGTTATTTTTGTAAAATATCTATATAAACGGGTATCCGTAGGGCGAAAATGGCCAAATTTGTATCCGCCCCGAATCTATGACGGATACCATTTGGATCCCTGAATCCGCCCCAAAATCCGTTTAAGGAAATCCAAATCCGCCCCAAACGGAGTGGGTGGGGCGGATATCCGTGAAAATTCACCCCACTGCCATCCCTACTCAGAAGTGATGATGCCATCTTTGAGACGAGTACGCATAGGATGAGTTGAAAAAGGTACGACATCAAGTGGCATTGCAGGATCCAAAACAGGGGGTGGTAGTTCCAAATTAGCAATCGATTTTGTGGAAACCGATGCTTGAGAGTGAACCTGGCAGGGAATGTCTTGAGACGGACTTGTGTCGAAAGCAGGATTCGGACCTTGTTGGGCCTGCGGTAAAACGGGAAGTGAGCGTGGGCTTGGCAGAGACACGAAGTCTGGGTGCGGTAGCTAGGGCTGCAGAGGTGCAGTCGCCTGGAGGCCGGTGCTCGACAGGGGGCTTGCGGATGTGCTGCCGGTGAGAGGCCTGTGCTCAGTAGGAGGGCCTGCAGAGGTGCAATTGGATGAAAATCCAACTCAACAGTGGAGGTAGTACGAGGTACCTGTAAATATAAGAAAGGAAACAAGTCCTCTTGGAAAATAACATGATGTGAAATGTAGACACAACCAGAAGAACGATCTAGAATGACCTAAGAGAGAGTTTATGGGATACATACGGACCTAGATGGGGAAAACATGAACACCCAAAGACACGAAAATGAGAATATGAAGGAGGGCATTTTAAGAGACAAGCATGCGGAGAAGACCAGTTGAGAACGGGTGTAGGAAGAAGGTTTATGATTTGAACAGAGGCAAGAACAACATCGACCCAATAGGAAAAGGGAAGATGGGCGGTAGTGATCATGATGCGGGTCATGTCGGCGATATGGCAATGTTTGCGCTCAGCAAGACCATTTTGTTGGGGGCGTGGGGACATGAAAAGAGTTGATGGATGCCAAGGGAGGCACAAAAGCGAGTAAAATTACGATTAGCATACTCGGTCCTATTGTCACTTTGTAGGGTTTGAACTGTGGTATTGAATTGATTTCGGACCATGGCAACAAAGTTTTGAAAGTGAGCAAGAACTTTCGATTTACGACGCATAAGAAAGATCCACGAGTAGCGAGAATATTCATCCGTAAATAAAACATAATAGCAAAATCCACTTATTGAAGAAACTGATGACATCCACACGTCACTATGAATTATGGAAAATGGAAAAAAAAACATAACTAAGACGAGACTCAAATGGTAATTGTTTTGATTTACCAATCGCACATTCTTGACAGAAGAGTGATTGAAGAAGACTTTAGGGCCTAATGACGATCCTAAACGAACAAGGACAGAAGAAGACGCATGGCCAAGACGACAGTGCCACATGGACAAGTGATGTGTGGCAAGGGCTTGAGGAGCAGTGGAGGAAGACGACATTGGCATGGGGAGGGGATAAAGACCATCCTCATAAGGGCCCTGAAAAAGTAATGAACCGATGAGAAGATCATAAGCGCGATAAAAGTCAGGAGCAAATAGAAAGAACACTAAATTGTCTTTAGTAAACCTAGCAACAAATAGTAGATTTGTATGAAGAGCGAGAATACGAAAGACATCTTGAAGTGAAAAGTTAGAGGAACCTAAGGAGAAAGGGATAGAACCCGTGTGTGCAATTTGCATAGAATCCCCATTCTCCATAAAAACATTTTTATTACCATTGTAGGGAAATTGGTTTTGAAGAGGAGTGTTAGGCCCCGTCATGTGGTGGGTGGCACCCATGTCCGGGTACCACATGTTATCTGTAGCAGTGGCCGATTGAGCAAAATGAGCCCCAGCAAAGGGTTGGAAATTGGTGGTGCCAGAGAACCAGTGTGGACATGATGTATGTGAGTGCTGATTAGTGCCACAGTTAGGGCACCACTGAGGTGTTGAACCTAAGAGACCCTGTTGGTTGCGATTGAAAATCTAGGGAGCTGAGGAAGGTAATGGAAAAGCTTGGGACTGCTGTGAACCACGACCATTTCCTCTAGAATTGTTGCCATGATTATTATTGCCACAATAATTGTGTTGGAGCGGTTGTTGTTGTTACCAGAACCATTGTGGTTGTTGTTGCCATAGCCACTGTTGGAGCGTGAGTTCCGATTGTCATTGGATGAACGGTTGGCATTTGACAAAAGCCAAAGTTGTTGGAGGATCCTTGGGTGGTATAGAGAGCAGTTTGGGTGGTGGGGGCAGGGGGGAGGTTTTGTGCTTCAAATGCTAATATGCGTGAGTGAAGCTCCGTGAAGGGGATAAGGGGAGAGTTGTTATAGAGGGCAGTACGGAGCATGAGATAGTCAGTTCCAAGGCCTTTAAGTGTGGCAATGACAAGGTCATCAACATCGACAGGTTTGCCAATGGAAGCTAGGGCATCGGAGAGAGACTTGGCATGGTGAAGATATGCTTCAACGATTTTTTATCCTTTTTGGAGATCGGAGAGCTGGGATTTGAGACTTGCATCGGTGGCACCAAATTTTTGGAAAAATGGAGTTCAAGTCGTTCCCAGTGTTTTTGAGTGGTCTCACAACCAATAAGGAGAGAAATAATCGGTGACTCTAGGGTGGTGGTGATGCGACTAACCACAAACTGGTCTTGACGCGCCCAAGCTTCATATGTTTGGTTAGGGATGAAGATGGCAGCGGTGGGGGAGGCCACATTGTCAGTAGAAGATGTTCTAGAGAGTTGATCAGGGATGGAAATGATGGTTTGAGGAGGGGCAGGATTTGATCCATCAACGAACTTGAAAAGACCAAGGCTAACAAGGAAAGGTTTCATTTGGCATAACCATTGGAGATAATTGGTTTCATCAAGCTTGAGAAAATTGGAGGTACTAAAACCACCAATGAAGGAAAATGAGAGATCAGAAGAGGGAGCAGCGGCAGAAGCCATGGAAAAGATCGAGAGAGAAAGCTTTTTTGTGAGAAAAAAGAGTCCTAGACCTAGGCTGATACCATGTAAAGAATGAAATTGCTTGATTCATTCATTGACAATCATGTACAATATATAGGTACATGCTAGGATTACACCCCATATATGGGCATATACAATTTTTTTTATACTTGAATCAATTTCATATACTATTTACTATACTTGGATCAATTTTGATGATCGATCAATTTCATATACTATTTACTATACTTGTAAAGATTGTGGATCAATTTTTTCGGAGATTGTTGACGATCTCTCTAATAGTATATGTGCGTGTGAACCTGCTATGGTGCTACAAAGCAATAATCTGAATTAATATATCAAATTAGTGTGGATCCCAAGGCAAACATCTTGGTTTTAATCTCGAGTTTATGTCATGTCTAAGATTCACCCTTCAAGCTAGCACATAGATTATATTTTGTGGTACATATAGCTATCATTAATAAAAGTAACATGTATTTCAATGTGAAAACCCAAGTGTGAATCTCAAAGAAGTATCTACAACAATTGTGATTGCGATTATGATTCATTACACCAAATTGGCATTTTTGTAACAACTCCCAAAACAATAACATTTTTTAGCTGTAACAGTCCGCCAAACAATTTCAAGTCAAAACTAAATTTAGTAAAAAAAATGAAAAACAGTTAAAAAAAAATGTTACAATAAATTGGATCACCATGAATAGTATCACTTGTAGCACCAATACTTTTCATGATGATACAATTATTGTATCACTTTATTTGTGAAAATGTGTAAAATTATTTGGTGGACTGTTACAGCTCAAAAATATTATTGTTTTAAGGATTGTTACAAAAATACAAATTTGGTATAGTGTAAACACCTTTAAGGCCATGTCTCCCGAAATATTTGGTACTCACAAACATCACCTCTGTTATCATCCTTTAACTCTTTTAAAGTGGAAAGCCATAACCCCAAAGAGTTGAAAATGGAGAAAGAGGTTGTTTGGGAGGGAGAAATGAGGTCGAGAGAAGGGGGCCAACGTTGAACAAACCAAAAGAGAGGTCGTGAGTTCGAGTTCTTCCTACTGCATGTCACTTGAAAACGAGCAAAAATGATGAATTTGGATATACATTAATGATGGTATTTCATAGCACATCAGGAGAATTTTGAATTGGTAGTGTTAGTGAGTTGTAGAAATAGCAAATGAACATAGCAACTGCCTACAAAAACTCATTTATCTATCACCCTATCCAATTGATAGCTCCCCTAATAAAAACTAAAAATTAGAATCTTCACCATTCAAGACATTCGCTTAAAAAGAAGTTATGCCAACAAACCTTTTGTCTTCTTGACATAATCTATAATTATCATTCAGTACATGTGCTTATAAATTTATAATATAGGAGAGAAGCTATGATTCTTTTTTGGAGGGGAGGGAATGATAAACATGGAATGGAAGTATAATAGATAAATATCTAAGTTTCGAGTATAAAGTGAATATAAGGTTGAGCCAACATGGATAACCATAATTAATTCTTGAGTGGGTTAGGTCAATAATCACTCACAGAGGATTCCTATAATTGCTTTTTATCCTGTTTCACATTCAGAGCCTAATCCATAGATAACAGTTTCTTGGCATGACATCATAACCTTTTGGGAGCTAGCCATTGCTTCTCTTATTTTTTCAGTTTTAATTATAGGAATCTTTGATCTCCTAACTGGTCCTCTTAGATAGAAAAACATTTTTTTTGCCCTTATCTCATGGCTGGAAAATTTATTGTATTTTTTTAAACTCCGAACTAAACGTCCATAAACAGTACTCATCAAGGTAATTATTGGTTGAATCAATGACTCATGACCCTCATAACAGTTGTAATTTAATAAAACATCTAGCTACCTGCATCTCCAAGGTATCAACTGCTAACTTGAGTAAGGATCTTCCCATGAAAGCATAAAAGTTGGTGCATATACGACATTACTTTGGCTAAATGAACATGAAGTGAATTCCTAGTGCATGTATGGCAAATTGCTGTTGTCTGTTCTGTTATCTTATCTTGGGTCCTTTACTATTGTAAACGGACCTCTTATATAGACTACTTTTTTTCATAGAAAATAAGTATCTGATGTTTTTTTATTTTTACTACCTCAAAATGAGAGGTATTCAGGAAGAAAAAAAAGAAGTTAACCAAGCTTATTAAAAGTTGCATTTATTTGTTAAGGTGAAAATAGTCCATCTGATTAAAGATTCTTTTAACAAATAACTTGAAAAACTTCTTTTAAAAAAGGCAGCATTTCAGACATCAACAATTCTAGCCAATTTCATCTAATAAAACCTGCCAGGAAAACATTAAAAACTGCATTTTTCTGGATAAAGATTATAGTCCAAAGAAAATCTAATTAAAAATAAGATGGCACCTAAATTAAGAGGTTATAGAACATCCACAATAAAAGCTCTAAAATTGAAAATTGACAATATGTTTTATTTTTACAGTATGAAAATCCCATGGTGGGCCTCTTCAAGGGACAATATTTTTCTCTCTTTTCTTTTATGTGAATTTTTTTTTCACTACCTCAAAGTGAGGGATCGAGGGGGGACTCCTGCGCATCCATCTCAACCGTTGGATCAGAATCCAACGGTTCGTATCAAATGGGAGAGAGAATTTGAAATCCAATTTTTTTTTTTTTAAATTTTCCCGCCAAAAAACCTCTCTCCTCCCATTCTATACGAACCAAATCCAACAGTTGAGATGGATGCGCAGGAGCCCCCCTCAATCCCAAAGTGAGAGGTAAATTTCAGAAAGATTGAAACAATAAATGGTGGAACTTATTAAACATTGCATTTATTCAGGCCAAAATAGTCCAAGTCCAATCAAAGCTTCCTTCTAATAACAAATAACATGACAAACATTTTAAAAGACGGCATTCCCACATTGCCTCTAATTAGAAATTTGTCTCTAGTTCAAAAAAAACATACATATACCTATTAGTATCTAACAATTCAGTTTCAGATACTGTGCACTGATTACTCAATTCTAATAAAATCTGCCAATAAATTAAAGATTATAACATGCATTTTTATGTGACAGTTTAATCTCTGAACCATGAGTGTGATTGGTTCACCACCTTATGCCGACTTTTCTGTATATAAGGCTATAGTCCAAGGGAAAGTTGATTAAAAACTGCATGACTCTGGAGATACTGTAGTTTTCACTTCCTCCCAAGCCACTTAATCAATGTCCAAGTACCCAAATGCATATCCTGAATCTTTTTGCACTGATCATACAGATTCCTCACTTTCAATACCCAGGCTGGTAAAGGTAACAATGAGCGCTCCAAGCCATTGGCGCAATCATAGGGAGAATTGAATAACGGAGAGCATCTGAAACGCTACATTTCTCGTGTTTGAAATTATGAACCCAAGGCCAGAAATGTAATGTTTAATTATGGGTGTGAATTTCACTATTTTTTTTTGGCATTTTTGGTAGTGAATCCGATTAACTTTTTGGCATTTATTCTTATTTCAACATGAATGGCTTCAAGATTGGTAGAATCATTGGAACTTTGGAAGGATTTGAACCACCAAAGTCATCATATATCTTTTTCGTGCATTTATACACCCAACATCTGTTAGTACGTAGCACATATATAATATGGAAAACAGGTTCGGAATTAAAATACTTGGGCTGGAATTATGATGGAAGAGTTAAACATAAAATTAGAAGAACATAAAATGTAATACAGAATTAGAAATGGATATCACAGAACAGAAATGGATATCACAATAAAGCAGATTCGGCGCTCACCGAAGATGCATGAGGATGTTGACGTCTACCTCCCAGGATACAACAGCTGGACAACAGTCTTTGAGAACCACAAAACTGCTCTGTCAAACTAAAAACAACTAGAACTCTACCACACTGACGCTGGAAGGAAAGATAATATTGAAGGCAAGGGTGTGATGTGTGTATTCTTTTCTATAAGGTTTGAAGAAGATTAGAAGTCATTTATATTCATGTAGGGGAGATACCTTTGGGTTGCACTTGATGGTAACACTAAGTGCCCATTAACCTTCACATAAATCTCATAATAAAACCTATTTAATCTGACTGTTTAAGAATATCAAAGGTTTATTTAGCAAAAATATAGTTGAAAAAATGTAAAATTTCAATTTAGGCCAGACCGAAACAACATTCAAGTCGCACGCATTGGCTCAATGCCTTCAAGGGCGTATCTTTGATACTCAACTTCTCATTCACCCGAGCACCATTTTGGACACCCAAATATACCATTTTGAAGCTCTCACATAGTAGAGCATGAATATGGCCCAACCCATCGGAAAAAACAATGCAGGTCCCACCCGAAATTGGGCCCCAAATGGTCCATTATAATGGGTTAAACCCATTATTTTTCCAAAAAGGATAAAAAAATTGACAGACACACAAATTTTGACTTGATGATAGTGTTCAACGGTCGAAAATCTGCATAGGCCAGGTAGGTGTCACCCTTTGAACATTCCCTCGCGAAAACACATCCGCCTCGAGATAAGCGCATCAGATTGGAGATGCGCGATAGCGCTTATCTCGGGGCGGATGGGTGGCTACCACCCATCCCTCGCTCCCTCCCTCGTTCCCTCCCTCGACCCCTAGAATTTTCCAATCAATAGACATGAAGAAGTCCTTGAACTGTTTGTCGTACTAGTAAAGATAATATGCCTCACACAGAATTCCTGGCATGACTCAGTTCTCACTGTTGTGTTCATTTTGGCCATGAACACCCGCCTGGTTCTGCAATAGCTTTCAAGGATTTGAGCCCTACACAAATCCATTTAGAAGCGACCTCACTTCTCTCTCACATAGGTGACCACATTACTCCGCTCAGACTCTCGTCGCATAAGGATCATTAAAAGCATATCTTAATTTTTCCCTACAGGTATCATTGTTCTATCATCATAGAGATGGAACAGGAGGATAACACCCCTCCACAATGATCTTGGGATCTCCAGTCAGCAAGGTTGGGTTGCCATTGTATTGACTTGCTCTTTCATGGTCTTTAAGCCCATCCCCTCGATGATTTGTCAACTAACTCTCTATTTAACCCTTTGGTTAGCGGATTCACAATGTTATCCTTTGACTTCACATAGTCAACAGAGATAACTCCAGTGGAAAGTAGTTGTCTAATGGTATTATGTTTTCGATGTATGTGTCTAGACTTACCATTATACATGTTAATTTGTGCCCAACCAATAGCAAATTGACTATCAAAAATACAATGGATAGAAATCGTCGGCACTAGCTTCAGCCATTGTGGAATATCCTCTAAAAATGGCTCAACCATTATGCTTTTTCACCACACTTATCCAAAGCAATGAACTTAGATTCCATTGTGGATCTAGCTATACAAGTGTTCTTAGAGGATTTCGACAACACAACTACACCATCTAGTGTGAACACATATCCACTAGTAGACTTCGAGTCTTTCATATCAGATATCCAATTTGCATTATTGTATCCTTATAGGACAACGAGGTATCTAGAGTAATGCAGCCCATACCCACAAGTATACCTCAAGTATCTAAGTACTCTAATGATTCCTTTCCAGTGATCTGCCCCCGGATTACTTGTGTACCTGCTCAGTCTTCTCCCTGCATAGACGATGTCTGGTCTTGTACAACTCATCAAGTACATCAGATTCCCTATCACCCCAGAATATTCTAGTTGAGAGACACTCTCACCTTAATTATTGGATATATGTAAATTCGAATCTACCAGTGTTCCTGAAATTCCAAAATCATCTTTATTGATTTTTTCAAGAATCTTATCAACATAATGTGTTTGACTCGGACTAAGATCATTTGAAGTTCTGGAAAATTTAATTCCCAGAATTACATAAGCTAGCCCCATGTCTTCATGTCAAAATTCGAATTTAATGTCCTCTTGGTAGATTTGATCATCTTGGTATTACTACCAACAATAAGCATGTCATCAATGTAAAGACACAAGATGACATATCCATCCTTAGTTCTTTTGACATAAATACATTTATCACATTCGTTGATTTTAAATCCATTTGCCGTCATAGCACGGTCAAATTTCTCATGCCACTATTTTGGTTCCTATTTCAAGCCATACGGGGACTTCACCAATTTAAAGACTTTCTTCTAGGGTGGGCAATGTCTGTTCGGTTCAGTTTTGAGCCCCGAACCGATTCCATTCGGTTTTCCCAAACCGAAATTGAATTTTGTATTTGTAAACTGATGAAATCGGTTGAACCGAATTTTGGATCGGTTGGGCCGAAATTTCGGGTTCAAGCACTTGAAAAGCTTTCATTAAACATGCCCAATTTTTTGACAGACTCAATTTTTTGACCGACCCAATTTTTAGCCCAAAATTGAAAACTGAGAGAGAATGGGGGTGATTCAGTGCAACAGGGTGCACTGCAGTGCATTTGTTGCACTAATCAAGTGTTGACACCTACCAGTTATTTATTTATTTATATATATCTAATTAATCGGCCTGTTCGGTTATTATTCGGTCGGTTCAAAATCGTAGACCGCTTTCAAACCGTTTATAACCGGTTCGGTTCAGTTTAAATTATTTTCTTTCTACTGATATTTCGGTTCGGTTATAGAACTGAATTTGAAAGCCGGTTCAATCGGTTAACAAAATTTAAATTGGTTTTTGCCCACCCGTACTTTCTTCTTTTGCCCTGGAGCAGAAAAACCCTCAGGTTGTTCCATATAGATTTCTTCATCTAAGTTTCCATTAAGAAAAACAGTTTTCACATCCATCTGATGCACTTCAAGATTTCTCAAAGCTGCAATCACAAGTACATCCTAATAGATGTTATTCTCGTCACAGGAGAATATGCATCAAAGTAATCAAGGGCGCTATCGTTGTATGTAACCTTTAATTACAAGGCTAGCCTTGTACTTATCAATTGTTCCATGTGCTTTCAATTTTCTCTTGAAAATCCACATATACCCTAGTGGTTTACAACCTGGAAGTAAGTCCACTAGCTCCCAAGTATGATTATGCAAGATGGAATCAATCTCGCTCTTAATGCCTCTTTCCACAAAGGTCCTTCTGAAGAGTTTACAACTTCTCCAAAGTTTTGAGGTTTATCTTCTGGCATATAAGTCAAGAAATCTGGACCAAAAGGTTTTTTTTTTCTTTTTCTGTCCTGACTCTTTTGCTCCACCTAGGTTCAACCTCAGGTTCCTTTTCCGATTTTTGGTCCTAATTGTCTTCATTAACAATCTCATATGCAATGTCATATGTTCGTTTTGACGAACTTGACTCCTCCACTGGTCTACATGGAAGTACACGTTAGAAGAATGATGCATTCCTAGACTCCATTATCGTGTTCTTGTGTATATCTGAAATTTCAGACCTATACACAAAAAAACTTGTATCTACTACTGTGGTTTTCATAGCCAATGAAGATATAGTCAACTATTTTCGGACCTATTTTCACCTTCTTGGGTATAGGCACAACCACTTTGGCTAGACACCCCCACATTCGTAAGAATTTATAGGAATGTCTCTACCATTCCACAACTCATGGGGTTTTCTCTTCATTTTTCTGAGATATCTTATTAAAAAGATAATTAGCTGATAGGACAACTTTTCCCCACATGTTCTAAGGCAATCCAAAACTTATTAACATCGAATTCATCATTTCTTTTAAGATGTGATTTTTGTGTTCAACAATCCCATTCTGTTGGGGTGAATAAGGTGCAGTCGCCTGGTGTATAATTCCACGTTGTTCACAGAATTCACTAACCGTTGATTCATATTCACCTCCTCGGTCACTTCTCAACACCTTCATCTTTTTATTTAGTTGATTCTCAACTTCATTCTTATAGAGAATAAACTTCTCTATAACCTCATCCTTGCTTTTAAGCAAGTACACAACAATATTTTATGTTATCATTGATAAAAGTAACAAAATACTTGTCGCTACTCCTTGTTTGTACTAATTTTAAATCACACACATCACTGTGACTTAGATCAAGAGGTTCCCGCGTTCCATTCAATCGCTTGGAATGAGGACCTTGTCAATTTGGCCTCGACAAAAGTCTCCAACTTGTGGTTTGAATCTATGTGAAATGCTGATATATGGTCCCATGTTAATTAATTTTCTCATAGTGTCATAATTAACATGTCCTAATCTACCATGCCACAGATTATAAGACTCAATCAAGTAAGCAGAAGAATTTACAATCTTATTCTTCTTTGACTTAGTAATCATTACATCCAGTTTGAATAGTCCCCTAGTTAAATAACCCATATCCACAAACATTCCACTTTGGGACAGTACAACTTTATTTGCCTCAATAACCATGCAAAAACTTCCACCAATTGTAGCTCAGTTGGTCAGATATTCACTTTCCTTGTGAGAGGTTGCAAGTTCGAGACTCACCAATTAGGATTGTGTGAGTTTTCGCCCGATTATCAGGAGCACATGTGCTCTGTCGTTGATAAGCCTTCAGGTATTGAATGCAGCTGCTTAGATAGACTAGACTGGAGTGAAGCGAAAACAACTCTTCATGCAAGGTGAAGGCGATGGACCGAAGCGAAATCAAGTATCCGTGAGAGATGGAGGCGACGAGGATATTAAGCGGCAACAATATTGTAGTCTTCGGGCCTGGTTTGGTTAACCCTATAGGGTCAGTTATGTAGCATTCAGACTTGCATTAATAAATAAATAAATAAATAAAAAGGGTCAACGACCCAATTAAAAAAAATGCGAAAACCATGTTTGTTGAGTAGTGAGCCAAATACCAGATTCTTTCGAATATCCGACACAAACAACACATTATTCAGATCAGCTCGTTCCCATAGGTCATCTTCAATATCACTTTGCCTCGACCCTGGATGTTAGAAGTGGCAGAATTTCCCATAAACAACTTCTTTCCATTCAAAGTGGTTAAAAAATGGTACATATTTCTATCTGCACAGATATGCCTAGTGGCACCAATGTCCAACCACCATTCCTTCAGGTTAGACCCGACCAGGTTCACCTCTGAAACCACAGTAGAGAGACTATTCTCAGATATTTCATTTGC
Organism: Berberis vulgaris; assembly: GCA_963556465.1. NCBI lineage: Eukaryota > Viridiplantae > Streptophyta > Magnoliopsida > Ranunculales > Berberidaceae > Berberis > Berberis vulgaris. Next base: position 23,430,325 of record OY747127.1, read on the forward strand.
ATCATCTTCCACAACATTAGCCTCAAAATTCTTCTTTTTCTTTGGAATGCATTTGACCAAAAACTTTTGTTTCTTGACTAATACACCTCTAGGCCCCAGTTTGTTTGTTTTAGCGAACTTAGTTTTCTTGTTGGATTTTTGCCCATGCTCCTAACAACCAGGTCTTCAATGCTCATCTCCTTTCACTTGTGCTTCAGGTAGTTTTTTGAAATCATTCCAAGCAGAAGGCAAATTCTCTAGATATATAGAATAAAAAAAATTATGTCTAGTGGAAAGTTACTATAACTATAAAAAAAAAAAAAAAAAAAAATACAGGGGTTTTATCTCAAGACCATTCCCTTTGAATGTATCTCATGCATGATCACTTGGATCTCATGCACTTGATTGATCACAGTCTTAGAGTCCACCATTTTATAGTCCAGAAATTTTCCAACTGCAAACTTCTTTGCTCCAACATCTTCTGTTTTGTAGTTTATGTCCAAGGACTCCCACAGTTCCTTAGCAGTCTTCTTTGAACTGTAAATAGTATACAAAGAATCTGTTAAACAGTTCATCACATAATTTATGCACAGAAATTCAGAATGTTTCCATGCATCCATAGGATGCATCATTTGGATGTCTTGTTCACCCTTATTCACAGTAGGGGCATTTTCACTCAAGCAAAGGTAATTTGTATTTGTCAAATGTCCAAGTAACCTATCCTTCAAATCGAGATTCTGCTTTAAGATCGTTAGTACGTAGCACATATATATATATATGGAAAACAGGTTCTGAAATTAAAATACTTGCACTGGATCTATGATGGAAGAGATAAACATAAAATTACAAGAACATAATACAGAACTTGAAATGGAAATCACAGAACATAAATACTAGATCGAGGCCCATCTTACACACGATGTCCTTAAAGTAGATTCGCCGCTCACCGAGGGTGCGTGAGGATGTTGATGTCTGCCTCCCAGAATACAATGGTTCCAACAGTTTTTTAGCACCATAAAACTGCTCTGTCAAACTAAAAACAACTAGAACTCTACCACTTTGACACTGGAAGGAAATATAATCTTCTAAAAGGCAAGGGTTTGATGTAGGGGTGGCCACGGGACGGGATGGAACGAGATGGACGCATCCCTATCTCATCCCGTTCATTTGGGATCGGGACGAGGTCGGGATGGACGGGATGGGATATACCTCATCCCGACCTCGTCCCATCTCAAACGGGATCGGGACGGGACGGGATGAGCACGTACTAAATAGTTCTCCAATAAAAAAATAACAAACAGATTTTTATCTCATATTACTCACACACCAATAATGTCAAATTTATATACATATAACTTACATTATAAATAATAATAGATATTAAATAAATAAATATTAACTATTTTTTGGAAGGCAAATAAATATTAAATTTCACTTAGAATTAATGATTCAATTAATTTAGATTTCATATAGAATTTCATCTTACATTGATTTAATTTCAACACATCCTAAACTTTAATTTAGAAGAGTATTTTGATTAAAATTAATAATAATAAATATTAAATAAATAAATTCGGGACGGGACGGGACAGGACGGGATAGGCGGGATTTAAAATCTCCATTCTGATCCCATCCCACTCTAGATCGGAACGGGACGGAATCGGGATGAGTTTGATCAATCCCAAAAGGACCCAAAAAAATCGGGACGAGACGAGATGGGATCGGAACGGGTTCAGGATCGCAGGATGGAATGCCCACCCCTAGTTTGATGTGTATATTCTTTTCTATATGGTTGGAAGGAGATTAGGAGTCCTTTATATTCATGCAGAGGAGAGACCTTTGGGTTGCACTTGATGGTTGGTTAATGGCCATAAATATAACACTAAGTGCTTATTAATCCTCAAACTAATGCACCATAAATCCCATAACAAAACATATTTAATCTGATTGTTTCAGAATACCAAAGGTTTATTTAGCAAAAATATAGTTGGAAAAATGTAAAATTTCGGCATTCGAGTCCGTAGGACGTGCTCCCACGCATGGCCCAAGGCCTTTAAGGGCGTATCTTTGAGACTCAATTTCTCATTCACTCGAGCACCACTTTGGACACCCAAATATACCATTTTGAAGTTCTCACGTAGTAGAGCATGAATATGGCCCCACCAATAAAAAATGTGACGTGGGTCCCACCTTAAATTGACCCCAAAATGGTCCATCATAATGGGTTAAACCCATTATTTTTCCAACAACATCTTTTCTTCTTCATTACTTCTCTTTTCATTCATAACAATCTTGACTTCACAATGTTTTCACCGAACACCAATATAATTATGGAAAGAGACCAACTAGAGTCTTAAGGGTGTTAAAACAATGATCAATCACTAAAAAATTGGTAGATTATGATGCAAAATCAAAGAGGATGAGAAAAAATCGCAAACGAAACTTCTTGGCTCGACTGCCCTATCAAGTCTGCTCGATTTTGAGAGAAATATTTGCTATCAAGTTTTGATATGGTGGTGAACCATAATCGTTAATTTTTGTTTTGCTAATATAAATTGCCTTAATATCTCCAAGAGTTTGTTTAGTTGCATGGAAAACAAATATGGAAGTGAAGAAGTTTTCTTGGATTCTGATTTCGAGCTCCCCCCCCCCCCCCCCCTCTGAATTGAATTCTCATGAGCGAAAATCAATCTCATGCAGAATCAGTTTCCTATCATAAAATAAACAACCTAACAACAAAAATTCACTTAACATGGGAAATGAATTTAATTTCCCATAAAAATATGGCTTACTAAGGGTGTATTGACCCGATCCACAGAGTACTATATTGTCCGCTTTGGGCGCGACTTTAAAACGCGTAGTACTTTGTAGATCCAAACCCATACATATATAGTATATCACCCTTCTGCACCTAGGAGATGTGAGACTATGATCTCTCCTTTGTAGCTTTGCCAACCCTCTTGGGATCCATGGGCTCTTGGGATTCTTCCGCACCCTCCCCCTCAAATCCGCCCACACAAGGGTATCATAGTCCACCCCCTTGGGAGCCCAACGTCCTCGTTGACACACTTTCGGCTGGGTCAGGCTCTGATACCATTCTGTAACGACCCAATCCATAGAATACTATATTGTCCGCTTTCAGCCCAAGACCCGCACGGCTTTAAAACGCGTAGTACTTTTAGATCCAATTTTGTACATATATAGTACATCACCCTCCCGCACCTAGGCGATGTGAGACTATGATATCCCATTTGTAGCTTTGCCAACCCTTTTGGGATTCATGGGCTCTTAGGCTTCTCCCGCACCCACCCTCCCCCTCAGGTCCGCCCACACAAGGGTATCACAAAGGGTATGCTTGATAGTATGAAAAGTTTGGTTGGAAAATTATTTCTAGTTAAAATTCCATTTTTCGTGTTTGATTAGCCACAAAAGTAGGGGAAAAAACATAGGTTATTAAATGGTCATGACGTGGAGCTGCTGGGCAGATTAGTTCTTGGCACATGTCGAACTGAGCATGTGACCATTCATTGGCTCCAACCTTACGTAGTAGCCAAAAATACCCATTACAAATGTACCACTATTGTCGTGTTGCTTTTAGGTTCCAATAACAATGTAAGGAATATGACTCTACAACTAAACAACCTACTAGGGAAGTTGAAGATTGAAGTTTCTATTGTTGAAATCAGATAAAACTGCATTAGATTACTAGCGTATGGTGGTGGCGGTAGTGGTAAGGTGATTAGAGGTTATGGCGTGAAGTTAATGGAGGTATGTTTCTGTAGTTGAAGTGATGGTTGTGACAATATAGCGGTCAGTGGTGGTGGCTATTAAAAAAATTGGTAAATTTGATGTTGTTCTCTTTTGCTAATATGGTAAATGGTTTTCATCTTGTATGTTAATTTAATATCGTCATGGTCCCTTGTTGCCAGTTGATCATCCACTTACGGGTTATGTTTATGTGCCCATGATTTCTGTTTTGACACGTAAATATCTTGTTAGAAAAATTCCTTAAGGTGGACCTACATAAATCATATTATTACAAGTTGTAGACTAACGAACTATAAGTGAATGGTGTTTAGTTATATCTGTTTAGTTGTGATTATGAAGAAAAAAACCAGGGTCATAAATACGTCTCTGATTACATGTTGTAGGTTTTGACATGTGTTACTAAATTGAGTATGGAGGTTATCTGTGTGTAGATACCAATTTAATAATTTTTTATTATCGATGATGGACTAATAATAGTATTAGGGTTTTCTATATATACGGTTGAGGTCCCCACTCCAAACCCTATTCTGTACCTCTTACTTTTCTCTATCGGTTTGAGAGATATAGGAAAAGGGTTCTGGTGGTGGAAAACATTTCTTTTGCATGTTGTTGTCTTCATATGAGTTGCTACAAAGATTTCTTTCATTAATGACGTCAGATACATATTGATTTAAGTTATTTTTCATTAATTACTAACATGAGGTCTTGGCGAAAATCTATTTAGATTTCTATATATTTGTGTGCGCCAAGATAACCCTTGAGTAGGTGTTCAACTAATGCTGAATGACTATGCTCAAATGAAATTAACATACGAGACTAAAGCATTAGCTTGAAATTGCATCTGGAAATTATGTCAAAACTATCATCATTCCAATAAAATTATATGAGACCCTTGTGAACCATAAATCGAGCATTTGGGATTTTACTCATTAGCTTTATAAAAATTGTTTAAATGTTATCGAACTCATAAAGATCGAAGTCAAAGTTTGAAAGATGAAAGTCGATGACAAGGAGCGAGAATGCAATTCATAAAGAACAAGTCAAAGGCACCTCAACAACCAAAAGTCCAAGGTAAAACAAGAAATCAACACAAATAAAATAAAATAAAAAGTCAACTCAAGTCAACACGAGGTCAGTCAAAGTCGAGGATGAAGTCAATATCACTTGAAGACCAAGACCAAAGGATTGGGTGTGTCAAATGATTTCAAATTTTGAATTCAGACAAAACACAATCGACCATGCTTTGTTGTCTAATTAGTGTTGGTCGACCAGGCGGTGATTCACTGTCAACTTCAGTCAAACTAGACATTTCAAATATAAGCATTGGACATGTCAATCTAGTCGAACATTTGAGATGCCAAAAAACCTCTATTTAAAGCCTTAGAGCTTCAGTCCTCATCATTACTTCAACATGCAAAACACCACACTTCAAGAGCAAACTTTAGTTGTTTTTCAAAGAAGAAACTCTACTTCTCTATGCTTTTGAGGATTATGTAAAAAAAAATGTTGAAGCATATAGTGAAAACAGTTATTGGTTGTATATATATAACTAATATAGGTTGAGCACTGAACGATATTGTATTAATGTGCAACTAGATTATAAAGTTGTTCATAAGGAGTTCATGACTCTGAAAATTAGATCATTCAAATACAACCAAAGAAGACAACGAAGGTATTAATTCAACGATCATATCATAAATGCCAAGTCAAATTCAAAGCCAATCGAAGACCATAGTCAACAATTAATTAAGATCAAAGTCAAAGACAGAAGAAGTCTAATAAAGACTAATGTTTAAGAAGGTTGAAGAAGTCTAAGCAGGTAGATTACTCAAAGGGTGAAACTAAGAATAGCCACAAATGGCAACTACATTGGCCAAATTCAAATTTGAAGAGCCAAATGTATTTCAGGCAACCAAATCTCAAAACATATTTGATGAGAGTCGACTATAGCTATTGGAAGATCTGAGATGAGTTGACTATGGACGATGTGATCAATGATATTATGAAGAATTAATCATTCTGACCAAGTATTCATTCTGATGGACGTGACAAGAAAGAAGCATATCTACGAAAAGTCGACACTAAATGTTCTAGACCTAGTCTATAAATATGAAACCCTTTGATTTGCTTATTTTAGCTTGAAAACTTTGAGAAGCTTTAAAGAGGGAACAAAGACATTTTGATTGATATATTCAAAAAAGAAGAAGATAAACTTTCTCTCCAAGTTCAAGAAGAGAACCATCTTCATTTCTCTAACTCTCTATCTCTATTGTGAGTGTGCTTCAAAGAAAATAAAGATAGTGTCTAGGGTCTATATTGTGACTTTTATTTAGACCAATTTTGATATATATGCCCTAGAGAGAAAATCTTTGTTTCTCACCCCAAACATTCATATTTGTTAAGGTGAAATATCTCACTTCTCAAAATCTATAAAGAAGTGAGATTCCAAGCTCAAACCTTTTTTTTTTTTTTTTTTTTAATTTGTCTATTAAGAGACATTGCTAAAGAGCTAAGTCAAGTGTTGTAGTCTCTTACATTTTTCATGTTTTATTGTGAATTTGAAGGACCTTGTGAGGTTGTGGAGAGTAGTTTTTGGAAAGTGCTCAATAGAGCAAGCTTTGTACTTTAGTTCATGGAGAATACAATAAAAGAAGCATGTGGAGCGTACGCCCTTCCGTGAATGAAATAACCAATTGGGAACCAAACAAACTCTGATTTATTGAACCTTGTAGTATCTTTATGTTGTGGTAGTATCCTTTGCTCTCTATTTCACTTTCACTTGTTGGCTTGCATACTTTATCGGTTGAATTTACTTCTCCACATTCTTTTATTTACATGATTAAAAGTGTTTTGTTTATTTTGTAACCCTAAGCCTACCTATCTTTGAAATGTTTTTAACTAGTGTTTAAGTTTAAGGAAAGTCTAACAAACAAGAGTTTGAGACATCATCTTCTAACTTGAGTATTCTTTCACAAAAGTTAGTTACAATTTAAAAGGTTTTCAAAAGAGACTATTGATCAGCCCCGCTTTCCGTCTAGTCTCACTCATCTGGTATATGCTTCATGAAATGTATATATGCCTTCATTGAAGAGTTGATCCCAAACGTTAAATTGAAAACCAACCCATAGATAAATAAATACATTTGCAAACTAGATACCAAGCAAAGAGCTGTATATACAAAAGAATACAAATGCCTCAATTTGCAATGGATTGTTTACAAATTACCGAGCAATAGAAACAACAATAAATAAACAGTTTAAGCTAAGTTTAATTGGGGCCATCGCAAATGGTAGCAAGGTACAGTAGCCGCGTAATGTGAGTGAAACCGTGTGCTGGGCCTGGATGTGGTCGGTAAGTCTGGCTTTGCATTTCATTACTTAGGAAGGAAGAAAGAAGCGTTCGATGTTTAAGCCGACCTTCTGAACCTCTGTCCCTCCTCTCATTTAATATAAAATTTTGGTCGTGTTTCACCCTTATGTCATCTCTTCCTTCTTCTCTAATAAAAATTAAATTAATAAAAAATTAAAAAAATGGGGGCTCGGTTTTCTTTGACCATCTCTTTGGATCCTTCCTTCTTCCTCTGAAACTTATGACTCAGCTCCCCATGCACCCTGCCCAAAACCCTACCATTAATCACAAAAATAACCTTACCCTTCCTTTTTCCTTCTAACTATGTGCCCTACAATATATATCTCAAGTCCCATTGAAGATGGCTAATCTAATGTTGTTTAATGAAACACCTATGTGATATTGCTTCTAAACCTAATTAAAGCATAAGTGGTTCCACATTTTTGGTCACTTAAATTATTTCATCAACAAGTAAAGGGTTTTGTTGTGTAGGATGCATTAGAATGACAATGTTAGATTTATTGATACACATTAATTAAGCTAAGTCTAGTAGAGCCTTTGAAACCATGCTTGATTTCTATAATCCAGTTATCCACGATCATAACTTATATTATGGAGGAAAGGTAACTTAATCATTGAGTTGATAGCTTAAATAACCAATGTGCTGATGCACATATATATGTACTACTAACTTGTTGTAGAAATGAAAAAAATACATATATACAATCATAGTTTACCAAATTTAAGGGATTTTTTTTTAAATAAATAAATTTCGGAATCACATTCTCAAGCTCCTCGTCATGAAACATGCATGAGAATTGAATTTATATAAGGAAGCAACGTGAGACACAACAACTTATAAATTTTAATTGCCAATGGTAGCCTGTTGGATGGTTAAGAATGTGGTGGTTAAACCCACATGCGATCTTGGGTTCTATACCCACCGGTGGCACGCTTGCCTTTCGAAAAAAATAAAAAACAACTTATAAATTTTGTATCCTTTTACTATATGATTTAAATAGGGAGTTGATACATATACCCGATCGTTTGGAGGTAATTATTCTTTCGAGCAACCATACAATGGATTCACAACTCCAATTATTGAAATAAAAAACTGTCATTAAAATAAAAAGTTAGATGTACTTCTAACTTCTAAGAGCATTGCAATAGTTGTGAATAAAAAATCTCCAAATCTAGCACATAAATGTAGAATATGTATGAACCCAGTTTCAAATCATTGATTTTTTTTTTTTTGCTCAAATAAATAAAGGCACCCAATAAAATTGTTTTCATAAAAAAGGTAAGTTAGTGTTACACAATCTAAGTTGGTGCAACAAAGTGAAACATCCAAAAAATCGGTGCAATCGAGCCAAATAGTCGAGTACACATAACAACTCCCTTTAAATAAGGTTTACAATCTTTCTAAAATAATCTCTTGAGATAAAACACTTAATCAAGATCTAAAAACAACAAAAATATTTATGGGGATTTTTCTTATCCTAATTGATTAAGGAACGGTTGTCCAAATAGGAAACTTATCATATTTCAAGAAAAAACAATATTAGGAATGTTTCAAAAATTGCAGAACTTTTACGCGCATTGCTCCGAGTATCAACCACACCAAGGGTGTTGTACTTGGATTCCCCAAGCTGTCGTATCCATCTTTGAATCTTACAAACCCAAATATGACTAAGCTCTGAAAGGTTATATATTATAAGAAATGTGATTCGCACGTACTAGAAAATTGGAATGTCTTTTGCATTCACATTTTCTTTCTTAGGGTGTGTTTGGTTGCATGGAATTTTATGTTATGAAAATTCATAAGGAAACCCCTACATTTTAGGTTAAATTGATGTATCACTTCACATTCACCATTTGATTTTGTGATCAATAGTGGGAATGAAAGTCCCATGAACATGAGAATCTCACTCATTGATCCCCCAAGGCATGTAATTCTTATGTTCATGGGACTTTCATTCCCATCATTGATCACAAAATTAAATGGTGGATGCGGAGTGATACCTCAAATTAGCCTAAAATATAAAGGTCCCCTAATAAACTCCCATGACATAGGATTTCATGCAACCAAACACACCCTTACTTTCCTATATCCCCATTTCCACTCCTTCTCCTTTTCCATTAGAAAATGTAATTAATTTAAGAATTGTATAATCTAGATGTTTAATGATCTTTATTCTTACAAATCACATTTACCAACTACTCAATATTTTTATTGAGATTGAACCATACTTGTCTAATGTTTGATCTATATTTTCTATCTAAAACTACGTTTGCATTCATATGGTATATTGTATCTATATTTTGGATTAAAAACATGTGTACTATACATTTGGGTGTCTTTGGGTTTTTTTTTTTTTTTTTTTTTATACTTTTTACCCATTCTCTTTAAAACGCAATCACAAAAGGAGTAGAAGTGTAAAATATCCCAAACAATGCACAAAAGATGCACCAAACAAGGTAGCCTAGAAATTTTCAAAACATTTTGATTCATGATCAAGTTCTATTTATTTCTTCATTTTTTTTTCCAATATTTGATCCGGATATTCGATGAGAAAGTTACAAATTCACCGACTAACTATTTATTAGTCCGTGCCATATACAACGTCACCTCATTTACTTCGAATTTATTTCATGTTTATCTCGTTCGAGGTACATAATATAAAACGCTATCAAAAATTAGATTTAATCAACCCTACTCTAGGACCAATTGTGTGGATCAGTAGTCTTCAAAGTTATATAGTCACTAAAGTAGCTCAACAAATTTGTATTAATACATGTTAAATAAGGTCTCTATCAAGACATTCAAAAAGGTCTAAGGGTATTCATGTAATTATAAACCATATGCCTTCACATCAATAACATTCCCTTATCGCCTTTAAATACCAAACTAGGCAAGTACATCTTTCTTTTGTACAAACTAGAGAGAGGAGAGAAGAAAAAGCTTATTTTAGTTTAGAGAGCGAGAGAAGTGTTTGATAATTGTGTAAAGCTGCTTCTTCTTCTTCTTCTTCTCTTTGCAATAGCCATTGATGGAAGATCAGACACCAGACCATAACCCAAGCCAAGGGTCTGAAAGAAGTGAGCCAGTGAGGTCTAGATGGACTCCAAAACCAGAGCAAATCCTGATATTGGAGTCTATCTTCAATAGTGGAATGGTGAATCCACCAAAAGATGAAACTGTGAGGATTAGGAAATTTCTTGAGAAGTATGGATCAGTGGGTGATGCCAATGTGTTCTACTGGTTCCAAAATCGAAGATCACGATCTCGTCGGCGCCAACGCCAGCTTCAAGCTGGCCTAGTTAATGATCAAAGAATTCCCATTCAAGGCGGTGGTGGCAGTGGGAGCACTATTGGTGGTGCAATTCAGTATGACCACTTTCAAAACAATGCTTCTTTTGCTCCGCCACCTCCTCCTTGCCTTGTTGGGTCTTCTTTCTCTTCTTCTTCATCATGTGGTATTGGTGGTGGTGGTGGTGTTGGAGATGATGTTGTTGAAGATCTCTTCTCATCCATGTCTAATCAAATGGGTCTTCCAGATGTTGTTGATCATCACCATAACACAAGTTTAAATCAAAGTTTGTGCCTGGATGACCACTCCAATTTGCACTATCAATCTGGTACTTGCATGCATTATTCCTTCTCAATCTTAGGGAAATTGTTTGATTTTATATCCACCTCTCATTTTACTAACTCAAGGTTAAAAAGAGAATTACAATTATTTTTCTGAGGATTTTATTTTGAAGGTGAAAATTTTCCCTCTTCTAATGTTTTAGGTTACAATTTGAAGCAATTACAACTTTAGTATTTAATAGTCTTTCAAAATTTGGGTGTTCTCTATGATCTGAAATTGCTTGGACTACCAAGATTTTTTCAATTTTATGTTATTTAAATGATCACCTCTTTCAAACCCATCTCTTGAAATGAACTTAAATTTTTTTTATTTTTTTTATTCATAACTTTTACTTTCATTTCCCCCCTTCCTTTCCTTTTAAAGGTCTCCTAGTGTCCTTTACTTATAAAATTCTTTTAATTGTTTTAATCGATCACTTGGAGCATTTATTGCTTTGAATGGATCTAATTTCCCTTGGTGGTGAATTTTGAACATAATAATAAATATTTAAGTTGATTAGTCCCAATATCTTCAGGGAAAAAAAAAGATTTTTACTATTACTTAAAATGAGCTCTCATCCCCAGATTTAACTTGTTTTGTTTTGTTTTAATTACTTTTATCTATTTTTGTGGTGAACATTGTATGATATATGGATGCAGGGTTCATAACTGTCTTTATCAATGGAGTGCCTACTGAAGTTCTAAGAGGTCCAATTGACATGAAAGCTATGTTTGGCCAAAATATGATCCTTTTCCATTCCTCAGGTGTTCCAGTGCCTATCAATGAATATGGAATCTCCTTGCAAAGTTTGCAGCTTGGTGAAAGCTATTTCTTGGTAACTTTAACCTTCTTGAACCCCATTAGATTAAGCTGTTACTTAGTAGTTCAATTTGTTTATTAAGCACTCAAATCTCTTTGTTTACTTAAAATGGGTGTTGGAATCTTTGAAATTCTCTCCCTTTCCCATAATATTCATTTTTTATTGAACTTGTATGACTCTACTTACATTGTTAACTCCTCCAGTCATCATAGCTTTTATTATGAGGTTGTAGTTTTTGGGAGAGAAAAACAGCTTTCTTGTTATCTCAATGCTCTAATCATTTGACACATGTTTTATACGTACTTTCTCCCTTACTATTATATAGAGTTATGACATTGGTACTACTTCCTCATAATGCAATTAAATTTGTGGTTACAGGTTTCAGGACCTACTTAAATAGGAGGAGAACAACTTGCACCGACCAATGGGAGCTTCTCCTATGTGTGGATTTTGGATATGAGAGCTAAGTTTTTGGTACTTTCAAGAACAAGAGGAAGAGGAGAGAGCACCTTAGTTGTTGACAGTCATCATCTTCAATATCTATTCTCTAATATAAGTTATTTTTTATTTTATTTTTCTGTGTTTTTTTTCTCCTTATAAGGGTATATAACTATATCCAAGTTTGTTAAAAAAAGTTTCTATATTTCGAACTCCTGCATAATTAGAGGAAACAAATTTAGATTAGATTTAATTAATTAAATGATTTCGTACACATAGATGTTAAGAGTACAATGTGTTGGTTTTGCTTTAGTTGAATTGTAACTAATTCATTCCATTCTATTGATTGTGTTATTGAAAAGCAAGTCATGTTTTAATTAAGGAATCCAAGCCTTGATGTTTATGCAAATGATGACATAGAATACTATATGTTCCACATTCGGCGTAGCGTGATACAAGTATTAATCTATGCATAATTCCTTTTAATTATGTATCAAAATATTGTTTTTGTTCATTTTAGTTGATTGATTGAGGCAGGAGCATGTTTGTAATGATTCAGCTGTATTGATGATGTGGATGAGGCGGAAAGTTTGCCTTTGGAATGAAGTTGATAAGATTGTGATGATTGCTTTTGTTCCTCTCATGGAAACACAAGTCTGAAACACGAACTGACTAGAGAAACAAACGCCCCATATATAGGGGCCGACTAATTATGATATGATAAAAGTAAAAGAAGATGTTTGGTAGCAAAGAATAGAGTTCTTCAAAACAATAGGGAAAGAGAAGAAAATAGAGGAAAGAAGAGAAAAGTGAGGAGAAGGGATGTTGAAGATGGTCTTTCAATCCACCTCTCACTGGGCCTCAAGTTCTTTGGTTCACCTCCCCCATATGTGCATCCATTCATAGGAAACCTGGATACATGTATACTCTTTCCTGGGGAGAATGAATGAATGAAAGTCAGGGAAGTATAGAAAAGTAGGGTTTATTTATGTAATTCAAGGTTAAAGTCCAAGTCATTACAAGTTCAAGAGTAACGTGGTGTTTGTTTTCATTAAGAAGTTCTAACGTTCTTTTAATTAGGGTAAGAAGTCAGGAATTTTCAGTAAGCACTTTCGTTTGGCTCATCAGAGTTAGAAGTTTTACTTTTAATTAAAAGCTAGTAAGAAGCAAAAACAAATAGTACTTTTTTTTTTTTTTTTTTTATTAAGAATGCAATCAAAAGTTTGTTTCTAATTAAAAGAAAAACAAATGCCCCTAAGTCATATGCAATCTTAGAAGACCCACAGTTGGACTTGGTATTATCAAGAATGTGAGTGTGCACATGTGCTCCGTCTTTGATAAGTCTTCGGGTATTAAATGTAGCTGCTTAGATAGACTGGATCGGTGTAAAAGCAAGTCTTCATGCGAGGTAGAGGTGATGGACCGGAGCGAAAGCAAGTCTCCATGCGAGATGGAGGCGATGAGGATATTAAGTGACAACAATATTGTAGCATTCAGGCCTAGTTTGGTTAGCGGGTTAGCCATGTAGCCTTCGAACATGAATTAATAAATAAATAAAATGGGCCAAAAATTAAAAATTAAAGAATATGGGTGTGCGCGGTTCATGCAATTTTTGCGTAAAAATCAACAACCAAATGGAATATGTTGGTTTTCATGTCGTGTAAAACAAAACAAACCGACCTTTAAGGAAATTAAATTGAACCGACTATGACATTTTCCTAACAAATCGAACCCAAATTTGTATAATAACCAAACCTAGAGATAACATTTTTCAAAAATTTTAATTCATATATAAGGGGGTATATTGTATATGGATTCTTATGGAATTGATAAATAATTTGAAAAGTCCACGAACTCTTTAAATTGTCCACAGACTCTTTAATTGTCCACGGACTTCTGCTGATTTCTTAAATCCATAGACTTTTGCTACAGACTTTCTAGAGATTTATGAAAATCCACGGACTTTGTATGAACGACTTTTACAGATTTCTAATTATTTGCAAGATAAAAAATAAGTTGGAAAATAGTGATGAAACAAAAAAACGTCCATAAAATAGAGATACATGTGCTAAAAAAACTAGAAAAAGAAAAGATCGTTAATTAACATCTTTAAAATAAGAAGTAAACGTCCATAAAATTGTATTATGATCATAGTTGTCAAAATCATATTATGCTCAGCTGTTTTAAGCATTTGATAGAACACGGAAAGAGCCTCATTAGCATACCCATTCTGCGAATACCCACTCACCATCACAGTCCACGAGACTAAACTCTTCTCAGATATCTGATTAAACAACCCATTCGCTACTGCAACATCCCCACTTTTGGCATACATATTAAGCACTGCAGTTTCCACCTCCACAAATAAATCAAAACCACTCTTAACTATAAACGAATGAATTGAATAATCGCAAGCAGGAATCAAGCTTTATACCATGACCCAATTAGGCTTATCATCACCCAATCTCATATCTCTAAACATCCTTATTGCCTCACTATGATTCCCATGACTAACATACCCCGATATAATCGAAGTCCAAGCAACAACATCCCTGTGAGGCATTTCTTTAAACATTTGCAACGCAAGGTCAATTTCAGCCAATTCTATATACATTTCTATCAATGCAGTAGCTACATACACATTCCTCACCAACCCGATTCGACGAACAAGATCATGGGCTCTTCTACCTTCCTCAACAAAACGAAGAAGCCCAAATGCTTTAATCACAAAAAGGCAGTGTATAGTGATCAGGCTCAACCTCCTCTCCTTCCATTCTCCTATACAAGTCAACAATCTCTTCCCACAACTCATCTCTACTACAAGCTCTTATCGTGGCATTCCACAGGAGAACTCTCTTATTCTTGGCAGATTCGAAGACAAAACGAGCAGACTGGATGTTTCCAGCTTTGGCATAGGATTTGACAATATGGGTTGCTATGAAACTGTTGGAAGAAGAGCCTTGGGTGAGAATGCGGGCATGAACTTGCGAGATTGAACGTGGGTGTGGGTGGGATTGAAGGAGGTGGGTGTAGAAGTTGGAGACGTCTTGGGGTTGTTGGGTTGTGTGGAAATGGAGAATGGAGAGTGGGGTTGGTTTAGGGAGTTGTGTGGATTTGTGGAGTGAGTGAATGAAACAAGAACATCTCTGAGAGGTTAAAAAAATCGAGAAAAGCATCTGAGGATCAAAACTAGAGAAATCTCTCAATGAAGAACTTTGGGAGACTTTTTTTCACGTTGAAATCTTTGATAGGAGGCTGGCAAACTATTGAACTTTGTTGTTTATACCTAACACTACAAAGTCCATGAGAATTCATGATTTTCCAAATCCATAAATATGAATGATATTTTGAATACCCTAAAACTTTTGTGGACTTTCTGAAATCCATATTGAATACTCCTAGACTTTGTGGATTTCAGAAAGACTTTTTAAAATCCTGAACCCTTAGACTTTTGTGGACTTTTTAAAATTCAAATTGAATACACTTGGATTTTCAGAATCCATGAAATTTATTAAATTGCCCACAAAATTCAGATACAATACACCCCCCTAAATATCAGTTTTCAACTTTCAAAACTGATAACCTAACTGTAGGTAGGTGACTTTTAGCAATGACAAACCAAACTGAATCAACTATCTTTCAGTAATCGAAAACATCATAGCATATATACATATTTTAGTTGTTGTGGACTCAAGTAAATCAATCCTGTGATCAGGTTACTTCCCCGTAAAACACATATTAGGTCACTCAGGCTGTTAGCTAGGGTCAAGTCAGAGTTAGGCTATAAATAGAAAATGTATTTTCGTTATCTTATGAATTTATGAAGTTCAATATCTTATCTCTAAAATTTAATACGGTATCATAGTTGGTCGGGGCAAGAATACCTAGGAGTTTATGTATTAGTTGGATGCTAGGGCATATATATACTTTTCACTCAGTCAATCCAGCTTGGAAAGAACATTGCAAGGAGTAATCAAGGCTCACGATGAAATGCAAAAAGTAGTTGATGTGCTGGTCTACCATAACGATCGATAACACAGATTATGGACATTATAGTGTCAGTAGATAAAGAAGAGACTAACGACGTACGTTATTAATATTATGGCAAGGTGTGGAGCAGTTGAGGAGTGTTCATTAACACGTGTGTTCCACGTGCATCATTAGCACATACCAACCTCATCCTGCTTCAACAACATGCACAATACACACACAATAATTAGGGGTGGTGTCACTGGACCGAATTTTATCCGAAATCTAATTTTATATTTGGATTTGGATTTGAATCTTTCGAATTTTGAATCCAGATTGCTTATCGGATTCTGCTAAATCTGATCAAATGAGAATCCAAATTATATAGTTTTATAATTTGGCTTTAAAATTTATTAATTATGGAATTAATATAAAAGATTTAAGGTGTTTAATTTTAGCACCTAACTATTATCAAATCAAGCAAAGTGATTTCAGGTCGGATTCTGACCGTATTCAAATTAGGGCATAATACGAATTTGGATTAATTTCTGGTGTCCTCATTGGATTCAGATTCAAATTTCAGACAATCCAATCCGTGTACACGCTTACACATAATGTACCGAGGAGTCTCCAAACAGTCAGAGGTCAAACAAGGCTATCAAACAATATGTGGATTCGTGGTGGAATTTCCCATTGACCAAAGTCAAGGTCAAATCCAAAGTTGATTTTATGCTGCTAAAGACATGATTCTTCCATCTTCCAAATTAATTAGTGTGATTATTTTTACAGTAGAGGAGGGGAGAATATCATGAATAGGAATATGTCCAAGGTAAATAGTGTTTGGTCGAAGGTAAAGGATAATTTTCTGAGAGAAAATGGTGTTTCAGAGTAGGACAATAGTGATAAGTCGATACCTACACCAGTGTTTCTAGCTCTAATGAAGATGTTGTTTCAAAAATGGAAATTTTTGCTAGGCAACAGATAAGCTTCAAGATAGCTACTTGTATCAAAATCGTCTCATGGTTGAGCAAGATAGCTATTTTTATCAAAATAATGTCATAGTTGATCAACATAGCTATACTTAATTGGATCAATATACCCAAGGGGGCATTTGGTAACCGAAAGTATAATTAGTTCTACTTATTTTTAGGAGAACTCAAAATAGGTAGTTATTTTAGTAGTAAGTTTTATAAATAAATTTATATGAAAGAGAAAAGTGGAGAACATGTGGTACACAAATATGGCAATGGGTAGGTTTTTATTTTTTATTTTTTTGGCACTTATTAGTTTATACATTTTAGACTTTGACACTCATTTTAAAAACTAATTGAGTTTAACACTCGTTCTCTGACGGAACTGTTAATCGGTTTAAATTATTTTCTTTCTACTCATATTTCGATTCGGTTACCGAACCAAATTTGAAAACCGGTTCGATCGATTAACCGAATTTAAATAAATTTTTGCACACTCCTAATTTTTTCTGTATTCTTTTATCTTTGTTTCTGAGTTGAATTTGGATTGAGCTGTAACTTGTGGATGCTATTTGCTATTAGCTCACTGCGCATGAATGCTCTCAATAATTCAGGTGTGCCCGAATAGCACCCACTGATAAAAAAAAAAAAAAGGAAGTGCTTTTGGCCACTGAGACAAGTCAACACGAAAGTTTTTTATTTGATTGGGCATGACATCTATGGAAATTTAGGAAAAATCGCAACCTTTATCAACCGATCCCTTCGCTTCCGTGTTCTCCTCCTTCACTTGCAAATTCTTCCAAAGTCCAAACACACACTCTTCGATCGATCGACGGACAAAATAACCATGGAGAGGCGAAGACAAGTGGGGAGTCCAGTCTACGCGCAGCAGATGAGTGGCGGCTCAAGCAACACCGGCTCGTTGTCTTTGGCGTTGATGTCACCATCACACCACCACTCTTGCTCGTCCTCCTCCCTCAGCGACAAGAAACTCAAAACGTTGCTTCCAAAGCCGTTGTGCAACGTCTCGCTTAGGTCATGGCGTCTCGAGCACCGGAAGATGAAGACGAAGCGGAAGAATAAGAGTTTGAAGCCATCGGTCTGCACATGGGTCATGTAAGCTTGAAAAGTATCCAAGCCATACTTCTCGATGAGTTCTTTGATGAGGAATATTCCTTTCTGATTTGCAACCAGTTGCGCTCGAAGACCAGACAAGCTATCTTGAATATTGATGATGCACAAAAATAGTCACATCTCTGAGCCATACACGTGTAATTATTATCTCGAGAAATTACGGGCCTTAGTGTCAACACAACAATGATCCGGCCCAAGCTGTTCTAAGCCCGCCAGATCTAGTCCGCCAAACAGACCCGAACTCTTACAGCGTGCTAGGCCCACAGGTCTCACAGCTATCCTCAATACCCGTAAGTCTTGCTAAGGCAAGTATCTCGAGGATCGACTTCAAATGGGCAACTACAACAACTTTTTTCTTCCAACTACGAAGCAAATATCATAGTACTACTACAAAAAAAAGGCCTTTAGGGACGTAGTCAAAATTGTCGTTATAGACAACATTTTGTCGCCATAAATATTGGGCGACAAAATATTTGTCGCGCAAAGGTTGTCGCCACAGCTCTGTCTCGCAAGCGTTTGTGCCACAAAAATAAATCTTCGTCGCTACAGTATCCTTTTGCGCGACGACAAGAAAGATCGTTGCGAAAGGGTGCGTCGCGTAATACTGTTTTGCGCGACGCTGATTTCGTAGCAAGAAATAGAATGGTTCTTCGTGCTAAATATACTTACGCGATTAACCATTTCGTTGCATTAAATTTTGTCGGCATAACTCAATCGTGACGATCCCTTTCGCCGCGTTAGAATTTGTCGGCTTAACTCAATAGTGACGAACCTTTCATCGCGCAAGATATTCTTTACGCGACAACAATATTCATCACTCTAATGTTGTCACACAGGTTCCGTCGATCCAAACACGCTTGATCTATTCTTATGCGACGAAAATTTTTGTCGCTTAAAATTTTGTTTAATAATTTTGAAATCTTTTAATTCAAATATTTATTTTAATTAAATTTGAAATATTTATTAATTGAATCGTCTCACACATAAAGGGGTTTTGCTAATTTAGTTAAATACTATTAACTTTACAAATTAATAATGTAAAATCGTATTGTATCCATTACAAATTAAAATTTTTTAACTGTACTGTATCAGTTACAAATTAAAAAAAAACAAATCAGTACATTTTTTAGGGATGTGGTGGCGGATGGTTTGTCGACAGTAGCGGGAGGCTCGACAAATTAATCCCCGACTGCTGGAGAGCCCCTAATAACATACTCCACCTAGTTGCCTCTTGTGCTTGTCGTTCCCTCTCCCGGGCCTCCCTCTCCGCCTCACGTGTTTTGGCAGCATTTAACGCATTCTGTAATTCCTCCACTTTCGACTGTAATGATAAAGTCGTTCCGACTGACCGCTGCGAAGCTGAAGATGAGGTGTTGACCTTACGAACTTTAGCTTTCCCCATCCCCCGAACAATCTTTTCGGGTCTTGGACCTAGCGATTCCAATGTCTCCGTCAAAATATGTAATCCTGCATCAGGATCGTCCATTGTGAGCTGTTCCGACGGAGTTTCCGGAGGATGCTGCGAGGCCACTCGCTCCATGTAGGCATCCCGCCTCTCCACCATCTTTTCCTTGATTATAAAAATTATTAAAAATTTATAACTCTTAAAACAATAGAAGTGACAACATGCAAAAAATGCAAAGAATAAAACTTACATGCAACTTCACAGCCACCTCATTGCGAGGTAGTGCATAAACATCCTTGAACATGTCGATTTCTGGGAATTTTGAACCCTCCTACAAAACATTGTTAAAATAATAAACCAACTAATATAAACATTTAATTAAATGTATTGACTAAAAATAAAATAATGAAATGAAACATATGAGTTCACTTACTAGACGTCGTTACTCCACCCTGTAAGAGAAGGGCAATGAACCAGAGTGATGTAGAATTTTCTTTTGACGTCGGTTTGCCTTGTTCGACTCAGATCTTTTTCTGTATAATTATTCAAAATATATATTAAACATATGCATTATTATATATATATATATGTTTATTTTAATTAAATAAAAACGTTAATGCTTACCAGAAATGTGGGAGTTCGAAAATGATCGCACAATCACACCCACTCATCAGGCCTATGCTCCAATTCGACTGGGGTGTTGTGCCTTAGCACTATCCACATCAGAAAATGTTTGGAACTATCGGTGGAAATCATGCTTCCAATTCCTGTATCGATCCACGCACGTACCGGTGATATATTCATGAATGTTTGGATCATTCATGTCAAACTCAAAGTTAACCTGAAATTTTAAATAATATTTATTAGAGAATATTAAGGCCCAAAGAGATAAGTTATACCAAATCATGTAAAACTACAAGCATAAACATGCAAAACCTTCAAAACTTTCTGCATTATAAAGATTTTAATTATTACAGGTTGAGATGAATGACTAAAACTTATTGTGAGCGCGTCCAACACCTCGGCCTGCGTCTCGGGCTTGACCTCACTCCAAGATGAGGATGTCATCGGGCAATGGTTGCGAATGATTGCACCGATGTCATGCATCAACAAGCTATTAATCTTCGCCGATTGCGAGCGACGATGAATAGGATCCCACACTACGGTAATGCGTGTGTTAGTGGTTCGTGTGATCCTTTGGGATTTTAGTTGTCTACAGGGCCCCCTCGTTTTCTTTGTTGTTGTAAAAAAACAAAATCAATTTGTCGAATATGATGAGGAAAACTTAAGTTTATTACCTCTAGGGAGCTCTCCATCTCCTTGGGGGGAGGGGTTTACATCCACGATCATGGTTACAGTCTCGAGTGCAATCTCGGGAGCCGTTGATCGACGGTTTGTTCGTCTGACGCTTCGTCGAGTGAGAACTTGAGGAACTGATCCAAACGATGAAGATTGATCAACCACCGGAACATTTGATCCATGTGCTGATGGAGTACTGATAGAAGCAGCCCTTGTAGCGGGAGCATTAATGGTGGAATGAGCTACGTTGGGCGGAGGAGCGGCGACTGAACTACTATCAGCAACAATTACGGGCCTACGTTTTCTTGATATCAAAGATTTTTACAATCAAAACCACCAGCAAAGATAATTTAGCAATAACTGAAATCATATAGCAATCAGAGGTACTACTTCCCAGTCAGATTTGATTCTCATTGCCTATGTAGAAAAATAATTTAGCAATCAAGAATAATTTAGCTACACATCAAAATAACCCATAGGCTTCCAAGCTAATGACACAGATATTCCATATAGCAATAACTGAAATCATATAGCAATCATATAAATATAGCAATAATATAGCAATAACTGAAATCATATAACAATAACTGAAGATTGAAATGATGATTGTATAATTAATGACACCATTCAAAATCAGAGGTACTACTTACAGTAATCACTTTAGCAAAAACTGAAATCATATAGCAATCAGAGGTACTACTTGAACAAAGAATTTTGCAATCAAAACCACCAGCAAAGATAATTTAGCAATAACTGAAATAATATAGCAATCAGAGGTACTACTTCCCAGTCAGATTTGATTCTCATTGCCTATGTAGAAAAATAATTTAGCAATCAAAAATAATTTAGCTACACATCAAAATAACCGATAGGCTTCCAAGCTAATGACGCAGATCTTCCATATAGCAATAACTGAAATCATTTAGCAATCATATAGCAATAACTGAAATCATATAACAATAACTGAAGATTGAAATGATGATTGTATAATTAATGACACCATTAAAAAATCAGAGGTAGTACTTACAGTAATCACTTTAGCAATTAATGTTTTGCTCTCTGTCACAACTATCCTGTAAATGACATGCACAAAGATCAATGAAGTTGGGCTCATGTACTTGCAGTTCTTAATCTTGCATTTTTATTGTTAGTATATTAGAGAAAAGTATGGATCCAAAAACCTCAATTACACCAGGAAAGTTAGTATTATCAAATATTATGAAAGTATCTCCTCATTTCCGATTCAATCCAAACAAACAAAAATAAATAAATCTCTTCACACTATTATGACATTGCTTGTAGGTGCAACTCATGATACTCACCATGAGGGATGATCTTCGGAAGAAATCAACCCACCGTTCTGAAATTGATAACTGTAACGAATATGAACTTATATATGGTGAGTAGCTGGTGCAACTCCTCAACCTGTCATAAACTATTCAAAAGGCTAGATATGTCAGTATGGAATGAAATTGGAGATGATTAGCTCCTTTCAACTAATGATTTTCTATCTGTGCATGTCATTTACAGGATAGTTGTGACAGAGAGCAAATCATTAAATGATGATAGTAACACACACCGTACAGGAGCTTGATAGGAGTATATAACAGTCTCCCCTTTTATATAAAAATCAAATTCTTCAACAAAAATCAATCATTGTGGTAACTGAGACAGAGTATGAAGGCAATAACACCCCTGGAAATGCTTTTTGAACTGGCAATCCAACTGACAGAACTTGAACAAAGATTATATTGGCAATAACTCAGCGGAAATGACAATAACTCTATCTAAAACGGGTATGTTATTGACCAAAAAATATCATTGTCAGGAAACCCCACAAACCCACCAAGTGGAAAAGCTCTAAGAGAGTATTCTACATTATTTGCATTGAATTTAGCTAAAATAGGACCAAAACCAATTGCAAATTTACTTACATGAACAACAATAATCCCTACTAACATTGTTACAGCCTCTATTACAGATTGGGCGTTATCCAGATTTCCTCTTTCAAATCCAGGAAAGGCAAAAAAAGTACTTACCATTCTATTATAATCTTTAAAGGGTGAAGCTTATACAATAATCATTCAAGGGTGAAGCTTATATAATAATAATTTTAATGTATTTACCATTTTATTATAATCATTAAAAGGTGAAGCTAATACAATAATTCAAGGGTGAAGCTTCTCCCCATCAGTCGACATTTTACTCATTTAATTTTAATTGATCTATTTTATCACCCCCACAAACCCCAAACCCCCTCACCCATCTCCTTTAGAACAGAAACCCAAAATCATAACTAAACAACAAAACTTCAAATACTATCAAAACCCAATCCATCAAATAAACAGAAATTACCAATCTAATTAACGTAACCCACACAGATCCTTCCCCTTCATACCACCTCCCACCTCAAAGAAACCCAATATCATGATTAGCCAACCAAACAATCAAAGCTTCAATTTTTATGAAAACCCATTGTAGAAACGATGTAAATCACAAAACTCCATGAAACACGAGAGAAAATGAGATCTTACCTTCTCTGCCAAGAGAGAAACTCAGAGATCGATGAGAAGCAATCACGAAACTCAAAGATGTTGAATCTGAGATCGATGAAAAGCAATCACGAAATCAGAGATCTGATCGTTTGTAACAAGAGAGATTGAATGAAGAGAAAAGCAACGAAACAAGAGAGGAAATGAGATCTTACCTTCTCTGCCAACTACCTTCAACCACTGATTTGGGGACTACAGACTGAGAGGAGACAATGGGTTTGAGATTTGATAAAATGGGTTTGAGTTTCCGCGATGAACCCTTCGTCGCTATATATCAGATAATTCGTCGCGCTAGGTTTCAAAATTCCATGCCAAATTTTTTGCCGCCAAAAGCTAGCGCCATGGTTTTTAAGGGGGGGAGCATTTTGTACGACGAAATATTCTAATTTCGTCGCGCAAACATCAAATTTGTTTATTTTAGGGAAAAACTTTTATATCATTATTTAGTTAATTAATTGAACTTCGACATTCATTTAACAAATTTATGGTAAAAAATTCATAGTACAATAACAAATTTAATTAAATGAACTAACAAAATACATAATATTATTAACATCTTGTAAACGACCTAACAAATTATATTCCTTCAAATGTATTTAATCTGAATCAGTAGAGTAATCTGAATGTCTGCCACAAACAATTGTTACAACATTGACACGGACACTTGATATGATTCGTCGTACCAGTGACATGTGCCCTTGCAAACTCAATGAAGCTCTCAATCCCATTTAAATATTCATCACAGCATTTGTCCTGATTTTGTATCCACTGTCTTTCCATTACGCCTGTTTTCAGTTTATAAACAAAACATGAGAATTCAAGAGAGTTAACGACACTAATGCGATTAGGTTTCAATGTGGAAAATTTTCGGCAGCATCTCAATTACAATTCTTCAAGTGGACGATGTAGATATTATTAATTAATAAATATCTAGTATGCACTCGAAAAACAATGTGAGACACCCAAAAATCCACACGATAGCAACCTAATTTCATGAAATTTCAAAAAAAAAAAAATTTAGTAATTTCCTCACTGTTCTCCAAGTGAAAAAGAGAGACAATTGGAGGTGTGGTTGGCGACGCAGAGAGAGGACGAAGCCTAATTAACTGCTGGAAGCTTGTAGTATATAGTGAGAGAAATCAATTGTGCACAGAAAAATAATAAAACGAGAAGAGAAAATAGTAAAAAACACAAATCTGATTATTCTAATTTGTGGAGAAGATGAACAGGTCAAAGCTTGTGCGACGACACCGTTCGTCGCCCTGGGATGTTTTAGGCGACGAACCTGCTCGCTTTAAGCGACGATACTTTGTCGTGAATACTTTATGCGACGACGGTTTCCAGTTCGTCGCGTAAGATATATTTAGGCGACGACAAAGTTTGTCGCCCTAGGAAGTTCAAGTTGGTCGCCACATAGCCATAGGTATTTTAGGGCGACAAAATATTTGGGTTTAAGCGACAATACTTTGTCGCATATTATTTATGCGACGAAGGCTTCCAGTTCGTTGCGTAAGATATATTTAGGCGACGAAAAAGTTTGTCACCCGAGAATGTTCACGTTCGTCGTTGAAAGTAGTCGACACGTAGCCCTAGGTATTTTAGGGTGACAAAAAATTTGGTTTTAAGCGACGACACGTTGTCGCATATTAGTTATGCAACGGAGGCTTTAACTTCGTCGCGAAAGAGGTTGTTACGCGACGAAATAGTTCGTCGCGTTAAATAGTTAGCTATTTTTTGTAATAGCGTGACGATATTAAATATGTGGTCGCGCCAAGTTAATTTTGTGCGACAAAACTTCCCTCGTCGCGCTACGAGTCGTCGCAAAAGGGGACGCAGGGAAACTTATTCCTATGAATTAATCTTGGATTGGGAACTATCTCCCGCGTATCTAAGAGCACAGGGCTAACAAGGAACTTCCCTCCTACAACACAACTCCCAAATAGATAAGGATCTCTACGAAGATCTCTTTCCTAAATTACGCCTTCGATGGCCTAGTAGAACCAGGACTATTGCACTATAAATAAGACATAAGGTTAGTAAGCTAAGGTACGCTACAAATTCCCTGTTTACAACATTATGCCTTCCTCGGATCCCTGTCTGACTTTAGCATCGGAGTGTCATCGGCCACCACAACGGTGGTCGATAACTCATGTGCGTTACTTGTGCAGGTTAGCATGTCAGCGGGATTAGGTCAATCAGGGAGCGAAAAATGACTGCATCAGTTTGGCGTCGTCCGTGGGGACGACATAATTCTTAACTTTTCACTAGCGTCGTCTCCTTTCAAAACCCAGAGAGATGGAGACCACTAGGTCACACAACAACGGAAACAAGGGGATACGTCAAACCCTCAATCCGGTGAAGTACCACCGTTTTCAGCGGCTCCAGTCATACACGGGCTGCAGACTCATGCCCCCGCGCCGACAACAGCAGCGACGGACCCCCGAATTGATAGGCTGTCATCTCAAATACAGTAGATAGCCAAGGCGGTGGAGGCTCTCATGCAACAAAAGCCACCACCTGCTAATGGAGACCAGGAGCAGTACGAGCCTCAGTCTCCGCAGGAGGGCAGGGAGCAAGTACATGAAAGCCAAGCCCTCACTAGTTCTCATTGGGCTAGGGGAGACTGTGTGGCTAACGATGAGCCGCCCAGGGTAGAGAGACTCGGCCCTCAGAACCCCCTCCACAAAGGGGCACACGACCCAGACGTATTGTACTGCCTCTCCATCCCACCATTTGTGGACCGGATCATGAACGAGGCCCTTTCGAGGAAGTTCACTCCCCTGAAGCTCGACTTCTACAACGGAACCACTTATCCATTCAACTACCTGAGCCATTACCAGCACGTAATGCCCCTCAAAGAGGGATCAGAGTCGGTGATGTCCATAACCTTTCCCACTAGCCTGAAGAGGTCAGAACTGACGTGGTTCCACAGCCTTCCGCCGAGGTCGATCGACTCCTTCAAGACACTGGCAAAGGAGCTTCTGACACGTTTCGTAGGGAGCTAGCATTTCCGAAAAATCCCACACTACATACTCTCTCTAAAGCAGAAGTCCACGAGACTCTCAGAGAGTATGTCACGCGCTTCAACAACTAGTTGACTCTCATCGACGGATGTAGCGACGACCACGGCCGTGACAGCCTTTACCGCAGGCCTCAAGGAAGGAAAGCTCTACGAAGACCTCACCTTATAACCCCCTCTAGACATGACAGAGCTCCTCAAGGGCGCCTAGAAGCACATTACCTTGGAGGAGCTGAAAACCGTGAAGAGGGAAACCGAAGGAGAGAATAAGCCTTCCGCTCCCAAGGAGAAGAAGGAGGGACATAGATGTGAAGACGAAGAACGGAGCAAGAGAAAGCGCAATGACAACAGGTCAGACCCTAATCTGTCCAGGCCAGAGAAAACATCCAACTACGTTGGATCCAAGACTGTGACACCCCTCAATTCCAGCTTGTCGAACGTATTAAACTCTATAAAGGACTGGGAGGATCTGAAGTGGACCCCGAAGCAGCGCAGAGACCCCGCCAAGCTTGACAACGGCAAGTACTACGCATACCACAAGGAAGGTGGCCACGATACCATCGACTGCAAGAGTCTGAGGTATGAAGTTGAGAACTAGATCCGCAGAGGCAAACTAAAGGAATTCCTGAACTCTGAAAAGCGACCAGAACGAACCAAAGAGAGGGGGAGTTAGTTAAAGAAATAGAGAAGGAGACCCCACGGATAATCTATCTTTCATGGAATTGGACCAAATGAAGACCACTCGTACAAGTCTCACAAGTGGACCTTACTGAAGATGCGGACACAACCTACAGATGAGGGCAGACACATCTGCCACTCGAAGATTCAGAACCCCATTCCCACCTTGACCTTTACGGACAAGGACCTCGAAGGAGTCCGAGCGCAACACTACAATGCCCTAGTCATCTCGATCTCCATAGCAAGGTAGGAGGTAAAGAGAGTTCTAGTGGATACAAGAAGCTCTCTCAACATCCTGTTCTATAGCGTGTACCGCAACATGGACTTCAAGAACAAAACCTGACACCCTCAGATCACCCACTGATTGGATTCAGTGGAGAAAAATGTTCCCCCCTCGGAAGGATAAGGTTAGCAACAGTGGAAGGGGAACCACAGTTAAGAAAGGTCTTGTTTCTGGACTTCATGGTAGTAGATGCGCCATCAACCTACAACCTTATCTTGGGAAGACCATGGCTCCACCAGATGGACGCAGTAGTCTCCACCCTTCACTAGTGCGTTAAGTATACCACTAACCACTCCGAAAGGACAATACGTGGAGACCAACCTACGGTATGAGGCTGTCATTACATCGAACTGAAACAGATAGAATGCTCCTAGATCTGACTACATCCTGCAGAGTAGCCTGAGCGAGTGCCAGACCAAATGACGGTAGAGACGTCACATTTAAGCGGTACAGGAGCAATAAGCTCTTCTACCCAGCGAAATAGAAAGGCCACAGTAAATAGGAACACATCCCCCCGACATTTCGTCGGAACGAAGACTTGCCCCTCTACAAGGTTTACTCTTCAGTAACCTCTAAAGCGCCTCGAAAATCCACTGAGCGATCCACAAGAGCAACCCGAATTCACTTCAAGGCCAGGATCAATTTCTCCCCATCAACAGTTAGTCTACTTTCAGTCGTTTGTTTCCCTTTCCATAGTCAATGTAGAGTTTTAGTTCTTAAAGACTTAATGTGATTTGCAATCATCAAAGAAATAAAAGAAGAATTACGAAAACAAATTCTATTGATTATTGGAAAGATGTAACAACAAGCGCCTTGAGGCGGATACAAAAGACTATATACTGCGAGCATCTGAATACAAGGCAACATGAAGTAAAAGACTAGTTTAGACAATTCTACTACGTAAATGTATATGAAAAAGGCCGTGCAGACCCTCCGATGCGAGTAATCTACAAGTGAAAACAAATATATGTGGACGGACTTCACTCAACCCCTTCCCAAGATAAAGACAAGGTGTTAGAGGGGATTGAAAGGACTGAGCAGCCAAATTACTCCGTCGAATCACCTCAAGAAAGTGCACGTACAACAGCGTTGTAGACCTTACAACAGACTGTTGATTTCCTCAAGAGAGATTTCACCCCATTACAGACTTACTCAACTGGTTGTTGGTGTCCAGGGGGGATGGAAGAAGGCAGATGAGGATGGCCACAAGCGGCAAGCAGACGAGGTCCCACAGTGCTACCAAGCGAGGCCACTTTTCCCATGAACGACACCAGGAGTAACTGAGAAATACCACACCTGGAAGCATCACACATCGGCTAACACTTCGATAAGCCATTGATTAGCAACTGGATCCATGCACACACAAAGACAAGCGACACGAAGTAACACCAAGGCATCTCCCTTGGTAAAGAATCCGTACTACTTCTCCGTGATATGAGAAGAAATTACGAGATCTCAGCGGATAAACTACGTGCCCACCCAGAATAGGTGACCACGCATAACAGCAACTATCATCATGTCTGATCAGTGCAAATGTCAGAACATTCGAGGACTCCATTGCTAGATATCTCCCTTCAGCCTTTGAAAAACCCAAACCATTATCTTCAAACAAAAACATTACGGGAGATAAGCTATGCAAAAGATAGTGCCTACAATGATCGGAAAACACCAGTATATAGGCGGAATGGTTTACCAAACGAGCCTTCTGCATTAATTGCCAAGCATTGAATACCGTGTGGTAAATGTAGGTACGACGATTCCCAAGGAAAGTGCGCAGACCACGTTCGTTCAATTAATGACATTGCACGCAACCCCATAGGAGTAATCGGTACTCAACCGTCCCGTAGTTTATGTCGTACACTTGTCACCAGGCGATCTATGCCATACATGTAGTGCAACCGTACAGGAAACCCTAACCCTTCCTTCGCGAGCCCAAAAGCTTGATCCACTCGGCCCACAATTCAAACAGTATTTTGCTACATGTTTGGCACAAATGCAAATCCAAATCAGCCTAATCGCACGGATCGTACCTACGAATCGTTGTTTGTTTTAAGGTAATATTGTCCACATAGTGCGCGACACTAGTGGACATGAGTTTCGCACACCCTCAAACGGGCGGAACCCCTCCCCAATCGGGAAAGCTTAGTCAGCCAAAACTGATGACGACAGCTTCTGGTACACTCCGACACCTAGTCCGCCCATCACGAATCTCGATGGTCTAGGAAGTGGGAGTCTAAACAGCGTTATCACGCCTGGTAATGACGACTCGCCATGGATCATTGCCCCCTTCGTGATCAGTGATCCTCGAACCTAATCAGGTAAGCCTAGCTGGTGACGACTGGAAACGAAAGCTTCTAATCAAAGCCCAGACCTATAGCCCCCACTGCGCGGGTGTAGATGGTGGGACCTTAGTCAGTTTCGAGCTGATTTCGACGGCTCGCCACGGAACCACTGCTTTTCAGCGTGGCCACTTAATCACCACCCTGAACTTGTAGCCCTTACTGCGTGAGTGTAGATGGTTTGGAAGGTGGGAGCCTAGTTAGTCCTGAAGTGATTCTAACAGCTCACCACGGGACCACTACTTTTCGGCGTGGCCGTCGAATCACCAACCCAGAACTTGTAGCCCCCACTACGCGGGTGTAGATAGTTTAGAAGATGGGAGCCGAGTCAGTCCCGAACCGATTCTGGTGGCTCGCCATAGGACCACTGCTTTTCAGCGTGGCCGTCGAATCACCAACCCTAGACTTGTAGTCCCCCACTGCGCGGGTGTAGATAGTCTAGAAGGTGGGAGCCTAGTCAGCCGCGAGTTGATTTCGATGGCTTGCCACGGGACCACTGCTTTTCAACGAGGCCGTCGAAAACTCCCAAATTTTGTAGCTTGATGCGCACAGGTGTAGATGATTTGGAAGGTGGGAGCCTAGTCAGTCTCGAACTGATCTTGACGGCTTGCCACGGGACCACTGCTTTTCAGCCTGGTCGTCGAACCCTTTTTACTCGAACTTGTAGCCCTCATCGCGAGGGTATAGATGGTTCGAAAGGTGGGAGACTAATCAGTCCCTGACTGATGTCGACGGCTCACCACGGGACTACCGCTTTTCAGCTAATCGCCAAATCCTTACTTCCCGAACCTGTAGTCCACATCGTTCGGACATAGAAGGTTCAGAAGGTGGGAGCCCCATGCAGCTCGCCATGCGACCCCACTCTTTTTCAAAACTGTGGCCGCCAAGACAAATTTAGCTAAGTCAGCATCTTCACACTCAAACAAACTGGCACCCTATTACCAGCAAATGCCACTTCAGCCGATACATAGATCGTACAGCCAGTGCCCAAATAAATGCTACATAGTGTGTCCGCTCAAGCTTACGACGCCTGACTCGGCACAAATGCTCTGACGTATACGCTCAGCCATCGTAACTCGTCCATAGCAGCAGCTGCAGCCGACCAATCAGATAAACAAGGCAAGCCTCAAGCAGGTTACCTTGGGACAAGACACAGCTTGGGCAACCCGACCCCCAGCTAAATTGTCCACAACATGCCCATTGTCAGACATGACTACACAACATAGTCCTGAGTCATTTGCAATATAGAGCGGTCAAGCTCTCTATTACAAACAGACATTCGGCGTCCTATTGATTCAACTGGCCTATGTCAAAGCAAGACGACAAGGCGAAATGAAAAACAGGCAATAGAGACAACAAGCACAAAATGGATAAAACTATTTTTTTATTAACAGTCAACAAAATGGGTACAAGAGTACAAAATTCACTCCTTATCAGGAGAAGGTACAGAAACGGAATAGCTAAGCTTAGTGGAAGAAGGAGCGGGAGCTGCATCCGCACGCACCACGGCCCGGGCATCAGGTCTCGAACTGTCCTCCTCGCCCAACGACGCAAAGGCAACGAACAAATCTACATACGACATCTAGTAATGGTCGAGATCCCACTTTGGATGTTCCTCTTTCATTAACGCAAGCAACTTCAGCCTACCGTGTACAACCCAACGGAACTCGCATCTGCCTTGTTCCAGCAGAAGTTCTTCTTCCCTCGTTTTCTAGTCAGCAAGTTCACGCTCCAACAGCTCCAACCTGCCAGTCAGTGCATCAACCTGAGACTGCTTCGTGGCCAAGTGCTCTTCACAGCACTGAGCTCATGCCTCTCCAGTTCGAGCTGGTCTACGGCCTTCCTTTTCTCTCAAGCATTGAACTCCACATCGGATTCCAGTTGCTGCTTCTGAGCAGCCCATTCAGCCTCCTTCGAATCATTCTCTTCAGCAAGAGACTGCAGTTCATAACACGCCTTAGCCGCAGCTTCCTGCGCAACCTCTACGTCTTGGCGGATCCGGCTCAACTCCTGCTTGAGTTCATCTCTATCAGACACCGCTTCTGCCAAATCACGCTCAAGGGCCTCCAGAAGAGCCTTCTGAGTCTCAGCGGCCACAGTTGACTAATCAAGCCTCTTCTCCTTAGCCTGCTTCTGCAGCCACTCAATTTCGTAGAGCACGTCAGAATACAACGCCTGCATGTGAGAGAAGACACGTTTCATGGTGTATACCCTCTCACGAGCCACCTCGACTTCCGTCTCAGCAACAGCCACCTGGCTCAAGTGAGACATACCCAGCATAAGGTACTTTAAACCCTTATCCATCCACCCTTCCAGTGTATCCTGCTCGGGCTTCAGAGCGCTATCCATCAGCCAACTGTGACGCCTGCTTATATGCTTCCTCAAAGCGTACTCCACGTCAACCTCCTGGTGCCAGACCTGAGAGCTCATCCTCACCAAGTCTGGTGCAAATAGACTTATCCGTGCATCCGGATGAAGCCTTCTCAGATCAAGAATCACGCCGGCACCACCCTTTGCAATTGTCACTATTCCTAGGTTGTCCTTTGTGGCCTTTCCCTAGTCATGAAAAGCCGACCATTTAGTGCGAGATGGCACAACAGGGTCCGGAGGAAGAAGAGGAAGCGAATTATCCAAATGACCTTCCAACACTTCTAATTGTGGCCTGGAACGAGATGAAAAATAGTGTGGACTACAAGAAACTTGGCATGTGCATCACTGAGATTCGACATGTCTTCAACCCCTACAAATCGTAGGTAATCCTTCTCTTCCAGCCGAACACGTCAGTCTCCACCCTAACAGGCCAATCAGGCTCACGCACTTCTCCCCTGGAGCGGGTCGTGCCGAAGGCCACCCAGATCGAACATGAAACCTCTTTGAAGTCACGAAAGAGTTAAGCATTTTAAACGGCTCCTCCACATCAAACAAAATGGGAACTTTGGCCTCAGGGGCCTTCCTCTTCATAGAAGGGGCCCCATCCTCCGACTTGACTTGCGACGCTCGGTAAATAGTGGGGGCCACGTGCCAGTTGTCCCACAACCTACTACGAATGAAGTTGGAGACGCTTATGACATGCACCACGTTCTTCGTCGGCAAACCGCGGAACGTCTCTATAGTGTTTTGTTCCACTAAGGTAAAGGGAGTAGTGGGAAACCTTCCTGCAAATAAACACAAGTGATGATCAGCTAGCCTGCAATCAGGCATATTATAGTCAATATGAAAAACTGAACTTACGAAATGGCCTAAACTTTCTTTCGAGCGAACGACCCTTGCACTGGAAATACTTCGAATCTGCAGCAGCTAAGAAGCAGTACTTTTGCCAGAACTTAAAATCATCAGGCAGATTCATGAAACAAGCCGACGACGTCATCTTACAGACAGCATTACTCATCAGTTGAGGAGAGGTCAACAACTGGATTACTCGCAGAGTCACACGGACACTGGTCTCCTTCGCCATAATAAGGATGAGAAGGATGATCCTATACCCATTAGGCCTCACCCGGGCCGGAGGAATCCCCAAAAGATCTAAGAATTCCCATATCACATCAAGAACAGGAAAATGCACTCCAATTTGAAGCATCCCTCGATGCAAACAGATGAACCCCACCGGTGGCGACATTGGCGTCTGGTCACCCTTCAGGACGCAGGTCCTCGGGGACCCCAAATTTTGTACGGATTTCAGCAAGGCCAGGCTCATAAAGCAACCTGTCTTCGAAGAACTTCAGGACCTTGGCCAAGGTTGCGTCATCAAGAAGGTTTTGTTGAACCGTGACTAAGATGAACAATCCTCTCTAATCAGAAGATGAACATAGCGGTAGCTTCAAAAGCAAGGAAATTGAAGAGTCAAGCTCTGCACTACGGATGACCTAAATAGGGATTAGGTTCCTGCATCTTTTTCAATGAACCGACACACATTCAATTAATGCAGCGCATGGCTCAAGCAGCGATTCAAACTCAATCATCATCATGAGCGGCGTATCTTTTCAAAGAGATGACTTAGCGAACCGATGTGACGGCCCACTAACTCGGGGGAGTAACTGATGATGCATAAAATGGTCACATCTCTGAGCCATACACGTGCCAGGACTCCTGCACTATAAATAAGATATGAGGTTGGTAAGCTAAGGTACGCTACAAATTTTCTGTTTACAACATTACGCCTTCCTCAAATTCCTGTCTGACTTTAGCATCGGAGTGTCAACGACCACCACAACGGTGGTTCGTTGCTCACGTGCATTACTTGTGCAGGTCAGTGGAAAGGTCAAAGCAGGGAGCAGAAAATGACTGCATCAAATATGATTTTTTTTATTCAAGTACTTATTTCACTTGAGAGTCTTTGTTTATAAGTGTGCACTGTTTATAAACCTTTCATTTGATTGGAGATTTTGATTGAGCTCTAACACTGAAAAATAGTGATTTGACGAGTTATTTCTTGGAAGTAAATCTTCTAACAACCCTAATTTGTTAGTCCTTTTGTAAGATACAAGTTATTTCGGTTTGTGCCTGAACAGACTCTTCTTCTTCTTGTGAACTGCTAGAGAGACAGATCGTTTTGGAGATTTAAAAGAATAGAAAAGAAAGAAGGGTGAGGAAAATTTTGGGTTTAAGTATTCAAAAAATTACACTCAGTTAACTCAAGGTAATGGCAAAATTATACGAAAATTAGTCTTGACCAGTCAATGACATGGACTTAACGGTTCCGTTAGAAAACGAGTGTTAAACTCAATTAGTTTTCAAAATGAGTGCCAAACTCTAATAGATATACACTAATGAGTGTCAAACTACAAAAAAAACCATTATTTTAAAAGCCAAACTACCTAATAAGTCAAAAGAAAAAAATATTAGCTACAAATTTTAGCAAAAAAGTAATTAGAGAAAAGTAGAAAATATTGATGTATCTGTACTAACTTAGGTAGCTATCGATTGTTATAAGCAAATAAGTTGCTTTTTATTGTGTGGCCAAATGCCCCTTTAGTCGACCAGCTATGGTAGACCACACTTGTATTTTGGGTGAAGTCTTTTAGGGAGAGAGGGCTTTTCTCATCCAACCGGAGGCAACATGAAGAACAAGATAAGTAGATACCTCTCTTCTTGGTTCTCTCTTGCGAGAAAGAACTTCTATGCTTGGAAGAGAAGTTATCTTCTTGCTAACTGGGCGTGAAAAAAAGAAGAACCAGTTGCGTTCTTTGCTAATTCTGAAACAAAGCGTGAATTTTTTTCTATTTCTGTTGATTCGTGAAGTAAATGAGACCAAAAGAAGGAAGAGAACTTTCTTGTCAGTTGTGGTGTGATTTCACTCTACTGCTGGTCAACACTCTATGCATGAAGGTGAATCTCGTACGTTGGTTAGGGTCATTAGCTTGACGTCTTTTCTTCTATGGAGGCTATTCCAGCTGCAAGTGGGGGAGGGCTGGCGACAGGGATTGAAGGTGCTTCACAGGCTCCTCGTTCCTTTGCACAAGTTTTGGACAGTTTTCATATGGGGAAGATCGATGAAGCTCCGGTAAAAGGAACTAGATTCAGGAAGGAGGGTTCTCCTGCCATTTCCATGACAGATGCTGATGAATATAGATGTGGATCCTTCATAGAGAATCACATAATAGTTTTGAAGTTTCCGAGTTATAGACCTACATTGGAAGCTATCCGTGATTCTGTTCATAAAACTTGGGGATTCTTGGGGATTTTTCAATGAGGTTGTTGGATACAAGACATGTATTGGTTAGATTGCAATATGAAGCCAAGGCAAAAAAAAAAGTGTTGTCAAGATATTCTTTTTTTATTCGAGGTGTGTAGTTCAAAGTTTTTCGCTGGCACGTAGATTTTAGTTTGAGAGCAAATCTGCTGGTAGTGCCTTTCTGGGTTGAACTTCTTGATCTCCCATGATTCTTTCGGTTGTTTTTTGCGGATGGATGATAATACTCATTGTTTGTCTAGACCAAGAGTTGTTCTTATATGTGTGGAAATGGATTTGTCAGAGACTCTTTCAACTAGAGTTTGAATCGATAGGTCGGGAAACAAAGGCTTCTGGCAACACTTAGTTTTTCTGGGGTTCATAGGGGTGGCAACAGGGCGGATTTGAGAAAATCCATCCCCACCCCGCTAGGGATCACGAATACCCGATTCCGCACCGGATATCCATTTTTACAATTTTTTAAAAACCATCCTATCATGACCCGATCCACAGAGTACTATATTGTCCGCTTTGGGCTCAAGACTCGCACGACTTTAAAATGCGTAGTACTTTGTAGATCCAACCTCGTACATATATAACACATCCCCTTCCTCACCTAAGCGATGTGGGACTGTACTCTCCCCTTGGTAGCTCGCTCAACCCCTCTTGGGATCCACGGGCCTATTGGGCTTTGCCATCACGAGCCTCTCCAACACCCTTTCCCTCAGGTCCACCCACACAAGGGTACCACACATCCCTTCCCTGGTCGGATTGGCGGATATCCGCCCCGCCCCGATATCTATTAAAAAAATTTGTTGGGTTGTAATGGATACTAAAATCATTGTTCTATTTATGTACTTCTTCTTTCTGTAAGAAGACAAACATGGTATAGGACCATACTATACCAAACCCCCCCTTGGTTAATTAGTGGTTTTTCTCTCTGTTTATTTGTTTCTTTTTCTTTCTTGGAGTTTTCCCCTCACATATGTTTTACTGTTGGTTAGGGTCATTAGCTTATGTTTTACTGTTTTACTGTTGGATCCCCTCCTTCGTTGCTTAGGGTCATTAGCTTAACGTTGCATTTTTTTAGACCTTTTTTAGACGTTCCTTTCATACCCATGATTTTTACTGGATCCCCCCTTAGTAGCCTTTCGTACCCATGTCACTTGGTGAGAAGGTGAGGATGGGATGTTTGTGCTCAACTGGTTGTAGTTGATTTTTCCCAACAGAGTGGTGGAGGCAGCTTTAGTTCGAGTGTTGCTTGACCAGGCTGACAAAATCCCCCTAACCTAAACATCCCTAAACACACCCTGTCTCACTATCTCTTTCCCAATACTCTGAATCCCAACATTTTTACAAACAGATTCACAGGATGGTTATTGGCGCATCTTCAGCAACTACTTCTTCTTCAGGCAGGGAGGGTTGGATGAAGAGAGGGCTGAGAGGGAGATACCAGGCCGGGTGACTTGGATGGATGGAGAAACGGGCGAAATAGGGTTGTGATGAGAAATCGGGCAGGGTGGGTTGGACGGAGAGAGGGTTGTGCGGCGAGAGAGAGGGGTTGTGTCTGTTTGTGTGCGAGGAAGAAGAAACAGATCTAGCTTCCACTATTCCCTTCCTCTTAGATGAGAGAGGAGGAGAGTGGTTTAGGGTTGTTGTTCTTTATATATTAAGAGTCGAAGGGTATTTTAGTAAATTCTCTATATAAACGGATATCCGTGGGGCGAATATTGCCAAATCTGTATCCGCCCCGAAACAGTGACGAATACAGTTTGAATCCCTGAATCCGCCCCGAAATCTATTAAGGTAAATCCAAATCTGCCTCAAATGGTTTAGATGGAGCGGATATCCGTGAAAATCCGCCCCACTACCATCCCTAGGGGTTCAGATATTGTGAACATTGTTCTTTGATAGGACATGATGCGTTGAATTGTAAGAAGAAGAATGGAACGTCTAAAAAATCATTTCCAATTAAGGAGGGGATCCAGTTAGACAAACAAAAGGTCAGGGGTTAGATGGAAACATGAAGAAAGGGCAATTTCAGTTTGTGAAAAAGTTTCATAAACTGGTTGAGAAAATCATTGGTACTAGGGCTGATGAAAAGGCTAGGAATAGTGGAGCAAAAACTCGCAAGGAGTTGAGGTTCAATCATCTGAGAGCAAGGAGGATAACGTTACAGAACATGGGAGCATTCTGAAGGGTAAAGTTAAACAAACTGTTAAATGCATTGTTAACAACATGCAATTGGGGAACAAATTCGTAGCTCTAGATGATATTTTGAATGCTGAAGAGGATGAATTGTTGCAAGTGGTTGGTAACAATGACACACAATCGATGACGATGGCAAAAAAGGATGAGGTGGTTGAAGTGGATGGAGAATATGCATTGGCGGAGGATAGGGACATGTTGCTCGAGGATAGTTACACAGAGAGTGTAGCAAATATGGCTTTGGAAGATAAGGGTTGTCGTCTGCATGCCCTTTAGTACATGCCAGCATATTGGTTGCGATAGTAGTGCTTCTTTTTGATATATAAATCTCCACATAGTCAGGTACAGTCTCAGGAGGAAAGAGAGAATGTGGGACTTCCATCATTGCCTTGGGATGATACAAAAGATGGCTACTCTGAGAA
Organism: Berberis vulgaris; assembly: GCA_963556465.1. Taxonomy (NCBI): domain Eukaryota; kingdom Viridiplantae; phylum Streptophyta; class Magnoliopsida; order Ranunculales; family Berberidaceae; genus Berberis; species Berberis vulgaris. The sequence continues at coordinate 23,468,257 of OY747127.1, forward strand.
GAATGAGGCGACACATGCTAACATTTGTGACATTGAGGTGGGAGCGAAATCGGATGGAGAAGTAAAGAAGGGGAAAATAGAAAGAAAAAAAAAGGAAAGGAAGTGATTTATCTTGGGGAACGCAGGGTTACAAGGCTCCCTGCACAGGTTTCTCATGATGTTTGATAAATTTTTAATCTGGAATGCAAGGGGAGTAGGTAATAAAGCTACACGTAGCCAAGTAAGGAAGATGTTAGTACAAAATAATTTTAAATTTTGATTATAGCCGAGCCGATGGTAGATGATAATTATCACATAGAGATAGGGAATAATGTTTATATGCCTAAATTCATTTTGAATAGGAATCTTGGTGGAAAAATCAGGATGTTCTAGTTGACTGATGGACAAGTAGTGGTGTTGGCTTTTTTAGATCAGTTTATTCATTGTGAAGTGATGATGGTTCAAGTAAATAATAGGTTTTTTTTTACTTTTGTCTATGCTAAATGTTTGGTGGTTGAAAGAAGAGGTTTATGGAGTGATTTGGTTGATATTTCTGAGTTGTCAGCTACCTTGGTTAATAGGCAGCGATTTTAATGCCATTACAAATGCTTCAGAGAAACTGGGTGGTAGAGCACCATTAACAACTAGCATGGATGATTTTGTGGATTGTATTTCTACAGAGGGTTGTCGGATTGAAGTTTCACAGGGCCGACTTTTACTTGGAGTAATAATTAGTATGGTAGAAATAGAATTTGGGCGAGACTAGATATGGTTTTCTGCAATTCGAGTTGGCTTGATTGTATTTCTACAGGGGTTGTCGGATTGAAGTTTCAAAGGGACGACTTTTACTTGGAGTAATAATCAATATGGCAGGAATAGAATTTGGGCGAGACTAGATAGGGTTTTCTGCAATTCAATTTGGCTTAATGTTTTACCTCAGGTTCAGATTGAACATTTTATGCAGGTTTGTTCAAATCATGCTCCTATACCCATTTCCTTTCATGTCGAACCTAGGGGCGGCTCAGTTCTATTCAGGTCTCAGATAATCTGGGTTACTCATGATGGCTTTAACGACTTAGTGGATGATGTGGGTATTAATGCGTCGGGAAGACTGGCACCGAATGTCAAATTATTGTGCAATCATCTTAAAACATGGAATAAGAAGGTGTTTGGGAATGTTTTCACCAATAATCGTAGGCTGCACACTAAAATACAGCGTTTGGAGTATGTTTTGCAAATGGGATGGGTTACAAACGTTGGATGTAACCTTAATAGATGCCAAACGGAATACTAATAGGCTTTGCAATAGGAGGAAATTTATTGGAAGCAGAGATCAGGTGAGAGAGATAAAAAAAGGGGAAGCGTGTACAAAATATTTTTTTGCATCTGTAAAACCAAACAAAATAGGAGAGGGATTTCTAGCATTAAGGGTCGGAATGGCAGGATTATTACTGAAAAGAAAAAAAAAACATTAGAAGAGGCGAATTATTTTTTTCAGAATCTATTGTCCTCACAAAGTTACTGAGAGAATTCTAAATTGTTAGATTGTATTCCGAATATGATTGGGCGGGAAACATAAGTTGAGATCTGTGGATGCCTAGAGATAGAAGAGGTCAGAAATGCGGTGTTTAGTATTCCCCAGGATAGTGCGCCGGAGTCAGATGGCTTTACTGTTTTTTTTCAAACTTGTTGGGAGACTGTCAAGTTTGATCTCTTGGAAGCAGCTGTGAAATTTTTTTCAGGGGTGTCATTACCAGGTGCATTTACTTCAAACTTTATTTCTTTGATCCTTAAAGTTGAATTGCCAAAAACTCTTGCAGAATTTAGGCCTATCATTTTAATCTCCATGGTGTATAAATTTGTTTCCAAGATTTTGTGTACCCGTTTGGCGGATATTCTGGCTTTAATTTCTCAGGAACAGGGAGCCTTAGTTAAAGGTAGATTAATCCCTGAAAATGTTGGTTTGGCTCAGGAAAATATGAGGGCCATTGGGAAAAAAGTTTAGGATGTCAATATTATTTTTAAACTTGACATGTAAAAAAGGCTTATGAAATATTGGAATAGGGATTTATTATCTCTGTTCTAAGGAAGTTTGATTTTGATAACAGGGTATGTCATCTGTTGTCAAATTGTTTCACCCAATTTGGTTTTTTCTGTTTTACTACTGGGAGTATATAATTGGTTTTTAAATCGTCCAAAGGTCTTAGGCAAGGAGACCTTTTTTCCCCTATTTTGTTTTTCATTGCTGCATAATTTTTTAATAGGGGTTTGACCAGAGTTTTTCGCGTGGAGCAAATAGGCTACTTCTACCAACCAAGGAGTTGTGTTCCATTAACGCATTTGTTGTACACGGATGATACTCTTATCTTTCTTAATGGGAATAAGTCGTCTATATTGGGTTGCTTGAATTTTTTTTAAATGAATATAGTGTGGCTTCCTGATCAGAAATTAAATGCTTCTAAAAGCTTATTTGCATGTTGTAAAAAAACCTCCTAGGGATAGACTATTTAATCAAAGACTGGATAGGTTTTCAACATCAAGAATGTCCATTAACATATCTTGGCGTCCCGATTTATCAAGGCAAATGTCTGATCATGTTTTTTAACAATATAGTAAATAAGATTCAACGTCGGATAAAAGGATGGAAAGCGAGGTTACTATCTCTAAGGGGCGTATTGTTTTGATCAGACATGTGTTGTGCTCCATTCTGATACACATGATTGTTGCAACTTCTGTGCCAAAATGGATTTTGAAACGAGTGCAAAGTATTATTTCAAACTTTTTAGGGTGGCCATGAAGGGAGAAACAAAATACATTGGGTTAGTTGGTAGAAAATGTGTTTGCCGGTTAGGGAAAATGGGTTGGCTTTGAGAAGTATGGTGCAAGTTGTTAAGGCTTTCAGATTGAAAGCGCTTTGGAATTTGATTAATGCGAAGTCTTTATGGGTTGTGTACATGAGGTGTAAAAATTTTCATGGGAAGCAACAAATTTGGGTTTATAATGTGAAGAGGGTTTCTTCGATATTTATCAGGGAATTGCTCAAGTTGCGTTTGGAGATGTGGCACTTGTCTACTTTGCAAGTTGGTGCTGGAAATTCTAGTTTCTTTGAAGAAAATCGGTTGGAGGGATCTGCATTCAAGAAACAAACTATACATGCTCATGATCAGGATTATCCTAGCATTAAGGAGGTCATTCATAATGGAAGGGGGTTTGGATTCATTGATTGCGAATAAACTCGACAACATTGGATGTTCGAGTTTGGAGACGGATAACAATAGATTGCGAATAAACTCGACAACATTGGATGTTCGAGTTTGGAAGCCCAGTGTGGATGGTGTGTTCATAGCAAGGTAGTCAAAGCGTGAAGCGAAGGCGAAACAATTTGCCATGGCCTGGCTTTAAGCGAAAAGCGATGGATTTACGCAAGTAAAAAGCGACCCTAAAAATGATTTAAATATTTTATAAAAATGCAAATATATACATTTTTCTTTTATATAGACTTCTAAATATATGCATTTTGTTTTTCTACTAGATTTAGAAGTCTTTGCTCAAGTCAATGTAAGTGTTCATATTGCTCCTTATGTTATGATGTTTGTTACCATTCACTGCAACACCATACTTCCGACCAATGTCTTCCTGAGTACTACTCTCCCTTGCCCCACGATTTTCTTCGATATTCAATCACCTTAAGTAAACAACAATATTAATGTATAGATTATTAATGCATAGATGATTAATGTACAGATGTGGGTTCTTCTTCGGGGTCATGATGGTGGAAATTCCAATGAAGCTCTGTTGAAGATAAGAAGATTTGTACCATGAACAACATCTCCAACTCATGCTCTATTGAAGCTTTTTTATTCAGCCGTGAAGCTCTAAAGAGATAAGGAGAAAGAGGAAAAAGTATGATAAGAAGAATAAATATTAAAAAACGCAAAAAAAAAAAAAAAAAACTTTTGTTTAATGAAGCCATGGCTTTGGTGGCTTCACGCTTAAATAAAAAAGCGTAAAAGCGGTGTCGTTTGTGGCTTTAGGGTCGTGGCCTGGCTTTGGCCAAGGTAAAGCAAGATGTCATGGCTTGGCTTTTTGCTTTAAGCGGTGGATTTGGATGGCTTTGACTACACTTGTTTATAGTGAAATTTGTTTTTGAAGCAGTGAGAGTTAGACGTGATCCAAACTTGGTTTATGCGAAATTGCGGCATCCCCTTCTCCCGACTAAAATTTCGGTGTTGGTCTGGAGAATTTTGAAAAGAGCAATTCCGATAGACAAGGAGGTATAGGGGTGTGGCGAATCGCTAGTTTCGAAGTGTAGTTGTTATAGATTTCCAAATATTTAATCGACTAAACATCTCTTTGTGGAAGGCGAGTTGGCGAGGCAGGTTTGGTCGCATTTTTCCATGGTGTTCGGGGTTCAAGCGTGATGCTCGATAGAGGTTTACTCGCTGAAAATCCGGTTTCGAAGAGCTTCAGCTAATTCGCAGGGTAGGGTGTTGTTTCAGTTTTATGCCACTTTTTATTCTTGGGAAGTTTGGGTCCAAATGACTGTGAATAGGTACTCAGATAAACGTTGGAATATCAATTTATAGCGTACATTTGTTCATCGACCATATCTCTTATTTATAGTGCAAGATTCCTTGTTCGGCTAAGCATTTGGTGGCATAATTTAGGCAAAGAGATCTTGTTGGAGATCATTTCCTGTTGGGAGTTGTCCATGTAGATAAGTTTCCCTACAGGACTTGTGCTCCTAGATCTGTGAGAGAGGTTTCCCTTTTGGAGTGTTGTCCATGCAAGGAAGTTTCTTTGCCCGACTTATACTCTAGTATTTGTTTTATAGTCGGAACTAATGTATTGTTGGCCTCCCTATCTTGGGTCGATCCCCCAGATACTTGCCTTATCATGACTTATGAGTATTGGGCTTGACCACGTGATGTGTGGGCTTAGTGGCGTGTTACCTTCTGGATCCTGCCACTAGTGGGCTTACTGTTGTCTGGGCGTGCAATCATACCTGCTTTGTTCTATTGAGGAGATTATCATGACATGCATACGGTGCTGATCAGAGGACGGTTTGGTGTATCATCAGTTGTTCCCCCGGAGTTAGTTGGTCATCATGTCGGTCCATTAAGTCGCTTTAATAAAATATGTACAGTCGTGATGATTGAACCTGAAACATCGTCTCAAGCGGCGCATGTCATTAAATGAGTATGTGACTGCTCAATAAATAAGGGGTCGTGACTCCCCAGTGCATATATAAGTTGTTGCCTCCGCAAGGGAGAGTTTCTTTACTTTTTTTTTCTTTTCTGCAAAGTTCAAACTTTCTTTCATGGCGGACAACGTCAAACTCACTCCTGGACATAAGTTGTCCCACATCTACCTTAACTTTTACTGGGAGCATAACTAAGCTTCGAGAGGACTATCAGATTCCTTAAGACTTGGAACTTACCCCATTGAGCACTACCCACAGTTCGTTGATGTTTTCGCAAAGGTTCATAGCTCTGCGCAAAAGCATGTTCCAAGTCGGGCTTCACTTTATAGTCCCGAAGGATATTTGGTGCTTCTTGACGCACCTTCGCATTCTCCTGCTCAGATGGTGCCTAACAGATTCAGGACTTTGATTGTTGTCCTTATCAAGGCTAAGGAAGTTGGCCTTCGATTAACTCTGCAGATGATCCACTTGCTGACCTCTCCCCGATTAAATGGTCACGGAGTCTACTTTCTAAGTACTCCGAACTGCTTGGGCTCCCTGTCTGATGATTTTGAGCTTTGGTAGAAGTATTGCTTTCTGGCTTTTTTGAAATCACCGTACTTTAAGGTGGAGGGGGGATCGCTTGTCGGATATTTCAAATTCGATCTTAGTGAGCGTAATGTCCCTCATCATTTTCTTCTTTTAGTGTTTTTGCCGATACTGACATGTTGCCCTATTACTTTGCGCAAGTAAACTTTGTTGCTCCAACCCTTACTGAGGATGAGGAAGCGGTGAGGAGGGTGTTTAATGAGCTCGTTTTGATCACCATTGAGAAGGTTATGGCTTCAGACAACTTTGTGTGGAGTGGGTTGTTCCAAAATTTCCATGTGGCTCCTACTTTGCTTAGGTCATTGCCGAAAGAGACTGGTAAAGGTTGTTCCAAGAAGAGGAAGCTCACGATACCAAGCCCTACAAGGTTGGCTGAGTTGGAGGCGACCATGTCGCCCATTGGTCGGCCCAAAAGGGGGCGAACTAACAGCAAAACTAGTTCTTCTTCTAAACTAATCCCACTGGAGCGGGAAGTGATGGTCACAGAGTCTGGGCCCAATCAGTCTGCTCAAGAGATGGCTCTGGGAGAGCAAGGTGTCTGTCTAGAGCCTCCTACTCTATTAGTTGTACTGAAAGCGGGTTGCTCAAAGTCTGCGGACCCTGGCAGAGTCAATGCTACCACCGATGCTCTTCGTTCTGTTGAAGTTGATGCCCTGAAGAGCGGATCTTCTCTCCCACCTTTAGAACCCAATGCAGAGCATCGGGCTGAACTTTCAGTTAAGAAGACCTCAGATTTGGAGCTAGTGTCTTCGAAAGGTCCCCTCGAATTAGATTCGTTGGTTCAGGGTGAGTTGCACCCTAACGCTCATGGTATAGTTCATGCTATGGAAAATTCTTTTGGTGAGCTGCGTAAGTCATATTCGGATGCGCTATATTGATCGGACCTCTAAAGCAAGGAGTTAGTGGAGTTGAAGCGCGTGGAAGAGGTGACCGGCAAGGCACGAGCTAATATGCAAGCCCGAATCGACTGCTATGCGCCGGGAATTTGAATACGAGCTGGCCGATGGGCATCGGCGTGTTCATAAAGCAGAGACTCAGGCTGCGTCCGCGCTGGCTGAGCTCAATCCGCTAAGATAGCGTCTGGCGGAAGAGCAATCTCATGCGGCTACGCTTTCATGTAGGTTGTCGAAGGCGGAGGTGAGCTTAGCGGAGTCCAAGGCTTGGGAACAGGGCCAGCAAGTAGCTTCAGAATTTCCTGATATTGCCCGGGGTAGGCTAGAACTGCTTGGTCTGATCAAAGAAGAGAACCCCAACCTGGAGCTTAACTTTGAACGATACAGGAAGGTTGCTTACTAGAAGATTGACGAGACATAAGTCTCTGACTCTGCGTCCCCGTCCAGCAAGTCAAGACAGGCTTCAGACGACGTGAACCTATCTCCCGCAGCTCTCTCTGATGTAACTGGCTCTTCAGCCTCTGGAGCGAGTTCTCCAAAGCAGTTGTAATCTTCGAAATATGACTTAAAGAAAGTTTGTCAAGTAGTTTTTCGTACCTGTACTTTCTAAAGCTTATCTATGTTATTGTGTCATTGCGACAATTTGTTACTTGCATAATGGATTCTAAAGTCCTTGCACTTCTTTTTCCTTAACCCTTTTGATCCGCTTAAGTCGGATTGGGTCGTAGCTTGGGTCCTTAGCCATTGTTATCGGCTGAAACTGACTACTTTGACCAGGTTTGGCGATCATTGTGCGTTAAAGTACAATGATCCCTGGAAAGCCATTTTCATCTGGCTATAGAGTACTGATTAGGCTACCACTTTCTAACCCATCGTCGTTCGCTAATTGCAAGCTAGGCGATCACTGTCTGCGGAAGGACAATGATCCCTGGCAAGCCGTCTTCACCAGGCTACATGAGCATTGACTAAGCTCTCACTTTCTAACCCATCATCTTCCGCTAGTTGCATGCTAGGTGTTAAAGGGATAAGGTTTGACGATCTTTGTCTACGAAATGACAATGATCCCTGGCAAGCCGTCTTCACCAAGCTACATGAGCACTGACAAAGCTCCTACTTTCTAACTCCTATACTTTCTAACTCATCGTCATCCACTAGTTGCATGCTAGGTGTTAGAGTGATAATGTTCGACTATCATTATCTATAGTTGGACAATGATCCCTGGCAAGCCGTCTTCATCAGGTTACATGAGCACTGACTAAGCTCCCACTTTCTAACCCATCGTCGTCCGCTAGTTGCAGGCTAGATGTTAGAGTGATAATGCGATCATTATCTATAGTTGGACAATGATCCATGACAAACCGTCTTCACCAGGCTACATGAGCACTGACTAAGCTCCCTTTTTCTAAGCCATCGTCATCCGTTTTATTCAGACTAGGCTTCAAGCATATCAGAAGCTATCGTTATCAGTGGCCACTGACTAAACTTTGGTGGGTTTGGCGATCGTTGTCCATACAAGGATCCCTGGCAAGCCATCATCATCAGGCGTCAAGAACGCTAATTAGACTCCCACTTTCTAGGACGTCGTAATCCGTTATTTGCGGACTAGGCTTCGAGCGGACCGAAAGCTATCATAATTAGTTGTCACTGACTAAGATCCGATCGGGTTTGGTGACCGTTGTCCGTATTCAGACAACGATCTTTGGCGAGCCGTCTTGATCAGGCATTAGAGCTGACTAAGCTCCCACTTTCTAACCCATCATCATCCGTTATTCGTAGACTAGGTGTTAGAGTGGACCTTAGGCCATCGTTGTTAGCCGAAACTGACTAGGCTTTAGTAGAATCGTATAAGTCTGACTTTGGCATCCTGACTTATGCAATTTACTGAGTAGGTGGGTGTCGGACAATGGAAGATTGACTGGCAGTAGTTGACGTTTAGAAAAAACATGTCTTTTATTGATAATACTTTCTAAAGTGTTCTACATTCCATAGCCGCATTAGGCTTTTTCCGTCTACGTCTTCCAACCAATATGTCTTTGGCCCTGTTGACCTCGGTCACTTTGTAGGGCCCTTCCCAATTCGGGTTAAGTTTGCCTACGCCCGACTCCTTAGTGATCTGCTGAGTCTTTTTGAGTTCCCAGTCTCCCACTTTAAATTCACGTGACTTGACTTTCTTGTTGTAGTACTGAGCCATTTTTTGTTGGTAGGCGGCTGTTCTGGTAGAGGCCTAATTTCTCTTTTCTTCGATGAGGTCTAAGCTGACATGCAAAGCTTCGCCCGTTGTCTTCTGATTTAAATTCCTCTGTTCGGAAGTTGGTACTTTGAGCTCTATCGGGACCATTGCTTCCGACCTGTAGGCTAGGACAAAAAGTGTTTCTCCAGTGGGGGTTATTTTGGTGGTCTGATATGCCCAGAATATCCCGGGTAGTGCTAAGACCCATTTCCCTTTGGTCGCATCGAGTTTCCTTTTTAGTCCTTCCAAAATTGTTCTATTGGTGACTTCCGCCTGGCCACTGGCTAGCGAGTGCCCTAGCGAGGAGAAATAGTGGCTAATGCCTAGATCTTTGCATAGTTTTTCAACTTTACTGCCTTCAAATTGGATTCCATTGTTGCTAACTAGTGTTATTAGAATACCAAACCTGCAAACGATGGAGGCCCATATAAATTTCTCAATTTGATTATGGCCTATCTTGGATAGGGGTTCAACTTTGACCCATTTAGTGAAGTAATCCACAGCTACAAGGAGGAACTTTTTATTGGCCGAGGCCGAAAGCGGTCCAAAGATGTCCCTCCCCAACTGCGCAAAAAGCCATGGGCTGGTCATCAAAGTCAAGGGCTGAGCAGGCATGTGTGTATAGGGCGCAAACCTCTGACATTTGTCACACTTGCTGACAGTGTCTTTGGCGTCCTGCTGCATTTGCAACCAATAGTACCCTAGAGTAAGGGCCAGTCTCCTTCCACTAGGATGATTCCGGCAGATGTCGTCGTGGATTTCCCTAAGAACACGATTTTCCTCCGAAGAGGCTACGCATCTAAGCAGGGGACCCATGGGCGACCTTTTGTAAAGCTTTTCATTTAGGAGAGTGTACCGTGCCGCCTTATTTTTCAGCTTTCTGGCTTCTGTCTTTTTGGCCGGGAGGACCCCGTTCTTAATGTATTCAATAATGGGATTCATCCAACTTGAGTCTACATCCATTGCATTGAGATTATTGGACTATTCTTCTGCCATACTTAATTGATCTTGGAATTCAATGAGCCCATTGGACGTCTCGGCAGTGGCTGAGGCCTGTCTGGCTAGTGCGTGGGCTCTTTCGTTTTCGTCTCAGAGACATTGCAGGAATTCAAATCTTTTGAATCGCCCTGCTGCATCATTGACCTTCACACGGTAAGCTATCATCCTTAGATCCTTGATGTTGAATTTCTCCTTGACCAAGTTGACTATCAGGCGTGAGTCATTGTACGCAGTTAGTTCAATTATCCTGATCCCCTTTGCGAGCTTCATGTTGAACAAGAGGGCCTCGTATTCTGCTTCATTGTTCGAAGCCGGGAAATCAAACTTGGCCGCCTTTTCCAAGGTGAGCCATCAGGAGAGCGGGAGTGATACCGTCTCCGCTCCCTTTTATTGTAGATGATCCATCCTTATTCGTTTGGTCTTTGGTCTGTGTTGTCTGGCTCTTGTTTTCAACCACCAGTAAATTCGGCGAGAAGTTTGTTAATTTTTGGGCTTTGATGGTTGTTCTCAGGGCATAGTTGATGTCAAACTGTCCTAGTTCCATCGACAATTTAACCATCCTGCCGGATAATTCTAACTTGTGTAGCACTGTCCGAAGTGGATGTTTAGTCAGGACAGTAATCGAGTGGCCTGAAAATAGGGTCGCAACTTCTTGGAGGAGATGACCAACGCCAAAGCTAGCTTCTCTAGATCCGAATAGTTTGCTTCTATTTCCACGAAAGTTTTGCTAACGTAGTACACTGGACTTTGTACCTCCTTGTCTTTTCGTGCAAGAGCTGAACTGACGGCTAGATATACGTAAAGCGTCTCTCCTAGGACTGGTTTCGAGAGTAGCTCGGTACTCCCAATGTATAATTTTAGGTTCTGGAAGGCCTGCCCACACCCTTCATCCCAGCTGAAGTTTTTGCTTCCTCTGAGAATTTTGAAGAAAACGAGGCACTTGTTGGATGATTTGGAGATAAACCTATTGAGTGTCGCCACCCTCCCGATCAAGCTCTGAAATTCCCTGATGGAGGTCAGGGACTTCATATCGAGAAGAGCCTGAATTTGCTTTGGATCGGCCTCTATTCATTTCTTGTTCACTAAGTAACCTAGGAGTTTGCCTGACTCAACCCCAAATGTACATTTTTGTGGATTGAGCTTCATCTGATACTTGCGGAGCTGGTTGAATGCTTCGACAAGATCGAATATGCGATATGGGCTGTGGAGACTTTTGACCAGCATGTCATCTATGTAGACCTCTATGTTCCTGTCGATTTGGTTCTCGAATATTCGGTTTACTAGTTGTTGATATGTTGCACCAGCATTCTTGATGTCGAACGACATCATCTGATAGTAGTATATTCCTCTTTCGATTATGAAAAAGGTTTTCTCTTGGTCTGGGGGTGCGTAGGTATCTGATTATACCCGGAGTAGGCATCCATGAAGCTCAGGAGGCCATGTCCGGATGTGGCATCTACAATTTGATCAATGCGGGGAAGCGAAAAGTTTTCCTTCGGGCATGCCTTGTTCAAGTCAATGTAGTCCACGCAGACTCTCCACTTTCCGTTTTTCTTTCTAACCAGGACGGTGTTCACCAACTGATTTGGGTACCGTGTTTCTTTGATCATGTCAATGTTAAGTAGTCTTTGCATTTCTCCATTTATGATTTGGTTCCTCTCGGGGGCCACAGGTCTTTTCTTCTGTCTGACCGCTTTCCGTGCTGAGTCTACAACTAATCCATGGGTGATTATGGAAGGGTCTATCCCCACCATGTCCAACAGCGTCCAAGCGAAAATGTCTTGATTCTGTCGTAACAGTGTTATCAACCGTTTGGCAAATTATTTGCTTTGGCGGGAACCTATTTGGATGGTTCTGTTGTCACTGGGGCTATCCAAATATACCGTTACAGGTTACTCATCGAGTCGTCCGGCGTTGGGTCTTCCCCTCGAGCTGACAGGAGCCTCCTCATCTGGAGGAGAGAGCCCTCTTCCAATTTCGGACGCGGGCTTAGGGACGCATCAACCATGGGCTCAATCTGCAGTTGATGGTCGTCAAACCCCTTTATTGCTGCGTAATGGCAGTCTCTGGCGACCGGTTGATTTTCTCGTATTGTACCTACTGCTTGACTAACAAGGTACTTGATACGTTGGTGTAAAGTGGAGACTGCCGCCTCCATCTGGTGGAGCCAGAGCCTCCCCAGGATGATGTTGTAAGTGGACGGGGCGTCGACCACCATGAACTCCTGAAGAATTATTTTCTGAAGTCGTGGTTCTCCCGTCACTACTGTTAATCTGATATTTCCCATTGGGAAGTACTTCTCCTTGCTGAGTTCGACCAGAGGGTTTGTTTAGGGGCTTAGGTTTTCTTTCTTCAACTGCATGCTGCGGAACGTGTTCAGGAACAATATATCCGAGCAGCTTTCGGTGTCCATCAAATGCCTCCTCACTTCCCAGTTGGCTATGAAAACTGAAACTACTAAGGCATCGTTATGTGGAACACGGACGCCCTGGAGGTCCCCATCTGTGAAAGTCAGGGGCAGGATCTGGTTCACTGGAAAATTGTAGGGGGAGCGCGGCTCTCCTGGATGTGTTCTATGGAACCTTCTGGGGACTAGGCTATTCGCTACTGACGGTCTCCTCCTACGGGTGGATGATTCTGTTGATTGAGTATCTAACCGCTCGTGCAATTTGTTGCATCTGGGTTGACAATAGGTCCGTCGTGGCTGCCACCGGCGCGGGGGTCTGAGAGGGTTCCTACCGTGGTGCGGCGGCACCAGAACTGGTGGCACTCTGCTAGTTCGAGCGTTCGAGGGTTCAACAACGTCTCCATTGTTACGAGATCTTTTTGTCACCATCTTTCTGGTTCTCTGGGAAAGGTGGTACTATTGTTTCTTTTGTGGAGCTCTGTCATTCCCCACGGACGGCGCAAAACTAATGTAGTCAATTTTTGTTTTCCTTATTCGCCTTGACCTAAACCTGCACAGGGAACGCACGTGAGCTGAAGACCACCGGGTGGCGACCGATGGCACTTCGTTGCTTAAGTTAGATAAGGCTTAGGAGAGGCTTAAAGCTATAAACTGGGTTTCTATAGAGTGTCTTTGTTCATCGACCTTATCTCTTATTTATAGTGCGAGAATCTTTGTTCGGCTAGGTCTTTGGTGGCGTAGTTTAGGAAAAGAGATCTTGTTGGAGATCATTTTCTTGTTAGGAGTTGTCCATGTAAAAAAGTTTCCCTACATGACTTGTGCTCCTAGATCTGCGGGAGAGGTTTCCCTTTCAGAGTGTTGTCCATGCAAGGAAGTTTTTTTGCCCGACTTATACTCTAGTATTTATTTTCTAGTCGGAACAAATGTATTGCTGGCATGCATGTCTTAGGTTGATCCCCCAGATGCTTGCCTTATCAGGGCCTAGTCTTGCCTTATCAGGGCTTACGAGTATTGGGCTTGACCGCATGACGTGTGGGCGTAGTGGAGCTTTGCAATTTGGGTCCGACCTTTTGGATCCTGCCACTAGTGGGCTTAGTGTCATCTGGGCCTTGTTGGATTGGGCGTGCAATCAGGCATGCTTTGTTTTTTTGGCGAGATTATCATGACATGCATACGATGCTACTCAGAGGACGGTTTGGTGTATCATCAGAAGGTCTATGGTTAGCTTCGACTGATTAATCATTGTTTTATCCCCAAAAGGAAGGGGGCAGAGGATGTTGTCATTCGGAAGATTGGGTCAAAATTAAGCATTGTAGAGTGAAAACTCCAATGGTTTTGTATTGGAATTTCCCACCAGTAGGCTGGTATGCTCTTAATATAGATGGGTCGACAAGATGGGATGGTAATTCTGGGGTGAAAAACATGGTTGGTGGTATGGTGTGAGAGATGCACAGGGGCACTATCTTGGGGCCATAAATTTCTTTTTTGGTGTGGGTTCAAGCAATAAAACGGAGTCCATGGCTTGTTTGGAAGGACTGAAGTTTTGTTTGGAGTTGGAGATTGGTAGAGTTATTATTCAAATTGATTCTATGTTGGTAAGAGGATAGTTTAATGGAATGGGAGTTCCTTGGATTTTAGAAAATGTGTGGCGAGAAATCTTAGCAATTGCAAGTGACATGGAGTTTGTTTACATTCATATTTTTAGAGAAGTAAATTCATTGGCTGATTATTTGACGTCTTTGGCACAAGTTGATAAAAATTCCAAGTTGTTTGATGAAGTTACATTGACGCGGATAGTGCAAGCTCTAGTTATTTTGGATAGATTGGATACCTTATATATTAGAAAATAGTTTTATTCTAGGTATATAATGGGTAAAGTCGAATGTACCCCCATTGTATTGTTTTTCAACCCCTTTTTGGGCATTGTTAATGTAAGGTTTGGCATGTCAAAGGTGGCAAACTAAATAGTGCCTAAACATGTTGGAAATATAACCATTGTAGTCAAGTCTTCAAGAGGTGCAATATCGCGAACAAAGATCAGCTTCCACAATTTCTTTCTTTTGGATCAAACTCACTAATTGGAAATCCAAAGTGTTTTCTCAAGCGCGCAGAACAGTTATGATAAAAGCTTCCCTTAACTCGATTCTGGTCTACAACAAGCAAAATTTTCTTCTACCCGCCTCGATCACCATCAAAATCGATGTTCTTGCTCGCAACTTTTTGGTCAAATGGAACAGCTGGTAGCAAAGCTAAGCACATGTGTACCTGGGACCGAATCACTAAGCCTCGACATCTAGGCGGCCTGAATATCCCCTCTGAGGATTAAAAATTTGGCCTTAATGGCTAAAAGCATTTGGCAAGCCATTTCTTCCCCCCACAGCACTCGTGTTATCCAACTTAAAGCGCTTTATTTTAATAACAAAAGTCTTTTCCAAATCTCTAAACCTCCATCCTTAGCTTCCTTTGCCTAGAGAGGCAATCTCACCGCTGGCAAAAATGAAGCGCTGTTTCAAATGGTAAATGTTGTAAAGAAACAATATTGACCTTTAGAGGGATTGTAGCCTAGATTACTTCTGAGACTATTTGCTTAATCTCGTGGCTAATAATTTGCCACACAGAATACTGGATATATAGAACAATCCCACTGGTCAACACCCCCAATGGAATGACAACTTCATCAGTTCCATATTCCATGCCCCAATAGCTAGTGACATTCAGAATATCCTGATCTGACGCTATGAGATTGGCCTGAAACTCTGATCTAGCTCCCAAATAAAAAATGACTTTTCACAGTCAAGAACACTACCAAGGTGTTCACTCTGGAGCAATCTGAATGTTTCACCTCCCTTCCTCCATCTCTCAGCAATGATGCTAAGTTGCTAAAAGATTTGTGGAGAATCAAGGCGCCTCAGTCTGCCATTTTTCTTCTTTGGAAACTCGGTCAAGATATGCTCCCCACCATGACCAATTTGGCCCGTCTGCGCACTTTTTTGGAGGACTGCTGTATTTTCTGCCATAGTCACACAGAAGATGTTACTCATCTTTTCCTTCTCTGTCTGGTCATACATCAAATTTGGCTTCTCTCGCCCATCCCAATCGACTCGCTCAATGATAACTTTGGGGTGCCCAGTACCCTCTATTCCTAAAGTTATTGTGTGATACTGTGAAGACACACCCCGAGTTTAAGGAGGAAATGCTCTCTCAGTTTGTAGCTTTCATTCTGACCATAGGGCAAACTCGTAATAATTGCATTTTCCAAAAGACTAAATTCAACGCTCAGAAATTTAGAATATATTTTCAGAGTACCTGGTCTAATTGGAAAAACCAATGGTTTTCTACAAACTCAAATCACACCAGTCATTGGGAGGCCCTCACCTCTGCAGATGTTTTTTATCCGGTCTCAACTCATCAAGTCCTTCAAACGACTGTCATTGACAATAGGGCTAGCTCTATTTCCTCCTCGAAGTCTCCTTTGGGTCCCCACGCTGAGATAGCCACCACACGGATAACATTGATACATGCCCAAATCCATTCAGCTAGATGTCACGGACTTAACCTTAGATCCTTACAACTCAAACCTATTCCACATTCCCTGGATCCGGACATGATTTTGGTCACATACGATGCTAGTTTTTTGGCCCATTCTCAAAAGGGAGTGGTCGGAGTTTTCGCAGTCAACATGCATGGTGAGGTGCTAGCACGGGTCGCTTACCCGATCACGGGGAAGATGATGAATAGTACCATAGCAGAGTGTCATGCAGATAAAGCGGCTCTTCTTCTCATCCAAGCTAAGCAGTGGAGAACAAGTTTTTTTATGGGAGACTCAGGAATGCTCCAGTCTATTCTACATGATGATCAGAGAAAACCTAGAAAAGTCATGAACTGGGCATGGTGACCACTCATTAGTAGCACACTGCTTTCTATTCACAATCTTTGGTTTTGTAATTTTATTTGTAGAGACCTTAATTATGAGGCTCATAACCTCGCTCTTATAGCAGCTCAACAATTATGTACTTTTTATTAGTATTATATGTTGTATGCTTTTAACAAAAAAAAAATTTACTTAAGGGAAAGTCATAGTCAACCATAAATAAGCCATACATTTTCACTGCCTTGTCAAATGGAATACAATAAATTAATCAAAAGGTTTAATTTATTTTCTCTGAAATTTAACACCTATCAAATAAAGAGAAATCATAGAAAAGCCCAACGTATTATAAGAGATTTTATAATTTACAGAAAATCTTATTTAAGCCCAAGCTTCATAAGGGAACTTCACTCCCCCTAACGTTCTTGAGGATTTTATTTTTTATTTTTTCGTTCTGTGAGGGAATCCAACTTTGTTTTCCCTCTATTACTATTTTTATTCTCCTACCAATAAGGATAGAACTAGAATTCATAAAAATCATAAATCAGTTTCGAAAAGAGATTTTTTTTTTTTCATTAACCTCTCCCATCCGAATGTCGAAGTTCAAACCATAGACTTGTGATTTCATCTGCAACAAGTATACCACTGAGTTTGTACTCCATTGACAAGCAATGGTTTATATAAAAAACATCACTAACTCAAACCCATGATCTAGAAAGTGTTCCATAGCTACTTATTCAAGTTTTAGTAACAAATTGAAGGAACCAACGTAAACAAGAATTTTAAAACGAATCTCCATCCAAAGTATTTGGTTGTATGGAAATAAAACCAACTAGCCCTTTAACAAGGTAATTTTCCTTTCTTCATGCTTTTACCTTTTCAAGCATTCTTGAGAATTTTATATACAGCGGTATAAATTTTGTAAAAGGTTAGCAAGTTCATTCATTCATACACTCACACAGCCATGCATGCCATAATATTAGCAATATATTTTACTATTCTTGCTCTTGAGTCGATAGATCAACATAGCATTTGAATAATGTCGTTACCAACAGTTTAGGTATTGATATTGGCAACTGTCTGCCAAAACATTAAAAAAGTTATCCATTAATCCTCTAAATTGCTGCAATTCCACGTAACGACCATTCTTGATATGAACATTCATGTATATAAAATAAAGTTTTGAGTGTTTCTGGGTAATTAAGGACTTGCACATTTCTCTCTGTTTGAGTATTGTTTCTTCTTCGAGTCTTGAACAAGTAGGTGAAATTCAAAAATCATTAGTGTTTATTTTGGGTAAGCCAAACAAAAAACAATGCAAAATGACTCGTCAAGCACTGTTGGAGTATCCAATCCAAAGGCGACTGATGTTTGTTTAATTTAAGGGTGTGTTTGGTTGTATGGAATCATATGCCATGAAAATCCATAAAGGGATCCTTATATTTTAGGCAAATTTGAGGTATCACTTCACATCCATCTATTGATTTTGTGATCAATGGTGGAAATGGAAGTCACATAAACATGAGAATCACATGCCCTGGGGGACTAAGGAGTGCGATTCTCATGTTCATGGGACTTTCATTCCCACCAGTGAACACAAAATCAAATGGTAAATGTAGAGTGATACATCAATTTAGCCTAAAATGTAAGGGTCCCCTCATGAATTTTCATGGCATAGGATTCCATGCAACCAAACACACCCTAAGAGATAAGAATGCACGATGCTTGTGAAATGGAGTCTCATTGGTTGGCTGCCATCAATTCTCTGTTAAATATGTATGTTACCCCATGTCGATGTTATTATGTTAACTAGTGCATGTTGTGTTGTTGGCATCATCATATACTTTTCACTTAGCGTGTACCCATGTCATTGGTATGGATATTGTGTCATGTCTTCAACATGTCACCCGGATCCTTGAGACGTGCATTCGGCACTCCAAATAGGTCACTAAATTATTAAATATAAAAATAAATTATGAATTACCATTTTTGTCATATGGTTTACAAAAACATACCGTGAAAATTAATAATTTTATTAAATAAAAATTTTGAAATTTATAAAATCGCTTCAACAGATTTTTGTCCTTTTTACAATAGGTTTAAAAAAATATGAAAAAATTTTATTGCTAGTGGGGGTTTAATGATTAGGTTGAATCAGGTTTTGAGTTAAATTGGGCTCTGGGTTCTATTTTTGAGTTGCAAATTGGCTTGGGGTTCTATTTGGGTTTGGCCTTTGAGTTGAATTAGGTTGTGGGTTATATTTTTCGTTGAAAATTGGGTTTGAGTTTTGTATTTGGGTTGAATCAGGGTTTTGGGTTTAGGTTGAATTGAGCTCTGGGTTCTACTTTTTCTGCTTAAAAATTGGGCTTGGGATTTTTTTCGAAATTTCCAAGGAAACCACGGACATACGAAAGTCACCTTTTGAATTCTCGTTACAGATAGAGATTTGTTAGCTCCCGAAACACCACAATTTCTATTTTCCCACACCAACAATAAAAAAACACTCTTCTTTTTCTCTTTTCTTCTTCCCTCGTCCCTCCCTTTCTGCTCCTCTATTCTCCATCAAGCATCACTACCCGATCGACAGCACCACCACCACGCCACGCCCCATCGGTGTCGCCCACCCCGCCATCTTCTTCTATGTTTTTTTCTCCATTGCAAAGGACTCCGTGAGGATGGGTTCCCCACTTGCAGCAGCCTTTGCAAGGGCAAAAATTTTGGCCCTCACATAAGCTTCTGCGAATGGAGAACCCATCATTGCAGATGCCTCTATGCGTGGGGGTTCTCCACTCGCAGGGGCCTCTGCGAGAGCCAAATTTTGTTGCCCTCACAAAGGCCGTTGCGAGTGGGGAACCCATCCTCGCAAAGTTCTCTACAAGGACGATGAGGAAGAAAAAAAAAAAGGAGGTGATGGCAGGGTGGCCGGTGGTGATGGGGCGTGGCTATGGGAAAAACATAGAAGAAAATATGAAGAGGAAAATACGGTGGCGAGGTGATCGATGGTGATGGGGTGTGGCGTGGTGGTGTTATCGGCGAGATGGTGATGCTTGATGGAAAAGAATGAATAGAGAAGGAGAGAGGATGGAGAAAGATAGGAGAAAAAGATGCGTATTTTTTTATGGGTGGTGTGAGAAAGAAATGTGTTTTTTTTTATGTAGTATTACATTTTCTTGTGTACGATTCTAGAACTTCATTATGTGTTCTCGATTTCTAGTTCGAGTTTGAGTCGATTTTATTTTAGGTGATACTTAGGTAAGGACCTTATATATCTGAAGATATTTGAGCAAATGAGAAACTTGAAAAGTAATAAGGAGACGAAGAGGGAGGTTGTCAGAGATGGGAATAGAAGGTGGAGAAAGAGGTATGGGCCAGTGAATGTGGGTGCTCACTAAAAACTCTTTGGCTTAAAATTTTAAATTATTTGTTCTAACCCCCTTATGAGAATGCTCGTATTAGTGTGTCGTCGCCTACATATCCAAATCTTGGTGCTTATATCCGCTGTCATTTGAGAAATTCAGAAAATGACTTTTCAGACCTACTTTTTTACAAAATGGATTATTTAGATATCGTAGTTGATGTAATGGCTATTTTTATACTTTTATTATCAACACAGACTTTTTTATTAACTCAGGTTAAAATGGTTAGGGTTGTGTGAGTTTGTCCCCCACGTCCTAGCTTCGAATCCCACCTGCGGCATGGTTACTTTCTAATGGGTGTTGACCTATAGGTCGCCCAGTTGATAGGTTATGTGATCCTTAAAAATCCAGCTCGCCTTCCAAAAAAAAATTATAAAAATATTTTTACCCTTCCTAAACAAATGAAAAACCTATATTTATACTTTTATGACCAACAATGACTCTTTTATTAATTATTCTAATTATGACCAACCAATTGTTGGTTGGGTTAGGCCATATAAGTTGATAATTCCTGACCTATTATTTCTACAATCACTCTACAAAACATATCTAACGGAACCAGAAGTATCACATTGTTCTTATTATTTATTTATTTATTGTTGGTGTTGATGTTGCTGCTCGCTATAGCTTCAGTCATAGTTGTTGTTGTTGTTGTTGTTGTTGCTGCCCGCTATAGCTTCCATCATAGTTTTTTTTGTTCTTGATAGCCTCCTTAATTTCAACCGTCACTTGTTAAAAAAAATGTATCCCCAATGACAGATAACTTAATCCCTTCTCTGTTTGACAAATATTAATCTTTGCAAGAAACCAAAAACACCAAAAACTTGAGTATTATTCCTGGAGACTAATTCTCTTGATTCTTTTTACAGTTCAAGTTTTAGGTCTATCAATGATCTAAGTTGAGAGGTAAACAATCTGATCTTTTTATAGTTGAAATCATGCCAAAAAGGAATAATAATAATAATAATAATAATAATAATAATAATAATAATAATAATAATAATAATAATAATAATAATAATAATAATAATTAATAAATAAATAAAAAAAATAAGTTTGTGATATTTCTGGCTCCATTAGATGTATTTTGAAAAATATAAATTGACGAAAATCATCAACTTATATAGCTTAACCCAAACAGGTCCAATGATTATTTAAGTCATGCAGTTTGCAACGTTGAATAACAAACTGATGACTCTGTATTTCAAAAAAAATTGACAGTCTAAGTTTTAAGGCGATTATTGAAGTCATGCGATAAGGATATTATCTATTTAGAACTGAAATCATCCTCCCTCTCCCCCACACACAACATAATAATAGGGATGGCAGTGGGGCAGATTTTCACGGATATCCGCCCCACCCAATCCGTATAGGGCGGATTTGGATATGGCTAAACGGGTTTCGAGGCGGATACGAATTTGGTCATATCCGCCCCACAGATATCCGTTTAAGTATGAAATTTACATAAATACCCCTGGCCCTTTAAAAGGGAAAAAAAAAAAAAACTACCCATTCGATGTCTCGCATCTCTCAGACTCTCACTTTCGAAGAAGAGAAAGGAAAAAAGGAAATAAGAGACTCTCTCTCATACCCCAAGCCGTGAACTTCGTCTTGGCCTGTTATGCCGGTGATTAGGGCGACTTTGTGTGGTGGGGTTGTGGTGGATCCACCGTTGGATGATGGGGTGGATCCAAATCTCAGGGTGGTGGCTTCGGTGGTCGCCATTGATGTCGAGATTTGTTTTGCTCTGTTTTTTTTTCTCTGTGTTTTGGGTTAAATGGGGAAAGAGATAAGAGATCTTATGTAGGTGGGTCGAGTGGATTTTGAGAGTGGAAATGTGAAGGAGATCTCGATTTTTTTCTCTGATATAGAAATGTGAAGGAGAGTGGAAAGAGATGGGAGATCTTATGTAGGTGGGTGGGGTGGATTTTGAGATTGGGGTTCCATTCTTCTTCTTCTTTCTCAGGTCTCAGATTTTTTTTCTTTTTTTTTTGGTTAAATGGGGCAGGGAGAATATCCGCCTATCCGTCCGGGGCGGGGATGGTTTTAAAAAAAAATGATAAACGGATGTGGGGCAGTTTCGGGGATCCAAAATCCTCAGCGGAACGGGGATGAATTTGCTCAAATCCGCCCTGTTGCCATCCCTACATAATAATAATAATAATAACAACAACAATATTAATAATAAATTAGTAGATAATAAATCAATAAAAACAATGTGATACTTCTGATTCCATTAAATATGTTTTGGAGAGTGATTGTAGAAATAAAAGTTTAGAAATCATCAACTTATATAGTCTAACCCAACCAACAATTGATTGGTCATAATTAGAATAATTAATGAAAAAGTCATTGTTGATCATAAAAATATAAAAATAGGTTTTGCATTTGTTTAGGAAGTGTAGAGATGTCTTATAACTTTATAGATAAACCTGGGTTAATAAAAAAATATTTGTGGGTCATAAATATATAAAAATATACACAAATTAGCCATTACATCAACTATAGTATCTAAATGGTGTATTTTGTGAAAAAAAAAAACATTAAGTCATTTTCTGAAAATTTGTTGACACAAAGGTTTCTGATTACTATGGCAAAGTCCTTCGAAATATCCCAACTGATCAGGAAAATTCTGAGAGGAACCCATCCAGCCTGAAGACCCTAACAGTCTCGAGGCTGTTCAACCCCCCCTTCAAACTTGAAGGAAATCTCCCTGATCAAGTTCTCACACTGCTCCATTCAACTTTTTGAATTCCACCAGACCCAAATTAGGTCACCACTTTTCACATGCAGTGTACTATTTCTATTTCACCGTGCCTTTTGAATTCAGTTAGTATGTTAGAATTTAGAGCCAAAGAGAAAATTTTCAGTCTTCCTAATTTCTAATACGACAATGTTGAAGTCGATCATGTTCCTAGGGTGCAAATGAAAACCGTCCCCAAGATTCCAAAAAATACAGATCTTCAAGAAGAAAATGAAACCAGTAGATGTTCATCTTTCGATCTCTTACAATACAAATTTTCAAGGAAAAAGAAAACTGAATGAAAATAATGCCAATTGACATTTCACTAAGAGGAAAAATAAATTATATTTTAGAATAGACATTATGGAACTAGTACAAAACCTATCCTTTGGATAGCACGCAAGCCTGCAGCTGGCAAGTGGGAAGACATACCTGAAGCAGCCTAAAGAATTAGATACACTATACACACAGGAAAGGGGGGATGCCAACGAACAAAATCAGCTTGACATCTGCCCTGATGATCTGAGACGACCCATTTCTACTTCTACTCCTGGAAACCCTGTTTGACTTCTAAATTTCTCAGCTTCCCTTGCAATCTGAATATCGCAAGGACTGAAGTATTGATTAAAAACCTTTACAACAAAGCGAGGAACTAATGCCGCTATTAGGGTGATAAGTATGCACAGCCAAAATAATGTGGTATCTGCAATATGGAAGATGGCCCTGTTGAACAATAAGAAAATAGCAAATTAGCTATCCAGAGACTATTATAAAATAAGAATAAAAAAATTGCAAATTAGCTATCCAGTCAATAATGTAGCCAAACCTATCGGGACATGTATACTATGTGTAAAAGAAAGTGACCATGAAATCTTAACCCTTTAATCAATTTAGTCTCATGAAAAGTGATTTTTCAATTTGCATATTTTGAAACCGGCTTATAAAAATGCTATGCAGCTTATGAGGATTTGAGAGAAACAGTATCACGGTACAATTCCTTAAAAATCAAGGAGTACTCTAATCCTAACTCAGATTTGCATGATATCCAGAGCTAATGATCGATCACAGTGCATACTAAGAAAAGTAATGCAATAAGAATATGTATAGATCCTACACTATATAGATCCTACCCTATCCAATAGTTTCTTTTTTTCTGGTGCATGTTCATGCTTTAGCTGGGCTAACATATAGGCTACACTCAATGAACAGCGGAGGGAAGCATCGGTTTCACCATATGAAGTTTGGGGAGGGCATCAAAAATCAAGATACAGATATCAAAGAAGGAACCAGGTTTCAGCGTGTGACAGTAGCACGCACTGAATGACGGGACACACTGAGCCAAACTAATCTCACAAGATCTACTGTATGGATCATGTGTCTGACAAGTGGGGCATGAATGACATGATGTCCTACTCGACAAATTCTTTGAAAAGGAAGTTTTTTTTTACTTGAATAATCATAATGCACAGTAGAAGTATGTACAAGGAGAAAGGGCTTACCAATAGCCAGGTAGAATAGGTATAGCATCAATAACAAGGACACAGATGAAGGTGGCAACTATAGATCCCCATATGGATGCATGTGCAATCCATGTCCATCTCATTACATCCATGGCTAAGTGAACATTGACCAAGACCACTACTGTAAGGGTCCAAAGATCACCAATGCTGGACCCGTCCACCGTACTATGCCTATATGCAAAGTATGCAACAAAGAAGGCAACCATGCTTTGCCACAAAGTATCCATCATTGTCACCACGAATAGTTTCAAGCTGTAGCTTTCTTGTCTTTGTCCAGCTCCATAAAGCTCAGGACTCGTCAACAAAGTTCTTTGGCTCAAGTCTTTGTCAAGGATACCAAGAACAATTGTTGGCAGCGATGTATAAATAACAGAATACAACACACTACTCCATTCATTGATAGCAGTTGTCAATGTAAACGATGTGTAAAACACATACCTGTAGGAAATTGAATTGAATATCAGCTGCTATACCAACAATATTAAAAATAAAATAAAAAAATTCACACAGATTAGATCCTGAAATTATTGCATGGAATACAAGTAGCACCATCTGAAGACAAATAAGTTGGGTTATATTCTTTAGTCCTCTAGTTCGGAAGCATGAAGATTACAAGAAATGTACACAACGACACGAAAATTCTCAAAAAACAAAAACAAAAAAACACATTGTAGATAAAAAGATATTTATTATTTATCATATATCTAAGGTTTGTGTTGCAAATATGCTTGTATTAGTTTTAGGATATTTACCCTATGACCCTCTTTATTTAGGTGTAATTATATTTTGGTGCCTAAGTTTGCACTATCCTTAAAAACCCCATTTTGGACATAAACTGTGCAATAAAAAAGGCATTGCAGACAAAATACCCTTCCATTAAAGTTGTGTACCAGCTATATATGAGTTGCAAATCAATGCCCTATATTGATGTCCCTAGAACAATCATGAAGAAATTGGTACAATAAAAACACAAGATAATCTGATGGTAAAAAAAAATTTAAACCAGCCAAAAAACTGAAAGCTAAACTACACTCAGCAAACAACGAACGTTCAACACAACTCGAGGGGATCCAACAGGTTAGATTTTAGAAAATGCTCTCTTCGTCATCTTCTGCAGACCTGTTGTAACACTAATCCACAACTCAATTTTAATCAATCCCTCCTTCCCCAATTAGGTGTCTAACACGTCCATGACAACATAAATGGAATCCTTGCCCTTCCTAGGTCCCCACTAGGACAATTGACCTTTCAGATAAAATCTCACCCCCAAGGCCGATTTTGTGGTATTGTTGGCAAAAATATTGGAATAGGTTTATGCACTTGGCATACGAAACTAATTATTACCATTATTATTATTTTTATGGTGGAGAGTGGGGAGTGTAAACGGTATTAGAGACGCCAACTCACTAGAACTGGGTTAGTGTTCAAGGTAGAGAATCACGCACATAAAGACGCATGTTCTCCAGGTGGAGAGATAAAATCCCAAATAACGTAGATTCTCCATGTGAAGCGGGATAAGAACTCCAGGTGGAGTGATACAAACGCAGGTGTTCCAGGTGAAGCAGGGTGTTGCATATGGAATCTAGTAGATGTATTTGTCAAACCAAAAATCAGTCCCACATAAGATAAAAGTAACATCATGTGAATACTAATAAGTTTTGTTCTAGCACTAAGGCATCATGTAGTGCTGTCAGATGCAGCAAATAGATAGTGCTGTATTACAAGCAATACTCACCAGAATAGGAGGAGGACGAACACGGCATTTCTATAAAAATTGTACAATATCATGTATCCCATACGCTGGTAATTCCAATGGCCATGGACCAACAGAAGGGGAACCAAGAATCTGAACTGCCCCATAGCAAAATCAGATGCCATAACAGCTTGTCTTCCCTCTTGACCACTGATTCCAATTCCCACATCAGCCATCTGGATCATTGCAACATCATTGGCACCTGAATAGCACCCCCAGAGAAAATTTTATCAAACTCAAGGTTAACATGAGATGCACAATATGTATTTATTTCATTCCAATATCTAATCCAAAATCCTGTAACAAACCGTACTTACCATCTCCAATGGCGAGGGTCATGTCATCAGTCCCGTTCTTTATGAGGGCAACAATTCCTGCTTTTTGTAATGGAGCCACTCGGCAACACAGGACCACACTACATTTTGTAGCTAACTGGAACAGCTGCAGCAATAATAAAGAGACAGAGTGGGTTAACACAAAAGGTAGTGGAAAAATAGTGGGATCTTCTAATTTGAAGGTTCACCGGATTTTACCTGTTTTTCTAATTCAGTCTCAAGAATATAGACAAGACTGGTACCATCAATTATTAATGCAAGAGCAATTCTACCAGCTCCTGAACCTACTTCGCTGTTGTGTTGTCCCACTGACATTGCTACAACCTTCTCAGACATTGAGATTGCATCTTCTAAGCTTTTCCTACAAGAATCCTTTGAATTGCTATTGATAACAATCTGAGTCATCTCACCAGTCAGGAGCTTACAGGAGTAGCCAATTGAGATGGCAGTTTCTTGCTTGTCTCCTGTCAAAACCCACACTTTGATCCCAGCTTGCCTCAGAGACTCTATTGCTTCAGGCACACCGTGCTGCAGCTTATCTTCAATTCCAGAGGCTCCTAACAAATGAAGATTGTTCTCCACATTTGTAGCTACAGCACGCAGTAAGCTTGCTCTACCTATTAATGCAGTGTTTGCTTTCTCATACGAAGAATGCCAATTATTGAACTCATGACCACTTAGTTGCCGCATACCAATGACAAGTGTTCTCAAACCTAATGAGGAGTAAGTATGGAGATGGGTTTCAGTTGTACGTGCAACAAATGTGTTTAGAGATTTATCGATCACGCTAAACATTGAAGTGTCTGCTCCTTTCACAAATATTTTGACAGTTTTGTCTGGACAGCCAACTATGACTGACATCCTCTTTCGATCACTATCAAACTCGTGCAAACCCAAAACATCAAACCTGCACTGCCAATAAGGTGAACATGCAGAAAATTAGAAACCTAATAGACTACAAAACATTCTATACAAATAAAGGAGAACTGTATCTAGAGTATAGAGCAACCGCTATTGCTACAACAGAACCATTACTTCGATACAAAATTCCTGTTTCAATTATTGGATTCATGGATTGTGTCTGGCACGTCAAGTATGCCAAGTGTTCAACACAACGAATTCTTAGAAAAGTAAAATGAGATTATAACATTACTATTAAAAAACTACTAACAACAATGGATTCAGTGTAAATATTGTTCAGGTGTCACCATGAACATCTCGGTAGATACAATATAACACTACGAACAACAACGAGAACAATCGCAATTACAAGCCAAGCGTAAATATTGTCCTACTATCTCAGGAACAAGACCAACAGAACCAACTATTTGTGCCACAACATAGCACCACCAGCCACAATCACCGAATGAATAAAATGAAGAGCTACTGTAGAATACAAAATGTACAACTATGCAAGTTTTATTACCTTTGTTTCACGCCTTGGACATCAACAATTATGTGGCCCGAAGTGCGTTCTATAAGCATGAACCCATAGGTAGCAGCAGCATAAACCAATGCCTGCTCATCAGGAGACTCACCCTGATAATCTAACAACTTCAGAGTAGGATCTCCTGTCTCCAAAACAAGGGGCACCACTGTGTTGCAAGTGGCAAGAGCAAGGAAGAAATTGTAAGCACTTTTTCCCTCCTCTGTGTCCTTGGCAGTTTTCAGTAGCCTTTGGAGATCTGCATCCACCTTTACCTTCATCTTTGGTCTCCAAACTTGCCCATCCACTGATCCACAAAATTATTAAGTAATTAAATCAATAAAAATCTAAAACTTCTAAAAGAAATAGTAATGGCAATATCCAAAAGAATTCTAGTACCTTGGACAGAATATCCTTCATGCTCTAGAGCTTTGCCACAACTATAGTCAACTCCATGTATGCTTGCACATTGAAATTCCATTTTGTTCTCAGTCAGCGTGCCAGTTTTGTCTGAGAAGACATATTTTATCTGTCCGAGATCCTCATTAATATTCAATGCCCTGCATTGGAACCTCGAATTTGACGCTTCATCATACATTGCAGTATCATTGATCATGAAGTAAGCCTGCCCAAGACGGACCAACTCCATTGAAATGTAGAGTGAAATTGGTATCATGATTTGGAACACAATGACTGACTTGAGGAACGTGAAGAATATTTCCATCGCTATACCGTAATAGTTATAATCATCTTCCTTTCCTTTGGAAAAGTCCTTCTTCCTGTAATATGGCAAATAATTCAACTCATCCTTGTGGCGTTGCAGCCAAATCCCAGCACAGGTGGATACCACTGCACACAAGGCAATGAGAAACATTGAGAGTAATATTATCTCCCGGTTCATATTTGTCTCTAATCGGCTCCTCTTAGATGGGGCCCCAGAGCTGTTGAGCATTGCTTTGGTCTCACGGCCAGCATAAACTGCAACTCCAACAGCCCATTCTGTGTTCTTGAGCTCACAACCACGGAGGATGATATTTGAAGGTCCAAGCGACACCCTTTTCCCATCAATCTCCATGAATGCCTGGAAACCATATATATTCCTATTGGGTCGCTCACACTTGATCGTTCCTCGAATCTCCTCTTTCTCTGGTGCTTTTGAAAGGGTCTCCTGTTTTGCATAACGGGTCTTCAAATTTGACTCGCCATCCAAATTAATGGTCTGGACATAAGCCACCCCAGTGGGATCACTGGTAGAAAGCAATACCATATCACATGGTAGGGTGTCATTCGCAGAAACTTTCATAATCTCTCCGACCTGTATCTCCTTCCACCTCTTTGGGTGAAACTGACCATTTACTAGCACCGACGCCAAACGATTGTTCTCAATTTTATCTGATCTGTGCCTCCTCCAATCCTCATATGCATCTTTAACTGCCGTAACAAGAAGAACAAAAGCCAATGGCAATATAGAAGCCCCCCTTCCAAAAACAGCCAGCTGAGGGAGCTGATTCAGGATAGCAATCACAAGAAAATATATATATGCAACCCGATGAAATTGTTCAAACAAATTGCGAGGCAAGAAGGTGAGGGCCGAATACTTGCCAGTCCGAATCGAATTGCCAGCAAACTCAAACTTCTCATTTGTCCTCTCGGGATCATTCAAATAAATAAGCCTAGAATCCCCATCACTGATCTCTCTTAAAGAAGAGCTAAACCCTTCCGAATGGTTTCCTCTTGAACCATACCTCGTCGGAGGATTAGACCCAGACCTACTAAAGCTATCCAAAGAGGAAGTAGCGGAGACAAATGAATTTGCATCCTCAGTTGACTTCGTCACAGAGTGTTTTGATTGAAGGGATGTAGCACTTCGCCGAGAAGAAGAATTTCGATAATTCTCAATTGGGGGTAGTCTTTCTCGATTCGTATCTTGATTGTGATCCATTCTGGACTCAAAATTAGACAAATTGGAAGATGTGGTTGTTGAGAGATGGGTCAAATTGGATACAAGTACGGGTAATGGAGAAAATTAAAACGGTGGGTTCGGGGGAGAAGGTGGAGATGGAATCAGTAAAGGCCGCTCAGAAGCCATAATCGGAAGATCATATGGTTTCTGAGCAGCTGGAAATGCACCCCTTTATAGTCCATATAAACAAGATTTAAAATATATTCTCAAATACAGAACAACAATAAGACCAATAGTATAGCAAGTTATACAAAATTGTGGAGAAAGTCAAGTAGTTGAAAAGAGAGAGATGGTGGTTTTGCTTTAATGGGGTTGCTGAGACTTACAGAGAGAGATAAAAGGGGTTGTTGTTGATGATGGTGTTGTTGTTGTTTATGTGTGTGGGTTGCTTGAGTTGATGTACAGCTGAGGAGTGAGTTTTGATGGAGAAAAGTGTGAGCAGAGCAAGGTTGGAGAAGAGAAGACTAAAAGAAAGAGAGAAGGGGCGGCGACTGCGAGAAAAATGGGAGTGGGGTCTGAAGGAGGGAGGGAAGCTTACAGCTATAGCGAGGAGGGAGGGAGGACAAATGAAATCAACAAATCACAGGACAGCAGATGAGGACATCGCAAAACTCTTCTTCCACTTTCTTTTTCATTTTCCATCCTCTTTTAAGTTGTGGATTTCAACTCTCCTCCCTCCACTCATTTACTTTTTGAACTCTTCAATTTCAAAATTTTGACTCTTATTCCTACCATATTTCTAGTTTTCTACCAATGTGAAAAATAAAACAAAAATGTAAAACTTAATTTTGAGATTTTACTTGCACATTTAAAAGAAGAAGAAAAAACAAATGATCATCTAGAAGGTTCTTGATTCTTTTTTAACCAGGGATTACCTCTGGAAGCAAATTCTGGATAGAGTGACATGAGCTGAAGTAGTCCACTTCGTGATGCAGCTCTTTAAATTTTGAAGTCATAAAAATAAAAATAACAACAATTATGCAAGATAAAGCTTTCATACACCTTTTTTTTTTTTTCAACAATTTTACCCAGTGGTGTTTGCTAGTTTTTTTTTTTGTTTTTTTTATATTTCTACCCCTTCTATAGATAGTGTTTGTGATCGTGTTTTAAAGAGAATGAGTAAAAAGTGTAAAAATATAAAAATATATATATAAAAAAATAAATAAACATTATATGTTTGTTTACTCGAGGGAATGAAAATGATTTGTGTCTTTACCCTTATACTCTCAATTATCAATCATGAATTTTATATCTAAGGTGGAGACAAATGGAGTGTGGACCAATGATCATTCTCATTATAATGTCATTTAAACCATGAACTTGTGATACCATCCCCATTGGCTATTTATTTTTATTTTATGTTGTGTTTGGTTGCATAGAACCATACTTCCATGGAATGGTTATTTTACATGAATTTGCATCCTTTGTGGGTTTTCATTGCAATTATCTCCATTGAACTTTCATAAACTACGATTTGATGAATGGTTAGAAAGAGAAGGGATTTTGTCATATATACCTTGAGCAACACATACGCATTAACGACTAATTAGATTAGATTATACGGAAACATGATGTTGTAAAGTCATCATTTATTATTCCTATTTGTTCTCTAAGCCTATTTTTAGTAATATTATTCTTTATTTATCTTGTATCCCCCATTGTTCTTCACTTTTTTTTTTCTTTTTCCCACTTCTTCTTTATTCTTGATCACGTCATCTCGTAACTTCCTAAAAACAAAGTGGGTTTGACACTCAATTCAAATTGATTTATCTCTTTTTATCAAAGTTCAGTGTACCTCAATCAATTTATGAAAATTGAATAATCATTACGAGATATTTACTACTTATGTGCGTACCATAATCAATCAAAATTCATATACATGCATGTTAATTAATTAAATATGTTTAACACATGCATGCGCCACAATTAATGAATGATCAATTTTGCAACTTAGGAATTGAATAATTAGGTATCATTTGTTGAATTTGACTTGATCAAAGTCAATATTCAAACCTACAAAATTTTGATATTTACTTTGCACAACAAAAGTGACACATAATTCAGCTTAAAAAGCAACCGCAAATTAGACAAGCATATGAGGGAGGTAACTCAATATATATATATATATATGTGTGTGTGTGTGATTCATTCATAATGATACCCCAAAAAGTCCAACAATTGAATGAGTAAGAGTTCTTCTAGAATGATTTCCATACCCTCTATTATTTCTAATTTCAAACTTGACCGGCGCTCCCATTCATATTTTTCTCAATTTTGTAAGAAAAAAATTTAAAAATAAGAATAGGAAACTTCTTATTAATATTAATAATGTAATTTATCCCCAAATAATGTCCGTACATGGTTCTTTACAAAACTCATAAACTTTATAAGAATATTTAATTTTCATGTTTATGTTATGCACATTTAAGTGTTTCTATTAATTTATAGACCCCTTTTGGTTGAATGCTCTTAAATAATTCAAAAAAAACTTAAGCCATTATTCAATTGCTAATCTGGAACTTCAGTATAGTATAGGCTTAAACAATTCTCTTAAAAAAAAAATATCGTTTGATGCCAAAAAGAAGGTTGACTAACGTTTGTTAATGCTTTATTTCTGTTACCTCTAACTAATCTTGTGGACTGTCTGCAATTCATATCACTTTCTAATAAATTTCCATTCATTGGATCTAATAATGATGTGTAATGGATCAAAAGGATAATGGGATTTTATCTTCGATAACTTCAATTAGATTCTTGTTGAATATGTAACTCTTTTTTTTTTTTTTGACAAGTTGGATCAAAGCGTGATGAGCACTTTGAAACCAAATCTTATTTGACTTTTCTTTAATTAAGAGTTAAAGACTATGAGATTCTAGAGGTTATAAAAACACAATGGAATTCATTGAGAGGTTTTGGACTTAGAAACTCATGGTGATTGGGAATTTAATCCTTCAAAATGAAATAGTAACTGATGCTTCTGTTATTTATTGCCAAACTATTCTAATTATGTCTTAATCTATGTCATCATCTTCTATTCTTTTACACCGATGTCTTCCTTGTTTAGTGTTTATCATGTATCCGTCGTTGAAGTAGTAGTGATGTGAGGCCACTCTCTATCAAATCGAACACGTATTCAATGTAGTACAACTTGAAGAAGAAGAAAAAATGCACTTAAAAATTGCGTGACAATTTAATTGCCTTCATGTAAATAACAATTATTACTAGATTTTCTGAAAACTTAATAACACAAGATCTTCAATTTGTGCCCATTAATATGACTAACCCAAAAGAGTTTTCGATTGATTATCAGATACCAAAAGTACAAATTATATAACAAAAGGCATCAATTAATCTCTCGATATTAGTAAGTAGTAAATTATTGTTGTGTATTTTAGGACAATAATTCTAGGCAGTTAAGGCTGTTAGCCACTTTTGGGTAAGGGTAGGGTTTTTTACACTTCTACTCATTCTATAGATTATGTTTGTGGTTGCGTTTTAAATAGAATGGGTAAAAGTGTAAAAAAAAACCCCTACCCTGACTCAAAAGTGGCTAAGAGCCCTGGCTGATAAGAATTGTTGATTTCAAAAATGAGTTTGTCTAGGCAGCCAGGCTTTAAAGCCATTTTTTTGTCAGGCTTGAATGTTTTTATATTTTTACCTCTTCCCTTTAAAACACAACTATAAACATTATCTATAGAATGAGTAGAAGCGTAAAAATCCAAAACCTTTCAAACATACTAAACGCTTAGATAAGAACATAAGAAATTTGAAAGGGAGTGTTTGGCAATGAGATTAGCAAGTTGGGGTTTTG
This sequence comes from Berberis vulgaris, assembly GCA_963556465.1. Classification (NCBI taxonomy): domain Eukaryota; kingdom Viridiplantae; phylum Streptophyta; class Magnoliopsida; order Ranunculales; family Berberidaceae; genus Berberis; species Berberis vulgaris. The sequence goes on from OY747127.1 coordinate 23,501,391, forward strand.
AATTGTCGTATTATAACGATTGGGGAAGCGAGTAAAAGCATAGAGCCAAACAAGTCATTAGGAGTGAAGAACTGGTTGTGTTGTCCTTGTCATGAACATGACCATGAACATGAACATGACCATGAACACGTACGAGTTGAACTAAAGAAATGAAATGTGCTTATGAATGATGAACGGTCAAGTCAAGTGACTTGTTTGATGGGCCATTCAAATAGTTGTGTGTACCGCCTGGTTTGACTTTATATATGTTTGACAGATTTGAGAGCCCACCTGCATTTGACAAATAGGTGGTTAAAACGGTTGCGACAAAACCATCCAAATTGGATGGGTGGTGTTGTGGATCAAATTGGATTAGTCAATAGTGGGAAAAGATTCACATTCATATTTTGTTACTAGTATTTTTCTTTTTTACTTTTTATCATTTTTTTTTAAGTATTGTAGGTAGCAATTATAAAATTCAATGTAAAAATGTGTACTCGACGGGAGTCAACTCGAGCCAAATCCTTGAGGATCTTCAAGGCTCCATTCCTTTTTAATTTCTTTGTGACCCAAATTGATAATTATTATTTATTTCTATCACTCTCTTTCATTTAAAACGGTTTTTAGTATTTGTCTGTGAATAAATTAGCATATTAGCACATCGAAGTTTGTCCCTACATGTTTTAAAGTTATGTGCAATTTTTCTTAAGGCTTCTACTTTTTTCTTTTTTTCCACATACGACTGAAATTTTTACAAAACATTTCCTTTTCCTGAGTGACCAAAAATTTATTGTAAAAGAAAACACGAACCTTGCTTGAGGTCAAGGGCCTCATCAACTTATCTAGTAAGGGGATGCAAAGTATGACAATTTTGTTGAAAACAAAAATTTATGTTGATTATATATACCTTTCAAGTTTGTCAACTTAACAAAGCCATGTTTGGCCTTATCGTCTTCAAGTTCTCAAATGTCTCGTGTCCGACCTGATTGTCAAAATAAGGATCTAGTTAGTGTCTTCCTACTGATGCTAAAGAAAAATCAAATTCCATGGTTAGCCATGCACATAAAGCAGTTTTTACAAGTTAAAAAAATAATTAAGGCATTGTGCATATTGCCAGGGGAAAAGCTGATATGAAGATGTCACTGTGTATGCTCACATAATAATCAAGTGCAGCTAGTAAAATGATTTTCCCTTGATCTTCTCCATCTCTACTTCTGAAGTGAGGCATTTTTTTATCATCCATCATTGGGAACAAATTGCGCAACCTTGAGATCCTCTCTTCCCCACCATAGACCTGGAAACATGACATGTCAGGATTACGCGCTCCATTGGATAGCAGTATGTTACCCAATGCACCAAAAAGGTAAATCGTGTACCTTGTGGGAGGCAATATAAAGGCGTGTACTGTTGTCAAAGCCCAATGCTGCAAGCAGCAAACCAATCTCTTCCAGGGTCAATGGGCAACGCCCCTGACTTCTCAACTCCAATGAATTGAGAGTTCAAGACCCTTCCCTGCCAGATCACTTGTCGATACTTGCCTAAAGCGATCTTTTCAGCTTTACCCCCACCAAAGTCGCAAGCTTATGAGCAGCCAAATCCTGCATATTTATATTATTGATGAGAGAATATATGAAGTGAACAATCAACAAATGTAAGAATCAAGTGTTCAACATTGGCAAATGCCCTGCCACTGAAAACATGTGAAAATGGATTCTTTATCCAATGTATAATTCAAGCACCATATGGAAATGGATCCTTTATCCAACTGTGGGTCTGAGTTATTTCTTAATTAGGTTTAAGACCCTATTTTAACGATTACATGGACAAAACTGTTGGGGCCAAGTGAAATCAGCAATTTATGCCCTCCATGAAAGGCATGTGAAGCCCTTTAAAAATCACAGATCTTTACATGGTTTCTGAGGCAGAACTCAAGAAAGATCTTGTGGTATTTCTATTTAAAACTTTACGAAAGGAAATTCAATGGTCCAGATTGTAGAAAGAAAGACTAAAACACCTTTTACTATTGTCATATTCCCCAAAATGGACATCGAATGACAGTCATCAAATGATTGTTAGACACTTGACACAGAACCAATACTACATGCTAAGAGGCGTCATTCATTTATAATTTCTTTATGCCCATGTTGCCGCTACTCATTTTAGAAGACCTTACAGTTTAAAACCAGGTATTTCAGATATTTCTAACCCAAAAAAAAAGAAGCATGCATATATCTTATTTATGCATCTAGGTTATGTCAATCAATGCCCAACATTCCAGTTTCTAGCCAATAACTAGACTCACATTCTTGAACATCAGTCCAACTACTCCAATCAGAAATATATGTTTATTCAAAGAAACGTACCTTATCAAACCAAAGGTTCAGCACAACAAACTTCCCAGCTCCCAGTTTTGGATCTGTTGTCAATTGCTCAGCACCTACAACTGCACTTTTCCTAGACGGAGATCGAAGGCGGTTGACAAGAGCCTCTCCCAATGCTCTAATATGGGGAACAAAAGCTAATGCTTGAAAATTAACTTTACAGCGCAAACGTTGAATTTCCATAGGCAAGTTCAAACACAAGACGATGATAGAATGAGGCAATGGCAGCAATCCCATAAGTGGTCCAATGTCAACAACAATTCACATAATTACATTGCATAGTTCCAAGAACTGGAACAGGAACTACACACAAAGCAATCCAAGGATTAATCCATAAACCTAACATGAACTACAATTCACATTACATTACTAACCCTTGTAATACACGTAAAACATTCTCCAGATGCCAGTTAGCTTATGCATGAACTGGTGCTGTTTTAATTCTTGTCACTGCCGTACGATGAAATTGACTGCTGAGGAGCAGATTATCAGTGAGCGCTTCTTGGGGCTTTCGGTGGTCCCGTTGAGTTCTTATCTTACTGACGACGTGGTGAGGCGCAGTGGCCTATATGTCATGAATGAGACTGAAAGGGCTTTGTTGACTGCGAGGCAGGCTACAGAGATCGCTGCCCGTGCGATGGAGTGGTCGTTGATCGGAAAGTGAGCTCTGATGTTACGGATCTTGACGCTCCTATTCATACTGCTATCGGTCCTACTAGAAAGAGGAAAGTGGCGAGGCCGGTTAGTTCGTCGAAGCGGTTGTTTCTATCTTCCGATCGTGTGCCAAAGAAGAAATAACTTTTTTATGTGCGCCGCACGGCTCTTTATTCGAATTTTGTGGACAGAGATCCTTCAAGGGAGGACCGCTGCTCTCTGCAGGAGGCGGAAGAGTTGAGGTTGGCTCTGGAGAGGAGTGAGAAGGATATCGTCCGTCCCTTGGATGATGGCGAAAAGAGGCTTATCTCTACGTATGGTGGTCTTGACATTGTTAAGTGTTTTGAAGAATATCCTCGATCTTTGGATGACAAAATGCTCCAGTTGGTTGTTGTACAATCTGAAGAGCTTGACGATCGAGGTCTGGCCTCTGAGTTGCAGTCTTACCTTCCTCCTTCCCCTCTTGGTGACGGAGGGATGAAGATTCCTCCATCCGCAGCCTACTTGAATCCTTCGGCTGTTATTCGTTCCGTCTCTGCCGAGCGACGAGATGGTGATGGAGGTTTTCATGTTGTTTCCTTGTTTCCTCCGACCATGGTTGGTGGTGGTTCCTCTATACTACCTGATTCTCACGTTCTTCATTTGCGGATAGGAACCTACTTTTGAAGAGATCCGAGTTAAATTGGATGGGAAGTTCTGTTGGTTTTCTCGTCTTGGTGTGCAGGATGGTGCACGTAAGCTGATAAATTAATGGCACAGGCGGTCGGTAGAGAGGCCCCCGATGTCTCTGTTGAATCCAGACCTTCAGCTTGAGGATGGTATTAGACTCATAATGGAAGGGATGACTCATCTCGCCTGTGCAGGGGTGACGGGCTTGAGTCATCAAGTCAATCACGGTCTTATGGTTTCTTTGGAGATAAAGCTTTACGTGTTTCTCTTGTTCCCCCATGTTCTTCACCAGTATGACGCGTTAAAAGCGCGATGTTCTGAACGTACCAAGGTAGCTAAAGTTTCTCGAGCGTCGCTGGCCGAGGTGGAAGGTGTACGGGATCGGTCTATGGCAACGCTCAAATCTCTGAGAGCTGACCTGGAAGGCGTCTGCACACGTTTACTTGATGTGGAGAAGGAGCTTTCTACTGAGAATGCGTTTCATGATGAGACTGCGCGGGCCATGTTAGAGCATACTGAAAATCGTGATATTGTTGAGAAAATGGTGGAGCAATTGTTGTCTTCGCTTGACGAGGTCAAGGCTGATTCTTCTGCGAAGCTTTCTACTGCCGAGGGCCAACTTATCGTTGTAAGAAGTGAGCTTGCTTCTGTTAAGTATAGACTCTGTGTTATGGAGGTGGCAGACTGGCAATGCGTTGTTGATGGTCGGACTGAGCTTTTGGATTATATCAAGGGTCTTGGTGTCAATTTGACCCAGTATCGTCCTCTGGTGCATCAGTCTTTTGAAGACGTGGAAGATGTCGTTGGAAATGCTGCTAGAGATCCTCCTCTTGAAGAACGAGTCCTTGTTGTTGATCAGGCTCATGCGGGTGATGTTTTCGAGGATGTTATAAATGCTTCCCCTTAATCTTCCATTGTTGCTTTTGTAATTGAGCGAATTTTGAATGAATGGAATTAGCTCCTTTATTGTCTTTGTTCAATTGTCGTTTTGCACTTTGTATTTGATGTTTCACGGATGTTTGTAATACCCTTCCGGTGGGATGATTTCTCCCATGTTTTAGTGTGCATGCCTCGATCTTGTACTTGTTGTTTCTGAATTGTTTGTGGAAGGCTGCTTTGATTGCATATTTTCTCCTTTGAATTATTCACCTAGCTTGTTGTGATATGAAGTTGCTTCGTTCAATTGGCTTGTCTTTTCAAGGTGCAACGCTCTAGTTGATTCAAAGTCATTTCATTTTGTTGAAACCTTTACTTCATTAACTCGACACCTTGATCGATTCGAAGTTTTTGTTTTTCTCTTTGACTCGGGCATCCAGCTTTTGCTTTGTTTTGTGCAACACTCTGATCGACTCGAAGTCATTTCCTTTTTGGTGATTAGTTTGTCCAACTTTTACTTCGTTAACTCAACACCTCGATCGATTCAAAGTTTTTTAGTTTGACTCGGGTGTCCAACTTTTGCTTCGTTTTGTGCGACACTCTGGTCGACTCAAAATCATTTTCAGTTGACTCGTTTGTCCAACTTTTACTTCGTTAACTCGACACCCCGGTCGATTCGAAGTTGTTGTTTAGTTTGACTTGGGTGTCCAACTTTTGCTTCGTTTGAGCGACAATCTGGTCGACTCGAAGTCATTTTCAGTTGACTCGTTTGTCCAACTTTTACTTCGTTAACTCAACACCTCGATCGATTCGAAGTTGTTGTTTAGTTTGACTCGGGTGTCCAACTTTTGCTTCATTTTGAGCGACACTCCGATCAACTCGAAGTCATTTTCAGTTGACTCGTTCGTCCAACTTTTACTTTGTTAACTTGACAACTCAGTCGATTCGAAGTTGTTTAGTTTGACTCGGGTGTCCAACTTTTGCTTCGTTGGTTGATCACACCAGAAGCTTATCATGAATACTTGACTTGCATCTTGATTCTGTGGGCTTTTGCACCCATTGTTTTCTGTAGCTTTGCTATGAAGCTATTTTGCTTTTGTGAAACGTCGATTCCGAAAATGAAACTTTATTAAATTTTTCAACTTTTTTAATAATCGTTCTTCTCGAGTGGCTCCGTTACATTGCGAAACGTTTCTTCTTTTATTCCTTCGTTGCTTATTGTTTACCCTTGCGTTGGCGCTCGTGCCTCTGCTATTCCTTCTAATTTATGATATTATTTGCTTGTGTGATTGTTGCTCCCCGTTTGGCCCTGCCAGTTGTACCCTGTAGTTTGTTAGTTCATTTGCGATTGATTTTGGTCGAATTTGTCTATGTTGTTGAGGTCTTTTGAGTGTTGACCTTTCAATATAGGTCTGTTCGGGTGGGAGGTGCTTCTTTCCTCGGGCAAATGTCGTGTAAGGCATATATTAATTCCCTTGATCGTTTTTTTGATCCTGTGGCGGTAGCATCCGCTTTATCATTTCCTTTGAATTGCTTATCTTATGTGCCGACAAACTCGTCAATCGTCCATTTTGGATCTAATGTTCGATCTTTTTTTTTATTTGTAGCAGTTCTTGGTATCATGCTTCTGATCCTTGTGGAAAGAACAATATCGCTATTATCTCATCCCTTTCGGGTCTCCTTTCATTCTTGTTGGCCAGTTGACGTTCTCCCAATTTGATGTGTTTTAAGAAGTCGGTTCGGTTTGCTTTTAGGGTTGTGTATGGTTTATACTTCTTCCTCATTACACTGGTTATTCGCTCATGATTGGGTCGTGTCGACTGCGATATCCTAGATTGTTGGTTGGATTATGTGCGTTCGTCGCCTCGATGTTTCTTTAAATGACTGTTTTCCTCTCGTGATCCGCTATCTCGTCTTATGTCATCTTTTCTTACTCGTTTTCTCGAATGGTTATCCCTCTCTTGGTCGTTCTTTCTCCTTGCAACTTTCATTTCCTCGTGGGAAATATGTTTCTGTGCTATTTTCAGCAGAACTGCCATGCCTTTCGGAGGTTCCAAGTTAAGGGCTTCGAAAAAGGTACATCTCTTCAATCCTGCGACGAAAGTTGCAGCGGTTGTGTCATCACTGCATCCATCAACCATTGTTAGTTCATTGGTGAAACGAGTAACATATTCCCCTATTGTTTTGTCCGGCTATTGTCGGATATGCAGAAGGTAATGGGTTCATTTTCCTCATCCGTTGGCTCTTGATGAATTTGGTAATAAAAACAGTGGCTAATGCTTGAAAAGAATCTATTGACCTTGGCAGTAAGTTGTTGAACCAGTTCATTGATGTGGAAGTGAGGCTAGTTGGGAACGTTCTACACAGGATCGACTCTGTGGTTTCTTTTAGAGCTATCATATGGTGAAAGTGTCTTAGGTGATCAGTCGGGTCGGTGGTGCTATCGTACACTTCGAACTTTGGCTAAGTGAACTTCTTTGGCATTGCCTTCTTCGTGAGTTCGTCAGATAATGGTGGCTTGGCCAATTCGTATAGTATGTTGAGATCCGTGACTCTGATCTTGAACAATATCTCAGCAATTGTTCCACCGCACTGCGGAGTTTTGTCTCAGTTGAGTTTGCCACTCTCAACATGTCCCTGTTGGGGTTCCGCTAAAACTTCATCGTCCCTCGAGTTCGGATAGTAGAGTTTTGTTGAGGCGGTGCAGGAGTAGCATCGACTAGCTGAACGTGTTTTTGGGTGATTTTCTCCAGCATCTTCGTCATGTATTTCATCTGGGCCATTAGCGTGTCTACCCGAGGGTCCACGGCAGCGCTAACGGTCGTCTGGGCTATTTGAACTATTGCATGTAGTGGATCCGCATTTTCGGGTGCTAATGGTTCGATGATCCGGATTGTGTCTTTCTCCGACTATTAGTGGTGCATTGAAGGGAGAGTTGTCGTGATCTGGGGTCTACGTCATTTTACCTGATGGTTTACTGGCCCTTTGTCGGGTTGTGATGAATCTTTATCACTGTGTGTTCTGTAAAGAAGAAACATGTCGTTCCCCATGGACGGCGCCAAACTAATGCATCCAAATACCACCTTTTTGGTGGCCGAAGGCACTCCCGATACTTAAGTCAGTAACTCTGTTGGAAGAAGGAAGTAAATTTGGACAAAATTCAGTTAAAGTTGCATACCTTTGTCGAAAGTTCCTTTTACCTTTTATAATGGTCGTAATTAATTCTCTGCGTGACTTAAGCATGCGAAGCACAACGAAAGGAGATGCTTCTGTAACAGTCTCCTTAATGGAGATGCGTTCGTGGAGGCCTAGGTCCTTCCACGACTCTTTCTTGATGCAACGTCCTTCTTAATGAGATAACGCGTGACGGGCTTGGATTTGGGCTTTGATTCATCTGGGCATGCGCTTCCTTAGAAGTGGACCTATTCCGGGCCTCTACAATTGTCTTTAATTTTTTTGGATTTTATGAGCTGGCCCAATGGGGCGTTGTATTCTCGTGATGGAACTTCATGCCACGTATACGGTCGTGATAATTGGTCCATTTTGATGTATCACCATAAAGTATTGGTTGTTGCAGTCAAACTAGGATTGTGTGACTTGTCCAAACGAGGAAGGATATCTTTTTTGATATGGAGTAGGATTTAGATTCCTTATTGGCATAGATTTCTTATCCCGTTTCAGATTGGGATACTATGTAATTGCTACCTCTATATATAGAGGCAGTGCTCTCTGTTTCCCCCTACTCTTGTTTTGTTTTCTTTACTTTACGATATTTTCAACACGTTATCAGCACGAGCCCTAACCCTAGCAGCTCTTAAGAAAAAATCCCCACGCGAACGCCATTCACCGTTAACGTCTGTCCGCTGCAAATGCCATCCGCCGCGAATGCTTACCGCGAGCGCCTTCCCCCTCGACTCCTGTTTAACCTCCTGCTCAGCCAGGTTAAACTGCCTAGTAAGTTTTATAGCTTTTGTGAATTAATTTAAATTCTAGTCTCTCCCAATTAGCTTTCTACTCCATTTTTTCTTCGTTGTTGTATCTCTGTAACGAAAAGAATCTTTCAGCCTTAAGAATCCAGCCATCTGGGTTCGATCCCTCAAAGGTTGGCATTTCCAATCTTCTAGGTCTCCGATCGAATTGGTAACCGTGTGATGAAGATCCTCCTTCTACCACACCATTCAAGCTCTGAGCCTCGACATTGGTTGAGGGTATTGGATCTTTTTCTGTAGTTGAAGTAGCTTTTAGGGCTTCTTCTTGCATCTTCATCATTTGTTCCATCCTTTGCATCATTTCTTGGAACCCTCCTCTCAACAAGCCTACTTGTTCTTGCACATTGCCCACAACTTCTTCCATAGCCTCAATTCTTGCATTAGTGGTTGACCCTACACCTTTCCCAGCCATCTTCCTTGAGATCGAAATGCTCTGATACCAGTTTTGTTAGGATCTGACCTTTATGATGTATTCTGCAGATGGAGAAACAAGCAATTCAGTCTGACAGACAAGTATTCTGAGTATTGGATGATTGAAACTCTACAGAAACACAATCACGGAACAAAGAAGTCCTAAAGAAGATTTATGATCAAGAAGCTTTCACACAGAAAACTTGTAACAACAATGAATGTTTATTGAAAGAATTGTAAGGCAGTTCGAGACGCCTTAGTCTCCTATGAGCAAAGCTCAATGTACAATTGATGTTTTCATAATGAATTGATTCTTCTGTTAGCCTCTTATTTATAATAGTGTCTAGAGTAGGAAAACTAACAGAGCACTAGTATTGGCTAACAGAACACTAACAGACTTAATACTGTCTAACAGAGCAACCTTCACTTCTAACAGAGCAACCCTTCTAACACAGCAACATTCACAGATGTGCTATTCTATTCACTGATTTGCTAGTCTATGCTTCCTTCTTGTATAGGTGAATATGATAGGAGGCTTATCATATTTCTATGGACTTTGTAGATGGCTTACCAAAGACTTGACGAGGTAATGAGTCGATTTGGGTCATAGTTGACCGTTTGACTAAGTCCGCGCATTTTGTTCCAATTGGTGTGCACCGTAGTACCGAACAGTTAGCCAGACGATACATCCATGAGGTAGTTAGGCTTCACGAGGTACCAGTGTCCATTGTGTCTACAAAGATCTCTTGTTTGCATCTGAGTTCTGGGAAAGTTTTCAGCGAGCCATAGGGACGAGATTAGATTTGAGTACTGCTTATCATCCTCACACTGATGGTCAAACAGCGGGTGAATCAGGTTCTAGAGGATATGCTTCGGGCATGTGTGCTCGATTTTGGTGGTAGTTGGAAAGATCATTTACCTCTCATAGAGTTTGCTTACAACAACAGTTACCATTCTAGTATTGGCATGGCCTCATTTGAGGCTTTATATGGGAGACCTTGTCGATCACCATCCTGTTGGGCGGAAGTTGGTGACATAGTTTTGCTGGGGCCAGAGGTTGTCCGGGAAACATCGGAGAAGGTGCAGATTATTAGAGAGCGGATCAGAACTGCTCAAAGCCGACAGAAGAGTTATGCTGACCGAAAGCGTAAGGGGGTAGAATTTCAGGTTGGGGACCTTATCTTTCTCAAGGTTTCACCTATGAGCGGCGTATTGAGGTTCGGTAAGAAAGGGAAGTTAAGTCCTAGATTTGTGGGACATTTGAGATCATTGCTCAAGTAGGGAGTTTAGCCTATAGACTCGCCTTGCCAGCGAACTTATAAGTTGTTCATGATGTGTTCACATTTCCATGTTGAGGAAGTGTGTGAAGGATCCTGCTCACATTGTCCAACCCACAGAAATTGAGATTAATGACGACTTCACCCAAGTAGCACGACCGATCAAGATTGTGGATCGTGATGTGAAACAACTCCGTAAAAAGATAGTGAATTTGGTGAAAGTTCAGTGGAGTGAAAAGGAGAATGATGTAACTTGTGAACTAGAGGACAAGGTGAAACAGTTGCACCCGGATCTATTCATCCAGTGAATCTCAGGACGAGATTCCTTTTGAGGTGTGTATAATGTAATGACCCCTAATTTTGACAAATAATAATGTTTTAGGACATGTTTATTTTGAGATTGGGTGTATAATAAATAAAAGGGTGTCAATATAATGTT